>CM068367.1:1160277441-1161477441 GCA_034769895.1 Magicicada septendecula
ACCATACTTCCATTCCTTAAGGAATATGGAAGTAAAAAATCACACAATTCTGATGAGTAGAACAGTTACCATTTGAAATGTATTGTGACGATTAACATTTAAGAATAACAATAAGTCTAAAAACCGTAACTAGACCATTTTAATTGACCGTCTTAAAAATTAAGGGAATATTTTTTTCTAACATATACTTATATACACTTAATGCACATTTGCAAAACTTTCAATACTTTTATTATTAAATGCAAATATTATTAGCGTTTTCCATAATTATCGTCGTACGGCAATATGGATTTAAATTAAACAATCTGAACTAATTACATGTTGAATCTGAAATACGAATTATGACTTATTTGCTGGCATACGTTGCAATGACGTACACGTTTTTATCTTAGCTTAGTAGAAAAATGTAAAATTTTCATTATTAAGGATAAACAGTTCACCACAAAAGCTCGCACTCATTCGTAGTTGCAACACAATTTTCTATATTTCCTCCGGTAATTTTCTTCATCGACCTGATAGGTTGCACTACTTGCATCACGTTTATATACCTCAGAATTTTCTCTTCACGTATCGTAGTTGCTGCTTACGTCACATTCTACTCGGACCGTTCTGTTACGTCGAATTTGATAATACCTCGGGGCTGCCAATGTTTCCAGTTCAGCGTAGTCAATAATTTTACGTAGTAGACGTATTTGCATACACTGTGGCCCCTCTTTCCCTTTTATGTATTTTTTTTTTTTTAATATGAAACAACTACTTTGATTTCAACCTTTTTTTTTTGAAAGAGAAGCCACAAGTCAATTAGGACTAGGCTGGAGCCCAGAGAAGCAAAAATTGTGCCGGGTCCAGTATGACGGGACTTGCAATGAAACTCAGCTGTAATAGACCAATAACAATTTTATTTTATGCCCAGATATAACAGTACTAAATTAGAACAGCATGTGTGCATAATAACAAGTATGTATAAATATAAAGCATAACAAGTGTGTATAAATATAAATATAACAAGTGTGTATAAATATAAGCACCACAAGTGTATATAAAATCAGTCAATACATGTATATACAATTATAAAATTCTCCCCCATCTCGTGGCTAGCTAGATACGGACAACATAACAACACACACAGAACATAAGGTACACAAACTCACTACTACATTAATTCTAGCACCAATGCCCCAGGAATGCACCAGCCTTGCAGGCAGTGTAACCGCAATACTCAGAACCAGCTGTGATAAAATATTCATGGCCGAATTGCATAAAGGCCAAACCCCCAGAAAAGGATGAGGAAACTCATAACTCATAAATAAAACCGGACCGCCCATTTGCATAGCATACTACTGATCAAACCCATCATGAGTGTGTGAACCTTAAGTTCCTTTCACAATATTAAATACAATTGACAGAACTACATCACCTGATTTCAAACAGTGATTATAGAATTCTAAACGGTTATTTTACTTCACAAATTCCGAAGGAATCAAAAATCCTTATGTACTTTACAATCAGAAATTCATCACTCGAGGCTTTACCATTTCAGAAAATTTTGACAATAGATGTTTTACCAAAATAATGAGTACATGTTTTATAGTTAAAGAAAATTAAACGGCAGATACTACCAGTGCAAGTCAATCAATATGTGTTTGCCAGTTAAGAAAAACAATCAGTATAGCCCTTGTGCAAGGAGCAAAATCAACATATATATATGTTCCAGAAAAATAGCAATTATTTCTATTAACCCCAAATGACTATATAAATATAATTAAAAAAAAAAAAATACATAAAGGTGGTTGTGCTCGGGCATCTGTGGCAGCGCGCCAGCATGTAGTTGACAAAATTTGACCGGCCTCCAACCTGTCTGAGGTTGCACCAGCATGTGTCAGGGAAAAAACCAAGTCCCCTTTTTGAACCCCAGAAAACGTCCCCAAAAAAAAACCCGGACAACCCCCAGCCCTTAAATGTGAAACCCCTGGTGAAGTTAAAATATATATGTCTCTGTTCCAGCCGGAACAGAGCTACTAACCTGTACCATGAATTTTGTAAAGAGTTAAAGGCATGTATGATATGGAACAGTAAAATGTTCAAGATTGAATGTGTCTGGCACGCTCCCCCAGTGCAACACACAATTACAGGCAGTGCACTTATTATTATGTGAATGAGTTATAAAAGTGTTCTTGAATTTAATTAAAAATGTTCAGAGTCGTGATCAGCAGCTCCCCTTGCTAGCAGACAGTCAGGACACGTGGTCACATGGCTTCAAATATGTTTAAAGTAAACGGGCGCACTGCCGGCCCGGCCCCAAAAGTAAAATAAAAGCGTGAATATCACCTTAGAAATGCTGGCGAGTGCTACATGGAAAATCAGTCTCCAGCTCCCTCTTCGTACAAGATCTTGCTAATGGTCCTTGTCTGATGCAGATGATCGGCAACCAGCAAAGCCAAGTTCCGGCTTAGTTCGAGAACCCTGTCAATTCAAATAAATTAGAGAACTGTTCAATAAAAATGTACACCCGAGTTCAGGTAATTAACCTCATAACGGGCCTCCAGCTAACTCCCGATAAAAGCACAATTTTCATTAATAAAGTTTTTGCAACCAGCTGAAAGAGCAGAGAAATCAGCCATGGAATAAGTAATTTTGAATAATGCACAGACTCTATTAAACGTGGCGTAATATAAAATCATCAGCAGCGGATCTACATGCTTCGACAGAAATTTGCAGGTTAAACAGCCACGTGGTGAGCGATAATCATTATTTGACCAAAAATTTTAACGGCAAGGCACTCACAGCATTAAGAATGTTTCAATATTAATTAAGTTTCATTCATGGAAGCTCTCACAATTAATTCTCTACTGTGAATTTAATTAACAAACTCTCCGACAGTCTACTGCATGCATAGGCACAGTTCACGACCTGACTACGCACTAAGTTTTTTAGCCTTTAATAAATTAATGTTGTACACCTTTATCATGACAAGACACTTGTAATAGCTCTCACATTATTCTAGTAATAACAAACGGAACACTGGCTATATACTGAACATTAAGTTAATCACAGATCAATGAGTTTCTCTTAATGTCGGGTCGCACACACACATCATTACGTATTTTATACGGTTGCATATTGTCATTAATTATCCCTATATATATATATATATATATATATATATATATATATACAATTACTTATAAAGACAACAATAATAAAACACTTACCGGGAGTCGATTTACGCTTTACCAAGCCATGCAGACGGATACAAAACTACGTCGTAAGTCCGAAGAGAGAGAGAGAGAGAGAGAGATCGATGTATTTCTCCGTGGGGGCCGTGAGTTGAACTGGCCGTCAGCAGCGGAGCGAGACGACCCTTCAGCACGAGCTGCGCGCGCAACCGCCCCTTTATCTCGTCGTACAAGGTTCGGCTTAGCATACTCGCGTTCGCGTTATATTACAATAAAAAAACTTTAACTAAAATCTTCGATAGCCGGCTTTACACCGGCACAACACTATGTTCCGCTTGTCTAGTAAAATTTTCTGGTGTGACGCAGTATGTACGAGATTATTAAGAAGTACTCTACATATCAACGTAAGTCTTGAATATTACTCTCTAGATTTTATTCATACTTCGGTCAAATTATTTTTTATTTCGTTTTAAAATACAGTCAGTTAAAATTTAAAGTTAAAAATATTGAATTTTATGCATTTTTCTTTCTCAATTTAAACAAACTTTAAACAAATTTAATTTAAAAATATTATTGAATCTTATTAATTTTTCTTTCTCAATTTAAACAAATTTGCAAAAAGTGGCAATTTGTGAGTCATAAAATTACAACTTTGGGAGGTCAGTTACAAGAACTGATGACTCATTTGCGCATGTAGGCTATATTAAACAAGAATGGCAAAACAAAGTTGCAAGAAATAACTAAGTTTATAAAGAGACTGCTCTGCTTTAAAAAGTAGGAAAAGTCTATTTTTAAAAATTGTAAGAACTGAACAATAGATACAAGTTCCTCTTATGCACAAGCCACTAAGAATTGCCCCAACAACATGCCTCTTCTCAATGCCAAGAAAGTAAAAAAAATTGGTGTTCAACAACACAGTCTTGATAAACGCGTGTAGCAAAGATAGTATTACACCACAAGTTTATCGCTTTTACGAACAGGATGAAAAAAATTCGACGAAGACGACGGCTGTTGAAATTCGATTAAACACTGATAAACAAATGTTCCGTCCATATAGTAGTTTACGTAAAACAGTATTATAGTAAATAAATGATAACCGTTTCCAAGGACACGGACAAACTTCCTATCCAACAGATAATAGAACCTCTTAGTTGTTACGAACAATGCATCACCACCTGCAGCAGTAAACTAAAGAAACTACGCTCCTGCAATGTAAATGTATACATTTGTTAAAGAATAATAATAATCTAGTCTTTAGTGAACGCTCGTAAAGCAAATACAATCTAAGGAGGACTACGAGTGTATCATATAGAGTCAATTGTTAAAAAGTACGGCTTCACATCGGTTCAGTGTCCAACCAATACCATTGTCGCTTTAGTGGTATGGGCTGATATTGGTGGTATAGTAAATATAATGTTCAATGTTCAATATTTAATAACATTATATTTAAAACTTCTAAGTCAATTTATTAATTCAAGAGGCACAGAGTAAAAATTTAAACATAGCAAACATTTTAATGTATGATAATCTTTACTGCACCAGAATACTTTTTATGTGAGACGTGTTGAAAAAATAGACCTAACCAGTAATTATTTGTTACCTAAGACCAGGATTCCAGTGTGAAAAAATAGACCTAACCAGTAATTATTTGTTACCTAAGACCAGGATTCCAGTGACAGCATTTAGAATTTCGCAATTAGCTTGATTAAGATAAAATACTGAAGTTCAACTTATAAATGCTCTAAGACATCAAACAAATAAATTTCGTATTATCAAAATTGGAGTTAAGCAATGAAAATGAAAAATGGAAATTACGCAAAGTTTTCAAGTAATTCGATATTGTGGTGTCTTAAGAAATAAATTTTTATTTAATTCAATTGACTACAGATTACTCTTTTTTCTTTTAAAATTGCTGTATGAACTTGAACAGATGTTTCATCACAATTTGTTTTAATAATTTCGCCTCAGTTCAGTTGATAGGTATAAATAAAATGAATATAACAAATGCAACTTTAAGCATACAACTGTTCTTAATAACATTTTAATTTAAAATCTTATTTACAATTTATTATGTTACCATTAATTTGTTGTTCTCGTGTTATCTCAACATACTTTTGTGTAGTTAGAAAATAATTTTAAATTACATATCCACATACGAAACGTAAAGAGTATTCACAAAGTTTTCCTTTGCTTTTAAATATGCTTTAAACACTACAGAAATCTAATTGTCTCTCAAAACGTACAGCAGCGTATCTGCAAAGATACAATTGTAGATTCACAACATAATGATTGTGAACATTTGCCGAGTCTGCATTCATGCAACTCTATAGGTTTAAATTACAACAAAATATTTTCAAGTAAGATTATTTAAATCCCAATTATTTAGGCTTACCTCCGTAATTTAATACGAGAACACATCTCACGGATATGCAAGTAAAGGGTTTAATTGTTCAGGTAATATTGTGATTTTTTTAATGCGTGCATTATTTTTATAAGAAATGCTAAAGATCAATAAAGGACTGTTTATTTCAGCGTTCTCAGCTCAACTAGCCGTCTATTAAAATATTCCTTATTCTATGATCACAGTATTCAAGGAAATATGTATTCGAGTTACATAATAGAGGAACTGTTAAAAATGTATGAAATGTTTCTTCCATTTTCGCTATTATGTTACACCAATTTCCAAGAGAAGCCACGTTGAATGCGTACATTGTTAATTGCCCTTGTTGTGTCGTACACCTGTGTGTTATATTCTACTCTATAATACATTTACTTTTGATGTCACCTTTTAGCTTTTACAAATCGTAAAAGCATCATTGATGCGGGCCTTTTGAAACTTACAGGCAATTTATTTACTCTACTTCTGAAATTCAGAGGAGACAGTGGCAGCGGCTTGTCACGTACAGTACTTTGTAACCACTAGCAGTATTATTATTACCAGATACCAGATATTTCAAACAAATTAACATACTTCAAACAATACTAACTTTTAACATTAGACTAAATCTTGTTTTAATTAAATCTAATTAAATTATCGAACGACTGTTTGTATTGTTCGATAATATACTTCGTATAAGCAACAAATTTAGAGTTCATTTCGGGGTCTGAAAAGATATTAATACTTTAAATATTTTATTGATTGTTTATTTTGTATGACGGTTTATTTGATTCTGTAATGAATTTTTAGAAATTTTAGCAAGTGGGAATTTTTACAGACACACTCTTGAAAATATTTATAATGATGCCCTTCACTTTCTCTAGTTCGTAGAGTACTCCTTTATCTACAAACAAAAGAACGAACCACACAAACAAAAATAAACTACCTACCTAAAAAGTACAGCTATATGTGTATATGTATACATCATGAGCGATGTGTGTAAACGAATAGTATTTAGAAAACATGAACACTTACAGCGAATACAGCAGGTTCCCACTACGACACGCAAGTCCACTCTCTACAACACGACTATCATCTGTGAATGTCTGCATATAAACTAAACATTTTGTAGTTAATTGCAAACTGCAATTGTTTAGTTGTGTCACCGTGAACGTGATTCAACACGTATACATAACTACGCATATATTCTGTATATATGGTGCATACATGTAGTAATTTGTATGCAATATGTATCTGTGTCTATACGATAAGTATAGATACATATATATGGGCCTATATATATATATATATATATATATATATATTGTAATGGTACATATCTTCACCTAACCATAATGAAGAAGACATGACCAGATAATTTATTTAGTCATTGACACTAGAGTAAAAAGGGACGAATTATAATAGAAGAATGGGTGAATCAGAATAATAAAACGATCAGACATATCAAGGGAGTCAGAACAGTAACTAATATTAATTCTTAGTAGTAACAAACAAACAAGTCAAAATGGTAAATACTGAAACAAGACGATTTAACCCGAATAGCCCAATAGATGGTAAGTGAGAGAGTAGAACTAGCCCCAAAGGACCAAGAACAACCTGATGATGACAACTACAAATAGAATAGAAATAGCCATCACACCAATAAGTGTAAATAAGAAGAATAGTGACTAAAAGACAATTAACCTATAAGTATAGTGAAATAATCAGCCACAACACTAAGATAGTGACGGATAATGTATGACAAAAGAAAATGAACTAAGAAAGAACACCAAACTTGTATTAAACCAAAGAAAATTGTATATCATATTAATAATTGTAAGGACAAACAAACTAAAGATACTAATTATTAAGTACTTAAAATATAGAAGGGCACAGTAAACCCCAAACAGATAGAGTAAACTATGAAAAATCACATTAGCACAATACTAACATATTTGTGATACAATAAACCAACATGAACTTGTTAATATTATAATTAAACCTTGTAAAGTGAGAGGTAGAGAGTTAGAGAAATAGTGAACATAGTAAAGTGAGAAAGAGAATTTAAAGTTAGGTAATACCCACTAGTAACACTTAAATTAAACATATAAAGTGCAAAGTGATAGTGTGAAAACCCCAAATTAAATAGAACCCTATTGATAGGGATTGACACCAAATAATCGGTGTTAAAACCATTAGTAAAGAGTTAAGAGTGATCGAAGATCATCAGTGAGTGGTAAAATAATAAGTGAAGGCTGATAATGGCTAGTCACAGAAAGGACTGTGACACTTAATAGCAATTATCCAGTGAACACAAGAGTATTAATGACAAGATGAAACAAAGTGTAACAGACTAGATAATAAGTAGATTTTAGATAATAGTAGTACCTACTACTTGCCACATTTTAGTTTGCAAGTCTTAATATTAGGGAATAAGTTGTTAATTAGTATTGTTAATCATGTATTCAAGAACGAATGACTATCAGTGTGTTAATACACCAAGATATATGAGTTTATTCACAGAAATAAGAATCCAATATCATTACTTTAAAATGATACATTAAAGAATATTTTTCATAACGAACTGATAATAATAAGAACAAGACATTAACATCAGATAATAAACAGTTGTTGAAAAGTCAGTTATGGCTTAATGTCATTTAGAGTTAGTCATAACAATATACCATTGTATTAATAATTAATCCATGTTTATGTCTTTATTTTTTATGTCAAGTAATAATTATAATTTGTCAAAGAGTATGGGGAGATGAAGAGTATGAGTGAATAATATGTCTCAAATAATTATGTTTAAATGGATAAGAATTGTGTTTTAATGACTAAGGTTTATGTTCCAATAATGATGTTTAAATGATAAGAATTATGGCTATGAGAATAGTTAAAACCATTAGATGTTATGCCATATGTTATAAGAAATAAGAATTAAAAACCATCAGACACCAGTAAACAAGAAACAAACCATACATTGAAATACAATGACACCAAAAATGAATTATCATAGTAGACAAGTTAATATAGGGAAACAATAAAATTATACGCAATTACAAAAACCGACTTAAACATTGAATAAATAAACAAAATCTTGTATTCAAACAATTATAACCCATTACAAGGAAAATAGTCAATTGCTGTTTAAGCCTATGCAAATTCCCAACTGTCAACTACCAAAAACCTTCAATTTATAGAATTAAACACTGACATTAGGAAGACTAAACCACATAAACTATGAAATACAAATAGACAATCATTATAAGACAGAAATATTATGATAATAATGTAAACTGAGAAAACAGTATAATTAAATAAGATTCACAAAAACTGTCAAAATGTTGATACCTAAGTGAACATTATAATATTGGATGTCAAATTAATCCTTGAGCAAAAATATGAACAGTGGTGATAATATTTACTACTAAAAAGGGAGTACTGAAGATTAATTACATTTAGAAGATCTGTAACCAGTTTGAATACAAATTCAAATAATAATTAACCAATTTCAGCCAATCAAAAAACTTTGAGTAACCATGACAACAACCGAATATTGACAAAATTCAGTTAGGAACAATGACTTTATGTAGTGACGCCAAACTGAAGAGACGCCACGCGATGAAGGGCCCAAATTTTCATTAGAAAAAACGTCTAAGTGCCCATACTTTGGAGAAGGAATAGCAGTACATCAGATGAGAGGCCTTTACAACCAATATCTATCAAGGACCAGCCGAAATTAATCCAGATGACCGGAGAATACTAGTAATCCAATCTGAAGAAGATGACAACCCAATTTTGAGCCCAAGATCAGAAGTAGGGAGAAACTACATTGACACATTAATTCATATGGACGAATGACTATGCCCATCATAACTACTAACGTTGAGTATTGCTGAAGTTATTTGATTATTATTATAAAACAAATTCTCTTTCCAAAATGTTTAACTATAAAATAAAACTCTCACTATAACTGAATATTTTCAAGGATTAATAAACCAAAGAAATAACTTTGTAAACATTGAATGAACACATGATAACCTATGCCACACAAAGACACTGTCACACTTCAACACCACAATATTCACTTTATAACAAACCTTGTATAATTTTAATGATCACAGACTTTTAATTATATGTTCTAATTTTGTTATCTTGTTATGTAAACCTCTGTTTCGTACTTAAAAGAACCCATTTGGCAGATTTATTTTGTGAAATAATAACCAGAGTCAATCGTAAACATTGCACTGCCAACCCAGCGCTACGCTGAGCGAGAGATTATATTGCCGAGACTAAAACTTTTATTATAACAGACATTATTTTCATGAAGCTTTAACTATAATTAACAAGCAAAAGTATAATAAAAAAGTGCATACTGATAACAAACTGTCCAGTATTTATTTGTAGAATATATTATGTATGTTTTGTTTGCTAGCAGTGGGTCGACATAACCAACACTAATTCAAGTTGGCAACACGTATTCCCCCACTCACACGAGAATCAGTCACAAGCCAGACGGCGAACTATTCGAATTTTTCGATAACAAATCAACATACTACACAAAACAATAAATATTATTATACACACGACAAAAATTAATACACGCTTGTAAAATTTCATCACAATATATATATATATATATATATATTTTAACAAATCAAATTTTATTATACTAATAAGGATATAGTGAGTGTGTAAAATTCACAAACAAGTCTATTATGGAGGAGATGAAAAATTATTTATTATATACAAATATTGTTTTAAAAGATGTATATTATATTATAAATTGTCGTGTATTTATAATAGAAATAATTGTTTGTATTGTTCGATAATATAAATCGATTTTACTTGGTTTCTGCAACGTCCTCCTTGATTCGTCGCTACCGTCCTGGCGTCCTCTTCGTCTCGTCGTCCTCTTCTACAGCGTCACTCTTTCCTGGGGTCCTCTTCGTCCTGGCGTCCTCTTCGTCTTGTCGTCCTCTTCTACGTCAGGCGATATTTCACTGAGTCTCGTTGTTATGTTTGACTGCTAACATTAATTAGTTTCTTCATAAATTGTTCACTCACAATGCTTATAAATTCCACTCATACAGTTTATTATTAATTTATATCTTATATTTTCTTAACCTCAGGATTAATATGGGTATTAACTAATGCGGTGCGTTTAATGTACACCTTCCATGATATCTTGAAGTGTCTTTAAGTTCACTAAGCGGATATCTTAACTTACAAGAAACAGTACTGTATTATACTTTAAATTTCATCTAAATATTTTACCCTCTCGGTTCTTAACGCAAAACTTCGTTAAGAATTTCCAAGGTTTATTTTATGTACGATATTTCTACGTTCGTAAGAGAACAACTCTCTTCACCGGGCACAACTTCCCCTTGCAACGTCTACAGACAGACTGTGTCCATCCTAGCTCTACAACGTATGAATCTCACTGAATTTAGTGTATTCTGATAGGCTAAGCCCAAGTCACATGATTGATGGAACAAACAGATATACAAATTTCATGAAAAACTTTGTATAATTTAGCAAAGTCCTGCATGGAAATTATCTACAAATTTTATTACCCTATCATTGATAAGAGTTACAATTGAGTTTTCTTCACTTAAAAAACCATATTTCTAAAATAGCTATGAACCTCAGAGTATACCCAAATTGAAGCTATTTACCTAAATAATTCCTTGTCAAAGTTTCACGTCAATCGGTTAACTACCATTGAAGCTATAGCGATCACAGATTATCACACCCGCACACGCGCACAAATTCACACAAAAAATACATGACAATATAGAACATCTTTTTATGAAGAGTTTGGTATACATATCATATATGCTTATCCATTTCTAAATACAAAACTTACGACCAAAAGACAAAATATTACATCAAACAAATTTAAACAAGAAAATGCTCGTCATTCATGTGCTCTGATATAAACAACATATCTTATCACCTGTGTTCTGTTGCAATATATATAACATAACCGAATCTCAAAGATTTGGAGTTATATGTAAAGAGTTTTGAAAATCAATGTTAAAATAAATTTAAACCGTTACAATCACGCCACGTGCAGTAGCGAGCGTTCAAATGAATTGTATAGCGACCAACGGCAGCGTCCGGTGGCATTACGTAACCACATACAGTTATAACAATTAGGGACACGCCCTAATTTTAAATTATTAATATTTCGGAAACCGATAAATATAGGCAAAAACCAAAATAGCCAAAATGTTTGCCGAAATATTAGTAATAGGGTGTGCAAATTTCAGTACATATAATTAAAGATTAAAAGAGATAATTAATTTGATTTAACAACTCCCCTAATGAGTGAGCTACGGGGTAGAGCTTTGAATATGTCATAGTTATAAAAATTACCAATCAGATGTATATTCTAGAATAAGCATAACTTGGCTTGCAGCCAAGATAATCGCAGTACAAATTGCAACAGGACATCCTGTCCGACATTTGAAATCCGGTGTTTTTTTCAGAATATTAAGACTAATAACAATTCTCAAACTGTGAGAATTATTTTCGTTCACACAACAGGTGGGTTGAATTACAAGGAGAAGGGGGGTGTCTCAGCCAATCAAATTATTCTAAAAATTTGAACGAACCGTTAGATTCGGGCTGAACACAGGCACTCAACTGTAACGACTCGACCTGTGAAGACGTATACTTACGATACTCTTACTTTTTTTCAACAAATAAGCGTACAGCTCAAAACATTAACCTGTTGACTTACGCATGTAAAGAGATCAGTTATATAATACTTGAAGACACATCGAGAGTACAACAGAACGAGGGCGTCTAGTAGTGGTACAAGCTGAAGAATTGACGAAGCGGAGCGCAACCCAAGGCGAGATACACACACATCAGGAGTGCAGCGTATACCGGACCGAGGGGCCTGACGCCGTTGCAGCAGTTAAAACCACAGACTTTAAGCCATCAACAGTTCCAGAAGGCTGAGTGTTGCTGATTCCCGAACTCTTAGCCGTGGAACCCAAGACGCAGAGGAAATCATCGCCACTAGCAGATTGGACCAGGAAAACCAAGGAACCCCGGGAGCACCTCATCACGATCTTCAGAACAAGGGAAGTCAAATATAATTTATAAACTTCTCAAAAGGTTATTCTTTTTCTTTTAAATCATTGTAAAACTAAATTGATTCAGATGCCAATAAAACAGAGACTCTAGATTAATAAGATACATTCATACTGTGATAATCTGTATAACACGTATAAGCTTAAGTAATAATCAATAGATAAGAATTAGACGTATATAACAAGCGCTATATAAATACTAACATTGAATTACTTAGAGACCTATACTGCAGTATACGTGAAACAATCCAAGTAAATGAAAGCACGTAGAACTAGATTCACAGCTAACTTATTTTCAGAGTACTTAAATCATCTAAAGTAATAAAAACCGTACGAAAGTACAAAAGAATTGAAAATTCCATAGATTAAATTGTTTTAAAATTAACTTCTTGAAATTAATGAAAAATATAACTCGTATCAATTGAAAATAATAAGCTCGTCTTCTGAATGCTAATACCCATTCAGAAAACATCGTACAAGATACAAATTACTGTTTAGTATGTAAGGATTGCACATATTCTGGATAAAATAAACACTTATTTATTTAACATCATATCATTAAATAAAGAGACTTCAATATATAAAATATGGATGATTCCCTGTAAATACATTCATAAAAAGAACATAAAAGAACACATGTATATATATCAAATTACAATGCGAATACAATACGTTGTTTGCTGGAAAACATACACATACATATATAATACAATCGATATATAGAAAACACAAATAGTCAAACAATAAATCTTATACTAATGCGTTCATTGCTTGCCTCAGATGAATAGCGTTAATTATTTTTATCATATTTAATTTAAATACTCAAGGGGTGTTTCTCGAAAAAGAGACAGGTCAGTAGAGTTCTTATGATAAGAATAGCATAAAGATTACTTGTAAAGCGATTTATCCGATATTTCCATCGGAGTAAGTCCTTCTCGTTGGTGGTCCATATGTGGGAAGCTGCGTAGCTGTGATGTCACTAACACTCAACACACGCGGAACAGATTCACTCGCGCTGTGTGTGTTTTCTGTTGATTCGGCTGTTACTGTTCGAGTTATGAAATCATGTGTCGTGTGGGTAAGTTCATCATTATGTATGGTGTATATATCTGTCTGTCTATTGTTGAACTTCTTGTGTGTACATTAATGTATAGTGACTTTAATGCCGTGGTGTAATTGTTCCAAATTATATTGTATCGCTTCGCCGCACTGTACAACGTTACGATTTCGTTGTCCGGTATTACATTAACAATAGTTCTACGCGTCGGTTATTGATGAAAGTGCGATTGGTTAGTTCAGTTCTGAATTTGAGTATAATAAAGAACTCTATAATTATTAAGCACTGGCGTATGTCGCATGATTTAGTCGCTGTAGGTACACTATTACCGGATACACACCAATATCGAAATGTCTAAGTCACTTAATTATATACCGCGTAGCAGAGTTTCAAAGTCCCACTGCTGTCCGTATGTTAATCGAACTTTGTATTAAGACTGTTAAAATGTATGAAGACTCTTAAAAGTGTATGACGACCGACTGTTGAAAGTTATAAAAAGACTGTCGAAAATTATAAGTAGTCTGTCCTCCCGCGTGCTCTGCAAACAGTTTTTATCAAGCATCGTTTACCACAATGCACTCTTCTGGAAGACACGCCTCAGGTCGAACATGATAGGACAGAAGATCTCCTACCCTTATGCCAGACTATCGTTCTTCACTTCTCATTCGACGTTCCCGTTGCCATGATGACGACGGTCCTCTCCACCTGTTCTCTGGGTAGATGCTGGGTTGTGATTGGGTATCCTGTCTCCCCACGGGTTCGCGTCGAAAGCCTCCGTACTCTTTTCCTGGAACAGGAGCAATTTCTTGGTTGTCCATCAGGTCTTTGTCTAAGCGTACTCCGGGCCCTGCTGCAGTTCTCACGCAAACAATGTGTCGTATTTCGTTATTGTTTCGCTGTCCTCGACCCCTTTTCCGATCGCTGTCCTGGCGCAGCGTGTCGTCGTTTCCAAAACGGCACTCCTTCTCCCTGTCGTAAATATCAGTTGTCGCCAGTAAGACGTTCCCCCGCTGTGCACAGGTTCGATTCTATTCTTTTAGATATCGATGTCAGTTCTCATACAGGGTGAGTACATTGTGTATTTACGCCCTTTTCTTACTACTGGTACACTTCAAATTAACCCGGCAGTGTGTCCGTCACAGTTTCTCTCTAAATTGGTACTTGACATAGTTTCCTTTTATCTTGCATGTTGCAGGCTGTAAATCTCGGTTGAGTCGAGTCTGTCACGGCCAACCTTATTCCCCATTGTAAAGCTATGTGAAGCGTATTTGTATTGTCCGAAGCAAACGTTCACTTGACACCTCGTTACATTGTTCTTTATTTATTGCTCATGGCCTGTGTAGGGGTGTCTAGCTGTATGTAACGTCTTTTCGATCATACTAAAAATTTTTAATTCTTGGTCGTTACAATACACAACAGATTTTAGTATATTAATTAATACTCCTCTCTTGTGTAAGGTAGCACAACTAATTTAAATACGCTTGTTTCTCAGTAATTTACATTATTTTGTAGTCTAACTGTAGTTAATTTAATTACTGGCTTATACAATTTATTAGAATACCTAGTTTTACGTAAGGCCTGTAGCAACTTGATTATTCTGTGTTGTTATCAGTTCTATGTTTTATATTCACATTTAGTAAATCATAATTTACATAATTTTGAGTTTTAAAATTTGTAGCCTACATATAGTTTGAAAGGATTAATCTACAATTTTTTAAATACATCTGTTACTCTTAAACATTACCAATACTATTACTTTACATAATTTTACCGATTTCTAGTTACATTTCAATTTGACATTTTAAAATCCAATATGGTTGCCACTCTTGTCACTTTTGTAAAAATAAACATTTAGAACCCTTAAAAATTAGTTTATTTTGGCAGGGTCTATGTACTGTTGAATTTGCAGCAATATACTAAATATATTGTTACGACGGTCTCACTGACAGACCGTAGTACATCAGTACTAATTTTTTTGTACAGTGGAAAACAAAATACCGACACCAATAACCAGCTTTATGAGTCACAAATGACAATTTGAAATCAACGTGATACTCTCATACGGTATTTCTAGTTAAATTTGTCCACACACAATAATAATGTTACCTATTAGAGTTCCACATAATTCTAAACAATGACTCGATGCGCACTAAAGAAATCGCCCACAGTAACTGACTGGCAAAGCCAGCCTCTGTCCCTTATGTAAGTAGCGCAGGTATTCCAGAATAACTTTCCATCCTTACTGCGGCATACCAGCATAATTCGTATTTATAAGTGCTCTCCAAAACAATCTAGAAGGTACTGGTTGTGAGGCCTTGACTGAGATGCTCGACTGGCAGAGAAACGGGTAGAAGGACGCTTTCGACTCTTCGAGAGCGTTCCATAATAGTCGTTACAATATATATATATATTGTATATATATATTATTGTATATGTATTATATTATTGTAGTATGTATATATATATTATATATATATATATATTATATATATATATATATATATTACACTCATATTTGCTCACAAATTACATCATTAAAAATTTCTAATGATGATAGTTTAAACTATCGAAACGGTGTAAAATATTAGAAATACAAAAAATATATTCTTGTAAGAAAAGTTTCATTTATTATTAATAATATTCAATATATATATATATATTGTGACGGAAGCGGTATGCGAACATCTGCTCTCCGGTACCAGCGGTGGACACAGCGAGCCAATCCGGCATCAGCAGCCGCCGAGGCGTGACCAACTTCGTGTTCGGAGCTAGCCAATCAGCGATGCCGGTTAGTTAAGAAAACCCGGGCCGGCAGAAAATTTTACGCACTCTTCATCGCCACGCCATCGGACGCACTTCATCTCCTCTCCTCTCTCGGACGACATCGGCGCGGGGTCAGCCGGAAGGAACAGCCGAAGAATAGAACCGTCGCCGTTCTTGCGTCTTCGTACTCCCGTTCCGCGCCAGCGATGGATTTCGCTGGGCCGGCAGCCGACTCTACAACCGGTGCCGGAAGAAGAGGAGGACTGCAGTACGCCACGAACAGCGGGCGCAGCCGCCGAACATCTCAGCGCGCCACCCAACATCACCGTTCTCACCACTCGGTCCTTTTTAGGGCCACCAATATAACTAGAGTGTACGATTAGCGCCATTTGTCATGCGGCAAGCCTTTTTGTCCGGTGACAATATATATATATCCTGTCAGCTACTCAATCTGACCGATGTGATTTTTAATATCCTATAAGCATTAATTAATATAATTTTAGCATTAAGTTCCACTTGTCTTCATACATCAGTTTTCAGTTTTACTACAAACATAATTCACACTACTACAAATATGTTTATCCCAATGTCACTTGCGCTCAATTCATCTACGGTAACTTAATTTTGTGGATGTTTTAAACGTATCACATATATAAAAGAAACGGTTACACTAATGACTGAATTATTCCTGCACATTTTCTTAATAATTTTCCCTGCTACTTAATGATAATCCTTAATGTCACCACAAGTTAATTACATTAAGAACTGGTGTTCTATTGTAGTCCATATTCAATACGCACGCGCCTGTGTTTACGCTCGTAACACGTAAACACAAAACACAGAAAGACTAGAGGTGATAAATTGTAAAACACTATAGAAGTTTATGATAAATATAGTTTGTCAAAATATTTAAAAATTTTCCAAGTTAAAATGTGACATAATGTGACATATAAAATGTAACAAATTCTATATTAGTTGTATACATTTTCAGGACTTGAGACTGACGTCTACGATAGACTGGGGGCCAAATGGTGTTCCACCAATCGCAGAGCCACCGTGCGGCTTCCGCGGTCAAAAGTGCATCAGTGAGTAGTTTTTATTATTCGCACTCAAAGTTACCATTAGAGTAATAGCATTTAAAATTTATAAATAGTGTATATTGAACAGAACTACAAACGGTAGGACATCAGGCCGTTACAAGATAATAAAATAAATGTTCAAATTTCTTTAGAATTTCGAATCAGTAATTAATAAAGAAACTATGTGAATTGCCATAACTATTTTCGAAATTACTACAGTTAAATAGCTTAAATCGTTAGCCTTCTTTAAGTGTTTGTAGTAAAACAATATAATATGACAAATTTAGTTAAAATAAATATTACCAGTAAATATGTACACATAAGATATAATAATCCCCTTGAATCGGTATGCGCATACGGTAGTTAATGTGTGCACTGAACATATTTTTTTAGCACATGACAAAGTTAATTTGAATTAGTCATTTCTTTTTACCCTAATATGTGTTCGAATATATGAGTGAATGTGTGACTGGGCAAATATAACGTTTCAGAACAGAATAAAATGGATCATCCAACAAAGAATAATATTAATTTACCTAAAAATATATATTATAGTAGTAGTAGTAGTAGTAGTAGTAGTAGTAGTAGTAGTAGTAGTAGTAGTAGTAGTAGTAGTAGTAGTAGTAGTAGTAGTAGAAGTAGTAGTAGTAGTAGTAGTAGTAGTAGTAGTAGTAGTAGTAGTAGTAGTACGGGAACTCTCACGTACACACAACACGCAAACACTCGGACAAACATACATACCTTATTCAATGTAATATTACTACAAAATATAAATTTAGAATAGCGACATGGCTAAATATGAAATCCGAACTCTGCTGCTTTACACATTTCTTTGTCGGAATGAGAAAATATACCATTGCTTTGATTTGTAAGTTCTTTTACTATATAATATTTTATTTTTCTTGACTCTGTTTTTTCCTGGTCCTGTCTGTTATTAACTAACAACAACTGAACAAATAAATATTTTTATCTAACGAAAGGAAATAGATATTGTGCTTACATCCCTGTCGGATTACCACAGTTTGTAATACGTGTATTTGGATACGTTTGATCTGCTTTGGCTGTGCAGATCGGTAAGCAGACAGTGCCAACACACACACACACACACACACACACACACACACACACACAGTAGCAGCAGCAGCAGTGATTGATCCAGATAAATCGTTTTGCCTGTTGTCTCCACTAAGCAAACTGATTCCCTAAAAACGTCTGAACACAGCTAGTAAACATTTCTGCCTCATTTTAAAAGCGTAGTTTTTCATTCTTAGTATTAAAAGACCATTATATATACATACGTCTTTAAACTACTTATTTTTATAAATGTATTGCATTACAGTAAAACATTTTTTCAAGATTGTATTTAAGTATAATTTTTTATACTATTTCGAACGTAATATTAATAAACGCGTTGCAAACTCGAGTCACACAAACTAAACTGTTATTATTTTAATACAATAAAAACTATTGGCAACTTGTGAGTCCTTATTCTGAGTAAATGGAGCTATATTCTCTGATAGACAGTTAACCCTAAGTGACAACAGTAAATTTTGAGAAGCGAATAAAATAAAGCGTGCATTACTTTATTTTACACAATAATGAATTAGCAGTAATTTACACACAATAAACCAGTAAATGACATAGGCCAAAGGATTAAAATATATAACAGTAATTAATTATATGACAAATAAAAGGTCATTATTTTCTGTAAACCTTTTGACTACATGTAACTTTTGTACTGTACCAGCGATTAATGTTCTCCCATCGTTTAATTTATTTTTAAAAGCTTATTCCCACAGTTAATTAATTTAAAAATATTGTAACATTTATAAAAAGTTAATAAATATTTAACATACTTGCATATGTATATATAAATGTGTGTGTGTGTGTGTGTGTGTGTGTGTGTGTGTGTGTGTGTGTGTGTGTGTGTGTGTGTGTGTGTGTGTGTGTGTGTGTGTGTGTGTGTGTGTGTGTGTGTGTGTGTGTGTGTGTGTGTGTGTGTGTGTGTGTGTGTGTGTGTGTGTGTGTGTGTGTGTGTGTGTGTGTGTGTGTGTGTGTGTGTGTGTGTGTGTGTGTGTGTGTGTGTGTGTGTGTGTGTGTGTGTGTGTGTGTGTGTGTGTGTGTGTGTGTGTGTGTGTGTGTGTGTGTGTGTGTGTGTGTGTGTGTGTGTGTGTGTGTGTGTGTGTGTGTGTGTGTGTGTGTGTGACGTTTTGTTTCAAATGCCCAAATTCCAGCAACGTTTTTTTAAACTATAAAATTGCTGTAGTTATTCGAATTTTAAGTTTTCAGCAGACATGACAACAAGACACACATAATATCAGACAAATCGAATACTTAAACATCTCTCTCTCAAAGATTGCCGCATACCCACACCTAACCGCCATCTATTTCTGTCCAGTGCATCTTTTTCTGTCAAGTTATGATGTTCCATGGCCTTCCTCATGTTTTCATACCAGGACATTCTAGGTCTGCCCCTTTTCCTCTGCCTTGGGGCCTCGACTGAAATATTTTCCTCGGCCATCTCTGTTCATCCATTCGGAGTAAGTGACCGAACCACTTTAGGCCTCTTCGTTCCACTCTGTTAATAATTGCGTCTTCTGCATGCATCCTTCTTCTGATCTCCTCGCTGTTCATTCTCTCCCTTCTTGAGACCCAGGCACTTCTACGGAGATAATTCATTTCCATGGCATTCAGTTGTCGTATAATTTCCATGCTCAACGTCCATACCTCACAGCCGTATGACAGAACTGATTCACAAAAGCTTTTCCTATATGTATCTTTGTGGCTCTCGAAATATGTTAGTCCCACCAAATAGAGTTCAAGCTTCCTAGAACTTTCCTGCTCTGTTCTATTCGTTTTTTTAATTTCGGGTTTTCCCGAATACTTAAACAAAATTTTTTAACGAGAAATCATTACTAAATAAAATACTTTCGTGTATTGTGTAAATATTTTCTATTGTACTATCCCCTTTGTGTTCTGTATGCAGTATCGCCTAATTTTTCCTATGCAATATTACCCATAATATGTATTATTTTGTCCATATGCAGTCTTGATTTTTGTACCTAATATTTACCATAAAGACAATTCGTCAGATTTGAATAGTGACAGAGGTTAAACAGTTAAACATTCTTTGTGTCTTTTGTAAGATTGTGGGCGCGCCGAAGTTTTCAATTGTTTTTAAATATATTTACTTGTTTAAGTAAAAGTTATAATTTTTTTATATTGTGGTCCTGTGCGTCACACAATGGCTTTTAGATGAGTTCGATGCTTTATGTAGTTAAACAAATTGAAAGAACACTTATACGGCTTTACGAATTTATCGGTGTTGATCTTTTGAATGTATTTCCTAACCGCACACATACACTTCACATACGCATATGTTATACGAATGCATATATAATAATTTCTAGTTAAGATTAATAATCGCTCGCATTTGAGTATACTTTCGTATACCATTCTAAGACAATAATTTTGTTTTCCTGTATAAAACATTTAGCAAAAGAGAGAATACAGTCGAAGAATTTATAAATTTTGATCTTAAATTTTTAATGGTTTCTTTAAAAACGCCAGTTACCTATCCGCAAATTCGTTTTTCCTATGTTGAATACGAACATCAAGTGAACTAGCAACAGTATATGTTATCTGATAACCTGTGTAACAAAGATCTGTTCTATAAACATGCTTCTGAAAGAAAAAGTGTGTAATAAATTTGTAAAATTTGTACACTGGTTTTTGTATTAACATAAGATAGAACATACTAATACATAATATAAAGTAAAAATTTACACAATGGTTTAGACTAAAAGCGAAGTTGTATCTCGAATAGAAAGAAACAGCGTAGTTCACGGACTACTTATTCTTACAGTTGTTACTAGCGGCAACCAAACTTTATATTACAAATCATTTTTCCAGCAAAATCTCAATAACCTTGAGAGTGTTCTTAATATCATCACACAGTTACACAGCATATTACAATATGATACAGTCATGTAGCGAAGTCATCGCAAAGATACAGAAAATCCGATCGGAGAGTTGAACAAAAAGATAGACTATGAAAACTATGGAATAACACCATGGAATAAAGAATGTTTAATTTGATTACGCCACAAGTCTACGGGCTGTCAAAGTTGCAAAGCCTCTGGAACAGTTATTATGTGATTAGTCTCTCAGCTGCCGAACGTAGAGCTTATTTATTTCTACATGCATTAGCAGAAAATATTAAATTAGGAAGGTAATACTTAAATACCTGCAAAAAGGGCAATGCTTTTCAAGAATTTTGTGTAAACATTAGACCTAGTATAATTCTGTAACTCAGGACATACAGCAGGTACCTATTGCAGCATCCTAGCTCCGCTTACATCCTCTCACCTGGTGTAATACTACTAATCCAACAATTTTTTCGGTCTCTTCTCCTCTCTCTCTCCCCCCCCCTCTCTCTCTCTCTCTCTCTCTCTCTCTCTCTCTCTCTCTCTCTCTCTCTCTCTCTCTCTCTCTCTCTCTCTGGGTCCATTAACCTGTAAAAACCTTACTCTTTCCTCTTCTTCTTCAAGACATCTGTTCCCAAGACACCTTTTAGCAAAGAGGCTTCTCTTAAGCCCACTCGGATAGGACCGTTAGCTTACAATCTTCTTTCCTAGCCACAAATGATTTTCTTTTCTATAAAATTACTGTCCCTAACACCTCAAAGACCGTCCTTATCTAGTGCATCTAAGACACACTCTTCCTCCAAAAAACCCGGCCTCCTTTGAGACATAGCCTACCTATTTGTTCTGCTAAGTTTCCATGTAAAATATTTTTTGACATGCACTCCACATTAGTAGCCACCTATTGTTTGAAATAATAAAGTGTCCTTTACAAAATACAGAAACGGTGTTACTGGTACCTTTTATGTTTGGTTAAAAACATGCATTAACCACTTAAATCTGTTGCGAGGTATGATGAATAACGAAATTCAAGTATAGCAATTCTACACAGACTGTCGATAATAGAATATTATATTTATATACTACGACACTGTCGATATATATTTCCAAGGTAGTCTTTATTTTTGCATCCATCGATCCGTTATGTATAACAGAGTTAAAGTAATTAACTTTTAAAGAAAAAAGTTTTTTAAGGTCCAGCAAACATGAAAAAACGATTGTTGAATAACTCAATATAAAGGCTTCCCTTGAGATAATGTTGTTTAATAATTAAAATATTAACAAACAGAAATTACGCTGTTGCACTCAGCTATATAAAAATTCCCGATTAGCGCTTTCGAGCCTCTCAGCTCATCATCAGATCGAATATATCATCATCGTCAAAATTAAATATTGTCAAAATAGTTTAAACAATTCTCAATGTAGGTTAGTATAAATTCATGGTTTATATTGTCTTCTTCTTGTTCTCCTCTTCAAGGATTAGGTTATATAAACCTGTTCTGGCACCCATCTCGTCCTCGGACGACCCACCCCTCTTCTACCAATGGGTTTATAGTTCAGTGCCGCTTTCGGCAATCGATCCTCTGTCATCCTTTGCAGATGATCCCACCATTGTCTTCTGTAAATTGAAATAATTTCATTTATGTCCTTTACTTCGAGTTCTGCTCTAACATCTTCATTCCGTATTCTATCTTGCAATGTATAATTTAAAGTATTTCGAAGAAACTGCGTTTCAGCACTCTGAAGCTTGCCGCTTTCCTTTTTTGTCATGTCCCATGCCTCACTCGCATAAATCAACGTGGGTATTGCAATTGTTTTATAAAATTTAATCGTTGTGCTGTGTCTTGTTTTATTTATAAGATTTCTATGAATCGCACCACAAATATTCCTAAATTTATTTATCTTCTCTCTTATATCATATTCAGATTCATAGTTTACTGCATAGCCGAGACATAGGTTTATACTGTAATTTCTTAAATTTAAGTAATTAAACTTTTAATGACACCATTACTTTTTAATGATATAATCACATAGAGTACATCGGAAGCTACTAACCAAAACGTATTAAATTCATAAACCAGAAAATTAAGTACTTTATTTTTAATGGTTAAATCACGATACGCATTGTGAAAAATTTGCGATTCCTACCATAAATAGTTGTAGTGATGAATTTTCTTTATGTAATTTTTAATTTTTTAATTGATAAGTCAAGTTTTAGTTGTCGCTCAAGTTGACTGAACAGTTGAATCAATCCTCACTCACTCAGTTGAGTCACTCAGTTTAACTGGTCAGTTGACTGAACTTCACTGCCTACGTAATTTAGCAGTATTATTGGCGCCGTCGTTCGTAGGCAAAACATTAACTTCTGTGACTCTGTATTGCATAATCAGGCAAAAACAACGACGAGTCGCAACCAGTCACACAAGGCGTTCCAAATCTTATGATGTAGCCTACATATTCCTTAGTTACAGAAACGTATAAAACAGAAAATTAGGTATATCGACGTCATTTTACCCCTTGCATTGCGTACTCATAGAATATGTTTTGCCAAATTTCCTTAATGTTTAGCGAGACTCGGAAACATCGTCCTTTCATCCAGCGGAATTTTAATACTTACGAACAGTAAATACAGTACTGGAAAATGCACCATATGCGTATTTATACAAATATACATGTAGCAACCAATGAGATAATTACACAATTAAATGCCCAGAGAATTAGCAATTGCAGTTTGCGTGGGTTCTAACTCGATTATTAATTGCTGCCAGCACCAATAAAATAATACTAATAAGTGTGTAATTATATAGTAGTTCGTGTGTTTGTGTTTACGGCCTATTTCAATAATGTGCTCACTCCAGTATTAAGTACACTTAATGGCGAATATTATTTTATCAATCTGAACATTTTAAATTAAAATAGTTTATAACAAATCAAGTTGTACTAAGGAATATTGTATATTATAATGTATCCACCTACTGTCTCCTGTCCATAGAGGACGCTGGACAATGTTCTTCAAGCAAATACAAAAAAGAAATTTGCAGTTATAACGTACTATATAAAATCTATTTATATTTATTACGTTACTAAAATTACAAGAAAACAAAATTGTGAGCGACCATTATTGTTTGAGGTCATACAATGGAAATAGCTGGAGCAGTTGCCGGAGGGATCTTGCTCGTACTCGGTGTTGTATTGCTAGTGCTCTATCGGAACTGGCGGTACGAACAGGAGTTAGACAGCCTACTCTGGAAAGTCGATTACAAGGATATCCAGATAAATGACACGGAACAGACATCTTCGCTAGGAAACAAAATACAAAAGGTAATTAAGTCATGAGAAAACAGGGTATCACTTAATGTTTAGTTATGTTCAGTAATTCACAATGAGTTATAAATTTATATTTAAGAACAACAATTTGCTTAGAAAAATAAATTTATCTAATCACAATTTTATGAAAACTCGTACTGTTCGTACAAGTATACTTTTAACGTTTAAACCATACCTTTCCTTAGTAAAGTTGATTAGGTAAAAGGTAAATAACGAAACCACATTATAAATTTTAAAGAATATCAATTACCAGTCTTATAATTATAAAAACCAGTCTTATAGTCTTATAATTAATTTAAACCAACTTTTGAATAAAATTCTTGGCCATGCTTTACTGTTTATTGACGAAATGTGCTAACATTTTTGCAACTACACCTTTCCTTTTGTACATTCACACGCAAATACCCACACACACACACACACACAAGATATAAACATTTTAGGATGGTCAAAATATTAGGATAAGAATATTTTCTAAGGATTAGATACATTATTACACATATAACATTTAAAGTATTTCTTGGATGTGGCCTCTTCATTTTATAAAACAAGAAATAAAATTCAGATATCTATATTAAATTATCTAAACAAATTAATTTAGCTACAAATTACACGTACTTGCAAACATGGTTAGTGTGTTTTACATCTTTATATTTTGCTATAATTTTATATTATAATTGTAATATGTATTGCGATACAATTCATATTCCTCGCTCAGTTCCTTCGGTTACAGAAACTTATTTTTAACGTAATACGATCGAAAGAATAAAATAATGCCCATCTTCCATAGTCAGCGGCTATGTAACAACCATTTTACATTGTTATTATAACAGAAGAGGCTTCGACTTACTTAAAATAAGGAAAGAGAAAAGTTTGCTTTGAAAAGCGTTATCTCATTTGAGATTGTATTTTATTTTTTTATCCTTACATCGACCTTTAGACTTGCGTAAAAATCAAACTGAAAGCACAGTAAATAAAGCAGTCTGTCGGTTTACCCACCCTTGCCTCACTCCACCCTTTATCCACTCTCATTCAACCTGGCACCGTAAAATCCTACAATACTGTCCAAAATATATATTGATTACTAATGTACAATGTTCTTTGATAATGATATAGCAATCGGAACGGTTGTCATGTGACCGGTAAACTTGTGAATTTATTACACTTATTTGATATTACGTAACGCTACATCAACAGTAAGCTATCAACAAATACCTTATTATTCCTCACATGCACATTTGTCAAACAGGCTATTCATCCTCTCATACGGACGAGTCAAGTGTCTCTTAGTTCAAATCCGGATGCGGATTTCCGTTACTCTTCTATCTACACACAGATTGGAATCTACCGTGGCCGAGTATTCGCCATCAAGAAGGTTTCAAAAAAATCTGTCGATATTACTAGAAACATGAAGAAGGAACTTAAAATAGTAAGTTACTAAGTTAGTGTTATTTATTGTAAAAGAGTAATTAACAATGATAAAATTTATAATTTTGTTTATTAAAGTTTTTTAAAGAGCAGTTTATTTTAACTATTACAGTCGAACTACTGTAAGCATTTATTTTTCCTTTTAAGTTATAAAATACTTGTACATGCTAATTATGTATTCTTTATAATTATTATTCACAATGTATTCATCCGTTGGCATTTTATAAAAGTTAAAGTTGACTGTTTCGAAGTCAGTAACTCATTCCCTTTGAGTAACACATTATTCCGGTTCAGGAAATTAAATAATCAACATTGGAACTTCGACTGCAAGCGGATGCCTTCCAGTGCCACCAGTTCAAAGAAATTCCCTCTTTAGTAGTGTACCTAAAAACTTCTTTACTCTTGCTTTGGTTTATGTTAGTTAGCTGAAAGCATTATTTTTTCATTAATTCAATTTTGAATGGATAGTCATGAAATAGATACAAACACTTTGTATCATAATAATACGAAGTTCATATTTACTCACATTATTCTTGTTCTTCTAATTTATAATTAATAATAATACGTTATATTTTGAAACAAGAATATCTTTTTACATTTTTCGTCTATATTGTTTCAACAGTTTTTAATGTACTGTCATAATAATAATTTAAAATTATATGTTTATTGATATAATTAATGCAATTAAAAAAGGCTAATATTAATGTAATCACGAGTATTTTAAATTAAAACAACTTTCAGTTAAGCATGTTAAAAAAGCGTAAAATAGTAGTAGTATTTAGTAGAAACTTCGACATTACTTAAATACAACTTTAATTTAAAAAAGAACGTTCAGTTGTGCTGGCGTAAATATTATTTTTACATGAGGAGAATTTTAGTTTAAATTACAAAAAGGTAAACTTGGGAATTTTTCTTTTTAAAACTGTAGAATCAGTTTAATTTTCGTGTTTACATCAGGCTAATTTTTTTTTTAATTGTTAAATAAAAAATATGTTTGTAGTTCCAAATATGAAATGAGCACATGAGCGCACACACACACACACACAAGCACGCACGTACGAATTGATTATTTTAGTTTGAACATGAAAATATATCAGCAAGACTAATAGCTGGCTATTATTGCACAGGACATGTTTTATTTGGAAACTGTAACGAGACAATTATATGACAAAGGTCACGGTGTCTAACATTTTCATCTCATCTGTTACGGCTTGTGTTTCAATCCTCTTATTATCCAAAAACATGTTCATTCATAAATTAATAAATTCATACTGCTGTCTATTCTTTGGTTTAGTTATCAAAGAGCGGCGAATTCTGTGTGTGTGTGAGAGAGAAAGAGAGAGAGAGAGAGAGAGAGAGAGAGAGAGAGAGAGAGAGAGAGAGAGAGAGAGAGAGAGATTAGTGACAAATAATTTCTATTCAAAACTTATTCACTATTTCAGCGAACCGTGCAAGTTGGTGTTTTCGTAGTCGGTAGCTCCAATTTCCAGAAGCTTATCTTTAAACACGGCGAGTGAAGAGTTTAAAATTGGATGGTCATGACGTCGCTTACTTTTATTGTCACCTGGTTTGGTCTCGTATAATTAAACACCAATAAAAAGTATATGCATTTAATGTAGTCACTTGATTTAAAAATAACTTAGCTTTTCCTTGTATCATTATTCCTTAAAATAGATTATATGTAATTGAAAAGACAAGTGTAATACTAAATATTATTGCAGTATGTAACAAACCCTATGTTTCGGCCCGAACACAGTGGGTTTTTTTGGAGGGTTCTCAGAAAAAAATTAGTCTTAATCTGGTTCATGAAACTAACAGATATGTATTTTTTTAAGTGGCCATAATAATTGAATATTTTAAATTCTTTTTAAAGAATTGTTTTAAGACATATCGATGATTTAATTTTAACCAATCAAAACAAAATTATTAAGTATGAATAAAACTGTTTCCGTACTACGCGCGCTCACAGTATCCAGAACAAACACACGCGTGAGCGTGCATCATGGAAAAGAGAGATAGACAGCATCAGGTGACGATGTAGGCCTACTGATTTCCTTACAATGAAAAGCCATAACAGAAAACACATATTACATTTGCACAATAAAGAATTTTAATAATGTAAATCTCTAAACAGTTAGTACAAATTGTAATTAGTGTAGACGTGTAACAATCTTCTTTTAGAAAAGAATATAAATTGGAACATTTTATATAAAGATTTAATTGAGCGTTAAAATGCTAAGTATTTAATACTTTTAATTTTTTTTTAAACTGTTCTATTCTCAGTATTTTTTAAATTATCTCATTTATTAAATTTTGTTGAGTCACCCAATGTAAAAGTAAATTTTAGGAGATTTGTAAATGTAAAGTTAATTTATTAATATAATGGTTACGTACAAACATATAAGATGTTTACATTAAGAAGGGGTATACAGTTAAAATTATTTATTTTTTTTTTATAAAAGACAATTTTAGTCTTTTTCAAACCTATAGTATTTATTTCATTTCACTATATTCTCTCCTCTCTCTTAAACATTCGTTGTTATAATATGTGACATAGTGTTTGGATGTAACTCAAATAAGCTCAGATCCCACGGTCTGGTTGGGTATATTAGAAGTACGTCAATGCGCACAGAACACACAGGCACAAGAACGTCGCTCTCTCTCTCTCTCTCTCTCTCTCTCTCTGTTTGTGATTATGAGTGCGCGCGCGCGTGTGTGTGTCAAATTTAGTTTTATCCTTTTTTAAAAAGTCTTTCATCTTTTTTTTTGTTTGGACCACATGCCAATTTCAATTCTTTATTCTTTGTTCCTTTCTTTTTCTCTAATATTCTTTCATCTTTTCACTGTGACTCTTCTTCCTGTCTTCAGTCTACTTCGAACCTGCGTTTTTCTCTCTCCTACCCTGGACTCCTTCCATTTTTAACACTTTTGCCCGCAAAACGTCTTTCATCTTTACTATACAGGTAATTAAAATTAATCCATTATAAAAGGTTAATTAAATTTTTAATTTAAATTCATTATATTCATAATTATTATTAATTTAAAAATTCTCATTATCTACAGTAAATTTATTGAGATCGAAGCATGTTCAATGCTTAATTTGATTGTTTTAGGTAACCTGTTACTGTTATGTTTTGTGCCATATAAAAATTATTTGTTTATTTCAAGATGCGCGATTTGAGACACGACAACTTGAATGCGTTTATAGGAGCATGTGCAGACCCGCCAAACATATGTGTAGTCACGGAATACTGCACTCGTGGTAGCCTGAAGGTAAGACTAAATTAAGATTACTAACTCGTAGGTAATTAAGACCTTAATAAGCCTAAAGAGATCCTCATTACCATGTCTGCAACTAACATTACCGCATACTACGAGTACGCCTACACAAACTGCATGCTATAAATAGACTCAGGACGCCAATAAAATTTCCTATTCAATAGATAGTTGCGGCTGTACATTATTCCATACTTGTATAACACACATATGACCATACAAATTCTTAATTGTGCATAATTAATAGATACTGTAAATGTGTTTGAATGAAAATGAACCCTGATCACAGTTGAAACAAAATGATTTTTATTGGCACGAAAAAATCCCCTTCAACGTCATTTAATATTATTAAATTATCAAGCACAAAGAAAATTTGTGCTCATAAGAGAAAATTTGAAACAAATTTATGGAGTAATGATTATTAAAACTATATTCAGATTTAATATTAAGTGCTTAACTTTAAGATTTATTTACCATTATTTCCTATATCGTGTATGTGTGTGTGTGTGTGTGTGTGTGCGCGCGCACATGTTTGTGCGAGTTTGTGTGCGTTTATTGAATTTGTTTTGACATTTTCAGATAAATTATCATTAGCATTTTTAGACAACACACATTAACAGCTTGACAGATCGTTAATCACCGCAAAAGATAAAAGACTTTAGAAATAAGGCGATATAGTTACAAGTAATTTACACACCATGTAATCTATAAACTAGAAGACTTACTTCCATTGGCTGTCAATAATTAGCTTAGTGCGTTTAGTTTCCTAACCTTAATTTAGTTTTTAATTGAACTCTTCCCATCACGGGGTGCTACTGCTTGCAGTACGTTTCATTCTATTAGTTAACCTGAATTTAGCCATTCATTGAACTATGTATGTCAGGGATTACAAGTAATCACCTTTAGTCGAGTTGATTACACTTTTATTCGTCTCTACAATGCCTAAATGTGTAAATGTTTAATATGAACACGATTATAGCAAAAAGTACCGTATTTCATTAATCAATTTACGTCCCCCTCCTCCCAAAAAACCTCAGTTGGTAAGTACAATCAGAACAAATAGATATCATCTGAAACTACAATTTTAGTTGCTTAGGCGGCAAATAAAGTTAATATCTTGAACGGTTGATTCATGAGAAACTTACGTTCCTAGAAACTAAAGGAATTTGTTTATAACACTCACTATTTAACGATCACATAGAGCCTTGTACAACATATAGAGCTTTAAAAAGTTTGTAATCATGTGTAATCAACAAATACTGAAAATAAAATGAACAAAATTAACACTGATTGTAATCATTATTGCAAGAAAATCAAAACACTGAATTAAAATATAAAGTGCAACAGTTACAATGTAAATTAAATTTTAAATATTTTTAGTTACATTAAGTTTCCATATTTGTGCCCATCATTTACACTCTTTACTGCTGTTGGCATTCCCACTGCATACAATTTATAAGTTGCTTTTAGCCACATATTATTATTTTCAAAAATTTTACCATTAATTTAGACTAAAACGATTATTCCTTTCCAGGATATATTAGAAAACGAAGATGTTAAACTCGACAACATGTTTGTAGCTTCGTTAGTAGCGGATATACTAAGGGTACGTATTGTGAAATATTTCTACAAGTTATAATTATTATACAAAAAAAACGTCATACACACTACACTATGTACAAGCGTGGAAATATAAACTCATGAACGTTGGAAACCAAGAGCTGACGATCCCGTCAGTTTTCCCATGCATCAGCAATCTTTACATAATTATTCTCCGTCTAAAGAATAAACGTTTTCAAATAGTTTTTAAAAGGCTTTAACCCATAGGTACGGTCATGTGGTTAAATCATTGTGACTCGAGTTGCAAAGTCAAACGTCACATGCTGAATACAATTCTTGGATAGATGACCACACGAGGACTCAGTGGTCGGGGGTCTCTAGGTCGAAAGGTAGACTCTAGAATTTGTTGACATTTCTAATGATAATTATTAATTAACAACTGAAATTAATTATTAATTAACGGTAATGATTAATTAACAACTGAAAAATTAAGATGTGAACAAATGAGTATGTTCTATAATCGCTTTACATATAAAAAGTGTGTGTGCGCGCGCGCGCGCGTGTGTGTGTGTGTGTGTGTGTGTGTGTGTGTGTGTGTGTGTGTGTGTGTGTGTGTGTGTGTGTGTGTGTGTTAGAATGTAGGTACTTATGGTGCAAAGTTGTTTAATAAGCATCAAGAGGTCTAACAAGAAGCAGAAAATTATCAAGGAATAATAAAAATTTAATCGCGTGTAGACTTTCAGTTTAATCATGATGCCAAAAATTTTTAATTTTGCTGAGTCTCTAAAATAAATATTTTATTTTACTAACAATAAGAATGCACAATTATTAGTTTTGCATACTGTTCACAAGTGGTACCGAAATATAAATATAAATACATTATATTTTTAGTACCACTGCATAGGAAACATTTAAAAGGTGCGTAAATCCGCACATGATTTAAATTTACTAAGTTTATTTCTTCTGATAAGTAACTTATCAGGAATTGAAAGCCTTATCTTATCACGATACTAAATTATGCTCGTACGAGAATCCAAAATAATTATTAAGTACAAACAAACGTAAGTGTGAGTGAACATTAGAAACCTATTAATAGTTTAAAATGAAAATAAAATCACCTGAATATGTTTGTTTATAAAATACACTGTGCAGAATGCGATGCTATTTATCTCGGACAATGTGGCTGTGCTCTGAAACATCGCATTTCTGAACATAAGAAGGCGATTTTAACCAATACACCCAATACAGGTTTTGCAGATCATTGCTTACAACATAATCACTTCATAGACACAAAAAACATAACACTACTGCACAACATACAAAAAGGTAAAAATGGATTTATTAGAAATTCTAGAAATTAGAAAAGCAATAAAAAGTAACAAAAATTTAACAAATAAGCAAACTGAATTCTCTTTATGAAAAGTTGTTATTTAGTTTAGTTAAGTTTTTTATTTTGCATTCAGATTATAATTAGTTTTTACAGACACTTGACCTTCCCTTAGCTTCTCCAACCCCTCCCCCTCCATCATCTCAACCACACTTGTCCGGATACACACGCATCCTTTGTTAGTTGTCCTTTGTGTCTCAACCTTAACATCTTTTTTAGTTGTTCACTGATCTCTTTGAGACTAGCTTCATAAGCTGAAACAGCTGTCAGAGTTAAATAAAAACTGTGAAACGTACCAAGTGTTCATATATTTTTGAAAACCTTTGAATATGTTTGTGTTGTAGCGCATAGGTATTTTTATGACACGATCAAAAATTAAAAATAATTAAGTCTTGTATAATTAATGTTAATTTTATTATACACATATTATATCTTTGCATGATATCAAATGTTACTCCTGTGTGAAAGGAGAAAAAATATGTACTAAATATAAATAAATGATCCCGTCAATGTATCTAGAAATACGAGATTCGTATGGCTCCGCCATACCATCATTGGTATGGTGGTCGCTTCGCATGGCGTTCGTTTGTCATGTTGTGTTGTGATCCAGCTCAAGCAAGGTGAAGTCAATGCAGTCCCGTCCGCCAACTGTTGGCTGTTTGTCTAACGTACGACCCAGTAATAGTAACAATGCGACATCTACAAGTGAACACAGACAACGCCCCTCCCCCACCCTGCAACTCGTCACTGCACCTGGTTAAATTCTCTCTGGCTCTGGTGTGGTGTGACCTGTACCACAGCCAAGACAATTGCCTGTGGTGAAGGGAAGATGACAACGATGATAATGACGTCGACAACGATGAATAAACATCAGAAAATATTACAAACGAGTCAATGGTTTAAGATTTAAATATACCCAATTTATGAGTTGTATACTTAGATATGTGTATTGTAATGGTACATATCTTCAACTAACAATAATGAAGAAACATGACAAAATAAATTATTTAAATAATTAACACTATAATAAAAAGGGATGAGTCAGAGATTAAAGAATGGGTGATTCAAAATAATAAAACGATCAAACATATCAAGGTAATCATGAAAGTAACCTCTAATAATAAAAAAGTAACAAGCAACGAAACGAAACGTTGAAAAACGATAATACATGGCGATTTAACCACAATAGCCCAATAGATGGTAAGTGAGAGAGTAGAAACAGCCCCAAAAAACAAGAATATAATATAAATTATGACATTTGTAAGTGAACAACTAGAACTAGTCACCACACTAACATGAGGATATATAAATAACCAAATAAGGATGTATAAATAATTAGCAAGGAAGTGAGAAGATAGAACCAGCCCTAACACCAAGGAAGGGATATATAAAATATAACAAAATGAAGTAAAGACAGTGAAAGTGCACAACACCAGTGATAGACCAAGTGAAAAGAGACCAATCAGTGATAATAGTATATAATAATGATGATTGTAAAACACAGACAAACCATCTATAATAAGAAGTGTTAAATTGTAGTGACTTAAATTGTAGAAGGGTACACTAACCCAAGTAAATAGAGATAACTATGACAAATCAAACTAGCACGACACAAAAATAGATAACTGTATAATCAAACTTAGTAGAGTGAGAGATAGTGAGTTAAAATGATAATGAACATTTTTAAACAAATGAGAAAGAGAATTTTAGTAAGCAATACCCACCAATAACACTTAAACCACATAGAGTGCAAGGTGTTAGCATTAATATAACCCATAGTAAATGTAACCCCATTAATAGTGATAAACACTGATAAGTCAGTGAAAAAAGTTTATAAGTGCATAAAAAGTGAGTGAGAGCTAATAATTGCTAAACACAGGAAGGACTGTGGCGATTAAAAGCAATTATAAGTGAACACCAGTATGTGATAAACTAAACTAAAGTGTAGTAGAATTAAGTTAGCAGTAGTAGTAACTACATATCATGTTTTAAATTTTGAACAATTAATATTCTAAGTGACAATTTGTATTATTACCGATGAGTTTAAGAAAAATGGACTATTAGTATGTTAATACACAGCATAGAGAATTTCTAATATACAGAGGTATAAAACTAAATATTATTAACCCAAAATGATAAGGGAAAGACAATTAAATATAATATAATCATTAAAAGATTTTAATAAAAAGATAGTAAATTGTTATTAGAGTGTGATGTTAGTGACCCAAGGTCATATAGTATTAGTAATAAGGAATTATCATTATAGTCAAAATATTTAATTAATGTTTATATGTTTGTTGTTAATACTGTGTAATAATTGTTACTCACCAAAGAGTATGAGTACATGATGAAAATGAACATGGTGGGTAATGAAAAGTAAATAATTATGTTTTAATGAATAGAATTATGTCTGTGGGAATTGTTAAACCATAAGATTCAATGTTATATGATAAGTAATAAATAATAAGAAATAATAATTAAAAACAAACAAAGACAGTAAACAAGAAACAAAATAGATACAGACAGATACAATGATACTAAAAGGCAGTTATGACAATAGACAAGCCAGAATATGAAACCAGTAAAATCACATATAATTACAAGAAGACATAAAACCATAGAACAAATGAACAAAATCATGTATTAAACCAATCAGAACCCATACAAGGGGAAAATAAAATGTAATCTCTGTAATTTAATAAAAATAGCCAATTGCTGTTTAGGCCTAGGCAAATGCCTAACTGTATAAAACTACAAAAAACTTCAATTTTGAGAATTAAACAATGACATTAGCAAAACTGAGGCATATAAACAATAAAAGACGATTAGACAATCACGTTAAGAAGGAAATATTAAAGTAATCATGTAAATTAAGAAAACAGTATAATTAAACAAAATCAACAGAACTGTCAAAATGTTAATACCTAAGTAAACACAATAGTATTGGATGTCAAATTAATCCTTGAACCAAAATACGAACAGTGGTAATGATATTTAATACTTAAAAGGGAATACTGAAGATTAATTGCATTCAGAAGATCTGTAACCATTTTAAATAAAAATTCAAATCTCCTAACAATGGTCTTAAGCCAATTTTAACCAATCAGAAATTTTGAGTTACCATGACAACAGCAGAATATTGACTATTTTCAGTTAGGAACGTTAGAATCTGTAGTGACGCTTAACTGAAGAGACGCCACGCCGTGAAGGGCCCAAATTTTAGCATAAAACATAGAAAGTGCCCATAATTTTATGAAGAAAAGGACCAGACCAACTGATGAGAGGATGTTACAATCAATCTAGACCAAGGACCAGCTCAAATTAATCCAGATGCTTGGAATATAAGGAAATTAACAAGAAGAAGACGCCGGACGTACCTGAAGCCCAAGATTTGAAGAAAGAAGAATAGACATCGACGAACTAACCTACGTTAACTATTGACAATACACTTCCTTTCAACTGACGATAAGTATTGCTGAATTCATTGAACTTTTAAAATAAATTCCCTTTCAAATTTATAACTAAACTGTGAACTCTCACTATTACTGAAGGTATTAATTTTCAAGGATTGATGAACAAACATAATTTGTAAACACTAAATAACTGATGATAACCTCTGTATTACACCAACGACACTGTCACACACTTTAACACCACAACATTGAATTTAAAGTAAACCTTGTTTGATTTTAATGATCACGAACATTAAGTGATCCATTGTAATTTATTATCTTGTTTTTAATACTTCTTTGTCGTGCTTAAAAGGACTTATTTTGGCAAATGTATATTGTAAATAATAATCAACGCTGTCTTGTGGCGAAATGAAACATTGTAGCGCCAACCCAGCCATCCGCTGAGTGAACGACTATTTATTGCCGAGGCTAAAATTATTATATTGATTACTATTTTTGTACAAGCGTTAACAAGGATTAACAGTACTGAGCATAATAAAAAAGTGTGTATCATTAACAACTGTCCAGCAATTATTTATAGAAAAATATTATGTATGTTTTGTTGTGTAGCAGTGAGTCAACCTAACCAACATTATTTCAAGTTGGTAACACGGTTCCCCCACTCAACGAGATTCGAGTTCATGCCAGTCGGCGAACTATTCGAATTTACACAAATACACAGTAAAACCATCCAGGTAAAAACTTTTAATTGTTTTCTCGCAAAACAATTTGGCGCCTATCGGGAAATACAAAAGAGTGAGAAGGGACAGGTAAGGCACACAGGCTACTAGACGCTTTTATAACACCGAACGAACCATTAATAACGTTCGCACATTAAACATACAAAATTATAAACGACACAAGTTAAACACTCAACACCCGAAAAAATAGTTAACAATATTTATGACACGCTGATATAAAACAATAATTAAAATGATTTTATAACTGATGTTTATTTTAATATACACACTATAGAATTGTGTTGATTGAATTATATAATTACATTTTATTTAATTGAAATCATTACAGTGACTTGAAATGTAGAGCTTTTTTAAAAGATCAGGTTATAATGATTAATAGAAATTCAGACTGTAAGGACCACCTACAGCTGATAATAAACACTATATATTTTCTACTCCAGCGCTTCCTGTGTGTAGTACATTAACTACTGTTCATGGAAAAAACCGCCCTTACGTATATAGTAACATCTTTAGCGACTTCCTAAAATTTACGAACGTAGAAACTGATTTGCTGTCACTAAATATTCCTTATCAAACTGCCATCTGAAACAGAAGAAACAGTAGGAGTAATTGCCAACATATTTTTTTCACTTTAGACGTTGCTACATCGATGTGACAATTTAGAGGAATCAATAATTTTTTACAGGTATGTGGACTAGACCCTCAATATGATAGTAAAAAAGGCAGACAAGTGAGAACAATTTTTCAGTAATAAATAAAACATGTAGTCCAACTACAGTATGCAATTGTAATATGTTCAAATTAATATTAACCTAATGAAAACACGACGAGAATACAAATTTAAAGAAACCTAATACGCACTGTGGCTAAATATAGGTGTGAAACGTGGACAATTACCAAAAATTGAACAAGAAGTGATCAGAAAGTTTGAAAGGGAGATTTTACGGAATATCTTTAGACAAATTATAATATCGGTATGGAGAACCATACATGACTTCCACGTTCTAAGATTTATATTTAAAATCATTTACTTGAATTCGGCTAGATAATTTCTACAAAAATATCCCCCCTTAAACTATTTTCACTATTTATAGATATTTTTATTATGTGGTAGTCGTTTAATATAATATTATTTTCGAGTCACTTTATCTATAAAAATTTGGTACCGGTACTTTATTCTTATAAAGAATCTGAACTACTCAGATAATCATCCCTCCTCCTCAACCGATCCCCACCATTAATGATATTTACACTTTCATAGAGTAATAGTTTTATCATATGTAACTGCTAAGGTATCTTATCCTTCAAAATTAAATTCTCGTACTTTACTTGATATCAGCAAACGGTTTTTTTTTTCAAAAATCACCCCACCCCCTTCAACTACCCTCTCTATTTATAAATATCTCATTTGCCATTTTACAGTGGATTAATATGGCTTTATTTTTGGGTCACCGTTTTATCAAAACTAAGTACTTTACTGTTGTTAAAACACAAAACATTGTCGGAAACTACCCCTACCCCTCAACCGAACAACCCCATATTTACAGTTTTATTGAGTAACAGTTTCATTGTACGTAATTATTAAGATATCTTATCGTTAAAAATGAAGTACTTTATTCGACATCAAAAAGGTAGGTTTAGAACAATTACCCCCTGTCCCTTCAACTACCCTTTTCATTTATAGATATTTCATCTATCTTTCTATAGTGGATTATTATGACCTCCTTTTCAGGATACTTTTTTATCAAAATTAAGTACTTTACTCTTGGTTAAAACGTAAAATGTTGCAGGTAAACTACGCCTCCCCTTAACCGATCTTCACCAAAATCAATAGGGCTTGAGTTCTCTACAACTCGGGCAAATATGCTAGAAATTATTTGATTCTATTTTAATTTTCAGCAGTTATCGTTCGCCATAAAAAAATATACATATAGACAGACACTTTTCAAAAAATGACTTTTCTTCATGTTTTGAGGGTTTTATAATCAGAATCAGCCCTTATCTCTAACACTATTTTTTCGCGATCACCATACTTCCATTTCTTTATGGAACATAGAAGTAAAATGATTCTGATTCGTTGCACTGGATATGACTTGGTTTATTCTTTTTTCGGCTTTTATTCTGTAACGCTTGTCATGTTTATATTACGCATCCTTTACCTCCATATTCTGCTATTCTCTGAAATACAACTTACATTTAGGTACTAATAATATAACTGTGTTCTATTAACATTTTAAAATAAATAAAATGTAATACGCATTGTAATACAGAATTAAGTGAAGCAAAGAAACACAAAATTTGTTAATTTTGTTAAAACATTTTGAATTGTTCACGTTTTTGCACCGTGCATCTCATTGCATTTATTTAGTGTTTGACTAAAACTGCAAACAGTATTGTTTTGATTTTAACACTGAAAATGTTTATAAGGACGTTTCGCACATTTGCGGCCGATCGTTGGTGCGTGATCGAAAATGGGAACCCGTGAGTTTCCATAGAAACTACTTCTTTGTTGTCAATAACGTAGAAAATTTTGAATTTTTTGGTGAGTTTCAGTGCCATATCCCCTTAAATTTATCTTAAGGTAGTACATCAGACAAGAATTTATTACGGAGCGATGGATCAGGAGGAAGCGAGTGGAAGTACGGCTCAGACTTCCACCGATTCGAGTGTAGAAGGAACTAATTTGGCGGAAAAGCTACAATTGGAAGCAGAACGTCGAAAACGAAAGCTCGAATATTGCCGAGAGTGGAAAAAGAAGTAAAAAGTACAGAAAATTGAGCAAGGTTCGGTCAAAACTCCACTAACTGAATCTGAACGTCTGCAACGAAAACGAGAAAATCAAAAATGCTATCGAGAACGTAAGAAAGAAGCAAAGATGAAGAGCAATGAACAAGAAGGTTTGGTCAGAACTCCACTAACTGAATCTGAACGCCTGCAACGAAAACGCAAAAATGATAAACGGTATCAAGAACGTAAGAAAGAAGCAAAGATGATGAGCAATGAACAGGAAGAATGTGAAGAGAAGCAAGTGAGTAATTTAGCAAGATATATCGAAACACACTTTTATAATGACAATTTGAACGACTACTGCTTTGTTTGTGAACGAATTTGGTGGACTAAAAGCTTAAAAGACGTTACTGGACACGCAGACGTTATAGAAATACTTAATTAACATGGTTATAATATTCTTGACAAATCCAAAGTATGCCACAATTGCTACAGATGCCTAAAGAAGAATAGGTTGCCACCTTATGCGATAATCAACGGTTTTAAGTACCCACAAATATCAGAGAATTTACCTGAACTAACGCCAATAGAGGAACGTTTAATATAGCCGCGCTTTCCATTCATGCACATTCGTAACATATCATATTTTGCTGGTGCTAAATGTATAATTGGACAAGTCATAAACGTACCGATAAACCTTGATACCACTACTCTGCAATTGCATCGCATGTTGAATGACGATTTGGCGTTTAACGTTTGCCTTAAGAAGCAAATAATCAATAAAAGTTCTTATATGCGAGGACTGGTTTCTAAAAGTAAATTAAAGCTCTGGTTAAGGCATCTGTTGACGACTGAGCTATTCAGATATTATAACATCACGATTAACGACAAGTTCTTCAATAATGAGCCTGAAAATGAAAGCAGTGCGTCTAGTGAGGATGAAGACGAGGATCAAGAACGACAGCAAGTAGAATGGAAAGACTTATTGTCTCGCATAAATCAATCTAATAGCAAAATAACAACCATACATCGAGATGTAACTGGCGAAGAGTACATCAAATTGCAGCAGCATACCTTATTCTGGTGTGAAGATTTGATTTTACATCTAGCCCCTGGACAAAATAATCAACCATTATCGCTCGCATTCGATGAAGATGCAGAAGAGTTATCATTCCCAGCGATATATTACGGTGTGAAACGGCGGTTTACTTGTCGAGCCACACCATTCAGGATAGCTAGTAGCGAAATACGTAGACGGGATCGGAGAGGTGTAAAATATGGCTGCTAAAGTGCTGCGTTTGAGAATCATAGCGAATAACAGTTTCATTGTACGTAATTATTAGAGATATCTTATCGTTAAAAATTAAGTACTTTATTCGACATCAAAAAGGTAGGTTTAGAAAAATTACCCCCTCTCCCTTCAACTACCCTTTTTATTTATAGATATTTCATCTACCTTTCTACAATGGATTATTATGACCTTCTCTTCAGGATACTTTATTTATCAAAATTAAGTATTTTACTCTTGTTAAAACGTAAACGTTGTAAAACTACCCCTCCCCTTAACCGGTCTTCGCTAAAATCAATAGGCCTTGAGTCTTCTACAACTCGGGCACATATGTAAAAAATTATGTGATGCATATTTTTCAGAAAATGACTTTTCTTCATGTTTTGAGGGTAGTACAATCAGAATCAGCCCTTATCTGAAACACAATTTTTTCGCTATCGCCATACTTCCATTTCCTTACGGAACATGGAAGTAAAAATAATAACTACTGGATCACAACCTCTGAAATATAATTTCGGAAAGCTCCAAAACTACATATTCTGTTTTTGATAGGTTAGAAAGAAAACGACATAAATTGATCAGAATGTACAAAAACTAACGCAATGAGAGGAAATAGAAAGTCATTTGTAATCTTTCTCTCAAGTCTGAACGTTGATTGTATGAAAGAGTTTTTATATTGTTCCCACGTACTCAGTTTTCTTTTTTCAGCAGAAAGCCAAGAACTCTACATTTCGTTTATAAAATTACGAATATAAAACAATCAGTTATATAGGGTGATTCAAAATTGCACGGCAATCTCTCGGAACCTGATTCTATAGCTAAAAATAAGGAAAAAAAGTACATATAAACAAAGGTCCGAAAACGGTTCTTTAGCGAGTTACGGCTCGCGAACCAGTCCGCCCTGATTTCTGCTCCCACGGTAAAATGACGCCATACTGAAATTCGTGGGGTTTAAAATGAAGGGTAAATTTGGTGGTTTCTTATATTTTTTGATTTGAAAAATTGAATAAAAGAGGTCCCAGACATCTATATTAATTAGTTTTAAGAAAACCTGAGTAAAACACAAAAAATTTGAGTCGAAAAACTCACATTTTTTAGATTTGGGATAAAGTAAATTCGTTAATTTGCTAATAAACAAATAAACATTTCTAACTAACTTTGTAGAGAATTTACTTTAGAAAAAACTGATGTGTATAATGTCTATTAAAAGCAAGGACAAATTTGAGAAATTTGACTTAATTAAAAACAAAACAGACGAACATGCGCTAGAAAAGTGTATTAATTTACAAGTTTACATTGTAAACTTTCGAAACACGTACACTTGGGCAAACGAAAATTCACGAGACTGCCCCCAAGACATGACCAACATACTTTTTCATTTAATGTGTGGTGCGGTCTTCTTGGTGATAATCTCTTAGGCCCTTTTTTCTTACCACCAAGGCTTAATGGAAGACAATACTTACATTTTTTGCAAACGCATCTGATGGAACTCTTGGAAGATATTCCACTTGCAGATATGGTTTTTGAATGACGGTGCATCTGCTCACTACTGTCGTGATTTGATGAACCATTTAAATAATACATTCGGTAAGCGATGGATGATTGCTATGTTAGATTTGGTGGTGTAGCCCCAAAGCAAGATTCCGTAAGTCCATATGGGTTTAAGGAGAGTTTTACAGAGAAGTTTGGTGTCTACAGACAGATCAGCTTTTATTCCTACCAGCCAGTTAGTTTTCTTAAATTTTAAATCTACTTGTTTTCTTTACTGTTTTATGTGCTGTTTCCAGGTCAGTTTAGAGTCCAAATGAAGGTCTAGGTATTTGACTACCGGTACTGTTTGTTGCGGTATTTCGATGTAGTTGAGATGAACTGTGGGGCAGTTGTCTCTCCGTAAGGTGAATGTAATGTGTGGCGACTTGGATTCGTTGGGTTTGATTTTACATTTTCCTAGCCATTCTCCAATGAAATTAAAGTGCTCTTGAAGATTGAATGGCGCGACGGTAGGATCTTTATTAACTGAAAGGTGGTTGTGTCCCCAGCAAATATACCGTTTGTTGTTTCTTTGATATACCGATTGGAATATACCTTTTCTTTGAGGTCTCTGACTAGTTTACTTTGACAACATTATCAGCCAAAGATTGCGTATGGTGTAGGCTGTTCCAAATTTGTTGTACCATAGCGCTATAATTTGTAATGCCAGCTATGAAAATGGGAGAGGGATTTGGCGGTTTTGCCATTGCTACTATAGATTTGTCAGACGAAACTTCTTAAATTACGTTGGTTAACGGAGCGAACCGATTGGTTATTTCTGTTTTGTACTCATGGACCGTTTGTTCATATGTCGGACTTTTCTTCTTTTGGTACTTCTTTTATCACTTGCCAGTCATTTTTTTGAGTTGGGTGAGTTATATTCTCCTAGAGATTTTACTTATTGCAGTCCATACTACAGGGAAAAGTACTTGGAAAGAGAGGAGTTGGGCGACCGAGAATCTCATGGCTGAGAAATTTAAGGACCTGGCTTGGCATGAATACAACTAACTTGTTCCGTACAGCAGTCCAGAAATTAAAAATAATCTGTATGATATCCAATATACGAAACGGATAGGAACTATCAGAAGGAGAAGATATTCTTCTCGTCGCTGGTGGATGACACTTTTGGAACTGAAATTCACTGGGTTCATCGGTTGAACGGCTGATATTCGATGGACGAATTTGTTGGGAAAATGGTAAATAATGCTTTGTGGGAGTCTGTTGGATTGGCATAAACTGATGAGACGAATGTGCCAAGGCAAGTTTGAGTGTTATCGGTTGAAACTGCTACTGTTGACTATGGATTGTTTTATTTTGTCCAGAGCATGTTCCAAACGAGAGCATTATTTTCTTAGAGAGTGATTGTGTATAACCCACGAGCGCACGTACGCGCAAGGGGACAATGTATGTTTGATATCTCAGAAGTAGGTGAGAGTGTAAATAACCGTAAACTTTCATGGCCGATGTTCACAATATCTCAATTTACCGGGCCGTTTCTCGATTGCCTAGCACGACAGAACAGTGTTTTTACTCGTTCGGGCGTGTTATGATTTTGTTCCCGCGCCACTGAAGATGTCCGTCATCGGCACGCACGAAACGTCTGGAAGTAAACATAAACAATCAAGACCACGGCCTAACAGCCCGGAAAATTATGACAATAGATTAGAGTTTGTTTATGACATAAACAGATAGACTGAAATCTTAACAAAAATAATAAGCACTGAACACAATGACTCCACGACAACGTCTCATGACCAACTGACAATGCTCACTGAATATACAGTAGAACACCGAAACTTGAGAAGTGCGAGTGGCATTTGCAAATGATGTGGTGTTAGTGGCAGAGGGACACAAAATTGCAAGAGAGTATAGAAATATAAAAAAAGTCTTAAAAGAGAATCAATAAAGGTAAAGCTAAAGTAATGGTTATAGGTAAAAAGGTACGTGAAGATCGAGATTGATGGAGTGAAGACAGAGCAGGCGAGAATGTTTCCGTACCTAGACGTACCGCCAGATAAGGAAAGAACACGAAAAGCGGAAATCAAAGATAAACGTTAAAATTGAATTATACTACGCATAACAAATTTATAGGAAAAAAAAGATTGAAAAACAAACCAAGACGAAGATACATAAAATATTATATAGACCTGTTTTGACTTTTGCGAGTAGTTGCGAGTATTGGGTGTCGAATAAAAGACGAAGAAGTGGTTGAGATGAAATATATGAGAAGAGCTATGGGACCACTACAAGAACAGGATATGTGAGATATATGTGATTCTTCAGTTTCGTAACTCCGACAGCATTTTAATATAAGCAGATACAGATTAAATAAAAATAATACGAACAAATTAAAAGTTACAAAAAAAATACCATTTGATCTTTCTATATTATGCTACAGTTACAGCATAGATACAACCCATAATGGATTTTACTGAACAAAGGTAGTTGAGCTGTTTGGGACACTTGGTGCAGATGGAAGAAAGAAAACTAGTACGGAGAATACGAGAAACCAAACAGTGAAATGTAAGGAAAGAGGCACATCTAGACAAACATGGGACAAAACAGTGTCTGGTATTTTAGAGAGTAAGTGTTGGAGTGGAACGATGAGAACAAAAGGGGCAAAAAATAAAAAGAGTGGAAAAACATAGTTCGCAGTTAAAAGGTTAGGTAGAAACGTAACTGGCATCACTTGCGACGATAACCTATTATTTGATTACAGTGTATCGGAGACTTTTATATTTATTTCAGTTCTGTCTGAACTTTCATTTAGTCTGAGTCAAAAGTGTATTTGTGAGGACTTTGATAGTTTATTTCCATTCGGGTTCAATTAATGTATAATTTGTATAAACGTACTAGATATGGTATAAATGTAAAATGTAAATGAATAATTTTGTACCCCGACAGCATTTTGGTGTAAGAAGATAAAATTAAATAAAATATCGGTATGGAGAACCATACATGACTTCCATGTTCTAAGATTTATATTTAAAATCATTTTCGAAATGAAATATTTCCATAGAAACTACTTCGTTCTACTTCTTTCTTCAGCCTTAACCACAGTACTGTGGTCACTAACGTATACCACCTCACGTTATCGCACTCGATTATCACTGATGATGGAAGTCGATGGCACTGCCGAAACGTCTGGTTTTGCAGAAAACTTTGGTCTACGGCCAAACAGGACGGGAAGGAATTTTAACAACAAACTACTACTTTTTTGTTGCCGATAATGTAGTACATACATAAAAAATTATCCCATCCCCCTTCAACTATAATTTTCATTTATAGAAAATTACCCCCACCCCGTTCAACTAGCCTCTTCATTTATAGATATTTCATCTACGTTTCTACAGTGGATTATTAAGATCTTCTTACCAGGATACTTTATTTATCAAAATTAAGTACTTTACTGTTGTTACAACAAAAAATGTTTCAGGTAAACTACCCTTTCCCCCTAACCGATCTTCACCAAAATCATTAGGCCTTGAGTCCTCTACAATGTAGGAAAGTATGCAAAAAAAGTATTTGATTATGTTTGAATTTACGGCAGTTATCGTTCGTCATGAAAACATTTCTCTTGTTACAACATAAAATGTTGCAGGTAAACTACCCCTTTCCCTTAACCAATCTTCACCAAAATCAACAGGCCTTGAGTTCTCTACAATGTAGGGAAGTATGCAAAAAAAGTATTTGATTATGTTTGAATTTACGGCAGTTATCGTTCGTCATAGAAAAAATTACCCTTGTTATCACATAAAACGTTGCAGGTAAACTACACCTTTCTCTTAACTGATCTTCACCAAAATCAACAGGTCTTGAGTCCTCTACAATTCAGGGATGCATGCAAAACATTATTTGATTCTGTTTGAATGTGCGGCAGTTATCGTTCGTCATAGAAAATACCCTTGTTAAAACATAAAACGTTGCAGGTAAACTACCCTTTCCCCCTAACCGATCTTCACCAAAATCAATAAACCTTGAGTCCTCTACAATTCAGGCACATATGTAAAACATTATTTGATTCTGTTTGAATTTACGGCAGTTATCGTTCTTCATGGAAAACGTTCTCTTGTTACAACATAAAATGTTGCAGGTAAACTATCCCTTTCCCTTAACCGATCTTCAACAAAATCAACAGACCTTGAGTTATCTATAATTGAAGAAGGTATGCACAAAATTATTTGATTCTGTTTAAATGTGCGGCAGTTATCGTTCGTCATAGAAACAATTACTCTTGTTAAAACATAAAATGTGGCAGGTAAACTACCCCTTTCCCTCAACCGATCTTCACCAAAATTTACAGGCCTTCAGTCTTTTACAATTGAGAAATGTATGGAAAACAGTATTTGATTCTGTTTGAATGTGCGGCAGTTATCGTTCGTCATAGAAAAAATTACCGTTGTTAAAACATAAAATGTTGCAGGTAAACTACCCCTTACCCTTAACTGATCTTCACCAAAATCGAAAAACATTGAGTTCTCTATAGCTCAGGAAGGTATGCAAAACATTATTTGATTCTGATTGAATTTACGGCAGTTATCATTCGTCATAGAAAAAATTACCCATGTTAAAACATAAAACGTTGCAGGTAAACTACCCCTTTCCCTAAACCGATCTTCAACAAAAACAACAATTCTTGAGAACTCTACAATTCAGGGCTGTATGCAAAACATTATTTGATTCTGTTTCAATTTGCGGCTGTTATCGTTTGCCATAAAAAAAAATCTACAGATAGACAGATAGACAAACGGATAGACAGATAGACACACAGACACTTTTCGTAAAATGACTTTTTTTCATGTTTTGAGTGTAGTACAATCAGAATCTGCATTTATCTCGAACACGATTTTTTTGCCATCACCATACTTCCATTTCCTTAAGGAACATGGAAGTAAAATACGGAACAAATTAAATGTAAGACCATTTTATTTTTTTAGATTATACACACTACAGTTCCTTTATAACCTTGCACACTTATTTTATTTATTTTCATGATTTATATTGACACTTTGACACTTTAAAAATTGGAACTAACAATATTATTTCTTTGTATTCTATGTCTAGTTTCTCGTTTGAAAATTAAATTTATTGTATATTTTTAAAGGATGTTCCAGCCTTTCATCTTGAAACCAACAACTCAGTTTGTATTTCAGACAACTCAGATAAGAAACCCGACTAATGAGTTGTCCAATTTAATGATATTCTGCCCGACTGTTTTTGTTCAGTTCTAGTTGTTTCTTCTTGGAAATCTGTATCCTTATCTTCTTCATTCCATACTTGGTCAGTGTGCATCTTTCCATCGCCGATGGAATTTGAATGTATTCTCCTTGACTCTGATGGAACTGGAGGCGGTAGTTTTGTACTCAGGAGTAGGGAATATATTAAGGAATAATAGGTGATTCAACTGTCTTCTTAAGATGGATTGTAACACTTTAATTTTTTATACAAAATTAATAGTCTGTAGAATAGCCTTTAATTTCCTTTCATACCATCGAAAATGCAAATGATGTACGATGAAGTTAGCTATTTAGAATTAGTACAGCGCAGAGTTATACAAGAACTACAACAGCTGTAAGGGAGCAAAAACTGATCCCAGTCTCCTAGACCAACCAAAAACGAGCTTCTAGACGTTTTCACAATTGGAGTACTGTGATTTCCTTGCGACTCAAAAGTGAATTCACCATACACAGAATACGTAGTGCGATTTACATAGTTGCTGGTATGCATACAACTCGTTAGTATCACATTAATATTATTCACACCTTGAAGCGCAAAGCAAGGAAGGAATGAAACAAGAAATAATTTCTCAAGTCGAGTGCCATGTACACATGAAAACCAATTCTTAACTGAAGATCATGAAGTAAATAAAGTAACAGGGGAAAACACCTCTGCTTTCAAAAAAGAGGCTGAAACATACAATTAAATTATAATTTCATACTATGATATACCACTATGTTAGCCATATACATTTATTTTCCTCTGTTAGATGAAAAGTAATTTATTTATATAAAATAGTTAACACATTTAACACGATTCTTTGTTAAACACGAATAACAAAAAAAAAAATTGTTTGAAAAGATCGAAACGATTCTTTTTAATACTAAAAGTAAATGAAGCCCTTTCGAACAAGTTTATATTCAAGTTTATTCGAGTCAACATCCAAAATCACTGCTTTAACATGATTTAAAGTGCTACAACAAAGGTGGTTCACTGAAAGGCATTTTGCATAGTATTCCAAACATTTTATTACCTATTTAAAATTTAATGTTCCATAATATGCCTGTCAGCATTCGAAGCATTAACCTTTACCACTCGTATGTACTAACGTATTCGTTTATCACGAAAAGAAAGCTTTAGTGTTTAGAAACACCAAAATATTTAAAAACACACAACGAGTTATTCTGTTCTTACATCCAACACTTGTAAAGAGTTAAATTCGTTACTAACTGTGTAAAACTTGAATGTGAATTCCACTTCTAGGGCATAACCTACCTGCACGATTCTCCACTACATTATCATGGGAACCTAAAAGCATCCAATTGTCTCGTAGACTCTCGATGGGTTGTAAAACTGTCAGATTTTGGACTAACAGAATTTAAAACAGGTGAAGAATGCCATCACCACTACTTACAACACACCTTCTACACGCCGAATGAAGATATGGCTACATGCAAATGTGAAGGTAAGACTATGTCTAGTTTATTGCCAATTTAAATAGGAAATCTTACTAATCTCCCGTATTACTGTATTTGTCGTATTACTGTTTCTCCCGTTAAGGTCCACACTATTCAAGTTTTTAATAATTAAAATTAAACAGCTGCATAAACAACATCTGAAAAATAGGTAGCAAACGTATACTTAGACGTTATTACACGGGTAAATCAAAAACTGTTTTCAAAGAAGATCCTAAAAATGAATTTTTCCAGTGTTCCTCACCTTTTTGGCAATGCGGGCCCCTAAAAATATTGTTTCCCGAATCTCTAATTACACCTTACACATTAAAGAATTACACTCGGTACACATATTAATTGCCTGTATAATTACGAGGGTTAACTGAAAACGTCGCGGAGCGATATCTGTAGCTTAGCGGTACAACTAAAATTTTTCGTGTGCTGCAAGATTTGTATTTTATGTGAGCTCATGTTAATTTCCAAATAGATCTATCAATTTATTCATTGTTTAGAAGCTGTTTAAAATTGACGTGTCATGCGTGTTTTGAAAACCGGACAAAATCAAACATCGTGGTGTGATTCTTTGTTAAAAATTGTTTAGCGCCAACGAAAATTCAGAACGAAATTGTAAATGTGTTAGGAGATGCTGCGACTTCAAAACCAACGATTTGTAAGTAGGCACTTGAGTTTAAACGTGGTCGTACGAGCATTGAAGAAGATCCCCGCACTGGACGCCAAAAAATGCAACAACTCTAGATGGGGCACCCATCTTGCATAACGCTTTTTCACACCAAGTTCTTGAGTTACAGTATGATAAATACGCTCATACGAGATGCCTATGATTTCAGCAACGTCATCCACTCCTCAATCTGCGGTCTTCCAACACCCTACGAAATTTTTTCAATAATATCATTTTTTGTTGCACTTTTTGGACGTCCACTGCTGGGATCGTCTTCAGTGCTTGTACAACCACGTTTAAATTCGAGTGTGCCCCACTTACCGTTGTTTCTGAAGGCGCAGCCTCTCCTAACACATTTACAATTTTGTTTTGATTTTCCATTGGCGCTAAAACGTTTATAACAGAGAATTCATCACAACACGATATTTGATTTTGTGCATTTTAAAAACACGCGTTACAGGAAAATTTCAAATAGCAGGTAAAATTTGAATACATTGACAGATATATCTGGAAACTAACAGGTGTTCACGCGAAATATACGTCTTGCAGCACACGAAAGATGTTATTTCTACCACTGAGCTATAGCTGTCGCTCCGCGAACTTTTCAACTGGCTCCCGTATATTCATACGAATAACAGTTAAATGAAAATACATATACGAGAATAATATAATTAATAAATGTATTGTTATGACTCCCACGGATCGTGATGTTGAAACATTGGGAGCAAATAATTGAACACCAGAGGATTCGTTACAACTTTGTTTTCCAATAAACGTAAACAACGATAGAAACTCCTATACAAGACTCCTTCAAGTTTATGGTTATCCGTCACATGCTAACGTAACAAACCGTAAATGCCACACTAATGTACCATATAGAGTGAGTGTATGATGAATACAACTGAAAATATCGACAATATTATTGACGTATGTATTCACGGAGATACGATAAAATGAAAACACATTGTAGAGTATTTTACACCACAGAATATATGTGTATATGTGGAATATACTCCAAAAATATTCCGAACTATAAGACCTTGAAAGCCACTCTTTTGTATATGGATTGTCCTATAAATGCTCTTTCCCTGACAGACGAAACGACCTTCAAAAAAATGAAGAAAAAGTTATACATTGTCGAGCGTACCCACAGAGAAAAAGTAAACAAACCTACTTTATCTATTAATCCACAATGCACGTGAACAATGACAAGCTATAGCTGAGCCGTTGGTCCCTCCATCAGTATGTTGTGGAAAAGTTAAACACTATTCTCACTAATTTTAAAAGCCTTTCCTTGTTTGTTTGCATCGAAATATTCTATTCTTTCTAAGCCATCACCGTTAATTCAGTTTTGAAACATGATCGTCTTATTGGCGTCTTTTGTTTAGGATCCAATTGCACCAAGGATTATGGATTACTCCTATTATGTCATACTCTGTTGCTGTTGTTATGTTACTTCTGTCTTGTTCCATTTTTAAAATGTTTAATTATTCTGCAAGTTTTAGTATTAAGTAAAAGTGATAAGGATAAGTGTCCTTAAGAGGAAACTTAATCTTTTGACAGTTCACAACTGTTTTATGAATAACACTGTTTTATATCTAACTATAGCCATTAGTAGCAACAGAACTGTCAAAAGCATTACATTTTGGGGCTGTTAACATCAACGTGAAAGAAGCTCGAGATAATGTTGACATTTTTATCTTTGATAGAAACAATAATTCAAATTCCCTTTGCCTTTCTGTATAGACACTCCACGTTTTCTCTCGCTATGTTTGGAACGGTACATTGTTTAAACAAAAGATGTTGTCATACATTCTCTGCAAGTTCAGCAATTCATTTATCTGCTCTTACTTGCAACGGTACACTTTTTACTTAATCCCGTCAATTCCGCTTTGATTTATTGCTCAGCGCATGCCTTCTCTCAATTGACCCCACTATTGCTTATCTCTTTTGCTTCTTTTAAAGATTTATGTGTATTTGTAACCTTCGCGCCATTAATCAAGAACTTGCATTCTCATATTTCTAATATATAAACTTTATATATAAATTTGTAAACTACGTTGTGTTCCTAAAAAAAATCAGAATTTTGGTATGATGTAATAAGTTAAAATAATAACAAATGTAAAATAAATAATAAAATTAAATTAATACAAATAAAAAAATAATATGTAACAATCTCTGCTGATACAGTGCTTGAAAATATATATCAAACTTCTTATAGAGCTCTTCTGCACATGTTATTAGTTTGTTTGTCCTTAAATTTAATTAAGGACGTAGTACATTTCACTCCTTAAAAAAAAAAAAGCTTACTATGTTTAATAAGGTTTGCTGGTATTGCACATGTTTCTTCCGCTCTATGCAAATTATACTCTTGCAATTTATTTCTCTGGAAAAGTAATGAAAGTATCTCAGAAAAGTATCCTACTTTCATAAATAAAAGTTTTCTACTTTCTATTCTGTAAAATTTTGCGTAGCATCTGATATGTCCCGTAGGAAATCAAGCTGGATGTTTCTTGGACTTTAACTTCTTTATTGACATATACCTACTCATAATGGTAGACATCATTGGAACGATTACCGTGTCAGAAATATTGAAATATTGTTTCTACTGCATACTATTGATTTACACACACACACACACATTCACCTCTTTTGTTCTCACTTACACACATATCATTAATCCATTAATCTTTAATCGCCAGACTGTCACGAATCTAACAGACGGTCGTGAATTGGATTGCACACGAACTAAGTTTGCGTTATTTGGCTCTTAGATTTATGAAGGCCAGAATCTTACGTTGCTGAGTGGTCTCGTACTTGGTTACTCATAAGAATGTACTTCGTTATTCAACACTTTTGGTGCGGTTTTCCATTACCTTTGTTCCATTCTGTTGTACATATTGAGAGATTCCAATATAATTATCAACTGTCTCCCAAGCAAACGCTAGTCTTTTGCGAGTTACCTGATGGGTCTGCCATCTTAAAGACCTCGTAATATGACTGTGTAGGAAATCCATCTGGATCTTATCCAGATCCTAAACACTGAATGTGGTTTCCAATGTTTTTTATTTCATTCTGTGCCTTTGACCAATACATGAGGCAGTTTTTAGGGGCAGTTTCTCACCTCAACGGAAGAGGGCTTCGCGTACCTTTAACCCGTTCCTTCGCCCACTGAGAGAGTCGATGGAAAACATTCTAAATATCGGAACTTGTTTTGATACATCACATAAAAACTGTAACAGCTTAAACGAATAAGTAAGTTAATATACGGTATAATTATTATGGAAAAAGAATTTTCACTCACCAACGTTGTGTTGTATTCTAAGTCTTTTTTTCTTCTTCTTCTCCGCCAGCAATGTAAGATACTGTTGTTCATCAAACTTGTAAACTCCGCGTCAACATTGAAATCGTAGCAGGATGTAGATTTTATATTTGTTTTGGAATGCAGAAGTCTTGAGATCGGTTGGGGGTTCAACCTATTTGTAATTTTAGTTTTCGTACTGTTATAGTAAAAAAATAACCTGTCACCACTGGAGGATGAATGGGGTAAACACAAAAGTGACATCGTCAGGTTTGACAGCAAAATAAAATAATTGACAATTGAAAATTGAAAATGCCTAATACGCCATTGTGTGGGTGGTCGTAATTGTTTGTTTACAGGAGGAAGAAAGTATAAAGTTTTATTGAAAGCAGTGATAACCATGATTGCAAACAAACACCAGATTTGATGTCATACGCAAAAAGAAGATTCTATAAATGTAACATAGCACTGTAAGTGGTGTAGGAAAAAATTCGGAAGATTCATACCAAATTTCGTATTTTCTGGAATATTAAAAGTACTCAGAAGATCTTGCGAAATTTCCAAGTACCTGTTTAGTCTATACGTGATCCGGTTAAGACGGTATACGGTACTCAGTACAGCACGTATGAGTCAAGGCCAGCTGTGTTTCCGACTTACCGAATACGCCGAGTGTCTCACTAGTGCAGGTAGTCCTCTCGGTAAGCAGCGATAATCTTACCGAGTACTATACCGACTATACGGTACCGACTCGAGTATCGCATCTGTGTGGGGGAGTGACTATTTCCCAGTTCGAGACGAACAGGCTTAAGCAAAGGCCGTGCTAAGTTGACAACGTGTATGGCTACGTGACTTTTTTCACTCATTGTGTGAACAGTACAATCACACAATTCTCTCGATCTTTCCAGACGCACCTTCCAGACTAGAAAAATTGGAAAAAAAATTGAATTTTTGTTTGATGTGTAATATTATCCTCCGAAATCTCCTTTTTAATATGGTGTAATTATTTTTTCCTATGTTAATCGTAAGTTGATCAAATAAATTATTTGATGAACACCTGGCCTAATATTTCTGGGTCTAGGCTGCATGAACTGTGACTCTGAGCCTGTTCATTTTACCAAAATGCATTACTGTACATATAGGTATCATATAAACAGTAAAGCATAAAATATTTTTGTTTCTCAGTTGACTACTCCGCTGTCCAGCTGATCCTCTTATGCCATCGGTCATACGAATGGGCAGTCGGTTGTTGAAACTGAAAGCATCAAAAAAGAAACTTGCTGATAGAAAATCAATATCGGGGAAAAGTCGGTTGACCACAGCTGCTATACAGAAGCTTCAAACATTCTATGGGTTGGCAATAAAAAGAAATGTCCACAGTTTCGATGCAATGAAACAGGCTGTTGGGGTGAATATTTCCATGTAATATTAACAAACGAAAGGCCTACTCACCAACTCTGTCCTACAAGTGAAGACACATAGTCCGGATACAATCACTGTTTGTTAACTAATCAAGTATATGAGCACAATAAACATTTCCATTTACCTGAAATTATTATGACAGCAATAAAACCCATATTTAAAGAGTTATCCAATCCTCAGCTGCTTGCAAACTGCTTGAAACGTAAAACCCAGAACCCAAGTGAATTACTAAATATGCCATCTGGTCGGTAATACCGAAACAAGTATTTGACACTTTATAAACACTACGATATGGTGTTTTTGCTGCAGTTTGTGTTTTTCATGATGGCTTAATCAGTAAAGTAAACGTTATGGAACATTTAGGGCTAAAACCTGGAAAACCCTAATCAAAGATATGCATCGGTTGGAAAAAATAAGACTTCGAAAAGCCGAAAAAGGTATCAAATAAAAATCATAAAGGCAAAAACACTAAAAAAATGAAGTTGGAGGACTTGTTTGAGGAGCAGGAGGACCCAGACAACCCATCCTATTGTGCTGGACACTACTAAACGGAAATATGCTATTGGTAACTGTCAACCTTTTCGTTTTTCTTGGATTACCGGAAGTTTTGTTTTTTTTAACTTTGATGTAAGTTATCTCAGCTCCTATAAAGCCTATCTTCATGAAAGTTTTACAGTGATTCAGACAGGTTATTGGCTAGTTCCGTAGACATGGATTTTTAAAAATTGTTACTGACTGAGAAATATAATTTTTAAATATTTTTTCGGTGCCCAAAAACATTGTCTGGAAAAAATTATAAATCCAAAATTCTTAGACTAATAAATAAATCCCTGTGTGCGGAACTACAAATAGGTTTACCCTTTAAAATAAAAAAAATACAACTCTATCTTATCTGTGTCTTGAAAAAAATTGCAAAAACGTAACATTGAGTTAGATAGGGAGTAGGATTCCCCTAAACGAATGTCCGAGGCTACTTTTAACATTGAAAATGTTTATAAGGACGTGTCGTACATTTGAAAACGACCGCTGGTGCGTGATCGAAAATGAGAACCGGTGAGTTTCCATAGAAACTACTTCTTTGTTGTCAATAACGTAGTACACATATAAAACTTCTCTTATGAATGCGACTACATTTAACTTATAATCTGTACATTGGTAAATGAAGAATGAATTCATTGATTGGTGAATGAAGAATGAATTCATTGATTGGTGAATGAACATAAATATATATATTTTTTAGATTTATTGAAGCATTTTCAATGCCCTTCTCTGTGCATTGCATTTGTGCAATGCCCGTAAATTTTTATTCTTCAGTAGAGGAGCAAATAGAATTCCCACGGTAGAAGTAACTTACTATATTCTTCTAAGATTTTTAATAATTAATGCTTGATGCCTTTACTTGGTGAAAATCCATTGTAAATTATAGTAAAAAATAAAACCATAAAATAGTTTTAGTGATTTTCACTCCTCAATTTATTAAAATTATAAATCCATGACAGCTGTTTCGGCAGCACAGTGCCTTCATCAGATGGTGTAAGCTGACTAATTTTCGTACAAACAATACAGAATATAAAATATAATACAAGTGCTGTTGTATAGAGAGCGATAGTAATCTCGTGTCAATAAGATTTAATACACATTACACAAACATATAACATAACATAAACCAAATCTATTTATACAAATTAAGCAAGCAGAGGCGAGCTATTTAGATCTAACTGATCATTTAATAATACATTTAAATATTTGTGTTTATTAATTTCAAGGCTTTCTAATAAATCAAGCTTTGGACCCTAATCAGATAAATGTAAAATTTCAAAATTGTCATTATAACTATGGTCTTTTTCTAACAAGTGATTTGCATAATTTGATTTGGCATCATTATATCTAAAACTATAATTGTGACCATACATTCTTTTTTCGAAAGATCTACCTGTCTGTCCGATATAAACTTTATTACAAGACCCACAGGATAATTTGTATACACCAGACTTCTGCAGTTTATCTGTTTTACTCTTATTATTTTTAATATATTTTCCCAAAGAAGACTGCGTCTTAAAAGCTATATTTACATTCCTTTGTGTGAAATATTTACCAATATTATCAGAAGCAGAACCTATGTAAGTGAGAGTGTGATATCTTTTAATCTGTGTTGAGGGAGGGTAAACTAGTTTTAAAGCTTGTGAATAAAATTTTTTGTTTAACAAGTGATCTACGAGGCTAGGTTGGTAACCATTGTTGACAGCTATTTGTTTAATAATGTTAAGTTCTGATTGGAAATTTGAGTCTGATAACGGAATACTAACTAGTCTGTGGATAAAACTGTGAAAAGCAGCCAATTTATGTGAGTATGGATGTGTGGAAGTAATGTGTATTGTATTAATATAGAAAATATATTAAAAATAATAAGAGTAAAACAGATAAACTGCAAAAGTCTGGTGTATACAAATTATCCTGTGGGTCTTGTAATAAAGTTTATATCGGACAGACAGGTAGATCTTTCGAAAAAAGAATGTATGGTCACAATTATAGTTTTAGATATAATGATGCCAAATAAAATTATGCAAATCACTTGTTAGAAAAAGACCATAGTTATAATGACAATTTTGAAATTTTACATTTATCTGATAAGGGTCCAAAGCTTGATTTATTAGAAAGCCTTGAAATTAATAAACACAAATATTTAAATGTATTATTAAATGATCAGTTAGATCTAAATAGCTCGCCTCTGCTTGCTTAATTTGTATAAAGAGATTTGGTTTATGTTATGTTATATGTTTGTGTAATGTGTACTAAATCTTATTGACACGAGATTACTATCGCTCTCTATACAACAGCACTTGTATTATATTTTATATTCTGTATTGTTTGTACGAAAATTAGTCAGCTTACACCATCTGATGAAGGCACTGTGCTGCCGAAACAGCTGTCATGGATTTATAATTTTAATAAATTGACGAGTGAAAACCACTAAAACTATTTTATGGTTTTATTTTTTACTATAATTTACAATGGATTTTCACCAAGTAAAGGCATCAAGCATTAATTATTTGAAAGATGCTACAACTAGCATGTTGGCCTTATGGTATTTTAAAGTGTTACTCCGTACAAAAATTACATCGCAGAATATTTGGTTCTTCAAAAAGTGCTTAACGGACAACTTAACACCACATTACATGAGTTTGAAGACGAACAACAAAAGTTTATCAGCGATAAAAGGGGTTGAAGCTGGCATTAGAAGATGGCTGTTATACGACATGAAGATTGAATACAATAAAAGAGACGTTTGTAATATTTACCTTAAGTTTATACATACAGAATTATTACGTAGATTGCATAATATAGAATTTGACTTGCTAGACCTTAAAGTGCGAAATGATGTTCAAAGAATTATTCATAATAAATACTTAAATCAGTTACGTAAGTTAAACAAGATGAAAATGTTTAAGGTTAGTAATAGCGGTAATTATTATAATAATAGACAATGCGGGCATAATAACAAATTTTCTAACCATATATTTTATCAACGTTTTATGAATTTGACCAATGTAACCTTTAATAGTTTTGAAACTAAACTGATCGAAAAGGGTTTCAAATATAATATACAACCGTCAAATTATAAAAATGAGTTTGAAATTTTAGGTGTGGATTGTGAGTTAGCTTGTAATAAGTACAATAAATTTCATGAAAATTCCGAATCAATACCATTGAACAAATACATTGTAGCGGATAAATTAACTTCTCTTTATGCTAAACAAATTAAGACTCTACCATTTAACAATAAAAATAGACTAGCTATCAATTCAATTAAGAGAAAATCTGTAGTTAATAATATAATATTTACCCGCGCTGACAAGGGCAATACTGTTATTGCTATCGACAAAGGCGAATATGTTAACAAGACACTTGAATGTTTGAACTCTTTTGAACCCATTGATATTAACCCGACTTTTAAATTTCAAATAGATGTTAAACAGGCTATAAAGAATTGTTCTTTCTTTGATAATCGAGATTTGGATTTTTTGTCAGTAATGACTCCTCAGCCACCAAAGCTTTACTCTTTAATTAAATTGCATAAGGATAACCATCCAATTAGACCAGTGGTATCATATGTAACTGCTCCTTCTGTTAAATTATCTAAAAGACTAATTAAGATTATACAAACACAATGCAAATTTCAATCAACACATAGTATTAAAAATTCACTAGACTTAATTAACAGAATTAAAGATTCACATATCCCAGACAAAGCTATTTTATTATCATTTGATGTGAAGAATTTGTTTCCGAGTATTCCACCGACTGATGTAATAGATATTGTAGAAAAATTATTAATTGAAAATTGTAATAACCCCTTTATGAGAGAGGATATCTTGAATTTACTGAAGGTTTGCCTTAATCAAAACTACTTTGAATTTAATAGAAAGATCTACATTGGCAAAGAAGGGCTTGCAATGGGAAATCCACTTAGCCCTTTGGCAGCTGAAATCTTTATGGACTACATAGAAACTAAAATTAGAGCACACCCTTATTTCAAACTGTTTATTTTTTGGTATAGATATGTGGACGATATTTTAGCAATTTTTCTAGGTACACGTAGACAATTACAGATCTTTCTTAATTTTATTAACAATTTACATAAAAATATTAGCTTTACCTTAGAATTAGAAGATAACAATAGTATCAATTTTTTAGACCTTACAATAACAAAATGCAATAATAAATTAGACTTCGGTATTTTTCATAAGCCTACACATACAGATATGACAATACACATTACTTCCACACATTCATACTCACATAAATTGGCTGCTTTTCACAGTTTTATCCACAGACTAGTTAGTATTCCGTTATCAGACTCAAATTTCCAATCAGAACTTAACATTATTAAACAAATAGCTGTCAACAATGGTTACCAACCTAGCCTCATAGATCACTTGTTAAACAAAAAATTTTATTCACAAGCTTTAAAACTAGTTTACCCTCCCTCAACACAGATTAAAAGATATCACACTCTCACTTACATAGGTTCTGCTTCTGATAATATTGGTAAATATTTCACTCAAAGGAATGTAAATATAGCTTTTAAGACGCAGCCTTCTTTGGGAAAATATATTAAAAATAATAAGAGTAAAACAGATAAACTGCAAAAGTCTGGTGTATACAAATTATCCTGTGGGTCTTGTAATAAAGTTTATATCGGACAGACAGGTAGATCTTTCGAAAAAAGAATGTATGGTCACAATTATAGTTTTAGATATAATGATGCCAAATCAAATTATGCAAATCACTTGTTAGAAAAAGACCATAGTTATAATGACAATTTTGAAATTTTACATTTATCTGATAAGGGTCCAAAGCTTGATTTATTAGAAAGCCTTGAAATTAATAAACACAAATATTTAAATGTATTATTAAATGATCAGTTAGATCTAAATAGCTCGCCTCTGCTTGCTTAATTTGTATAAATAGATTTGGTTTATGTTATGTTATATGTTTGTGTAATGTGTATTAAATCTTATTGACACGAGATTACTATCGCTCTCTATACAACAGCACTTGTATTATATTTTATATTCTGTATTGTTTGTACGAAAATTAGTCAGCTTACACCATCTGATGAAGGCACTGTGCTGCCGAAACAGCTGTCATGGATTTATAATTTTAATAAATTGACGAGTGAAAATCACTAAAACTATTTTATGGTTTTATTTTTTACTATAATTTTTCTAAGATTTTTAGTAACATCAAAAATTTTTTAATCACCCCAATAATCTGTGAAATATTGCTACAACAAAAGTAATAAATATAACTAAATTATAATCTTTATATAGTAAAAATACTGAAGTAAATGTAATCAGTTGATTTCTGTTTTAAATTATTACTTTCAGATTTATTTCCATTAATAAGTTCGGATATCTCTAGTCTACTATAAATTAGATAAAAATAAGCCTCTAGCGGGACAGCCCGTTGGGAGCTTTGGCCTTGTTACACGCAAATCCGTACCCCATTTTGTTTATTTCTGTTCGAGTAGTGCCCGACGATACATGAAGCTTGTCCTTCTGTAAGTTGGTGATGATATTCGCTGAAACGCCTCTTGGATGTTGCATACATTCAGAATTGTACTCTAATCCCCTGAACTACGTGAAATAACGAAGTTCTCGGTCAATGGAAAGACGATACCGAAGCTGCGCGAATTAGAAACCGTACCCCGAACGGCGGTTGTCCCAAGCGATCACCGTCGAATCATACGTAGATAATACCAGGCGCTGAGTCATAACGTTTGCCGAGGGCATAATTTTGCGTAGGAGGACTCCTTGTACCGGTATTCAAGAGCAGTGGCGGCCGGACAGACCTGAGGAAGGGGAGGCTACGAGACAGTCACCTGAGCCGCACTCAGTCATAGCCCCCCCCCCCCCGACACTCGTTATTTCACTCTTAATTATGGTAGAGTTATCTGATTTTTACAGCATACACTTCTTATTAGATATATACACGTATCTTTAACAAGATAACCGAAGATTAACTTACTTTTGTTCTAGCAAGCACGTAATCTGCTGAGTAGAAATATATTTTGTAAGCTGCGATGAATTCATTTGTAGGCCTACAGCAAATTCACTCAACGGCCCTTCTAATTTACAAAATTGTCGATAACATCATCATGCCATGTCGGTCGACTTTTCAATTTGCAGACGAATCCCTTTTCAATTGAAACTAAAGCAAAGGTGCTGAGACAATCTTGATAATGGCCAAGAAGACCTGAATAATAATAATACACATGCGCAAGGAGCACAAGAATGTAAAGACTGTGTAAAATTAACACAAATTAACCATGCCGGGAGGCTAATTCACTCGTTGCCTCCCAGGCAAGGTTACAGATGCACTAGCGTCCCCCCCCCCCCACCAACACCTGCCGGGCATAGTTCCCTTGTAGTCGTATGAGTACTACGACGGCTACTCAGATCCCTGCCTCTGTCTGCAACTATTGTGCCGACATTGATATTATTGATAACGCGCGATTAAAACCTTTTTTTTTTGGTAAGTAATCAGATAATTTAAAATGTCAAATTGCGATTACAGATTGGTTACAAGTTCAGTTATAATAAAAAATAGAGCCTATTACTAGTTATTTATTTTTAAATATTTTTCTAAATTTTATTAAGGAGGCTTAGCCTCCCTTGCCTCCCCTAATGAGCCGCCGCTGATCAAAAGGTTCGGTACTTAAAAAGCTGGCAATCGTGCGCATATTCCGTCGGCGGCCGATTCGAAATCTAAATCACCACCGAACCGAGTCCGGGCAAGAGCATTACTGACGAGATCTGCCTATACAGAGTGTCCCAGATAAATGTCTGGCTGGCTACCTGACGTTTTGAAACTAATGAGAACTCATTAAACGCGTCAACGGATGCCTTGGCGGACGTTTTCAATGAGGGACTACAAAAGCAGGTGCAGCGATATTAAGTCCTGTATTTGGGTAGTAATCGTGTAGAAAAGTATATAGATATGTAGGAATTTAACTTTTCCATATAATAAGATAATTTTTTATATTTTCCCTTTTCTTTATCAGGCAATCCGTTTAATTTTAGAATAGCTCTCGTATCGTACAGTATCTATGTAGTCTACAATAAAAAGCATAGACACGTAGTTTATAATGCAGATAATCTATACATTATGAATAACTACAATATTAATAATACAGTGTGTATTTTTGGTACACTCCTGTCTCATCGACCTATAAAATTCGCATGATTATGTTTATAAGTCCCGTAGTCAGTGGCGGACCGAGGGGCGTGCGAGCCGTGCTCCAGCACGGGGCGCCAGGGCGCGCCGCTTTGGAGGGGGCGGCGCGCAGCGCCGCGTAGCGCCGAACTGGTATTAAAAAAGACGGACTCCCATTTCATTTTAGATAGTTTTATTACTTTTTAGATATGATTATTATGAGAATGTTTGTATATTTAGCTGTGGATTTACAATTTTGCCCCTCTCAATACTTTAATATTTTTCTACTTGTTTACAAAAACTTCGCTCTCGCCTCTCCCTTCCAAAGGTCATTGTTGTTTCGTCTGCTTGTCGCATCAGGGCATTCAAAGTAGAATTAATACTACTACGAAAACCCGCAATATAATGTAGAAAATTGACCATTATTTTGTTGCCGATTATTCAGCTCAGTAAAAATGTCCCTGACATCAGCAGCTGGCTACTCAGATTGGGGCCATACGTACCAACTGCTTTCAGAGCATGAAAAATCGCCGGCCCACATGAAGGCGTTTCAAACATGGATGGAATTAAGTAACCGATTGCGCTGTGAGAAAACGATCGATGCTGAAAACCAAAGGATAATTCGAAAACAAGCTGAACGATGGAGGGAGGTTTTGAAATGTTTTAGTGTATATCATTCAATTCCTTGGATCTCAAAACTTAGCTTTCCGAGGTAGATCAGATAAGATTTTTATGAGGAATAATGGGAATTTCCTAAAATTAGTAGAATATATATCAAAGTTTGACGTTATATTGGCTGATCAATTGGGGAAGATAATGACTAAAGAAACTCATGTTCACTATCTTGGGATAACCATCCAAAACGAGCTAATTAGTTTGCTCTCAAACTCTATTAGGACGAAGATTTTGTGTTTGACCTGAAAGAAGCAACTTATTACTCGATCATTGTAGACTGCACCCCTGACATTAGCCATGTCGAACAACTTACTTTGGTTGTAAGGTTTATTAAATGTGCTGCTGGCGAAAACCCCATGATAAAAGAACACTTTTTAGGCTTTTTACCTCTTGATGAGACCACTGAGGAAGCCTTAACGGATTGTGTTGTAAATAAACGTAAGGAACTGCAGATTCCCATAGAAAGTATGAGGGGGCAAGGCTATGATAATGGAGCCAACATGAAAGGAAAACATGTTGGCGTCCAAAAAAGGATAATCGATATAAACCCCAGAGCTTTCGTTTTTTGGTACCATACAGGAAACATACAACTTTTTTGCTGGATCGCCACATCGCTGGAATGTCCTTAAAAGTCACGTAACAAGTTTGACTGTCAAGCCTTTAAGCCAAACACGGTGGGAGAGCCGGATTGAGGCCATAAATCCTTTCCGATACCAACTAGGAGAACTGTATGATGCCCTATTTGAGTCGTCTCAGGACCCGAGTTTAGATGCCTTCGGCAAGAACAATGCCTTGAGTCTTGCAAAAAAGCTCAAGTCATACTCGTTCACTTGCTGCCTAGTGCTATGGCACTTAATCCTTTTTAGGATTAATTTAATAAGTAAAATATTACAGGAACAACAGGTAAACATCACTAGGGCTGTTGAATTGATTGTTAAGGTTGTAACCCCTCTTTCTAGTTTTATCCTTTATAAAAAAAACTGAAGAAATCCAACACTTCCCCATGGAAGGTGTCGACACTGCAGCCCCGACGCAGAGTGCTGTTGACCAGACCGGCCAATGAACCCCGGCAATACGGGTATATAAGGGACAAGACCTCCTCATCGGACACACCCGGGAAATCTGCCAACTGCAGGACCAGGTCCAAGAAAACCAGCAGCTGGTCCTCATCAACTCCATTCACCACCGAAAGTTTCTGGAGAACCCCTGAAATGGGGTGGGGCAATCTCTGGTAGCATACCGCCGCCAGAATTGCACAATTCAAAACACACAACCACCAAACATAAATCCCCACGAAACACCTAACACAAACCTAACATACAAAACATAGTCACAAAAACAGAAAAAACTCAAGTACTATCCTTCCTTTGAGCGACCTCCAGGTTCCCTAGCGCTGCGAAAACCTGATCCACTCCAGAACCAACTCTCCGTCAGCCACCACACTCAAGAGGAGAAACACATCAGACACTAACATAGACCAAGCAATCCACACCACCGAACACCTACCACAACATATAACGTTTCAACAAAGACATTTATTATAAACTTCAAAGACTAAATCCGGTCAATGACGGTACCGACTTCCGGTCGGGCCATACCGCATCCTGCTAACCTCACGCGCTATAACTTCCGTAATTATTTATAAGGCAGCCCATTCCCCCGGCAATTCCGCCGTGATCTCCGGTAAGGTCCAGTCTCAACAAAAAAAAACCCCAACTAAAACGCATGCCACGTGGCGGCATCAGGTTTACAATTCCAAATCAAGTAACAATTATTCATTGACAATACATATACACATAAAATACTAAACCTGACATTGTATCTACCTCTGTATTCATTTCAAAAGTTTTGAAGTTTTTCAAACTATTTCCGAGTTTGCAACCCCCGTCACACCAAGGACCCAAGGGTTCGACCCTAGAATCAACCACGCTCTGCTACCATTTGTAACCCCTCTTTCTAGTTTTATGCTTTATAAAAAAAAAAAAATTTTTTTTTTTTAAAGAGGGGCCACTAGTTATTTAAAACTAGGCCGAGGGCCTAGAGAAGCCAAAAATGCGCTGGGTCCAGTGGGACGGGACTTGCAATTAAACTCGATGGTTTAACAACAATAACAGATTTTATTAGCAATTTCAAGTCTTGACATTCAATATAACTTTAATAGAATTAAAAAATTTCATTAAAAACTTCTACTCCACTCCCTGACATTATAACATTCTTAAAATATACACATGTAACATTATAGTTCATAATTCAATAATTTCTCATATATACACATAAATACAACCGCAATCAATATACTTACATGAATACACATAGAACACATATATATATATATATACCACACACACATGTTCACCTGGCCGACAGCCTATATATATATTTTTCACCATACCTCAGGAGAGTATAACCCCAGTATCCGTCACCAAGACCCCCATCCCAAACTACCGTAATCGGATAAAGTGCCCAGCAAGCCTTAAAAACTTTTCATTAAAAAAAAAAAACAAATCCATTAACTCGTCAGAGTATAACTGAGTTACACAAACGAAATAATTACAAGTATTAGCAATGGCCGAAGTCAAATTGGCAATACAGCCTGAACAACTCTTAAGTTACAAGCATACAAAATTTAGGAATGTTCCCCCAAATAGTAATGTGCCATCGCAAGGTCAACATGACTGCACGGTCTTATAAAATGGATATTTCTCAGCTGCTTTTATGCTCTTACACAAATACAGATTTGAACAAAAACCCTAGTGGGACGTAACCACCAGAAAATAACATAGAACTGATTTTACAACCTCACATTTATAATTGAAAAAATGAGAGCCGGTAGTATGCTCATATTAACAAAACTCAACAATTAATGCACTGGCTATGGTAGTAAAAAAAAGATGAAAATTTACTTATTACAGAATTATTAAACAGCTAACATAAATTTTATAAATATATAATAAAATTTTAATTGAAAAAAGTGAGAACCGGTAGTGTGCTCATATTAACCAAACTCAACAATTAATGCACTGGCTATGGCAGTAAAACAAGATGAAAACTTACTTATTACAGAATTATTAAACAGCAACATAAATTTTATAAAATGTATAATAAAAATTTTAATTGAAAAAGTGAGAACCGGTAGTGTGCTCATATTAACCAAACTCAACAATTAATGCACTGGCTATGGCAGTAAAACAAGATGAAAATTTACTTATTACAGAATTATTAAACAGCTAACATAAATTTTATAAAATGTATAATAAAAATTTTAATTGAAAAAGTGAGAACCGGTAGTGTGCTCATATTAACCAAACTCAACAATTAATGCACTGGCTATGGCAGTAAAACAAGATGAAAATTTACTTATTACAGAATTATTAAACAGCTAACATAAATTTTATAAAATGTACAATAAAAATTTTAATTGAAAAAGTGAGAACCGGTAGTGTGCTCATATTAACCAAACTCAACAATTAATGCACTGGCTATGGCAGTAAAACAAGATGAAAATTTACTTATTACAGAATTATTAAACAGCTAACATAAATTTTATAAAATGTATAATACAAATTTTAATAAATAAAATTTTATAATGTAAAACCTAATAAAACATATTTGAGGCATTCATAGAGAATTGGGTTGACCTCAGGCACGGCCATGCGCCCGAACGAGATGAAACAGAATTTAACATGTCAGAGACCTGTGGATGAAGGCACCAACAGGTGACGGTGGCAGGTCAAAGCACCCCCAAACCATTAAATAAATTTAAAAAAAAACAAAACCCATATATATCTATAAATATAATCAAGAAAATCCCTAACAAAGTACCCCGGCACCCATGCAAGCATAATTAACACCCCTACAAATCAGTAACATTCAGTTCCGCACACTTTTGCAATAAGAGAAAAATTTAACATCAAAATCGGGTGACGCATGACCCCGTCTGGGTTTACACTTACTCTGGGGCGTAAGCGTTTGTAAAATGAATCTAACAAAATTTATAACCACTAAATGTCCCCTGGACTTGTGCACAAACGAAACTTTTAACTGGAGCTGTTCCAGGAATAATATCACATGTTCTAAATTGTAGCGGCCAAAAATATTTCTTAAAGGCTTAAATGTCACCTGGTTATAGTCCGGCACAAAACCTGAAGTTATTGTAGTGTGTTGTCCATCTCCTCCTCCCGGCGGCCACGACGGAAAGTCACTAGTTTAATGGCATGGGTGGCAGATGATCGGCCACCAGCTGGAGCGAATCAGGTGATCGACTTAATCAGGAACCCTGGACATTTATATATATGGGTGATTACTCAAGTGTTCAATAATTCACAATACCCCTTTTACACCAGCATAACTCACACACCACAACATGCTCCGTTTAAATTTCCATTTTGAAATTTAAGTATGCATTGAAATTACCTTCAGTATAGAATTTAGAATTAAATAAATAGTTATTCATAGACTGTTCGTCAACTAATTAATCACTTATTACAATTTCGAGATGAGTTGCAAACTTGAACAGGTTCATAAAGCACGTTGTTTCAACAAAATAACAAAATAAATTTTCTTACGCCCCTCTTGATATAATTAGAAAAATATACAGACATATAAAACTGCAAATACTTTATCTCAGCCAGTTTTAACGTTCAAGACATGAATAATCAGAAATTAACCTGTGCTCGCCACGTGGTAACTTCACGTATATATATCGCCTTGCATCGGCGTTGATTTTAAGTTAAAATACAATTCTTTTTATCAAATAATAAGTAAAATACCTTAAACACACTTACCGGAGAGTCACGTAGCGATTATCTAAGCATAGTAGATAATAGTATACAAAATCCAAACTCAATGCCGCCGGGAGATTGCAAGGACTGTCGAGGCCAACTGCTAGACGAGAACTGGTTCGAGCAGCTACCGAAAAAAAACGTTACGTAGCGCTGACCCCAGAGCGCGCGCGGATCAGCTTAGCGAAGGTAGGGCCAACATTAATATATATAGTCACTCTAATAATTAGCGAAATCAGTGCTTACGCCGTTCGTAATTTTTTATTCAATTAACGGAGCCGGGTTCTCGCGCAAACACGGCACAAGGTAAAATCCTATTTCAGCGAAATCAGAACAAGCGAAGGACTAGAAAGAATGTTAGTTGACGCCAGAGAACTAGCAGAGACAATGGAAGTCGACCCTACATTTGGTCAGGAATGTCAGGAAAGCCAGGTACGTCCACGGAGGGTGAACAAACAATTTGATTATGATGATCCTCCAAATGACCCAAAAGCTACTTTCAGAAAGAATATGTTTTATATTCTCGATCAGGCAATCTCATCGTTGAACGAGAGATTTGAGCAACTTGTAAAATATAACGATATGTTCAACTTTTTGTACAGACCGACCGAATATGAAGGAGACGAGCTGTTGCTGTTAAAACACTGTAAGGATTTACAGCTCTCCTTAAGTGACGGTGACCACAGTGATTTGGATGGTATGCAGTTGTTCCAAGAACTGGAGATTTTCAAGACGATTTTACCGGAAGAAGAAAAAAAGAAGATTAAAAGTCCTTTAGATATGCTATGTTACATATCCTTGAATAGATTCATTGAAAACTTCCCAAATGCAACCATAGCGCTGCGAATCCTGTTGACTCTGCCAGTGACTGTCGCTCCTGGAGAAAGATCGTTCTCTAAACTTAAAATTATCAAAAACTATTTGAGGTCTACGATGTCCCAAGAGCGCTTGGTTGGTTTGGCAACGATGTCAATTGAATTTGAAGTCCTTAATCATTTAGACGTTAATTCAATTGTGTCAGAGTTTGCTGAAAAAAAGGCAAGAAGAGTACATCTCTGAAAAAACTAGTATAAGAATAACAGCTGTTCAGTAACATATAAGTAATCTTAAGAATTGCTGATCTCTTTTTAAGATTCCTGTAAGCACCATTGCGATTAAAGAAATTCTTATGTATAACTTAAAGCCCATTGTAAATATAATTTTTTTTTAATTCAAACTATATCAATTGATTTGATGAATATAGTAGAGTTTAAAATCAAATCATAATAAATAAAGTTAAGAATTTTAAACTTTGAGTAAACTATTATTCTAATAAACTTAATACTAATACTTATGGTACATTTTGTACATTAATATGTACTTTTAAGTTTGTATATTTATAATACTCAATCACCTCATAATAATACGCACTATGGTTCATTTTGTAAATTAGTATGTAGCCTACTTTTATAAGTACTCAATCATGTATTTTATTTAATCATAAGACATTATAAGAAAGATAAAAACATATGCAGTATATTATAAAATACATTTGTAATAATTTTAATGAGAGTTGGTTAATTATTGTTTCCTTTCCAATTTTAAGTTCCATAAAAGACCAATATTAATACGGTTGATAAATTTGAGTTGGACAAAGTATTTACTATTTCCAACAGTAATTCTAATTGCAATGCATTTAATTTTAAGGATATAAAATTTTATTCAAACCAAACTTAAGTTTAACCAGCTGAAAATCTTGAGTAATTTGGGCCTGATGCTACTCTATTGTGTTGCGTTGGTGGTTGTCGTAGTGAAACATAAACAATGCCGCATCACGTCTCAGACATAGACCTTCACCATCCTAAGATTGGAGGAGGGGTTAGGGGAGGGGGAATATAGGTGGTAGGGGCGGCATATGTGTAGGGGGCGGCAAATTAGGACTTTACACGGCCGCTGAAAAACCATCGGGCCGCCCCTGCCCGTAGTAACAGGCAGGGTATAACTCGAAGAGATATTTCCGTATCTCTGCTCATTGTCTCATCCGACTTTTGATCAGAAAATAGCTTATATTTTATAAACCACATATTCTGTTCAATAATCCTTATTTTTCTCAATTGTATTATGAAGCTAACTTTATATTTTGTCATAACTTCTGTCGCGTTACTGTTGACTATGTCGATAATTTTATTAAATTTAAATATTGCACAATTTAGGTCTATATTCCTAAGCTATCAAAAACATTTTAGATTCAATGTTCTGACCAAACCAACGCCCTTATTTTTACAACAAACGTGAATTATACTCACACCATTATGATTTTTAGTTTAACATCATATAGATGTATAATAAATTTTATAAACAGATTTTGTCTTACTAGTAAGTATTCGGTAAAACTGTGCGTTTCTTACTAATGATTAACTCCATAAAACTATTTTTGTGACAAATGAATAACAATGCTGAGTTATTTAGAACAATTACTATTTAAAAACAGGCCTTCTGTATCGTGCACCAGAGCTGCTAAGAATATCTACAGCAACTCTGGGTGTCGGATCTCAGAAAGGAGATGTTTACGCATTTGGTATAATTCTCTATGAACTACATAGTAGAAGAGGCCCGTTTGGGGATAACACAGGAATGACAACAGCTGAAATAATTCACAGAGTTATTCACCATGAACCAAATACCCAGCCAGTAAGGTAGGACAGCTAAATTATATATATTTGTTATTTACTGTTAAAGTATTCTTGTCTAAGTAAAATTAATGAGTTTTCAGGCAGCCTCTCCGGTTTGCCCCGGACCTGTGCAAGGCCCTTAAGTAAATTCTTGTTCACAGTTATTAATTTGGATTACAGACCAATATAAATTTATATTACAGACCATAAACAAAAATGTGTGTGGGGCGTGCGCGCGCGACCTGTGCAGGGCCCTTAAGTAAATTCTTGTTCATATTCTTGGATTTCGTTGTCCATGACGTGTCCATTACTTAACTATATACAACTATTTCATTAACGACTCGGAACACAAAAGTTTTTTATGAGTAAAAACATAAAGTTTTACCTTACAACCTGAACCGGTTTTCACTTTTAAAAACTCATAAAAAACTTTGTGTTCCGAGTCGTTAATGAAATAGTTGTATTTAGTCTTGTTCATAGTTATTAATTTGGATTACAGACCAAAATAAATTTATATTACAGACCATAAACAAAAATGTGTGTGGTGGTGCGCGCACTCGCGCGGGCGTTGTCATTTTTAAATGATATTAGTTTTTCCAGACTGTGTGCAGGGCCCTTAAGTAAATTTTTGTTCATAGTTATATTAATTTGGATAGGTACTACAGACCATAAACAAAGTGTGTGTGTGTGTGTGTGTGTGTGTGTGTGTGTGTGTGTGTGTGTGTGTGTGTCTGTGTGTGTGTGTGTGTGTCTTGTGTGTGCACGCGCGTGCGTGCGTTATGATTTTTAAGTGATATTACTAAAAATCGTGGTCCAAATAAGGCAATCAATTTAACAGGATTTGCCGTCATACAATTTTTTAACTTTTATCTTGCAAATTTCTTCCTTTGATAACTTTAATGTTTTTCTTCAACTTCTGAAATTGTATACATGATGTCAGTTACAAATTCAACACACAGTATTCCACTATTAGAAAACACCTTGCCCTGCAATATTCTACTTTCTTGTCTTTCAAATTACAAAACCAATTCCATCACTCTGGAACTTTATCTGCAATCGATATGTTAATGTTGACAAGCCTGTGAGCTCACAGTATAACACAGTGGAGGGCAAACGTTTTGTACCATGAGCCACTTGTGAGTATGAAAATTATACATGCCATATGACCAAAATATTTCTAGTAAATATATATAGACAAAATACAGGCAACCATTAAAGTATGTTAAGGAATATTTATTAGGATTCTATCAAAACAAGCTAAATGTGAACTACTGGCTTTATGTTTCTCTTATAGCTTTACTTGTAATATGTCTCAATATCTTTTAACATGATAATGTTTTTAGGCTGGGGGTCATTCCACAAAATGTGTGATGCAAAATGTGTAACGTCATCGAAAAATGTAATGCTCCAGGTGATGTTAACACTATATTTTTTTCACACTTTTGATTCCCCACAGTCTATAAATCTTCGGTCTCTGTCGTTTTTAACATGATAATGTTTGTTATATAGTAAATATATTTGTTATATAGTAAATATTTGTCATATAGTTATATAGAAAACATGATAATGTTTTCCACAAAATGCGTGATGCAAAATCTGTAACGTCATCAAAAAATGTAGTTTATGTGCGAGTCTGCAGTTTATGCACATTATACGTTTCAAAAGCCTAAAAACATTATCATGCTTCGATGTTTCGGTTTCGTCGAAATTCTTCTTTGTTTCTTTAATTATTTCATCTCTGCTGTGGCTTTTTAATCCCAATATGACATCATAATTTGTTATGGATAGGCTATGTAGTAACAGTGTTTACTTTCAGACTGGGATTAATCATATTAAAATTTCAAATAAAAAATATTTTCAGTTGTATGAATGTACCTATACATCAAAAACAGATATCAACAGGCACACAAGTATTTTGTTTTATTTTACATAACTGAAATTTATAAAAAAATAAATATATATTTATAGTTTTATGAATTTATAAAAAATCATATTGATCTGTTTGTCAACGGTACCTCAAATTAGATTATAGTTTACCAATGTTGTTTCAAATATTGCTTTTAATATAGGTTGCTTAGCTATTATTACATTTTTTCAATTCAATATCATACAACATTAAACCATAGAACTATGTTTAAAATTATATAAAAGTAAGGTTTAAAAACTGATTACAGATCTAGTAAAAATTTTGCAAGAATCAACAACATTTAAGCAAAATAAATCTTTCTCTGTGTTAGTGTGTGTTACATTATTTACCTGCACATCACCAAGTGGCACACATGCTGCAGGCTAGCCACAACTGGTATAACAATAATAAAAATATTAAAACTTTCAAGGCTAAAGTTATTATCATTAATATCTTCTTCCAGGCTGTTTGCTCATACTCCTTAATTGGTTTGTTTCAAACATTTCGACTACTCTGCTGTAATAATGTTCCTTCCATAGCTTACTCAGTTGTAGTTGAAAAGTTTGGAGAAATCAACCAAGGATAGTTGGGTTGTTTGCAACAGCCCAGTTTATTCATGACTCTGTGAACGAAATAATACACCCATTATGTAACTTATACAGTATTTCATAGAATACAGTACTGACTGGAAGTTTAATCATGACTGTGTGAATGAAATAATACACTCATTATGTATACAGAGTATACAGTATACCAATTCCCTTGTTCCTTGGCTGTGTACTTGCATTACATACTATATATTGTTATAACTACATCCTGAGACATAATAATGTTAAAGTATGTGATCAATGAAAACTCTATTTTCCCTTACCTCACATACACATTAACATTTCTGCTTAACATATCCATAATTCTTTTATTGTAAAACATTTCAAAAACCTTGATTTGCATTCTGTCTACGTTGCTACATTTTATGTGTTACACAATACAGCAGTATTCCCTTCCAATAAATGTAACTGTGAACATAAGTACATTCACTTCATCCATAAATCATTTTAATAACAGTACTGTATATTAGTACTCATCACTCATAAACAGTACTCATTTTAATATAATAAATAATTATAAATTTACACATGCATTTTATTCTTTTCAAGACAATGTACACTTTATCATGATGGTATGATAAAAATTAATAATGAATTTTTATTTTTACAGACCACCAATGGAACTGTTAGAAAACAGCTTTGATTTTGTAAGAGACTGCCTTAAGGAATGCTGGCAAGAAAATCCTGATGATAGGCCTGACATCAAGATAGTCAGAACTAAACTTAGGCCTATGAGAAAAGGAATGTAAGACTTTATATTATTATGAAGTAATAATTTTATAAATTTTATTTGTAATTCAATACATCTCTCTGTATACCACATAAATATAAATTTGCCAACACATATGTCTATACACACTTGTACACTTTATTTATTCATCATTCATCAATATTAATTTTATCCCCTTCAAAGTAGTCCCCATCAAATATAATACACTTGTACAAGTGCTTTTTCCAATCTTCGAAGTACTTCTGGAACACAATTTTCGGTATGGCATTTAGTCCCTTCAGCGATTCTGTCTTTATCTCCTTAACCTTGGCAAAATATCATCCTTTCATGGTCTTTTTCATCTTCAGGAATAGGAAGAAGTTGCAGAGGGCTGAATATTCACGTCCAGTGAATATAGAGGCTGAAGCATCATAATCGTGTTGTTTTTGGCCAAAAATTCATTAACAAGCAGTGAACTGTGAGCAGGTGTATTATCGTGGTGCAATTGCCAGGAGTTGTTTCGCCACAAATCCGGGCATTTTCTTTGGACTGCTTCACGCAAATGGCATAGAACTTCCAGGTAGTACTTCTTATTGACTGTATGATCTGGTGGCAAGAACTGATGGTACACTATGCCATTGAAATCAAAGAAAACAGTGAGTAGAAACTTCACATTCATCGAACCTGATGAGCTTTTTTGGTCTTGGCTCTTCAGGAATCATTAGGACAACTGGGCCGTAGTTTCGACGTCATATCCATTACACCCATGTTTCATCACCAGTTATGGACCCATTTGAGCAGTTCTGGATTGTCGTTGACTTCATTCAGCAACTCCTGATCAACGCCCATTCGGCACTGCTTTTGGTCAAAATTCAACAATTTCGGGACAAATTTTGCTGCCACACGTCTCATGCCCAAAACTTCCAAAAAACTGCTTGGCATGAGCCAAATGATATGCCAACATCATCGACAATCTCTATGATAGTGATTTGGTGATTGTCCATAATCATTTTCTTCACTTTTTCGACGTTCTCATCAATTGTTGATATGCTGGGGCATCTAGGGCATTCGTCATTTTCACAGCCCTCTCGGAAATGTTTGTACCACTTGTACAAACTTGACTTATTCATAGAAGACTTGCCAAAAGCACACATTCAACTTTTCTAATATGGTGATGCACTTTTTTCCATTCTTAAAGCAAAATTTAATGCAAATTCTTTGTTCCATTTTTTCACAAGTAAAAAATCGTTGAGCACACCAGAACACATGTAACCTTTTCAACAGCCAACAATAAACTCCTCCTCCTATGGCGCTACAGCCTAAGTCGGGCCCTGGCCTCCACCAATCTCCGCCTCCAATCTACTCTATCCATTGCAGCCCTCCTCCAGGTTCTTATCCCAGGTCCCTCGCGTCCTCTGCAACGCCATCTTCCCACCTCTTCCTTGGTCTACCTCTAGGTCTCGTTCACTCCCATGTACCCAGCAGAGAACTTTTGGGGTTCCTGCCATCCTCCATTCTCATAACATGTCCGGACCAACGCAATCTTTGCATTCTTATAAATTTTGAGACTGGTATCTCTTTATATATTTGATACAGTTCATTGTTGTATCTCAGTCTCCATGAGCCATTTTCTTGTACTGGGTCTGTAATGCATCTGAGGATTTTCCTTTCAAAGGTGTCAACTATGTTGGCTGTTTTCTGTGTGATTGTCCATGCCTCACACCCATAGTATAACATTGGTGTGATGACAGTCCTATATATTTCCATTTTTGTTTCCCTGCGCACATGATGTTTCCCAGACCTAAATGGTGGCAGCAATGCAAAGTATGCCTTGTTAGCCATGGTGCCAACAATAAACTAAGCAACCAATATGGCTACCTATATCAAGATACATCAGGAGCAAGGGTACTAACACAACAACAAATTATGGCAATTGGAGTTATACAGCCTGCGAAATTCAAAAATTCTTCATATTTATTGATCAAACCTCGTAATTCAATAGTTGTTTAGGCATGCAGCAGTCATCCATTTAGTTAAAATGTTCCATTTAGCTGACATTAGGCAATCCTATCATGTATACTCATTATATTCATATTGGCAGTTCTAAAATCTTGGAGAGTATACCTGCCACGTCCCTGAGAAATCTTATTTCAGTTGTCTGAATATGGCTGGCCTGGGATTTTGTTAAAGTCATTTCTCAGATCTACAGAGAAGTGTGGGCAGGTCCATGACCTTGTAGACCTTTAGGTGTGTTTCTTTACTCTTGCCTTTCGAGTTCTCCTGAGGTCCTGCGCATATGGTTCAACAAGTGTAGTGTATTTACTATGTTATTGTTTGTACTATAAGACACATTACAGTCCATATATTCAACATTGCTGACCTACTCCAGAACATATTATTTATAACAATTTTTGCTCATATTGGATCAGCACCATGAAACGCTATCACTTTAGTCTTCGATATGGAAATCTTAAATCCTTGCAGATTTGTAATGTAATGTAATAAGTGTACAGCCAACTGCAAGCTGCTTTCTGAGTTCAACAGGATAGCCTGGTCATCAGCAAACAACATGTCAACTGCTCAGTGTCCAATTATAAAATGCTCTGAAAGTTTCATCTGCCAATTATGTATGACACTGTCTATATATAAACTAAAAAGAGAAGATGACTCTTCCCATACTCCACAATTGATCACGTCCAGACTAGGAGCTGTACTTCCTGTCTCAATTAAGATTTTGTTTTCCATATGAAGACTTTGTATGACTCTAATGAGAGATTGTGGGATGCCTCTCTTTGTCATTATTGCCCACAGCCTGCTCCTATTCAGTCTATCAAATTACTTTTCAAAGTCAACAAACACTATATATATATGGGCTTCAGATATTCCCTCTGCTTTTCCATTACCTGGGATATTGTAAAGATGCAATCAAAACATATGCTGCCCTTTCTGAAACCATACTGGGCCTCTAAGAGTTTTTGTTATTACAGACATATGAGGGTCAGTTAAAAAGTTTGCGGAGTGACTTCTATACCTCAGCAGTAGAACTAAAATCTTTCGTGTGCTGCAAAACATATATTTCGCATGAACACCTGTTAATTTCCAGATATATCTGTCATTTTATTCACTTTTTACCAGCTGTTTGAAATTTTCCTGTCACATATGTTTTTAAAATGCACAAAATTAAACATTGTGCTGTGATAAATTCTCTGTTAAAAACATTTCAGCGCCCATGGAAAATCAAAATGAAATTGTAAATGTGCTAGGAGATGCTGTGCAGTAAGTGGGGCACACTCGAGTTTAAACGTGTCCGTACAAGCACTGAAGATGATTCCAACAGTGGACATCCAAAAAGTGTAACAAAAAATGGCATTATTGAAAAAATTTCATAGGGTATTGGAAGACCGCAGATTGAGGAGTGGATGACGTTACTGAAATCATAGGCACCTCATATGAGTGTGTGCATCATACTTTAACTCAAGATCTTGGTGTGAAAAAGTGTTGTGCAAGATGGCTGCCGCATCTGGAGTTGTTGCATTTTTGGGCATCCAGTGTGGGGGGTCATCTTCAATGGTTGTACAACCACGTTTAAACTCAAGTGCCTACGTTTTTGAAGTCACAGCATGTCCTGACACATTTATAATTTCGTTCTGAATTTCCATTGGTGCTAAACAATTTTTAACAAAGAATCACACCACAAGTTTGATTTTGTCCACTTTTCAAAACATGCATGAAACGTCAATCATAACAGCTTCTAAACAATGAATAAATTAGTAGATAGATTTGGAAATTAACAGGAGTTCACATAAATACAAATCTTGCAGCACACAAAAAAATTTTAGTTTTACTGCTAACCTACAGTTGTCGCTCCGTGAACTTTTCAACTGACCTGGTATTTATATAAGTTATAGCATACTTTATAAACTCATCATTCAGCCTATCTTGGCTTAACTGTTTTGGCCATGAAATCTTGCGACCCGACCTATCCGAGAGGAATTTGCTGAAGGCTTCCGCTTTTAAGTCATCGTCCAGGAGGAGATTCCCGTTTGGTTGACTAATTGCATTTATCCTTTTTGAGGATTCTCCATTTGTTGCTCTGAACTTTTTCCATACTGTACTTAAAGGGGTGTTTGTGTTCATGGAGCTGACGAACTCCATCCACGACCCTCGCTTAGCCTGAAGAATAGCTTTGCGGAGCATGGCATTGCATTTGTTGAACTGACTTCGGTTTACAGCTATTCTTGTTTTCTTCAATTTTTTCCGAGCGTTATTACACGCTCTTCTTAGCTCCTGAAGCTCGTTGTTCCACCAGCTATTCATGTAGCTGGTGGCATGTAGCCCCGAAATGTTGACGAAGATCTTGGACCTATTTAACGATATCTGGAAGACAGGCGAAATCCCTCAAAAATGGAAAACGGCCAGAGTTATTCCCTTATTAAAAACTGGAAAGGACGAATCGAAATTGGCCTCCTACAGACCCATCTCATTAACTTCTTGTTTTGGGAAATTAATGGAGTGCCTAGTCAACAAAAGGTTGACTTGGAGGTTGGAGTCTCAAAACCTTTTGGACAAATATCAGTTTGGATTTCGGCCTCAACGAAGTACCACGGACGCCCTGCTATACTTCACAAATAAAGTTTACGAAGGCTTTGAATGCAAGAAGTCCACGGTTGCGGTCATGATTGACTTTGAAGCCGCGTTCGACAAAATACCACATGCCACAGTCATCCTACAGTGTATGAAAATTGGGATTAGGGGAAGATTATTGCAGTTCATAGTAACATTTCTTGAAAACCGCCAAATAGAAACTGTAGTAAATGACACAAACTCTTTGAGCCACAGAATAGAGAATGGAATACCACAGGGCGGAATAATCTGTCCGTCGCTTTTCAACATTGCCTTACGAGATATCTCAAATGAACTTCCACCTGATGTACACAGTGTTACTTTTGCAGATGATAAAACCATTTGGGCGACGGATACCAACCACGAGAAAGCAACGGAATCCATTCAGCTAGCCCTCAATGTTATAAGCAGGTGGTGTCAAAAATGGTCTTTAAAGATTTCAACCCAGAAAACTGAATGCGCATTTTTCACCAGATGTAATAAGCTCACAAACTATGTGCCTCTCCTTACCCTTCAAGACGAAATACTTCAGCATAACAGAAATCCAAAACTGTTGGGGTTGGTTCTTGATCCAAAACTTCGGTGGTCAGCACACATGGAATATGTAATAAAGGCATGTACCCCAAGATTGAACGCATTGAAAGCGGTAGCCAGTCGCAACTGGGGCGCTGACACTTCAACGCTGAAAATGTTTTATCTTGCATTCGTGAGGTCGAAGGCTGTTTACTGTTGTGAAGTTTGGGGTTCAGCTGCAAAAACCCACATAAACAAAATTCAGGCGATCCAATCAGCGGCACTACGTCTTTGCCTGGGTTGTACAAAAACCACCACGATAGCTGCTATGCAAGTTGACTTAGGTGTTGAGCCGATCGAAATGTACATTAGAAGACAAATGTGGACAAAACTTTTGAAAGTCAATACATTACCAATAACTCACCCATTATACAACTTGTGTGCCAATCAGATAAGCATTAAAAATTCGTTCAACTATCAAACGAACATACTGTCGACAACGTTATCGTATAATGTGCCGGAGCAAATTCCACCTGTGTACGATGAACCGCCACGTAGCTGGCCGGGAATAAAAGTGATCGTGGATCTTCCACACAAATTCGGCAAAATGAGTCATCCAGATATACTTAGAGCAGAAACACTAGAGATGATTGACGAGCAGTATAAAAATCATACGAAGATCTTCACAGATGGATAGGTGGACATCAAAAGCGGGAAGTCAGGTGCAGGGTATTTCAACCAGAGTAATGGCGAACGGTACTATATTCCAGCTAACGCACAGTCCAGTATGGACGCCGAATTATTGGCTATAAACGCGGCATTAACCTGCTGTCTTTCCATTGAGCAAAAGCTCATCTGTATCTTGACTGACTCCAAATCATCATTATAAGCCCTATCAAAATCTGGCACGAGTGCGTACTTCTTTCGTATTAATGAAATAAGGAAACTATTCCTCCAGCTACACAATGAAGGAAAAATGATCACCCTTCAATGGGTTCCATCCCACTGTGGAGTCCCCGGAAATGAAATAGCAGATGGGATCGCGAGGGAAGCGTGCACAATGTATCCAACTAACCTAAAGAAGTTCTCCCTGCTGCAGTGCAGAAGCTCGGGTGACCGACACTTCAGGAGCTATTGGGAGGACAGTTGGAAATCAGCAACCACAGGTCACAGCTTATACCAAATACAACCTGTGCCGGCCAAGGAAGACATCTACAAGGGAGTAGCGCGTCCGATAGCTGCTTTTGCTGCGAGGGCACATACCGGCCATATCGTTACCCAAGAATATCTCTTTAGGTTCAATCTCACGGATACGCCACAATGCTTATTGTGTGAAGATGGAGAGGAGAACCTTGAACATATACTTATAAAATGTCATTACCCGATTGCCGCAAGGGATATCTTAAGGATGCAAGTGTCGGGATGGCAAGAAATCATGAGCAATAAGAAGTACTGGGCTATCGCTTCTATGATCTACCATGGACATCAGGCTATCGGCTACAGTTGAAGCTGGACGCCTGTAGGAAGAAGTAAGAAGTAAGTATCATTCAGCCTATCAGTGCCAGGTGATTTTCTGTTTTTACAGCATTGTAGAGCAGCTAAATTTTCACCACACATTCAATGATGTCCACAGATTTTATTTCTTCCAGTTACTTCTGGGTCCACAACTGCTCATAATATTGAAACCATTCCTTCTCTGTGATATTATTGATCTACAGATTACCTCCTTCTGTTTGACTTAAATGTTGTAATATTGTGTACACCTTGTCCTGCCTACCATTTTTATTTAGAAAAATAGATGTCAGGAAAATTGTTCCAAAATAATTTTTGCATTTACATAGACATACAGATTACATTTACATTTAAGATTTCATTTCAGATTAGATTACATTTACATACCACAGGTTATATTTTCATTAACAGATAATGTTTTACATTAAACACTTGTTTTTCTTGCAAAAATATATTACAATGAGTATGTATTTGACATAATAGTTATGCTGACTAAATATGTAATGCAACCCACTGTTGAAATCATATGACATGTTAAAAAAAAAAGATTCACTGTTATCAACATTACACCTCTAATATCCTAACCTACATATCCCACTTCTCGCGAAGAACATTTTCAAATTCAGAGTTGCACGACTCTTCAACCACCCATTGTATTATTATATCTTGTAGATATACAAAAAAATACCATTGGAATTTTGTAGATACCTTGAGTGTTGAACGGGATTCTGTCTTTGATTGGTTTTAAAAACCAACGTTCAACACTAAAGGTATCTACAAAATTCCATGCAGTTGCGGAAAAGTTTACATTGGCCAGACGGGCCACCTGATTTCCACAAGAGTCCAAGAACATGTCAAACATATGAAGAACTCGGCAGTTGAAAAGTCTGCAATTGCTGACCATTCAGCTTTAACTAATCACATGGTAAACTTCGAAGACGCATCTGTAATAAGATCATGTAATAGGTATTATGACAGATTGATTCTAGAAGCAATAGAAATTAATAAACACAAGGATAACTTCAACATAGAAACCACTATGCTTAGTTCGACTTGGTACCCTTTACTTCCTGGTTTGACTGCACACCGGTTGACTGACCACACAACAATGTACACAGCGTAACGCCCACAGGGCAAGGTCCACTTACCAGACCACCCACCACCACTTCTACACTATATAACTTAGTTCGGTTGCCGGCATTTTTGTCACTTAGACCTGAGGATACTCATTGTAATATAAGTGAAACATTATCATACAAGACGTTTTTGATGCAGTCCATACCGGAAGAAGACTTCACAAACATAATGGACACTGGCCGTGGAAGCCTACGTGAGAACATAGATTCAAGATGTACCGTTTTGAATAATATTTTGGAAAAGCTAAATTTAAAAACTTGTAAACTATATCAAATACAAATATAAAGTAATAAAACAATAATTAAATGGTCATAAAAATAGAATACTAAGGTTGCAAAAATCTGCGACTCTTCAATAGAGTACAGACCTGCTATGTCCCAGTCTGGATAATTAATAGCTCCTAAGAAAATAACTCTAATGTTTTCATTTAACCTAATAAAACATACATTATGCAACAGCATTCTTTTTAAATATCATGGATCTCTCACCAATGACATTCTGAAAACTTGAAAATTTTTAGGATTACTAAATTTATTTATTATTTATAGGATTACTTATTTATATACAACAATGTGTCTGTGTGTATAAAAAAGGAGGATTTTTGTTTAAATTTGCCTTTTCCTTGGTACAGGCAAAATTCTCTAACAAATCCGTACTCATTGTAATGTTGTTTTTTTTTTTTATAACAACTTTAGGCATATATTGTAGGTTTGTCCACTTTCATTAAGATGAGTATCATTTCAATTCTTAGCATTATTTTTCTTTTTCTTATTTTTTTATTTTATCTTTGTTTTCTTATTCTGTATCTTGTTACACCTGAAAAGCTTCTTGCTGTCACATTCACAGTTAGTTTCTCTAAAATACCTTCAGTTAATATGTAAACCTTTTAACAGAATAAATGTGTATTAATGAATGTACTGCTTAGTAAATATCATAAAATTATTTACAAATACCCTCAACGCTCTTTCTATTTCAAATTATTATTTAATTCATAGTTTCCCACTTGTTAGTACCAGTTCAGTACTAATTAACAAGCGCTACTTAATTGTTACAGTGCTATTAACAATCCCCACCATAGTTCTGTCAGACTTAAAATAATGAGACAATATCTAATCAAGGATATAATAAATAAAGAAATTAAACACTGAACAGGAAAAAAGAAAGTGGCAATTCAATTCCATGGAATAAAAATCTTACAAATGATGTAAAAAAGAAAATACATAAAATAGTAGTAGAAAGTATTGCATTCATAAAGCATTGGTGTGGGATATCTCAGGGAAAAATGAGGGGCAATAAAGCAACAAGGGAAAATATAAGCAATAAAGAAAGTCTGTTATATGAAAACGAAAGATAGTATTAAAAATAAGTAAAATACAGAGCAAATAGAGGTAACAATAACTATTCTGAACACAAGTGAGGGTAGACTCTTAAATTGGTACTGAGCACCTAAGAAGGACTCCAAACAACAGATGGCCATCTACAATCTGGCACTGGACACTGACCAAAAGGAGAAAGAGAGGTAGACCTCAATCCTCATGATATAATGGAGTGAGGCAGTCAATACAAGATATGCAATAGGGTGACTGGCAAGACTGAAGATAATGGATGCTTGGATATGAGAGATACTGTGTAGTGTAAACCCACTCGCAGTGATAATAGCAAAAGTGCATACTGAAAATCAAATAGGCAGATAAAAACATCAACCAAGATATATCAAGAAAATAATCAAGGCAACAATTATAGAGAACTATGGAGACTTTTATATGTTCCATTCTCATGTTCCGCGCGCGCGTGCGTGCGTGCGTGCGTGCGTGCGTGCGTGCGTGCGTGCGTGCGTGCGTGCGTGCGTGCGTGCGTGCGTGCGTGCGTGCGTGCGTGCGTGCGTGCGTGCGTGCGTGCGTGCGTGCGTGCGTGCGTGCGTGCGTGCGTGCGTGCGTGCGTGCGTGCGTGCGTGTGTGTGTGTGTGTGTGTGTGTGTGTGTGTGTGTGTGTGTGTGTGATTATTAAAAGTTCTGAGAAATAGGTGATACTAATGGATAGGCTATGGAGTTAAACACGATAAATTTGTTGTACATACATTGACTGATTATTAGAAAGAGCAGTTCAAGATGAAAAGCATTGGGATTTTATAGAACAGAACATGAGTTTATGTAGGAGTATCAAGATTCTCATATGCAACAAGTAACAGCAGAAAATTGCACATGCACATAACATTGACATTATCATGAGATCAGAGCAAGCAGCCAGGGAGTTGTAGTGAATGATGAACTAAAGGAGAAGACTACTGGTTTGAGTATCAATGTGAAAAAGTAAGATAATGGAAATGACAAAAGGGGGAGTAAGGTAATGGATAGGAGGAGATGGGATCAAAACTGGAGTACGGGAGGTGACGACATCCATGATTGTCTGCAACTTTAAGTACCTGGGCAACAAAGTAAATGGCAACAATGATATGACCCAGGACATAAGAAATAGAATTCTGAAGAGTTTCAAAGCACTCTATTTACTCCAGTACTGTATAGGGTCCAAGTTAATTCAATTAAAATCTAAGGTAATGATTTACAAGATGATACTCTGAAATGTGGGTGTGAAATTTGGACACTGGCGAAGAAAGAAGTGCTGGACATATTTGAGGTCTAAGTGGATAGGAAAATTTTGGCCTTCAAAAAGTTAAGGATAATGATGGTTGGTGCATCAGGTTCAATTACACAAGTACGACTATATCAACAAGATTTTGAAGAAACATAACACACAGCCTACTTTCAAGCTGATTAGAAGGTAAGCCAAATGTTACCACCATCAAAAACCAGATTCCTCTTTCAATCCTGATGTCTACAAGTTTCCATGCTGTTGTAGTGATATGTATGTAGGAAAAGGGTGGAGAGAGGTGATAAGAAGAGTGCAAGAATGCATGAGGCACATAAAAAAAGGAGACACAGAGAAGTCAGCAACAATAGAGCACAACTGTAAAAAATAAACATAACATTTTATTTAAATGAATGGTGTAAGTAGCAGAAATTCATAACTGTTTATGTAAGTGATAAGAGAGGTGATAGAAATTTCCAAAAATAAGAACAACTTTAACAGAGACAACAGTTAAAGCTTGTAGCTCCCAAGAGTTTACAAATAACTTTTAATAAGGTGACAGGATCATTACAATGAAATAAAATACAACATTTGTATTGTAAAAGTGACAAAATGTTATTGTGCTTATGTTTCATTTTCTAAACAATTCACTGTAATATTTTGGGGCAGTTATTGGATGGGGAAGTCCATATTATAAATTATGAGCTTGCTTGTAACTTTGTTGGCAGGGCTTACTGTATAATTAGGAGCGAGTCAAGACTTAGTGCTCTGTCTCAGCTGAGACACTGAGGATGCCTCATTGTAGTGTGGGCAAAAAGTTCAGTTTTAAGAGAAATAAAATGACATATGTTAAACCAAAAAACTAGTGTTGTTACTAATAAAAAACACAAAATTTTACAAGTGAGATTGCTAACATCTCCTTCCATTATATCTAAATGTAAATAACTGCCCTCGACATAAGTATCATATTGTGTTTAAAATGTGATTAAACCATTTGCTTCGCTTTTAATTTTTCATCTCTTTTCACTTACTTTCTTAAAATCTAATTTTGTCTGTTTTATTTAATAAATGTGTTTTCTTATTTATTTATTTATGTTGGTAAGTATAATAAAGTCATATGGTTTTTAGTATTGGATAAGTACTATATCGTCTTATATAAAAATGGATGTGAACTGTTCATTATTTTGTTTCAGGAAACCAAATATATTTGATAATATGATAGCAATGATGGAAAAATATGCAAATAACCTGGAAGTACTTGTGGATGAAAGGACAGATCAGTTAGTTGAAGAAAAAAAGAAAACTGGTAATTAGAGAATAACTCTAGTCTCAGAATAAACATGTCTGACACTATGACAGTGATAAATAAGTGAAAATATATCAGAGGATTGGAAGAAACTGTGAAACCAAATGATATATTTAATTGAATGAGTCACTTTTTTATTTTAAACCTAATGGTTTATCTCTTTAGTAATTTGTGCCAGAATTACACACTGTCTGCTGTGTTTTTTCACACCACTTATACATATATATTATTATTAGCTATACCCAACATGCATTGCTAATAGAAGTAGGCTAATATTATGAAAGCTTGTTGTAAATATTTATGAGTTTGGTGCATATGTTCATTATTATTTATGACAAGCACATCTATTTACTTGATTTTGTACTTATTGTTTATATTTAGCTACTGACTGCAGAAACAAAGTTACAGACATGATTACAATTTGATAAGCAAGAAAAAACAGATAAAATGTGTCTGTTTACTGGGTATTCCAAAATAAACCCCCAGTAACGAAAAAATAAATAAACAAAAATATTTTATTATTTGCAAAGTTACATTATATCTATATTATTTTTGTATACAATTCCATTCACATACAGGCATGTAGTGTATATCATTGCACCAGGTTTTATAGAACTTTGTTGAAAAACGAAGGTATTCAGGCAAGACTAGACAACATTAACGAGATCCTTGTGGGTTTCAAAATGCTAGCTAGAGTTTTATCTTGGTGATATGATGGGACTCTTGCCTAAAGTTGATCCAGCAGGGTAACAGTCTCCAATCAGCTACAAAAACAGGGCACGACACGATTATCTGCTAGTCCCATTGTGAACCTCCCTGTGAGCCTTACAAGTACATGGAGCCTGCCTTACAGGCACCCAGCAAAGGGATTGATTGCCTAATATTGTCACATTGAAAACAGCACTTCATACTATCTTTTGATCCAATGAAGGTTACTTCGTACAACCGCTGTCTAGTAGCGTCTGATCGGTTTTACCTTTTCATTGACTGAGAGCTCATCATCTGCTCCTTTTCAGCAATTTAGGTTACAGTCATGAACACAGCCAGTATATACAGATTTGTGTGTAACTGTATACTGGTTGCTACTGCGCATGTTCCATGTTGCTAAGGCAACGAGTTTGTATACATCAAGTAATCAGAAGTTAATTCTGAAACACCCTCATACTTACATGTTGTAAATATAAATAGATATTTATAGTTGGTGGATGATTAATGGAAGTAGGAAAAATGTGAATAATCCCTATGCATGTATTCTTTAGAGAAATACAGAGAGGAACATATTCAAAAAGTTTGTGGTATGTTACAAGACGCAAAAAAATAGAAAATGGTATTACCTTTCGATAACAGACAATGTGAATGCAAGGCTTGTAATATGGTAATGTTAGAATACAAATTAATAAGTCTGTATGGAGAATGAACTAGGAATTTTATATGTTCCATTATACATACATAAAATGGAATTCTTCTGTCTTACAAAATCCTATCATATACGAGAGGTACAATTGTCCACAAGCATAATTTGGCTTCCTGCAAATTCTTCGTACATTATCTCTATCACTTGCTGCTGTCTTCCACCCTTCACATCTAATATTGTTCTTAAATGCTATATCACTTGACTCTCCCATCTTATTTGGGATCTTCCTGCTTGTTGCTTTCGTTTCCATTCCATTTAGAATTTGTTTGGAGTTTCTTAAGTCATTGATTCTTCTATATATGTCATTGATTCTATTATATATATATATATAATAGCAATTATAGATATTACGTTTTATTCTCCACCTTGTTTTATCATTTCCTGTGTTTGTCTTTACCTTTTTCTCTCAAATTGTTCTAAAAAATTCAGGTGATGTCCATCTTTCTCTTCCATATCTTATAGGTGTGGAGTAATTGTCTTATAGATAGTCACTGCATTATCATAATGTTCGTTTTTGTCCTAAAAAATGGATAACACTATAAAATATGCCTTGCTTCCAAAAATACTTAATATTTCTCCTTCTGAAGCCTTATTTACTTACCTTATATAGACTAGCCCTACTTTCCCACAGTCTTTGTATTGTCATTTCCAACTGTTGTACTTTTTTTCAGTCAACTGTCATGCTCCTGATTCAAAATGCAGTATTTTAATCTACTTTACATTCATCGAGAGTCTCACTTGTTACTAGTTGCTAGACACTTGTTACTGGTTGTACTGGCACACACACACACACCTACTGTTATTATTCTAGGTCTGTTATGGTACATATTTAATAAAACCTCTGATCCTTAATAAACATGTACCAGAAGTTTTATTAAGTATCGATCCATTTACTTCTATAGGAATTTTGTTAATCTAGTACAGTGGTCGCCAAACTTTGAAGCCACTGAGCAACCGTACTGTTCGTCAATCTTACTGTGAGCTACCAAAAGAAACCAGGACAAAAATAAATTTTTGTTCTAAATCACACATTTATTTATTACCTATAAACATACATTTCTAGTAAATATTACATCCAATTGAATAAAATTGTTTATATTGTAAAGAATAAGAAGTGTAAGAACAAAATTTTTTTCATCTGACTTATTAAGTTTAATGAGAAGGATGGCTCTCTTTTTTATCATCAACAATTTTTTTAATGTTAGGTGAGTAGGTCGTAGCTGCCATTCGAATGCAGTTGTCCAAATCTTCATCAGTCAATCTGTTTCTGTACTTGTTTTTTATAAACTTCATACTGGAAAAAGAAACCTCGCACAGATATGTAGAGCTGAACATTGCCTTCACTCATAGACCAAATTTATGATTACATGCAGGCTCACAAACGTCCAGCAGTGGTCCTGACAAGTACTCTCTGCCTGTTTACAGTAGGTTACATAATTTGACTCATTTATGCCTACTACCTGAGGCTTGTCTACATTCAACAGATGCACCATCATGCCATGTTAGGATTCAGGTTACCCATAAGTTGTCCTAGCAGGATTCAATCTGCAACCATTTAAATTATTTTTATTTTTGGTGTATATTTATTGGTACCCTATACACTTTTAGGGGCAATTTCCCATCCTAAGGGCAAGAGAAAGCCTTGGCTCTCTACCAACTCATCTCCCTCTCTGAGTATATCACTTAAATTAGTCAAAGGTAGATTCCTTATACCAGGAGTCCTTATACCAGGAGACTGCACTAGCTTGTCTGTGTGAAAATGGTCCACTACATATTGTAACATTACATAATCAGTGCCTAATACTGAGTAAAATAAAGAAATACCTATTATTATTATTATTATTTTAAAAAACTAATAATAAAAGTCAGTAGGTACCCCATTCCCCAAGTCAGAAATGAATGATAGTTAAGTATCATACTATAAAACATTTGTATAATCTTTACACTAAACAATAAACACTTTAGCAGTGAAAACACAGTGTAATAAGTGTTACTAGAGAAGTGCAGTGTATACAAAGTGCAACATAGTATGATATATAATGTTTAAAAGGACATCAATCACAAATTGTGATAAAGATGCAGAACTATTGTAATAAACAATAAGTTTAGTAGTAAGTTATTATAGTTTTATTTTGTTAGGCCACAAAGGCAATATCAATGTAAGTAAAATGTTATTTTGTTTCATTTATGCCTACTACCTGAGGCTTGTCTACATTCAACAGATGCACCATCATGCCATGTTAGGATTCAGGTTACCCATAAGTTGTCCTAGCAGGATTCAATCTGCAACCATTGAATATATTTTTATTTTTGGTGTATATTTATTGGTACCCTATACACTTTTAGAGGCAATTTCCTATCCTAAGGGCAAGAGAAAGCCTTAGCTCTCTACCAACTCATCTCCCCCTCTGATTATATCACTTAAATTAGTCAAAGGTAGATTCCTTATACCAGGAGTCACTTAGACTGCACTAGCTTGTCTGTGTGAAAATGGTCCACTACATATTGTAACATTACATAATCAGTGCCTAATACTGAGTAAAATAAAGAAATACCTATTATTATTATTATTTTAAAAAACTAATAATAAAAGTCAGTAGGTACCCCATTCCCCAAGTCAGAAATGAATGATAGTTAAGTATCATACTATAAAACATTTGTATAATCTTTACACTAAACAATAAACACTTTAGCAGTGAAAACACAGTGTAATAAGTGTTACTAGAGAAGTGCAGTGTATACAAAGTGCAACATAGTATCATATATAATGTTTAAAAGGACATCAATCACAAATTGTGATAAAGATGCAGAACTATTGTAATAAACAATACGTTTAGTAGTAAGTTATTATAGTTTTATTTTGTTAGGCCACAAAGGCAATATCAATGTAAGTAAAATGTTATTTTGTTTATGTTTGAAGGATCCAGGGTTATGTAAGAAATTAATCACTGCTAATTAGTATAAATTATAAAGAGATAGTGGAAGATAAAATAAGGCCTAGAGCAGTAATACATTTGCAGAAGTAAAAGTCAGAAATAAACTACGTTAAAAACCACTAAATTATAACATAAAAGTATCTAAGTTTATGTAATAATATGAAGAAAAACATTATGTAAATTAAATGTAATTAGAGTTAAAATTTATAAAGGAGTATTTTTCCTAAAAAATTGAAGAAGTAATAATATCTTAATACTAGCCTATTTACTAAAACTGTACCTAGGTTAGCCAATAAAAACTCATCAATTTCTTGGTTACTAAGAGTAACAGCATTAACAAGAAGAGAATTATTAAATTGGACTTTCAAGAGTAGATGACAGGAATAATGTCCAGCAATTTTCAAAAAATATTAACTACAGTTTGAACCAATCACTATTCAAAGTTAACGAAACGATTCAGCATAAGAAACTACGTTTGAGACATCCATTGAAACATAATAATTAATGCAGGAATATCCAAGAACATTGAAAATTTGTCCAACCATCAGATCGCTTGAAAAATTTGAATTGTCATTATGTTGGTGAGGAAGCCTACCTTAATTAACTAAGAAACTACACATCACCACCAAGTAACGAACACTAGAAACCAGTACAACATAATTCAATTTATAAGAAAACTTAGTGTGAACATTTTTAAACTTTATTTATTTAATCCAAAACAGTAAACACGTGGTTTCATTAGAACTCCACAGCAGCCATATTTCTTTTTTGCAATCGGTATGAATCCGAGTAGTCTGCGCTCTGGCGTCTAAAGAACAAACTTATTGACTCAAACTTTAAGAATAAAAAATATTATTTATTGTAAAGTATGATACTCTTATCTAAGCATTTCTGACTTTCTTATAGCTCAAAGAATCCCCAAGTAACCCTGAGATAAATAATTTATTAATTTTACTAATAACTATAATTGAATATATCTGTTGTGTTATAGAAAAACTTAGATCGGAAACTGTTGTAATTTCATAATAGTCGATCTGAAAATCGATGAACTGGATTTAATAGTTTCCAGAAAATAAACCAATTTCAATCAATAAATACCTTTCTTTTAGGAAATTGACTTTGTATTATTGTTTGTAGATTTGTTACAGGAAACCGGTGAATAGCAGAGAAGAGTGCGAAAGTTAGCTCATTAATCATAGCCTATGAAGTACAACAGCCAACATAACCTGTAACTGGTTATCACATTGAAAACAGCTGATGCAAAGCACGTTTAAATAAAACGATAAAACAGTACACCAAGGGAGGAACGGAGGAACTCTCTCTCTCTCTCTCTCTCTCTCTCTCTCTCTCTCTCTCTCTCTCTCTCTCTCTCTCTCTCTCTCTCCCCCTCTCCCCTCCCCCTAACAACTGAACTGTAATGCCTACAAGGAGATAAAAAACGGCAAAGGATCCCGTGGTTTATTTTAATTAAAGAATTACACAATAAATAAAATAACACAGTCAGAGTATCAAAAAGACGTAACAATATAATAATACACCAAGCTGAAAGGCACGTAGATGTTACAAATGGCGCCCAACGTGGGGCTATAACTAAAGAAAGCTCACGAGATGTTACAAATGGCGTTCAACTTACAGGGCTTAAATTAGGAAAGAATTTTGAAATATACGAAAGTACGTACTTAATATAATGAAAAACCTAATTTTTGTCGGCAACTGTAAGAAGCTAAGAAATGCATACCAGAGGCAGGCCAAAGAAGAGGGCAGAAGACCCGGAGAAGGAAGAAGGTGGACAGGAACAAGAAATAGATGTAGTCACGGACAGTGAAATGGAACAACAGACAGGTGATAAAGAAGAAACCGAAGTAGTCATAGACACGGAAAAGGAGCAACAGACGGGTGACAAAGCGGAAGCCAGAGAGGAACCAAATTGCCAAGAAATGATGAGGCTAATGATGGAGAAAATTGATAGCATTAAGGAAAGCAATAAACAAACAAATGAAGAAAACTCAAGGAAACAAAATGAAACATTGAGCGAACAATTTTACAAGATAGAGGAAAATTTCAGGAAACAGGAGGAAAACTCAAGGGAACAAAACAAACAAACCAATGAGAAAATTGATAGTATTCAGGAAAGTTTAGTAAAACAAATAAACGAAAAAATTGAGAGAAACTATTAACGGACAAAAGGAAGATATGAACACAAAATTTGAAGAAAATAATGAAAAATTAAAGCAAATTCATGAGAAGATTGAATTGGTCAGTAACACACTTAGCCAAAGAGTAGATGGATATAAGGAGGAGACACGATAAAAGCAAATAACAGAGACCAAGCAAAAACTCGATAAAACCGAAGAAACCATCGGACAATTCAGAACGGAAATAGATGCCAGGATGGATCGAGGGGAACATAGTAATCAAGTCCGAATCATGGCCATACAACAAGAAAATCAAGATCAATTGGACGGTATGAAGAGCAACATAGCTGATAAACTAACCAATTTTAATGATAAAATAGAACATGTAAAAAACCAGGTAAATAATCAGGGGGAGAAAATAGAAAATTTATATCTCCAAATAAACATACAAGGAGAGATAGATAGAATGAGTGTTAGACCAACATGTAACGCTCAACATACCATACAAGATAGTAGAGAAAGTGTGAACTTTCAGGACTATAGAAGAAACCCTCTAGAATTTTTACAAAGAGTAGAAGAAATACTGAACTGATCGAAAGAAACCAGATGGAATATGATCAAGGGCATCTTAGATGAGTATTTTAAAAACATCACAGACAACTGGTGGACAGTCATTAGGAATGAAGTGTGTAATTATGAAAAATTTAAACAGTTATTCAAACTGAAGTATTGGTCTGAATCCGTACAGAATCCGTATTATTCGAGACGATATCTGTCATGGGAGATATGACAGCATTAAAGGACAGACACCTACGGCATACTTTTTAGGAAAAGTATGCTTGGCGAAATACTTAGACCCGAAGATTCCAGAGGAGTGTCTTGTAACCAAAATAGCTTATCATTTTGATGAGAAGATTATCAGTGCTCGATTGAGTGGACAAATTAAAACTATCGGAGGCATGGAAGCTCTATTGGAGAATTATGAGCAAGAATCTTATTACAGAAGAAGTAGATGGAGATCAGGAAATACTGAGGATCGTAGGAATGAACAACCAAGAGACACTCGACAAAGAGTAAATTATGTAAGGGCAAATAATAATTATAACAATAATTATAATAATGGTCGATACCAAGGAAGACAGCGAAATTTCAATAATAGAAGCTATCATAGCAATTCATACCAGAGAGAGGAAGTTCCACAAAGAAGCAGAAGCGAAGAACATCAAAGATCCAGAAACAGTGAGGAAGACAGAAGTCATTCACCTGAGCATCAATCCAGGGAGAATGTTGAGCAATCCCATAATAATGATGGAAGTCGGGGAAACGGGTACCAGCAGTGAGAAGAAGTGACAGCCCGTCACTGCTAGAGACCACCGGGCACAGAATTTACCAAGGTCCTAAAAACCAATTAAAGGAACCAATTACAATTATCAGAAGCAATTATCTAAAAAATTTACAGGCGGAATTACTTGAAGAAAGAGCAATTGAAGAGGCACCATTAAATAATGATATAGTATATGTACAAGTAAAATTAAATGGAGTCTTAGCAGAAGCTATGATTGACATAGGAGCAAATGTTTCAATTATTGACCAATTAGAGCTTGACAGAATTACAGAGTTAACCACCGAAAGAATACCTACATTACCAATTAACAACATGACAATTATTGGCGCCACCGGGAAACAAAATAAGATGATTAGAAAACAAGTATCTCTGAATGTTACCAAAAGTGGAATAGGAATACCTATGGAATTTTTAGTAGCCAAAGGGTTACCTTTTAGAATATTAATAGGGTGTGATATGCTACGGCGACACACTGCAATTATAGATCTGGCCAGTGGTAAGGTTACACTGAGTACAGAAGAAGGTGAGTTATCAGCTGAGATAATTGGTTGCCAAAGTGCCCCTCAGTGTCTGAACTCATATTATGTTAGGGAAAATAATAGGTTAACCATAGGTAAGAATAATAAAGTAACAGAGTCACAGATGTGGCAGAGGAAGATAGAAGAAATAATGGCGTTTCAAGGTAGGCAGGCCCAGGAAACAATAAGTATAGAAGAGAAACATCAACTCATAGAAATCTATAATACGTAGATACAGTACGGTATTTTCTGAATCACCCGGAAAAGCTAAAAACTTCCTGTGTGAGTTAAAGTTTAAAGACAATGTAAATTTTAATAAAAGGTCTTATCCTATCGCTCAAGCTTTAAAGGAAGCAGCACAAAAAGAAATTCAAAGAATGGTCATGGAAGACATAATTGAAAGAAGCAACTCCCCATACACTAGTCCACTGGTAGCTATACCAAAGAAAGATGGTCAAGTTAAATTATGCCTCGACGCTCGAGAGTTAAATAAGATACTCATTAATAACCGCACATCTCCAGGTGAGATTGATGAGATAATGAAGAAATTTTATGGATGTAAGTTGTAGGAGGGGGAGCATATGTAACGCAACAGAAATGCTGGCATCCATGTTACATAAATATTATATTAACAAAATAATAAGCAAGTCAATATCTAACCCCATGATAAAACAAAAGTCTAATAATTACATTTATAATTATAGAGAAAGATAAATAAGGATGCAAGGTAGAAATAACGAGAATAAACAAACCTGTAAGTTAGATAATAGTTAATGATCTATGTTCAGTGAAAAGTAAATCAATAGAAAGTAAACAAAAAATGAAACAATAATTTACCTTATAGCAATAGCAAGTAAGGATTCTGAATTAAATGATATTATTTTGTGACAACGAATGTTATGATAAAGTTTATGTTATGTTATACCAATTACTTGTTGAGTTAATGAAAGGTAATGAAACAAGATGTATTATTCAATTACTGTTGTAGAATTATGTGTGAAGCAGCTAGTTAGCGTTAATAGATTTAAATTTTCTTATATGTGATCCATAGATCAAGATAAAATTGTCATTAGATATGAAAAGAATAATTGTTTATGTAAATGTTAATAGTTAAGAATTGATTATATGTATGAATTTATGTAAAAGGGCTATAGTTGTTCACCAGTTATAAACACAGGTAGGTCCGTATACAATAAAAGGCCTAACAGCCAAAAACACTATATAACCACTCATAACATAAAGGTTAGGTACATAAATTAATAATAATTAATGAATGCGGTTCGAAGAGCTAGGAAAAAACATTAAATTAGTAATGATATATAATAAACCATATCAATTTATACAAATTATGATAATGCCACAATGCCATGATATCGATTGATAACGTTGGATATCGAAAAAGTAGTAAATATAAAAGAAACAGGCTCATATAAAAAAACCAGCAGAATATGTGTAGAAAATAATAAACCAACTATCGGTAAAGTTATATTCCGATATGATAGCAAATTAATAAGGAATAGACGAAAAATATATGAAATAAACACTATATACAAAACATGTAGAAGGAAGAAAAATAATGGGTTGCTATGGACTACAGGAAATGAAGAAGTTGTTGATTTTCAATTATTGCCTTTTATGATCTGAATGTGATGAGATTAAAAAACCTAAGAACTGTCTAATATAATTGGAATATATACTAAAGTATTTGATACTCTTATAATACACCAAAATACTAAAGATAATCTCATTGATTTACGCCAGTACAGTTTAACCAAACGAGGCTATAGTATGATATCACAATAAAAAATAAATAACTGGGTTCTACAAGGAAGGACTTGAATTGTCCCATATCCGAAAGGAATTGACGATATATTAAACCCAATATAAAGAGTTAACTGTATCACAACCAATAATATACACTACACTGGAACTCATAACCTTTCAAATACACGGAACATCACTAATTGCTTCAACCGAGAGAAGAACGTATTTGGATCGAGGAATTGCAGAAGGAGCATCAATCGGGCTGTAAATCAATCCAGAGAGCTGCATTTCCGAGGTGGACAGGACAAGAATTCCATTTTATTAAACCGAAGAAAGAATATCGTACGGCATAATCATCCAGAACAGTAAAGTTATCAAACAACTGCCTACAAGATTCGCTTCGTTCAAGTCTGGTAAATTATTATTGTATAAATCATATTAACTACACAACACTTCAAATTTTTAAACCTTGCATTCTTATCTATGTATTTTTAATCTTCCCCACAGTTACAAGAACCTTCACACCCTGAATTAAATTAATTACAAACTAAAACACATTATATAACCGAATCTAAATAAAGTATCGGACTGATCAATAATCGATTCACGCAATCTATAGCCTTTGTGTATGCCAGTTGGAACATATCTCATTCAATGTTGAAGAAGTAAACAAATAAAGAACCTTTGTATAGTCGCAAAATCTTGTCATTTGGAGTATTATTTAATGAGTTGGGAATAAAACAGTAACTGACTAAGTATAGAATAATTGGTTAACCTAAACCGTGAATTAACCTCTAAGTTTCGTTGCCCCGGTACTACAGCGCTTATAGCGGAATTCTCCGACACCAAAGAGAGAGCGTTAAAATACAAAATTGTACATAATTCTCTTCAAGGTATAATAGGGTTGAACGAAATTACAGAATAACACATTAATTATTCAATTTCCAAGTACACTAACACTGATATTCTTTAGAGAGATAAGTTAATATTAGTTAATTAAATCACTATATCCCACAACTCCAAATATCTCAGATATTTGAAAAAATTGAAGTAAATTAAAACGACCTAAGAGAGTAAAGACAGGGGAACATACCCGTTCATAGCAACGAATAGGCTTATATTGTGTGAAAATAACGAGACGATCGTACTCGTCTGATTACAAAGTACATGAGTACTTGGGACGCCGTTTGCGGCTATTGGCAGATAGAATTGCACCCTAACAGTAGACAATATGTCGCTTTTATACTTGAAGGACGAAATTATCATTTCAAATGCTTGCCTTTTGGCTTGGTAAATTCTGTGGCCATGTTCATACAATGTATGGACCAAATTCTTGGTAAAGAAGTTTTAGATTTTATAACAGTATATGTCGATGACATACTGATTACTTCATGTACTTGGAAAGAGCACTGTAATAGAGTAGAAACAGTATTAAGTAAGTTACTACAAAACAATATAACTTTAAAATTAGACAAATCAAAATTTATCACACACGAATTACCATTTTTAGGATTTATTTTGTCTGCGACTGGGATAACACCATCACCAGAAAAAGTGAAAGCTATCCAGGATTTTCCAAAACCTAAGAATTTAAAACAATTACATCTTTTTTGGGAATATGCAATTATTACTGGAAATTTCAACATAGTTATTCAGAAGTGACCGCAAATTTCCAACATTTCCTATCAAAGAAAAACAAATGGAAGTGGGATGAAAATGAAGACAATAATTTTAAATTAATAAAGGATAAATTTTTAAATAGCATAATGCTACATCACCCAAATTTCAATAAACGGTTTTTCATCAACTGTGATGCCATCAACATTAGTCTTGGAAGTGAATTATATCAGGAAGATGAGGAAGGCAATCATTGGGTAATTAGCTTTGCAAGCAGGGTACTGAGTAGTTGTGAACGAAATTATACAGTGACCGAAAAGGAACTACTGAGTGTTGTGTTTTCTTGTTTAAAATTCCGTACATTTATATTGGGCTACCCAGTAACTATTAGGACCGACCATAGGTCAATATCGTTTTTAAGAAACTGTAAGCTTAACCACGGTAGGCTCACCAGATGGGTGTTGATACTCCAAGAATACAATTTGGATTGGGAATATATCCCTGGAAAAAAGAATATCATAGCAGACAGCCTGTCACGAGTGAATCTAGAAAAGGGAACATTTGAAGTAGAGCAGGAGAGTATTAGTAAAATATATTATATTTTAAAATCCAAGAAAGAGTTACAGGAAGTAATCGGCAGATTAAAAGAAGATCAAAGAACGGACTCCAAATTAATCAAAATTAGAGAAAGGATAGCACAAAATGACTCTATTATAACAGCATTTTTTTGTGTCCATGAAGAAATAATTTTTATTCGTCCTATAATTAAGGATCAAGTGTGGCGAATTTATGTACCAGAAGTAACGGAAGCAGCAATAATAAAAGACTATCATGAAAGATATGGGCATATGGGACCACTCAAAGTAATCAAAGCATTATCAGAACATTGGTACATAAAAGCAATCAATAAACGAGTGAGACTAGTCATAAGAAATTGCAAAATATGCCAGTTAGTGAAAGTAAATAATGAGAAAAGAACAGGAGCTATGATTACTATAACATCTAACAGCAGACTTGTAAAAACATTCCTCCACATATGTGGCCCTTTTCCCAGAAGTGGAGGAAGACATAGGTTTAAATACATAGTATTTATTTTTTATCATTATACAAAGTACACAAAACTCTACCCCATCAGTAGAGCCACTACAAAAAAGATTTTAAAAGTTATTATTCAGAAGTACATGTTAGAAGTGGGAAAACCAGAAACCATTGCAACCGATCATGGGACCCAGTTTCGAGGAAAGAAGTGGAAGATGGAATTGTTGAAATGTGATATAAGAACATATAAGACATCGGTATATCATCCTAATAGTAATCCTGCAGAACGTGTCTTGAGGGAAGTTGGGAGAATTTTACGTACCTATTGCCACCATGAACATAGTGAATGGAGCCAGTATCTTGAACCAGCTGAAACCTTCCTTAACTGGGCATACCATGAAACTATTGGGACCAGTCCTCATCAAGTGATGTTCAAAAACCACCCACCACGAGAAATAATATCATTAGTTAATTTTCCTCCAGGAGAGAGAGTTGAGTATACTAAAACTGAAATGCATAATAGGCTGCTTCATAAGGCTGAACTTCTGTATAAAAAAGAAACAGGAAAGAAGAAAAGAATTATCCAATATAAAGTAGGGGATAAAGTACTAATTAAAAATAGACAACTACCTAGTTCTATAGAGGGTATAGCTAGGAAGTTACTATTACTTTATACTGGGCCATACCTAATAACGCAGGTAAAGGGTAACAATACCTATGAAATAAAGTCAATTCCAAATAATAAACTAAAAGGGGTATATAACCAGACAGAGATGAAACTGTATTATGAAGAATAATAAAAGAAGGTGAATGATTAGGAATCAAACAGTTAATTTTTAATGCTGAAATAAAAAATAAACATGTTCTAGTAGGGGAGCTTTATGTAACATTACATAATCAGTGCCTAAATACTAAGTAAAATAAAGAAATACCTATTATTATTATTATTTTAAAAAACTAATAATAAAAGTCAGCAGGTACCCCATTCCCCAAGTCAGAAATGAATGATAGTGAAGTATCATACTATAAAACATTTGTATAATCTTTACACTAAACAATAAACACTTTAGCAGTGAAAACACAGTGTAATAAGTGTTACTAGAGAACTGCAGTGTATACAAAGTGCAACATAGTATCATATATAATGTTTAAAAGGACATCAATCACAAATTGTGATAAAGATGCAGAACTACTGTAATAAACAATAAGTTTAGTAGTAAGTTATTATAGTTTTATTTTGTTAGGCCACAAAGGCAATATCAATGTAAGTAAAATGTTATTTTGTTTATGTTTGAAGGATCCAGGGTTATGTAAGAAATTAATCACTGCTAATTAGTATAAATTATAAAGAGATAGTGGAAGATAAAATAGGGCCTAGAGCAGTAATACATTTACAGAAGTAAAAGTCAGAAATAAACTAAGTTAAAAACCACTAAATTATAATATACAAGTATCTAAGTTTATGTAATAATATGAAGAAAAGCATTATGTAAATTAAATGTAATTAGAGTTAAAATTTATAAAGGAGTATTTTTCCTAAAAAATTGAAGAACTAATAATATCTTAATACTAGCCTATTTACTAAAACTGTACCTAGGTTAGCCAATAAAAACTCATCAATTTCTTGGTTACTAAGAGTAACAGCGTTAACAAGAAGAGAATTGTTAAATTGGACTTTCAAGAGAGTAGATGACAGGAATAATGTCCAGCAATTTTCAAAAAATATTAACTACAGTTTGAACCAATCACTATTCAAAGTTAACGAAACGATTCAGCATAAGAAACTACGTTTGAGACATCCATTGAAACATAATAATTAATACAGGAATATCCAAGAACATTGAAAATTTGTCCAACCATCAGATCGCTTGAAAAATTTGAACTGTCATTACATTGGTGAGGAAGCCTACCTTAATTAACTAAAAAACTACACATCACCACCAAGTAACGAACACTAGAAACCAGTACAACATAATTCAATTTATAAGAAAACTTAGTGTGAACATTTTTAAACTTTATTTATTTAATCCAAAACAGTAAACACGTGGTTTCATTAGAACTCCACAGCAGCCATATTTCTTTTTTGCAATCGGTATGAATCCGAGTAGTCTGCGCTCTGGCGTCTAAAAAACAAACTTATTGACTCAAACTTTAAGAATAAAAAATATTATTTATTGTAAAGTATGATACTCTTATCTAAGCATTTCTGACTTTCTTATAGCTCAAAGAATCCCCAAGTAACCCTGAGATAAATAATTTATTAATTTTACTAATAACTATAATTGAATATATTTGTTGTGTTATAGAAAAACTTATATCGGAAACTGTTGTAATTTCATAATAGTCGATCTGAAAATCGATGAACTGGATTTAATAGTTTCCAGAAAATAAACCAATTTCAATCAATAAATACCTTTCTTTTAGGAAATTGACTTTGTATTATTGTTTGTAGATTTCTTGCAGGAAACCGGTGAATAGCAGAGAAGAGTGCGAAAGTTAGCTCAGTAATCATAGCCTATGAAGTACAACAGCCAACATAACCTGTAACTGGTTATCACATTGAAAACAGCTGATGCAAAGCACGTTTAAATAAAACGATAAAAAAGTACACCAAGGGAGGAACGGAGGAACTCGCTCTCTCTCTCTCTCTCTCTCTCTCTCTCTCTCTCTCTCTCTCCCCCCTCCCCCCCTAACAACTGAACTGTAATGCCTACAAGGAGATAAAAAACGGCAAAGGATCCCGTGGTTTATTTTAATTAAAGAATTACACAATAAATAAAATAACACAGTCAGAGTATCAAAAAGACGTAACAACATATAATAACACCAGGCCGAAAGGCACGTAGATGTTACAATATTGACAGAGACTGATTCTTAAATAGGATAGGCTTTCAGAAATGTACCCCATTCTTTGAACAACCCTATGAAGTTCTTCTATAGATACAAAATGTTCCTAAATCAGAAAGAGAGTTTAGGTCTGGCAGTAATAAAAGGTTCTGTAAAATCTCTACAAAAGGTGGCATACTAATTAGATGAAGTCATAAATGTCACAAATCTTCCCTAATAACAAATGTATTTATTCCATTTTATTTTAATAAACACTAGGACATTTTAACCAAAACTTGTCTAAAAACTTATTTATATTTGGTCATATTCTATTGTTTCTTATTTTTACTAGATGACAGTGCTTTCTTTATTATTTATACTACAACAAATATAGTTTTTGTATTAGCTAGACTTCTTATCTCATTCTCCAAATAATAGTAATAATAATAATAATAATAATAATAATAATAATTTAACTACAGTTACTCGTTTTGAAAGTAACAATATTTATATGGACAAATGAAGTGGAATGAGAGAATGTGGTTCATAATGGATACTATTTCTTTTATTTTAAAGCAGCAAAAAGATTATAGAGGTTGATTTCTAAACCACTGCATATTACTTACCTTGCACAGAGTGGCTACAGAAGTTTGAGGGCAATATCATGATAAGATTGGCGATAAAAACTTTTTGTTAAATCACCACTTCAATTACTGAAATTTACAGGAAGCACACCATTTCTACCTCATTTCCCACAACTTGTGATAATATGTTGGGGGACTTTGGCTTGATGCTGGAATGTGCTAACTACATTATGCAAATTACTGTAGATAGAGATTTTCAGTAGATGTGACAATTCAAGTGCAATCAAAACTGTTTAAGAAATGTTTTCAGCTGCACTGTCAAGAAATTTATCCTACATTGCATCTGACTTTTGTATATTATCAAATTCTGTTACTCTGCTTGAAGAAACTGTGGGTGTTAAAAATTCTGAATTATACTGAAGATGGTAAAGGGCACATTCTGAGTGACTTATCAGAATTACATGGTGATTTAACTAAAAAGTTAGAGCAAAATTAAAATGTGTAAAATTTATACTGCTGATATTCAACAATATGTGAAATTGCTGTACTGAATTGGATAGAACTGACCCAAAACTCTCACCCAATGAGTCAATATCCCATTAGTTCACTCTCATTATATCATGTATTGCAGTATGGATTTCTCAAAATAAAAAGAGATAATAGCAGACAACTGGAGGTCTGAGAAATTGAAAATGCATGTCAATATTCAGTCAAAATCTAAGGAATGTTAAGAGTAACTTAACATAAAAACCTTAATCCATTACTTTTTGTTAAAAATAAATATACCATTTGTTTATACAAAAACACAAACCTCAATTATATATAACATAAGCTATCCATTTTTGGCTTATATATTGTTACGACGGTCTACTGATTGTCATATGGTACAGTAGAAAACAAAAATACAAGACACCAATTACGTCACTAATCATCAGCTTCAATTATCACAATTAAACAGTTGGTAATCAACAAGAGTCTCTTACAACAAATCAAATAAAAATTGTTCACACACAATAAAAATGTCAACTAATATAAAACAATTGTATTACAATCGTCCCGCACAATTATAAAAACACATAACACTTCGCCACAATTACTTTTCACTAATAACCACTTGAACGCACAGAGTAATTGCCCGACAGTAACTGACTATAATACTACAAACCGCATTCAAATAAATCACAATGCAAACTGAAATGAACGTCCCTGAGTACTTGTATTTATACCTTGCCGAAATACTAGAATATTCCAAACTGCGCATCAAGAATGCTACTAGAAAACACCAGAACATAATTGGTTACGGCCTTACACACAGCAGGTGCGGACCAGTGAGTCCGGAACAATCTCGCAACGCATATCGAGAATCTCGTACGCACATAACATGGATATGTTACGCACATGGATTCCACTGGATCGTTTGAGAAACACGTAGATTGTTCTGTAATGTCGTAACAATATCTTTACTTCTAGAGAGCATATTTTACCAGTTTAAGGTCACAGTCTGGTAGTTTTTAGAGCTTGAATATTTCCATGCTTTTAAGATCATATACATCCAATCCTTACTAATCATGTTGTTCTAAGAGACTATTTTTTGTTCCAGAGGCACTACTATATGAAATGTTACCTAGGTATGTTGCAGAGCAACTGAAGAGGGGCCATAAAGTTGAAGCAGAGAGTTTTGATTGTGTCACAATATATTTCAGTGATATAGTTGGTTTCACAACTATGTCTGCAGAAAGCACCCCACTTCAGGTATTGACTATGACTTAAGTTGCATGTAAAGATTTATTCAGTTTGTTACAGAAATTGAATATAGATAATATTTTCTACTAAAAAGTTCTGTGTAAAGTGAGCTGAATAAAGTCATGGTATAAAATTAATAATTATGCTACATAAGTGTAAATTCATATATTCAAAATATTCTGAATATATGCCTCCTTTAATCTTGGCTACAGAAGGAACATTCCCCCCTACCTGTACCCCCTACCTATAGAAAATATCCCCTCTGGCAAGCATCTACATTGTGTCCTTATCCAAACATCACAAACCCATCCTTTGTGATGAAAAATGGAAAAGAAGTTGTATTTGTGAATAATGATTTACTTAACACATTACACTACTACAATACAGTAAGCAATCAAATATGGTTATACTTCTTACTTCAGTTTAGTTTTTCACTTTTTTCACTCTGCACACTTCAGGTATCAGAGGGTCTGCCTAGACAATGAAGCCCTCAGGTATGAAGTGGGAAGTTTCAGGTGAGTAACATTTTTCGATGGTTGGTAATAGACATTGTGATGAGTAATATTAGCTGAATACAAAGGTTGGTAATGTGGTACAGAATAAAGGAACAAAAGAAACTGGATTGTTTAATCTGTAGAATAGAATAAAAAGCCTTCAACAATTTTAGGGGTGATAATGAATTAACAACAGTCAAAACAAAGAAATACTTTCTAATAACCACAGGTATATTCATTTCACTAGCTCTGCATCTTGTTGATTATAAACTTCACCAGTTATCTATTATTGAATAAATATAGCAATCAACATAATATCCCAAACAAGAATTGATTGCAATATTGCAAATATTGATATTTAGAATCAGTGGCGGCTCGTGACTTGAGAGGCTGGAGGGCGCGGCCTTTAGGCTTCTTAATTATTTATCAATATTGAAGTTAACGCACAATGGAAATGTCGCCAATATTTGATCACATAATTCATTAATAATATAATATAACACTTTACACAGACCATTTATTTATATACAAAGTCCATTCGCCTTTCCTTTAAATTAACGAACTTTCTAGCATCAAAGTCCTTAATTTCTTTAACAAGTTCCTTGTTGATAGATAACATCGCAATGGAAAATTCAGTCTATCGTTTTTCATTGTATTTCTCGAGAAAGTCTTTAGTCTTTTCAGAGTCGAAAAGCAGCGCTCAGGTTGGGCAGTTGTCACGGGGGTAGTTATGACAATTTTCAGAAGTATCAACACCTCTTTGAAAACTGACGTAAGATTGTTTTCTTCTATAAAGTTAAGAAGTTTTATTGCGCCTTTAATATTATAATCATGCCGTCTGTATAATAGTTCCAATTCACTCCGGAGTTTGTTTTCTTGTAAGAAAGGTTAATGCCGAATCACTAGCTTGAATTTTTCTTCTGGAAAGTTTGTAGAAAAAAGTGGAAATAAGTCATTGGACATCAATGAAGCTGCTTCTAGGTGACCCGTGTAAGTAATGCTCTATCTTTTACGTGAGTTATAATGATGTCACATACTTCTTTTGCATCCCCTATTCTAGTGCTGCATCCAACATTATTGGGTCACATTGTCTCTGGGAGACAATAAAATACATGGAAAACAGAACAAAGATTTCTGAACGGTCCCAGCCACCCAGATCCAGTCATTTTTTTTTTTGTATGCATCTTTTAAAAGCAGTTGCCATCTGAAAACACGATTCCCACTTTTCTTATTTTCTGTTCGCATCATGCAGAATTCAGGAGTTGGCCTACCTAATGACTTTAGTTCAATTTTTTGATCTTGCAAAAGTTATTGCTTTAAGGGCCTGCACTGAATGTTAAAATGTTGGATTAAATGTTAAAACAAAACCTAATAATTCGACACTACAGTATTTCTCTAAATTATTCGTGAAGCTATTAAAAAAAAAACACACAAACTCAAAACCTAAACCTAAACAAATGCCCTCACTCAATTAACCACGCCAGAGGAACTATAAACACTAAAAAGAGCAAATCTCATATTATTATCAATAGTCTGCGATTAGTTGTACTGAGTGAATCACGCCACATTCTGCTAAACGTGGCGCAGAAGCCGGTGCACCGAGCGACCGTCTACATGCCGTATTTAAGCTTACAACTTCGTTCAACTTTGGATAGAGTGGGGGAATTGAGAAATGGGTGCGATTGTCAGAGCACCATAATGCATGCTGTTCTGAAAACATTTCTGCTATTATCTAATACAAAAATATTTTCTTGTCCGAAGTATTAAAGAAATATGTAATGACTTTCCACAAGTAGTGATAATGGGTTGTTTAATGATATGATTTAATCTGGGGGGGGGCGCCTTAGCGCCCTAAGAACGAACCGCCCCTGCCTAACAATAAATCAGACTGTCATTGACAAACGCAGGGCTAATGCGCAGTGTCAAAGAATTGGTAGTAAAAAAATCCACGTGTTCCACAGGACGTTGTGTAAAGTATACGTGAACGAACACACACACACACACACACACACACACACACACACACACACACACACACTTGAGAATTACGTAGTCAACTTTACTTTAGTCAACTATACGTAAATTCACGTTTCATAAAAGGTAACTTAAAAGCGTAAAAGTTTTTGTTTCACTTTTTATAAGGAATTCGACACATGTTTTGAACAATTAAAGCTTGCGTCAAGACACATGTTTTTACCTTTTGGAAATTCTTTGTTCCTCTCTACTTACACGTTTGTAAAAATTTTCCTTCAAACACACAGGCTAGAAAACGTTTACAGTGTATTGTGCTGACTTTTGCACCTGTGTCACATGAACAAGTGTGCGTTTGGTTTGGTTAGCAGAAAGAAGTTAAATTACTCAGAAACCTTTTTATTGGAATATATTTCGCCATCTTTACAGTACATTTAGCAAGAATTATGACTCGTTCTCTCCATACCCTCACTCTTTTCTGTCTGCCTGTCTGTCTATACGACCGCCTCCCCCCCCATCACTCTCTCTCTCTCCTCCTTCTGCCTCTCATATACTATTGTTATGTGTCTGCACTTCAGAGAAGTAGCACATATGTTTTTTTATTGTTGTTCCATTCCGATTATACAGGGTGTCCCGGGAGGAGAGGGAAATAATTTGAGAAATGGTTCTATAGTGTAAAATAAGAAGAAAAGTTCATATAAACATATGTCCGGAAACGCTTTGTAAGCGAGTTACGGCTAGCGAAAGATTTCGCCCGGGTTTCGGTTCCCCCGGGTAAATGAAGACTTTCTGAAATTCTGGGAAGGTAAATTAAGAGGCGAATTCTGTTGTTTCTTATGGTTTTTGACCTGAAAAATCGAATAAAACAGGTCTCAGAACTGTATCTCCCATAAGTTTCATGATATCCGACGTAAAACAGAAAAATCTTTGCCTAAAAACAAATTTTGGAAAATTGGAAACAATTGGAATTTTTTGTTGATTTTTATTGACTTTATTTACACCATTTTTCTCAGAATTAAATTCTTTACAAGTTTTGTTTTTAACTTTTATGCATTTATTAGTCATTTAACAAAGTTATTATACTTCTAACCTAAAAACGCGTTTTTTTTAGGTTAGAAGTACAATAACTTTGTTAAATGACTAATAAATGCATAAAAGGTAAAACAAAACTTGTAAAGAATTTAATTCTGAGAAAAATGGTGTAAATAAAGTCAATAATATCAACAAAAAATTCCAATTTTTCAAACGTGTTTTTAGGCAAAGATTTTTCTGTTTTACGTCGGATATCATGAAACTTATGGGAGATACAGTTCTCCGACCTGTTTTATTCGATTTTTCAGGTCAAAAACCATAAGAAACAACAGAATTCACCTCTTAATTTACCTTCCCAGAATTTCAGAAAGTCTTCATTTACCCGGGGGAACCGAAACCCGGGCGAAATCTTTCGCTAGCCGTAACTCGCTTACAAAGCGTTTCCAGACATGTTTATATGAACTTTTTTTCTTCTTTTACACTATAGAACCATTTCTCAAATTATTTCCCTCTCCTCCCGGGACACTCTGTATATAATTAATAAAATAAACGAATAACACAATTAAAAAAGGCAAGAAAATTGTTGAACTGTAATTTGATTCAAATTCAATTTACTTACTAAGCTAAAAACTTTTTAAAATAGAAGAACATTTCATACAGTCAATTTGACCTAAAACAGCTCAGATTCATGTTGATAAAAAACATTCATAGTCGATAATTTATACATTTATAATTATTTATACATTCAATAATTATTTGAAAAGGTAATTAAGGGATAATTATATTATCAATATATTAAATTGTAATATCGTATTAATCTGTTTTAGAATATTATAGGTTTATGTATTGAGCCTCCAGGTGGTCTAGTGGCTAACGCGGGCGATTGATGCGCTCGTGGTCCCGGGTTCAATTCCCAGCGGAGGTTCCGTACAGCATGCACTCAGCGTCGTGAGGCAAACTGAGTAGGCGCTGAGATAACAGCGCCGCCTCCTGGCTGTGAATACCGCAACTAGCGGCTGGTGGCGCGTAGTACTAGCCATACACCGTCACACTAACACAAAAGCCGTGCGGTACGCCTTGGTCCTTAATGGACTGTTGAGCGGAGGTTTAATTTAATTTAATAGGTTTATGTATTAAGCACACCAATATGTAAGAAATGTAATTACATTGCTGATGTAAAAGAAACTGTCTCACCTCTCTCTCTTGTGGGCTCCCCCCCCCACACACACACATTCACTCAATTAATTGGTATGGATGATCTTGTTTAATACCAGTAGTGGGTGAAAAATAATAATAATACCTTTTAATAATATACATATTTGAACATCCCTACAACCTGTATTCAGCTATAATATATTTTACTATGCTATATATAGACAATATTGGTATCTGTACCAGTTCTAACATACATTCGATGATTACTGTATCTATAATTATTATTTACAAATATAACTAAGGGTTTATTATATTAATAGTATTTTATTTAGAGCATTATAATTTTGTCTATGTATTTAAGTAAAACGATATATAAGAAATGTAATTACTATGCAGATGTAAAACAAACTAACACACACACATACACACCTCTCTCTCTCTCTCTCTCTCTCTCTCTCTCACTCTCTCTCTCTCTCTCTCTCTCTCTCTCTCACGCACATTCACTCAATTCATTGATCTTGTTGTTTTTGATATTTTATCTTGGATCCGTACACAGGTCCTGATGATGATAATAAATATTGTCGAAATGTCGACATAAATAATGTAAAATTTGTATTAGGCCAATACTTATTTACCGTTCCTCTCTGAACCTTCCATCATTAAAAAAATTAACTCATATAATTTAAAATGAAACAGTACTATTTAAAATGTTATTAGTTTTGTTTTGTTTCGAGGGCTTTAGCAACTAAGGTTTTTAGCCCAACGACGTCGACCAGGAGTACTACTCGACTAAATGGTTGGTTCTCACGTACTGATGACAATGGAAATTTGTAACGTATAGACGCAAAGCTATCTTCTCAAAGCCGATACCGTTATCTTACTGCTTTTAGGAAAGACAGAGTTCTATGTATCGCTAACTGTTCATTCCCGAGGTTCTCCTTCAGCTTACCTTTTACTTCGTACCTCTGTCTGAGTTCGGTTAGACCACTAATGGCTTCAGTTACGTGTTTCACCATACATGCTCCACCACAAATGCAGACGGGTCGTTCTTGTCCCTGTACGAGGTAAGAAGACGTCAAGTTCATGTGCCCAACTCGCAGTCTGGTGATGCAAACATGAATGTAAATTGTGTCAATGCATGAATAAATTGAATGAGGAGCACCTTTTCTTGCAAGAGATGGATGCATTCTAACTTGGTCAGGCTTTTGCACAGTCATCAGCCCTGTTTCATCAATGTTGAAAATCCTACCTGGCCCATAATGATGTTTTCCAGGTAGTAAAAGTAAATATTTATAAAACTGGTCTAATTCAGCTTTGTTGAAAGCCAATGTTCTGTTTATAGAAGTAGCCTCTGGCTTCCTAAAACTCAGGTCTTTATATTGCTCCATGAAATTCTACAGCTAGTCTTAGCCAGCCAGTTTAGTATCATAACTAAAAGAGTGTTTTATTTTTTCTCAGTATACTGAAAAACAGCATTTCAGAATTCTAATATATTCTAAGTGTAAAACTCTCAAGAAAGAAGTATTAAATGATTTGCTATTTCTCATTCTTCCTCTTTCACCCCATTTTTGATTCATTGGAAACCTGGCTCATTTTTAACCTGTCATATAAGATTGTCATTGGAATTTTAAATCTGTGAGCTACTTCCTATAGTTTTTAACCATATCGTACAGCATTCATTGCAGCTTTGAGTTCTTCAACTGTCCAACTGCACTTCTTTGTACTTCTCGATTTTTTACAGGGAATTCCAAAATAAATAAATGAGTATGATGACAATATTGTAAATAAACGTTGTTTAAAATATGTACACTGCAGGGCAAATACAAACACCAGAGGGCATGACTGAACTCTGCGGGGTATTACTGAACAACTGTTAACCTCAATGACAAAGTTAGCTAAATCAATCTATATTCTCTGTAAAATATGTTGTTATAAATTAATGACACTAGTAATTAAAAAATCTGTAACTGTTATATCACATTCACACAGAAAATAAACACTATTACTTCCTTCACTAATAATGCCTACACGAGTGCTTATGTGGAGGCTTGTTGAATTGTCAGCACAGAGAGTAGCATTGACCAGACCATGGCAATTACAGTTTTTAGTGAAACTAGAGGTGTCAGGGCATGCCCCACGTTTGCCATTACCCTTTGTTCCTTTAATTTTATATTACATTAAATATATATTTATTTATATACTTAAATAGATACATATGCACACACACACACACACATCTTTTCTTTACATGTAACTCTTGATTCAAGTTTCTTGCAGTATTTGACTACAATTATGTTATATATATATATGACCGTCAAGTTGTTATGAACTATTAGAACTTTCAGTTCCACTCTTATATGAAACAATAAACAAGACGGACAAATATAAGGCCTTCGTACACGCAAAATATTACTGCTCATAATTTTCTACGTAAATATATGGACAGTAAATAAATGAGACAAATCAGTTAACTAGTTACTGTATAGCCAACAAAATGTGTAATGTGTACGGTTAAACTAAAATACTGTATATATAGGGTGATTCAATTAGACGTTACAATTTTAATGTAAAATAAAACGTATTGGTTTTTAATAAACTCTTAATGTATTTATTTCTATATGTTGTTTAGACATTGACATTAAACATGATAAATGATATCGGCCAAATGGCTGCCACGAGCGGCCCTGCAGACTTCTGCCTTTTGATGAAATTTTCCATCACTTTCTGGTATAACTCTTGCGGCAGCTCATGAATAACATGGCGTATCTCGTCATTTAGCTCTCGAATCATTTTGGGATCATTGGCATACACCTTCTGCTTCAAATAACCCCAAAGAAAATAATCCAACGGCGTAAGATCACATGATCTTGGTGGCCAATGTTGATCGCTGAAACGAGAGATGACGCAGCCGGGGAACTTTGTGTGCAACAACTGTATTGTTTCTCGCGGTGTGTAGTAAGTGGCATCGTCTTGTTGGAGCCACATGTCTTCGACATCAATATCATCCAATTGGTGCCAAAAATAATTTGTTATCATCTCCCGATAACGTTCACCATTCACTGTTACTGCATCACCACGGGCATTTTCAAAAAGTACGGCCCAATCACACCGCCGACCCAAAATCCATCCGCACCAAACAGTGACTTTTTGTGGATGAATTGGTTGTTCGAGAATGGCTCATGGATTTTCAAGTTCCCAACTGCAACAATTTTGTTTGTTTACATGCCCATCCAGTTGAAAATGAGCATCATCGCTGAATATGATTTTCTTCGGAAAATCGCCATCAACTTGGTGGTTCTCTAACACCCAATCAACAAAGTCACGATGCTGTCTATGATCAGCTGGCTTCAATTCCTGGGTCAATTGGATCTTGTAGGCATGCAAATGCAGATCTTTAGTTAATATGCACTGCGTGGTGCTGTAGGAAAGATCCAACTTGCTGGGAACGATGATGAATGGAGGTCGACGGATTGTCATGGACACTGGCACTCACTGCGGCGATATTTGTGAGTGACCGGCCACTACGAGGACATACTGGTCTTTGCACATCCAACACTGACCCGGTTCTATTGAATTTTTCGACTAATTTTTTAATTGTCTTGATTGTTCATCTCTTCTTTCACAGCACTTTACTAAAAATGAACTTTATCTTGTGAAAAACTTACTTTTTTCGTCGGACGCGTTTCGGCTTAAGTATCCGCCTTCTTCAGCTTTTAGTCAGACTGCCATCATTTCGTAACGGTTTTTGTGTGGATGGTGTAGTGGGGGTGGTGTGTGGAGGAAGGGGATTGGTGCAGGGATTCAACTTGATGTTTGTTTTTTGTAAAATTGTGTCAAAAGGTGTATGTGATTTATATTGTAATTGATCGTTGAGTATGTTGTTTGGTTGTAATTTTTTAACAGCGGCACAAGATGAACGTTTATGGTTACCAAAGTCATTTCGTAGTGCGCCAAACGCGTTAGTTAAATTTTCCCCACTTTGAAAATAGGTTTTAACAATTACAATACGTTCTTGACTCAAATACCGCTCCATAGCAACAAATGTCAATACTTAACAATGACTAATTTCAAATATCAGCTGTTTATCTTTCACAAGAAAACAGTATTGGCAACTTAAAATTGTAAGCTCCAACTGAATCACCCTGTATAAGCAGCATTATTCTTAGACACCGAAGGTTGCACAGGAATTCATATATATGATCAGTGTTTAGTCTGTGGAATAGAATAAAAAGACTTTAACATGTCTTAATAATTATAAATTTTGAATTTTTAACTTTTCCTTGTACTTAGTTTTTAACTTTTTCTATAACACCACTTTTCAAATAAACTAAATATTATTTTGAGTCGGCGTTCTTGTCCTATGCAAATAGGCATGAAGATAATATGAAGATATTTCATGTAGTTCATATTGTCATAATATAAAAATACTGATGATATGAAATAGCATATTTATCATGTAATATATGTATTTCATGTAATATATAAAATATAATATAATATTATATTATAATATGAAATATTATCATACTATTACAGTGATTGTCTTTATATCTAGATTCAATTTTTAGTTGCATCATTTTCAAATATAGTCTTACCATATACTGTTTATTTAAGTATATATTTTGTATTTTCAGGTTGTTGATTTCTTAAATGATCTGTATACATGCTTTGATTCCATAATTGAAAACTATGATGTTTACAAAGTTGAAACAATTGGTGATGCCTACATGGTGGTAAGTATGTAGTAAAGAAGGTATCACGTTTATAATAACGCCTGGATTTTGTTGTCCATGTCCGTTGTAATTAATTAATTATATATTTAACTACTGACTCAGATCACAAATTTTTATTGGTAAAAATTATAAACTTTTACCTGACAGCCTAAACTAGTTTTCACTATGTTAGATACAACTTATTAAGATTTACTCCCACTGAGGAAGAGAAACATCACCTCGAAACGTATGGGGAAGTGATAAAGAAAGTAAGTTCATATTGTGAAAGTTTATATATATATAATAATAACTTATTAAGGTATCTATATAAACAACAAATGTTAGCCAGTCAACAAGGATCAGCAGTGTGCTCTCTGTAAGTGATTATTCACAACAGAAATTATCATATTCTTTCTTCATAGTTAGCAAACTTCAAAGTGTATATGCTGTATAGGCATTTTATAAGTGAACATTTAAATTGGGTTTACAAAGCATCTGTAAAATATTTATATTATATCAAAAGGATCTGTATATTAATATACATGGTTTTTGGGTTATATAATATTTGTACATACAGTATTTTGTTTTACACATTGAATTAATGTTATACAATGGAACCAAAACCAGCATATTATATTTGATAATTAATTCAAGCAAATAATTATTATTTGTTTGCTGTTCATAATAAACATTACATCAAAAGTACCTGTATTAGAACATTTTATTTTTCCAATTTTGTATTTTATTTTTAATGCCTATAGTATAGCACATTGCCAGTTAAAATATATGTAAACTTTTTAAAACATGCATACTTCAAAGTATGTACTAAACCGAAAGTTAATCATTAGAGAAATTAGCATTCTCAAATTTGTAAAGTTCCAGTTGTCCAACCTTTACTTATCCAACATTCTGTTTCCTTGAACATAGTATTAGAAAAAACGTATGGTAAGAAATTTTAGTATACAATGGTCTCAAACTCTAAAAATCTTCTTAGTTAGCTTACAAAGACTGTGCACTTTCAAGTGGAAATAGGTTTATACACAAAATCAGGTGATAATGACAATAATGCACTAACTTGTCATGTGTACTTACTGTCTACTGCATGAGGGAGAGCTAGCTGGATGGCACTGACAACAGGCATTTATGATATACAAAACTCATAAAGGATATTTATCAAAACACACACACATCATAAACAGTCTTAGTAAACCATATATGTCAAATTACAAGATAATACCGAATTCCATAAAAATATCTTTCTTATACTGCAGGCCAAAAGTAAATTTTGTATAGTAACTAAATTAAAATTAACTTACCGGTACATCTTTTGTGTAAATAAATTAATACTGAGGGAGCTAGTAGTTTTAGGAGTTAGTTGTCTTGATTATTCATCTCTTCTTTCACAGCACCAACACTTATCTAAAAATGAAACTTTTTCTTGTGAACTTACTGTTTATTCTCTTCTCGTCGAACGCGTTTTGGCATATGTATTCGCCTTCTTCAGCTTAGAGACAGACTGCCATCATTTAGTAACGGTTGTTGTGTGGAAGGTGTAGTGGGGGTGGTGCGTGGAGGAAGGGGATTGTCGCGGGGATTTAACTTAATGTTTGTTTTTTGTATAATTGTGTCAAAAAGTGTATGTGATTTTATACTGTAATTGATCGTTAAGTATGTTGTTTGGTTGTGTTGTGTGGTGTTTATATATTTCGTATTGTTCAGTTGTGTTGAGTTTTCGACCTTTGGGTAAGTAATGTAAAATTTCAAGATTAGTGTCTATGTTGGTGTAAATGTGGTTTCCTGTGTGTATGTGTGTGGCATATGCGGAATGTATATTGTTGGTGGATAGAGCTTTTAGGTGTTCAGAGTAACGTGATGAAAAAGATCTTCCCGTCTGGCCTATGTAGAAACTATTGCAGTCATTACAATTTAATTTGTAAACACCTGTTTTGTTATATTTGTCTATGTCTGTGTTTGTATTATTGATGTGTTTTTTGATGGTATTGGTTGTTCTGTATGCTATTTTGTATTTGTGTTTTCTGAATGTGTTGGCGATTTTGTGTGTGTAGGAGTTGTGGTATGTGAGTGTGATGTATTTATTGTGCTGTGTGTTGATGGTATTTTGTGTTTTGTTGTTTTTGTTTTTGATGCGTTTGTGTAGTGTGTTTATTAAATTAGGGTTGTAACCATTTTTGATTGCTATGTATTTTATTGTGTTGAGTTCGTCGGTGTAATCTTGTTTATTTAAGGGTATTTTAGTTAGTCTATGGAGCATATGGTTGAAGGCCGCATGTTTATGTTGTGTTGGGTGATTTGATGTGTTGTGTATAACAATTAACAAAATTAACAATACACACACGTACAAAATATACAGGAAACCAACCACAACTGACATGGTTATACACAACACATCAAACCACCCAACACAACATAAACATGCGGCCTTCAACCATATGCTCCATAGACTAACTAAAATACCCTTAAATAAACAAGATTACACCGACGAACTGAACACAATAAAATACATAGCAATCAAAACCGGTTACAACCCTAATTTAATAAACACACTACACAAACGCATCAAAAACAAAAACAACAAAACACAAAATACCATCAACACACAGCACAATAAATACATCACACTCACATACCACAACTCCTACACACACAAAATCGCCAACACATTCAGAAAACACAAATACAAAATAGCATACAGAACAACCAATACCATCAAAAAACACATCAATAATACAAACACAGACATAGACAAATATAACAAAACAGGTGTTTACAAATTAAATTGTATTGACTGCAATAGTTTCTACATAGGCCAGACGGGAAGATCTTTTTCATCACGTTACTCTGAACACCTAAAAGCTCTATCCACCAACAATATACATTCCGCATATGCCACACACATACACACAGGAAACCACATTTACACCAACATAGACACTAATCTTGAAATTTTACATTACTTACCCAAAGGTCGAAAACTCAACACAACTGAACAATACGAAATATATAAACACCACACAACACAACCAAACAACATACTTAACGATCAATTACAATATAAAATCACATACACTTTTTGACACAATTATACAAAAAAACAAACATTAAGTTAAATCCCCGCGCCAATCCCCTTCCTCCACGCACCACCCCCACTACACCTTCCACACAACAACCGTTACTAAATGATGGCAGTCTGTCTCTAAGCTTAAGAAGGCGAATACGTACGCCGAAACGCGTTCGACGAGAAGAGAATAAACAGTAAGTTCACAAGAAAAAGTTTCATTTTTAGATAAGTAGGAGTTAGTTACATAAATTTTAGGATGCATACACTATGTGTGGGTAAACAGTGACGTACAGTAATACACATACTAAACACATTATGTACATAAGGATGGAGTAGGTTCCACAAATGCAAAAACAAATATTGTACACATAATCATAATCAGCTCAAAATTTAAGGAATTGTATGTTGCACTCTTAAATTCAATGCCATTTTAACATTTTTAATATGGAAACATTTTTGTAGAACAATTTGTAATGCAGTCAACATCCCTGGAGTTACTGGGTAAGGAATACAATAATGTTTGTAGAGTGTACGGTACTATAGGCTCACCTAAAAGCATACAATGCTGCAAGAGAGGAGGGGTGTTGGGTAAAGTCAAAGAGAGAAGGCGTTCCACTCATTGGCTCAGTAGGCACTACTGTGGTCTCCTTGGACTTCCACCAACCAGTACCACGTAATATTTTGTAGTATTATACCACGTATTTTAGTAATGAGTTGTGTTCAGTTGTACGTTGTGTTGAAGATTATTATTACCATATTATTTCTACAGGCTAATTATATTACATTAAACTGAAAAAACTACAGCCACCAACACCAAAATTCAAATATCTCAGAAGCAGAAAGAATGTAAAAACAAAAGTAATTTTACTAGAATTTCAGTTAGACAGTGGACAATTCTGCTGACTAATCATGGAACTAAAGTTGAACACTTTTTTCCTATACGTATGTTTGATTCCATAAGCAAATAAGATACACATGGGCCATGACAAGTGTTATTAGGTGTCAGTTAGACAGTGCTTACCATTTAAAAATTAAACAATTAAGTGAATACACACCTAAAAATTGGCATGCACTAAGTTTTGTGTGATGTTCAAATTCACATTAAAGGAACAAAACGAGAATTACAGCAATTCCTTCATTCAAAATTAAACAATTGAATTTTAAAAAGTAGTTGTATAGTCATCAAAATTTATTAAACCATCGGTTGTGCATAATTGGTTGAACATGTGCGGGCTGTCAGTGCAAGAATTAGAAGAAATCTGAGGATTTCATGGACTTGTGTTTCAACAATTTTGGCAGAAAGTCTTTGAATAATACACGTGGCATCAAAATTTGGGCCATGGGTGCTGTTGCAAGAACCAAAAGAGTTCTGTGTGCTGAACTTGTACATTTCCTCAGTACTGCTTTGACCCAGACATCCTCAAAAAGGTCATAACTGGAGATCAGTCATGAGTTTATCACTATGACCCTGAAACAAAAACCTGATGTTCCCAATGTGGAAGAAAATTTTTAATAGAGCAGCAACAAGACAACAAGTGTTGAACAACAAAGTTTCACAGCTAACTGATCAGTCCATGAATGTTCATTCATTAATGAATGTTGTAACAATAATATTAGTGCCGCTGGTTGTTCGGATTTTATTATTTTTAGTTTGTAAAATTTTAGTTCAATTGTTTTATGAAGTGTAATAAAAAAGTCTGTAATGAAAAAGACTGACGACGAATTACTCGAGTCGGTTCTCTCGCAGGCGTCCATGGGTAGGCATAGATCGTCGCAGATTCTGATGTTGCTAAAATAAACACAAGTTATTTACTTACTGTATTTGATGTTCTAGTCGGTTGACCAATTCGCCAATAAGTGAATCGGTAACTCGATTCTCATCGGTCAGTGTTACATGGTGCCACCTGTGGAAGTATTGCTGAAAATCAAACTCGTAACTGTACTGTTTGTTTAATAAAAGTCGTCAACTCTTTTTGTTTTTCTGTTATCAATTTTAATTTATTGACAAATTTGATAAATGTTGTAAATTATTACTTTATAATTTAACACAGGCTGTTTGCCTTGTTAGTCATTGACTTTACTTTTTATTTAGCTCTTAATCTCAGGGTAATTGAAAATATTTAAATTGTTTAACATAAAATTGCAATATAATTCTTGAACCTTGGTTCATTATGTTTATAAACCTTCAGTGGTTCCTTTGAGCCTGCAAGATACAAAAACAAGAAAATGTCTGCGCTACTGTTTAACATTAGTAGTCAGAATTAATCATTATGAACAATTGTTAAATGTTTTCCAGAATCATCAACATGGAGTTATACCTTCAATTACTGACAACATTATATTTAATTCATGCATATAGCATTAATAATTTGAAACAAGAATGACATAAAAAGTTTTAAAAAATTCTTAGTCTAGGTTTATAAAATTGACGGTTGTCAACTTTAAGTTAACTTTAGCCATTACTGAAATAGTATTCAGAAACAAAAACAACGTTAACAAAGGTTTCACTATTATGAAACTATGGTTCTGAAATTGACTCTTGTCAACCTGAAATTAAATTCAGTTATACTGAATTAATACAAACATTCACTAATTCAAATAATGCCTTAATCTATACATCGTAAAATACATCGGTAGTTAAATTATAAGTTCACTTAATATTTGTTAATTATTATCATGTCCATTGCATGTGGCCCTATAGTTATTCAAATAATTACGATTGATTACTTAATTAGTGTTCATTACAATGTTAGTTGATTGTTTAATTATGATAACAGTCAAAATCAGGAGTTTAGATAACCTCTCTTTGAGTTACTGCTATTCATTGTTTATTCTTCTAAGTGGTTCGATTTTTGCAATTTCGATAAAAATTTTATTATTTATTTCGATAAAATATTTATATAAGGTTTCTTAATGTCTGTGAATGACGGTTATTTATTTTATTCATTCACTGTTAACCTCGCTAATATATCATGGTTGCTTCCATGTTTCAAAATGAAAAATCTTAAAATCTGTTTTTTAATTAATCTTCAATAATAATTAATTAACACCATACTTCCTGTTAATTTACTGTTAATTGCAGCTTTATTGTGCACTCTGCAATTAATTCGCTATAATCTAAGCGTTTAATCGATGCACTCAACACTAAAAATTTTTTGGGTTAGGTTGCACCCATGTGTTTACATTTACTACCACACAGCTGATATGGCTTGAAATGACTTTCGCACACAGAAATTGCCGTCGTCTCATGTCGCTAGTCTGAGGTAGAATGTTTGTCATTTTTATGCTTCTTCGCTGTTTCAATTTTAGGATCACATACCCCCCGGTCGATTTTGATCGATCCCATTGGTTTAAAAAGGCTGCCATTCCATCTAGCAAGGTCGCTTGCCTCGCAGATTAATTAATTTGCAGAAAATTGTTAGCGATTTTGGGGTTGAGAGTATTATTGTTGCCTTCTCGTCTTTTTCCCAAAATAAATAGAATACCTTTAAAATTGGTTTAACGACCTTGTTATATGATTAATACTTAATATAACCACACTATGTTATTACAATTGATTTGTTCTTTAAAATAAGTCCTCACAAGACGTGCGAGTTTGATAATAAAAAAGTTAATGTTTCTCACTTATGACTATGACATATTTCTTATGGTTTTACATGATTAATTACTGAAATTGACGAAATGGTGATTACATTTAAATCATATGGTTCCTTTCAAGTCCCTTTATGAGCATATCTAGTACCATGATTGTCTAAAATTAATAAAATTACAATATTTGACTCCTGCTTTCTATGGCCTAGAGCATGGTCGATTTGATCCACTCTATTTATTGATATAATTTGTTCTGTTCACTTTTTTACAGTGATACAGACATTCTAAGATGTCCATTACGACTTCTGGACAACTCAGTTTTCCTTAGAATATAATTAGTTTCTTGTTTTTAATCTCATTTATTGTTCCTAGTCTTAGTATGCCATGTGTCATTACGATTTAATTCAAAATTAATGATATACCCAATTTTAAGTGGTTCTTTTAGGTCCAAATAGTCTTTACAGTTTAAGGATTGTTTTACAATGGTTGGCCTCTTATAATTACATGTGAGATTGATACTTCACTAATACTTCTTGCATCTAGTGTAGTCAGACAGTTACCTTAATTTTCCTTAATTCTGGTTAAATTAACATTTCATTATAATTATTGTATACTATAATAGTGGTAACACATATTGTATTGCACACTTATGCCATTGTTCTTTACTGGTTTACAATATTATAGAAATTCTGAGTGTGTTTAATGTGTACATCTTTCTGTCCAATTTCAGTCTGTGTATTTGCATTAAACACCACACACTTTTAATTAATAAATTGTCTCACTAGGTTCGTCTTTATAATGTCTACTTTCATTATTGTATAACTTACACTAGTTTACATTGTTTTAGTCTTAATTTATGCTAATTACAAGTTAATTTGTAACCAAATTGAGGTTACCTGGGACCCCTTGTCTGACAACAATGGTCTATGTTTTGGCTTTCTGGTTTCAACGTTTTACAGGTTATTATTTGTATTATTTGACACTTTTACTCTGGTTAACTATTATTTATCAATTCTTTATTATTTCTACCTGTCTACAGGTGATTACTAGGTTCTCTTTTAGTTATCTTACTTGGATTTGCCTGTATTAAAAGCATGCATGGTATACTATTCTTACTAAGATAATTAATTGATTCTTATCATTCATTATTTTCTTTCATTGTTTTGATTTATTTACATAATTATATTTTTTTCTTAGAATAAAGAGTTTTTGTCGTGGTTTGTCTTTGGTAATAGTTTGTCTATGTCTGTGTCTCTTTACTGTTTCTTACTTCTGTAGATTCCTTGTTTTATTAGTTTCATTCTCTATTAGTACATATTATAGGCACATTATATGACATATTTGTTAATTCTTCTTTGCTTGTTACTTTACTTGTGTTTATTTATTCTCTTCAGTCTTTTGTTAAAGCTGATTGTCATTATACTTTACTTTTGTCCTCTCACTTACCATATCTATTGGGTCATTTGGTTAATCACATTATTATGTTGTCTTCTATATTTTCTTCTTCATCACTATTTATTATTCTTCATTTGCTGAGTTAATTATATTACTTGTTTTACTTAGTTCTTGAACCGGATATAACAGTTAGTACACAGTTAGTCATTTACCATTCCTCTCTTAGGTGTTCTGGTGTAAGTTTATGAGTGTTTCATTCTTTATTTTTGTTGTTAAACGTATGGTGAAGATATGTACTGTTACAATGTTCATACACGAATCAAAAGGGCCCGTGCGATAGACTACTGAGTTACAGTACAGTTGTACAAGCAGTTCCTGTAATATTTAAACTGGTCAGATACTTTTCAGTCAGACTCATAGCTGTATTATGTACTCCTGGCATACAAGTTCAGAATAAGAAACAGCAGACAGTGAGAAATAAGCAGTATACTTACCACCTGTTCCTCCACTTTAGAGGTTGTTATGCTAAAAGGTAGTGAATAAACTTGAAATAGTAATACCATCCATTTACACTAGTGAAAATATTTTATTACACTCTACATATCTTACATAACTATTCTGTTTCTCTATTTAGGAGTATGTATAATCAATTAATCACTATACCAACAGGTTAGTGGACTTCCAGTAAGAAATGGAGAGCAACATGCAGCAGAAATTGCAACTATGTCCTTGCATTTATTGGATGCTGTGCAACGTTTTCATATTCGCCATCGACCTGCTGACAACCTTATGCTGCGAATTGGAATTCATTCAGGTAAGTTTCACTGCACATGTAAACAAGTATTTTTGACACATTTTTAATTTTTAACTTTAAGAGCAAAATTTCAAGAACACAATTTCAAGTACTCATATAATAAGATTCAGATACAGAATTTTTGTTAAAAAGTGAGCCCTTAATACAAATTTACTTAAATTAACTTAGAAATTTATCATGCACATATTGATAACTATGCACCTATACTACTATATACACATGGAAAAAAGTCCATTTAATAAGAGACTGAAGGGAACAATGGACACAAGAGCTAGAATTTGCGGAGGAGGCCAAAGTCAGAAACTAGATATATGAATTTATTGAAAATTGTTAGTCTACATTTATTTAGTACGGTATGAAATTTACACTATCCATAATGACACAATAAATTTAAATTGTTTACTTAGGATATGAGCCTCATTTGTGTTATCGTACTGTCACCGGACAAAAGGCTTGCCGCATGACAAGTGGTGCCAATCGTACCCTCTAGTGTTTTTGGTGGCCCTAAAAAGGACCTTGTGGCGAGAATGCTGATGTTGGTTGTGCCGCGCTAAGATGTTCGGCGGCTGCGCCTGCTGTTCGTGGCGTACTACAGTCCTCCTCTTCTTTCGGCACCGGTTGTAGAGTCGGCTGCCGGCCAAGCGAAATCCATCGCTGGCACGGAACGGGAGTGCGAAGACGCAAGAACAGCGGCAGTTCTATTCTTCGGCTGTTCCTTCCGGCTGACTCCGCCTCGATGTCGTCCGAGAGAGGAGAGGAGATGAAGTGCGTCCAATGGCGTGGCGATGAAGAGTGCCCAAAATTTTCTGCCGGCCCGGGTTTTATGCACTAACCGGGGTCGCTGGTTGGCTCGCTCCGAGCACGTTGTTGGATTGGCTCGCTGTGTCCACCGCTGGTACCGGAGAGCAGATGTTCGCATACCGCTGCCATCACAACTCCACCGGGTCTTGAATTCTCTCCGGTAGCCAGCCTAGTGCTCTTCTCCAGATGTTGTGGAGGTGTCTGTTGGTCGCCATGTTGATTGGTGTGCCGGCTGATCGCTCTCTGGCGTGGCTGGATCTTGCCAGATCCAGATCAGACGCAAGATGATCGTCGCCCCACGTTGGGCGCCACTTGTCACCGGACAAAAGGCTTGCCGCATGACAAATGGCGCCAATCGTACCCTCCAGTGTTTTTGGTGGCCCTAAAAAGGACCTTGTGGCGAGAATGCTGATGTTGGTTGTGCCGCGCTAAGATGTTCGGCGGCTGCGCCTGCTGTTCGTGGCATACTACAGTCCTCCTCTTCTTTCGGCACCGGTTGTAGAGTCGGCTGCCGGCCCAGCGAAATCCATCGCTGGCATGGAACGGGAGTGCGAAGACGCAAGAACGGCGGCGGTTCTATTCTTCGGCTGTTCCTTCCGGCTGACTCCGTCTTGATGTCGTCCGAGAGAGGAGAGGAGATGAAGTGCGTCCGATGGCGTGGCGATGAAGAGTGCCCAAAATTTTCTACTGGCCCGGGTTTTATGCACTAACCGGGGTTGCTGGTTGGCTCGCTCCGAGCATGTTGTTGGTTGGCTCGCTGTGTCCACCACTGGTACCGGAGAGCAGATGTTCGCATACCGCTGCCGTCACAGTACACATAAAAAATATATTAATAATAATAATAGTCATGATAGTATAATAATAATTAATTAACAGTTACATTAGATTAAACATAATGCATCAATTATGCATAACTGTTGTTTTTAGTAGTCCTTTGGAAGAAGATTAATTGGAATTTTTAATAGAAGAAACAACTTAAATAAATTTAAGTATAAATTATGAATTAATATATTCTCATCATCATCAACTATTCATCAACTATTAGGCCAGGACCATACTGCAATTAATCATTCATAAATCGTGCAACATACCCAAGAAATTCAATCATTCACAATTATTCACAATCAGCCACAGTCGTGGTTTTTTGTGCTGCACACTATACATTATGATATATTAATATTAACAAAATATATTTATGACAGTAAGAATGAAAGACAGAGATTATAACTGGTTCTTAGAATAGCTCAGTAAATGATTCAATTCAAGCAGATGTTTGTCACATGAACAAGAAAGCAAATGCATACAGTCTGTATTGCAAAGACTCTTTACTCAGAGACTTCACAAACTAATCTTAATACAGAATGTGATTTTCAACAGACATTCTGAGCAGAAAAATCACATGAAAACTTTTGACATTTTCATTGTCTTGTTTGTTAATCTGAACACTACACAGTATTGCTTCTACTGGTAAAAAATCGTGCTAGATACATTCAAACAGTAGCACTAATTGAACTGTTACGGACATCAAGCTATAGAGAACAAACCCCCTTAACTGAATTAACCATTTGTGCCAAATACAAATGTCATTAAATACAGTTTTGTTATATGGGGTAACTGAGTTGAATGCAGAGACAGTAAAACAATCAGAAATTTTTATTTTTATTTATTTATACATGTAATCCTGAATACTTCTACACATGTTACAATCTTTTGTAACGATGAGTCGTTTGCCACTGTCACTATGAGTGACATCAACTGTCACTGCCACATTTATAAACTGTCACAATTTATGCAATTAGAAAAATCCACATAATTATCATCTCCAAAGAGTTCTACAAAATTCTATGCCAATAACATTGTGCACATACATTCTTTTTGATTAACCATAGGTATGATAATTTCCTTTAGCATTTCCTTGATGAATGTGTAATGAGAACTTTCTCACACTTTGGTTGACAACTCCCTTTTTGATAGCTTTCTTACTAATTTGGACTAAAATTCAACCAACTGTTACAAATACTTTAAAGAATTTTTTTCATTCCAAAGGTTTTTAGTTATTGCCAATAAGATCATCTGACCATAATTTATTTTTGGGCTCAAATAATTTTTTTAAATGGGACGTAGTATACTTCATAATTACTTTAAAATGCACAGCCTCATACCTTTGTTAGTTGTAAAACAGAGAAATGAATATAGAACAAGTTAGTTAATTTCTAGGTCCTGTCTGTGCTGGAGTTGTAGGATTAAAAATGCCACGATACTGCTTATTTGGAGATACTGTGAATACTGCAAGCCGAATGGAGTCAACAGGTGCAGGTATTATGAATAATATCTTCATGAAATATAATGTAATTTATCTTATGAAGCTGTGAAACTTGTTTAAATTAGACAATTACTCTTCCTTATAGTATAAAGAACTTGAGGATAAATTATTCATATTAGGCTGAATATCAATCATAAGTTAGCTTAGTGTGAATATTCAGAAAATGAAACCTTCTTTTAATGAATGCTATATTTTATTATGAAAAGTGATTGTAGTCACTTAGAATACATACTGATAGTTTTTCTACTAGTATGTAGTCGCCACAATCTGTTGTGTTTCTGATAGCCATCAGTTGTCTAAGATCCAGTAAAGACAGTCCTCAGTTCTGTTAGGAAACCTTTGTTTTTGGTTTAATTATTAGTTTAACTTCCCATTCATTGTAATGTTTATTCAGTTTCATTTCATCTTTAAAATTTATTATTATAATCACCATCACCCCCACCAATACCACTACATCATCATCATCATTATATCAACTTTAAGAACCAAGATTTACTGTCTAATCTGACCTGTATGTTTATTATTTCTTTATTGAATTGGCTATCCATTATTTCAGGTTTTGGCTGGGTACCAAACCTGTACTCTTGAGCTTACAGATATATCTTGTAATTATTAAATAGGAAAATTGTAAACTATTTTATAGTAGTTTTCTCTAAACAACCCCAGATTTTGCAAATTTACTTATCTCAAATATAAATATTCTTCTAAGATGTTCAGGATATCTAAGATGTTGTAATATTGAAAGTTACTGTGTATTTCTATAAAACCTCTTAGTCAGATTATGTTGCTTTTGTTGCAGTTAGTTCTACACCATAAGTATGACTCTACAACACTTGCCAATTCATCAAATTTCCAATTAGTTAACACACTACTCCTCCTTCTTCTTCAAAGCACAATAGGGCATGTAGCTGCTCTTGGCTTGCTCTTATTTTAATATACACGGTAACACTAATAGCAAATGAAAATGTTATTTAGAATTAGGTCTACTCCTTTTGAAACAATTTGTAACCTTATAAAATGGCCAATTAGTATTTATATCTACAACATATAATGATAAAACATATTTATAATGGTAACAATCTACACACATATACATATAATACAATTTATAGTAGCAGAACTAGGATTTCCGGGGGGGGGGGGAATAGACCAGGATTTCTCATGCTGTCAAGTTTATAAGGGTGGGATGTTAGTAGCTGTAGATTATGTGGTTGAAAATTCACCAGTTTATAGCTTAATAGCTTATCTGTGTGTTGGAACTGCCACCTGCATAGTTTATCAATGGGTCAATCCAAGTCGAATCATCCAGGGGTGTACACCCCAGCCTCTCAGATTTTCATGAATTTTTTTTTACAGCATCTATGGACAAATATAACAACCCATATTTTTCATTTTTTCCAAATTCGCTTTAGATTTTTTAAATGATTTTTTGAAAAAAAAATTCAATATTTAGCTGATTTGTTAGTCCCGGCGCGAGATCTAAAGGGCACTTTTCAATTAAAAACTGTAGTTGTATGGTTATTATTTAATATTAAGTTATGAAACTCACAATACTTAATTGAAATTTCACAAGGATTCCAAATATAAAGTCAAAAATGACATTTAGACTCATATAAAATTTGTTTTTCCACTTCAAAGTTGGCAACTCTGAATTTGTTTCCCCGTGCAGGCTTTTATGTAAATGATTATAACTTTTTTCCTGTCTGGTCCTATGAGGATGAAAAAGGTCTCATTTGAAAGAGGATGAAATTTAATATAATAGCATAAAATAAAAGTCATGGTTATTTAATGACATCATTTTATAATTTAAGTACAAAGTTTATATTTGATATTTCATTGAAATATTTTGCATAGTACCCTATCTTGTGTGGCCAATGAGGATTTTTTTACTTAAGGTATACTTATATTTTTCTGTACTAAAACCTTCAGTTAAAATTAGGCTTACAGTGTAACAAGGCCTAATTACCTGTCAAAACTAAAAGAATATAGATTTTAAAGATTTTTCCGTATTTTAAAAATAATAACTTGCTTAGGTATTTACTTGTTGAGTTAGCTTACCTTTTCAGTCTTAAATGGTATTACAGGTTATTTATAATATATACAAGTGCTTCTTGATTGATATGAAACTTAATTTTTCCTTGGCCAGGCAGCATTAATATTTTTTTTGGATAGTCTGAAAAACCATTCAGCCTACCTGAGGACTAATTCAGGTACATCTATGCAGCAAATTATGTTTGTAAAAGGGACTTATGCTGTATGCAGCATTTATCCTCTCTCACAACATTTCTGTGTTCTGGCCAAAAAAATGTTTTTGATGGCCAGTGAGGATGCATTTAATTGATGTAAGCATCTTGGTTCTCATCATCTAGCTCCAAAATTAGTTCAATATAATAACACTTTTCTTTATAGGCATAGGATGAAATGTAATATAATAGCATAAAGTAAAAGTCATGGGTATTTAATGTCATCATTTTATAATTTAAGTACAGAGTTCACATTTGATATTTCATTGAAATATTTTGCATGAGTGACTTACAACAGGGCAGGACTACAAGTTACAACATGAATACTACATGTCTGTACAGGCAGCCAGTCAGAGATACACTAACCCTCAGTTTGCTCTGTGACACCGTTGTGACAGTTGCAGTAGCATACAAACAGTGCATAATTAGTTCATTGTAAAAAAGTGTATACACTGTTTGAAGTGATTTTGTGTAAAATAGTTTTTTTTATAATCTATAAATTTATACAGTGTAATAGGGGACAGCAGTGTTTGGACCAAATATTCAAACTACAGTGAGTAGTCTGATTCATCTGATTCTGGTTCAACAATCATTTTGTCTGATTTTAGTACTATTAAGTTTAATTGATAACCATTAATGTGCAGTTTAAAACAAAGATTGACATTTTTATTTCTTTATTACTGTTCTATCTATGTATAATCATCAGTTCAGATGAAGAGTTGTTAGTATGGTACCTAAACAACATTGTAATGTGGTGCTGATCACTCATTCTGTTTGTCATACACAAATTTCACAGATCAGAAAGAAATCCTGTTGGTTTCAAATTTACCAGATGCAGTTGAAGCAATTCTTATGGAGGTTAGGAAAAACATTGACACCTACTTCCAATTTATATTTACATCATTATCTCTACTATACTGAATATAATGAAAATAACCAAAAAAGTGTTTGCGACCCAAGAATGTCCACAAAAAGGTCATCAAAGCAGGTTTAAGACCAATATCTCTTAAATATGCCAAAGAAGTAAAAAGTAAAAAAAGGTTGTTTTGATAGTTCATCTTCTTTTTTCACAGCACTAAATTAATATAGATTATTAAACTTTCACTTGTGAAACTTACTTTGTTTCCTCCCGTACGCGTTTCGGTGTGATGTGCGCCTTCATCAGTGGTGTGAGACACACACTGCCAGTAACTTGTAACGGTTTTATTTGGTAGGTTGAGTGGAGGTGGTGTGTGGTGGAAGGGGATTGGCACGGGGATCCGAATTATTGTTTGTTTTATGTATAATTGTGTCAAAGAGTGTGTACGTGTAAGATTTATAGTGTAATTGGTCGTTAAGTATGCTGTTTGGTTGTGTTGTGTAGTGTTTGTATATTTCATATTGTTATGCTGTGTTAAGTTTTTGACTTTTGGGCAAGTAGTGTAATATCTCAAGATTAGTATCTATGTTGGTGTAGCTGTGGTTTTTTGTGTGTATGTGTGTGGCAAACGCGGAATGTATATTGTTGGTGGATAGAGATTTTAGGTGTTCAGAGTAACGTGATGAAAAAGATCTTCCCGTCTGGCCTATATAGAAACTATTACAATCATTACAGTTTAATTTGTAAACACCTGTTTTGTTGTATTTGTCTATGTCCGTGTTTGTATTATTGATGTGTTTTTTGATGGTATTGTTTGTTCTGTATGCTATTTTGTACTTGTGTTTCCTGAATGTGTTGGCGATTTTGTGTGTGTTGGAGTTATGGTATGTGAGTGTGATGTATTTATTTTGTTGTGTGTTGTTGGTATTTATTGTTTTGTTGTTTTTGTTTATGTGTTTGTGTAGTTTGTTTATTAAATTAGGGTTGTAGCTGTTTTTATTGCTATATATTTGATTGTGTTGAGTTCATCGTTATAATCCTGTTTACTTAATGGTATTTTTGTTAGTCTATGGAGCATATGGTTGAATGCTGCATGTTTGTGTTGCGTTGGATGGTTTGATGTGTTGTGTATGACCATGTCAGTTGTGGTTGGTTTTCTGTATATTTCATACATGTGTGTATTGTTTGTTTTGTTAATTGTTAGGTCTAGAAAATTTATACTATTGTTTTATTCTATTTCCAGTGTAAATTTTAGTTTGTGGTGTACTGTGTTTATGTATTTGTGGAAGTTTTCAACCTGTCTTGTATCGCTATTGAATTAAAATAATATATCATCCACATACCTGTACCAATAAATGATTTTGTTGGTGTATTTGTTGTTGTTGTTTATTATGTGGTTCTGTTCCATGTTGTGTATGAATATTTCAGCCAGTATTCCTGATATGGGGGATCCCATCGGGAGGCCGTCTGTTTGTGTGTATATCTTGTTGTTGTATGTGAAGTAATTTTGTTCTGTAATTATTTTGGCGAGTGTGATGATCTCACGTATGTGTGTTTCGGGCGTGTTGTTTTGTCTGAGTAAATGTTCTAGTGTGTGTATGGTGTCTTTAATGGGTACCATTATATAATGGCTAACTTTATATTTGGAATCCTTGTGAAATTTCACGTAAGTATTGTGAGTTTCATAACTTAATATTAAATAATAACCTTACAACTAGAGTTTTTATTGAAAAGTGCCCTTTAGATCTCGCGCCGCGACTAACAAATCGGCTAAAAATGGACTTTTTTCAAAAAATTATTTTAAAAAACTAAAGCGAACTTGGCAAAAATGAAAAATACACGTTGTTATATATGTCCATAACTGCTGTAAAAAAAATTGCATGAAAAGCTGAGAGGGTGGGGTGTAAATTTTGTTCTGGCTGGATGATTTGAGTTGGAATGACCCCAATAAGTCTTCCACTGGTATCTTACCTAATAGTAGGGGGGTTGTAACCACTACAACCACCTTGACTATACCACAGAATAATCTTTAGAAGTGGGCTTGGTAATTATTATTAGACAGAACAGTGACGCTTCACTATTTGTTAGCTCCAGTGACAGTAATTCAATTTAAATGTTAATGACTTTTGTTAATCCCAGTCAGTATAAGTATTTCTTTGATGTCTGTATGTAGTCCTTAATTTACTGATAAGAAGCAGAAATAAGAATATGAGAACAAGGTTTTATTCAATTTTTAAGTTCACATTCAGAATTAAGTAACTTAAGCATCAATAAAGTAATCTATATCAGTAGTAACAAGAAAAACAATGAACACAGTGAAGAAATGCCTGAAAAACATTAACTCTGAAGAAGCTACATTAGAATGCAACTTTATGACAACTTCAGCAACTAGAATCATCTTTTAAGTTCTCTATAGTCTAGTTACAATCACCCTTGTATTCAATGTACAGAATATCTCTCACACGTATACTAAAAATTAAGTTTAATTGTAAACTGCTAAAATTATAAATCTCAAAAGCCAAATTTATTTAACTTAAACTAATTTTAACTTTTGTAGTTAAATATTTAGTAAATAATATTAAAATGTATTCTATTAAAGAAATGAACTAAAAATTTGGGTGGTAAATGCTATCTGTGTCTGAATAGCACAGAATACTTCAAACTACTTGTATACAAAAATTAAGTAAAATTCAGATATAGCTGCACTTAATTTAAAAATAGTTTAGCAACTCAACACTTTATACTTCAGTACTTAAATCTGTTTACATAAGCTTCACATTTTATAACAACTGTTTTCTTCAGACTATAAATATAATTCTCTTTAAAACACACATAATTCAATGTAGCATGTGACTTTCTTGAATATTTAAAAAGTTTATATAATGTGTTTCAGCACTGAAGATACACTGTAGTGAAGCATGTAAATCTTTATTAGATCATCTTCAAGGGTACAAGTTCATTGAAAGAGGATTTGTTGGTGTAAAAGGTAAAGGAGAAATGCTTACTTATTGGTTAACTGGTGAGGACAGTGAATATAGAAGAAAGAGAAGTGAAGACAGAGATAAAAGAAGAGCAGACCAAATAGGAAAACATTCCAAGAAAAATTTACGAAACCACCATTGGTCTTTAGATTCAAATGGTTGTCCTGGTATACCAAGGAGTTCTTTAAAAAATAAAAATCACATACGTCCAAATACAAGGAGTAATCTCTCACGGTGTGCCAGTTTAGAATCACCAAAGAAATTGCGTTTTGCATCTAACAATTCTATGGAATTTAATAATCATTATTATAAGTGTAGTAAAAAGATTAGTAAAAATCCTTTATTAGAAGTAATTGCTGACAATAGTCCACGTAAGCGAAAACCTACTGACTCACCTGAAAACTTGCAAAAATTCTGTACCAATCATGTAAGCATATCTTGTCCATGTATACAAAATATAACTACTCTTAGTGAGCTACAACCAAAAGACACAAGTCAACGATTTGATCTAGCATCAAACAGTGAACCACTTCTATTTCAGAATCCAGCATCACCTTTGGCAGACAGCATTACGAACGACTCTCCACAAGCAAATAAAAAATTTGTTAGCACAGAAAAATGCAGTGATGAAGTAATTACACCACTGTTAACAAATATTATCAGATCAGAAAAGACCTAAATTTCTATCAATAATTCTATTGAATATACAAGATTTTGAATGATCTCTTACACAAGAACACAATTCTCTCTTCAACTTACAATTATAAATAATTTCAAAGTATTTATTTTTATCTCAGCAGTAGCTGCTACTGAAATGTAATATTAGTTTCATCAAACCAGACTTCTATGTTTTATGAAAAGACCTTGTTCACTTTTTTGATTTGCTGATAAGGACTTACCATTTTCAACTTTCTACAGCTTTTGTGTCCATTTCAAACACTGAGGGAATCACACAAACATTTATTCACTATTTGTTTTATGAAACATTATTTTTTATCAGCTTCAACACCTGCTTGTGAATACAGTTTTATATACACTTCAGTTTGCACTATTTGAGCATTATGTACATGTCTGCCTAAGAGTGGTACAAGGAGCTCAGTTGAAACAGTGACTTTACTAAATAAGACTTAACCACATTAACTACTAGATTTATCTAATTTACAAAATGAAATAAACTGAATATATACTTTTAACATTCACGAATTGTGACACAGCCGTTTATACCTACCATGGCATTAGCATTACAATAGGAATTGAAAAAAAAATATATATATATATATATACACACACAATAACTAGGTGATATTGTATTTTGTATAAACAAATTAATACATAATCTTTTTTTAATTTTGAGTTTATATAATTCAAAATTGTCCCTGTTTACTTTTTAATGAATATCAAGTTTAGTTTTTTCTTTTATGGAGAAAATCAGTATGTTAGTACCGGTACTCTTAGTATACAATAAGTGCATATTAACACTGAGATCAACTATTCACAAAAATGTGTTAAGAAATATGTCTAAATAAACTATTTCATTAAAACTATCCCATAAGTTTTGAAAAAAATAAGAGCACTGCAAATCTTCACTATATAAAACAAGATGGTAAAGAGGTTTGTACATTTATATGTGCCTAAATTATTTACATATGTGAACAGAATAATCTAAAATTTCATAAAAATGACCCTAATTAATAAGTGACAAAAAAAATTATATTGAAAAGAATGCCAGTTAAAATATCAAATGATGAAGTTTCATATTGTTAAAAAATTGTGAGAAATATGTTTTTCTAAATATATAAAGAAGTATATCTCAAATGATGCATCACATAATTAATATTTTTTCAAAAAATTGATATGTGAAAGGTAAGTAATTAAAGCAGCAAATGCTAGACAACAAAAATTCCATACAAGTTAAATTTTTAAAAGTAATATTTTTTTGTGCAGACAAATAATATTTTTAAATTATTTATTATGTATAAGAACTATAAGTCTACGAATTATTTAAACATTTGTAATATGACAAATATATATAAAAAAATAAATAACAATTTTTCTTATACAGACATGATCTTTACATTTCCCTTATGCACACTAATGTGTAACACAGTTAAATGCATTGTATACATTTTAATTTTTTCGTATACAAAAAGGTTAATATTGAATTAAGTAAAAAACTAGAGGTGACCTTATGCTCTTCAACATTAACAAAACGTTAATAGGCTCTTGATGAAAACACTTGCAGTATGGTACTACTCTTGTCAAGCTTCACACGACACACACCATACAACCAAAGTATAAGCAGCTATGTGCTTTTAACTCTCCAGTAGCAGAGACATAATATTATAGGAATGGCTTCCTAGCTGGTGTCAGGCAAGTGAACCTATGTGTGTGTCTGTATGATTTGACTGTCAATTTGTATCTTAATAATAGGCTGATAACTGATAAAAGAATGATGCTTAGACAGAGAATTCATCAAGAGAATTTATCTTGGTAGGGAATTAGTAGATGTGTTATAGCACTGTCAATGGGCTAATGTTAGCTTTATGGGCTTCGACAAATTATTTATTAATTATTTAACCCATTTACTATAATTTAGTAGATATACTAACTTCATCTTCTAGAAGTCTACTTCAACTGCACTTATAATGACTGACAGACAATCCATACAACAAATATATGAATCATGTGCAGTTGACTCTCTAACAAAGGTAACATATCACAAAAATAAATCTATGTGCTTCCTAGCTGCTGTCAAGAAAGCCATTGCTTTGAAAATGTGGATAGGTTTACAATTTGCTGACTACTTCTAATGCAGGTGTGAAACAACACCATTGGGATAAAAGACAACACAATCATATATTTATATAATTTTCACATAAAAATCATTTCATAACGAATCTCTTTTTACACATACTTTTCTAGATCTTTGTCAAGTACAAAAATGTACACTGGGGAATCAGTAAATTACTCTACAAAAGTATGTTGTATTATACAGCTGCAGAAAAGTCATTGCCTCTAATGCCTAGAGATCAGTGCCTGGAACCCAGACACAATTTTTAATGTATGCATTTATTATAATATATCCTCCCAAATGGATACACTGTTTCTTCGGAGTACAAAGAACAGAATAACAAATGCAATTCAAAAGTTACTGATTACTCATAATTCATTGGTATTAAAAGGATTTATCAGAATTTATTGGAATTAAAACTGGCATACTGGTGTGACCATGGTACAGGAGTTAGTTATTGTGCAATCCCTCTGTTCCCAGGAAACACAAGACATGAACTCATAATCTATGCCAGTGCATATCACCATGGTAATACCAAAATGAATAATACATCCAGTTATGAAAAGTCATAACTGGATTGTGTATACCTTACGATGAAACAGCTTCACGCAGATTTAGAAATGTATACTCTACAATTGAAGAATGTTCAGTCTGTAATCATACAGATTGTTTTACCAAACTTTAGTTCATTTATTCCCAGCACATTCGATAATGCTTTGAACAGTACGCCTAGATGTCCATAGTTTGTAATAAAGTAATCAGCAAGAGTAGAAATACAAACATTAAATGTTTCAATATTAATTAAATATGCAACAGTAATTTCACGTCGCACGAGTGCGGGAAAATATGTATGAATTGTGTGTCCGTCTACAATGACAACACGAACAAAAGGCTTTCGTTGTTTGCAGTCATGAGATACAGTACTGAAGTTGATTGTTACAAGTTATACCGTACCTTGTAAACTTTAACGGTTGTAATATGTTCGAAAAAAATCGTGAAAGTTCGTATACTCGTAAAAAATATACAATGTATAATATCCTCCATGTTAGAGCCCATAAGTGTATTAATTACGCAAACTAAGATATCTATAAATTATGCTTTACAACACTCGACACGAGCAAGGATTGCTAAATGTCGAAAACGAACCTTATAAAAAAAATTACGAAGAAATTTTTAACCTCAAACCATATCTAGCTTGCATCAAATTAAAAGAATAGCCACCAAACGAAAGTTTCTTCAAGAGGCTTCAAGTTGTTACTATAACTTACAGATGCCGTTAGTATCCTCCCAGTGATGAGAAAGCGGAGTGGGGAACGCATTGTTTTTGAGTTGGCTGATGTTATATCAGATTGTAACGCTTATCGGTAGTTTGTGAATCGGAGTATGCGTGTTCTCCCGAATCAACAAGTTGGCTTAATTGCGAGTTGTTCGAAACTTCAAAAGTTTCCGTAACTACGAAAGAAGCGTGTAATACTTTTTTCGTTATTCTGTGGTTCACTGCAAGCCTTCAGTATGATTATTTTAAAACTGGTTTATCAGAATTGCTTAAAAATACTCAACAAAAGTATAAGTAGTATAAACTAACCTCTTAGTGAAATTAACACCACGAGTTATAAACAATTACGCTGATTATCTAGTCTTGAACAGTTAGCAACGATATATGTTGTACACTTGTAGTTAATCAATGTTATCTTCAAAAATATCTTTGTTAGTGCGTTGTGAAACTACATTTTTTCTAGTGTAGATTAAGTGGTCTTCTAAGAGTGAAACTTGTGGAACTGCGTTCTTAACTTTTAAACACAAATTTTTTAGATAACTGTTTTTTTTGAAGAAGCTTATAAAATATTTACAAGCCAGTGTTATACTAGTGTCTTAAACGACTTCAGTGACTTAGTACATTTTTATTGATATAGTAATACAAATCATTTTAGTATTTTCTACTAGAATTTCACAATATTTACCCAAGGGCACATATGACTAGCGACTAGTGTGACGTAACAATAATCTAAAAATAACCAGCGTTTGACCTCAGTGGTTGACTTGTCCTCATGCTTAGGTATGCTTGTGCCTGTCTTCACCGTGGCCTATGATATTTTATCATTACTTTTGTCATGTTTCACTTTTTAATTAGTTTCTGTTCCATCCAGTGTGTATTCTGTAGGAAAGTGGAACAATAAAATGAGAACTTATTGTCAGCGTTAAAAAAAGTGTAGACAAACAAAAATTTTAATTATTAATTTTTGCCTTAGTGTGTGTGAAGTTGTACCGAAGAACTTCTTGATTGTACGAGAAGCCAGGACGATTCATCGTGGATCACCATTTCACATGGTAAATCTTTATGTTAATGTACCGGTTTTAAAAACCGAATAATTTTAAACCTCAGTTTATGATTTTATCACATACATTTAAAGTTAACAGCGTGAAACTGATAACGACAGTTTGTTGTTCACACTTTAAGAAACTGAAATTTCCCCATCGCGAACAGTCGTTTAGAATGATAAGTATTTGAATAATTGGAGAAAATATCAATAGGAAAATTAACTTAACAATTCATTACCGTATTTATTATAAAAATGAGAGAATAAAGGATAAATTGTATAAAAATTACGAAACAATTAATTTGGTATTCTAACTGAACAGTGCAGAATCGCGTGCGTTCACGCATACACACATCTATCTACAAAGGAATAATCGACTAGAGAAGGAAAAGATACCATTAACATTAATTAATTCAATCAATAGACATAATTTGGACACTTTAAATTTTCAGGAAGACAAGTTAAAAAGTTTCTTTACATGCCAGCTTTCTCGAAGATAATAAGCATATCCTGAAATTTCAAATATCCTATTCAGTAGTGTATTAGAGTGAATCAAGAATTAAACGATGATGAATATTTTCAGCCTGGTAGGCCTACAGATGTACCTCGGAGTGTATTTGCAAATTCTTCAAAATTTAATTTTGATAAAGATTTCAGAAAACATAAGAAAGATTTTCATTTAATTTTGAATCTGTTTAAAATAAAACCAGAAATTTATGTAAGCAGTTTGTGATTTTGAAAGGCTATACATACAATTGGGTAAATTATTGGATTATGTGTGTCATAAAATCATCAGTAGTTTGTAGTATTTTAATGTTTTCAGTTTATAATCCTAATCGCCCCTACTAAAATTATGCGGATTGTATTCATCATAGACAAATCTGGGGGTTTGTAAGTAACTTAAAAACATAGTTTAAATAGGAAAGTAGAAAATTGAAAAAAACGCTATTTAAAAAATATAAATGGAAATTAGAAATTAGTGTAAATGAAAATGACACTAGCAGTGATTTATATGTAGGAAAAAGAAGTATTAACACCAACTTTGTCACCACTTATTGTGAAGCAACTAGCAGTTTTGCAATAAATGGTGACAAAGTTGGTGTTAAGATGACTGCTAATAAAACTAACTTGACTGGAAACTTAAGTATTAATTCTGAAAGAGTAAAAAATAATTTTATAAATATGAACCTGTTTCATTTTCCTTCTTTCAATTTTTGAAAAAGTGTTGAAGAAAGTGCTTTGGGCTCAGATGTCAAATTTTGATCATATCTTGTAGCATGAGATAAATTAATTATTTTAACGGAGATTTTTGCTCATGGAGAATTTTTTACTTACAATATGACTGGACTGATCTGTTAGTATTCAGAAATATTTTGAATTTGTAGTTGGCAATGTTTTGGACTATAAAGTGACAATATAGATCTAATCTATAAAGAACAGAACATGTCATTGCAATAATTTGAAAATTAAGGATTTTTCCCAATTTGAGAAGTAATTTTATCGATTACCATTATAATTACTTACGTCTTTACTGGAGATAGTATCAACGTTAGCACATTAACACAAGTACCTCCTGCACTGTTTTTTTTTAATTAAAATTTTATATATTTATATCAGTTTGATTTTTTCTTTGCACTGAAATATATAAGGATTGTTTAGCTGCCCAAGTTGATTCTTTGCAACCCAATCACTATAGATGTCATAGTGTGGTGTTAATATATGTCTAATTGATTGTCAGATCAGATTGTTTAAAGACAATGAAGATGATAACTTATTTTCACTAACACTTTTGTTCTATACACGTTACCATATTTGTAGAACCAGGAAACTAAAAGAGACCAAAGCAGTGTTTAATCAGAATCACATTAAAATGTATTACACTAAAAAAATACGATATTTAATGTTAAACAGTGGTTAACTTGTGTTAACCGAATACATGATTCTATAAAATAAGAAGTACTCTTTATTTTGTAAATGAGAAGAATTAATTTTTTCCTGATGTAAGTAAAGAATTAATAGTAGTAATGATAATCATCGCATCACACAACTACGTAAAAGTTTATTCAGCAGTCTTCTTATAGATTATTCTGTTATATAAGTTTTTGAGAAACTTTATAAAAAAATGTTGAATGTCATTTTAACATAAAGTTAAGAGTAGTATTAATACTACACCAACATTTGTTTATTATTTGCTCATGCAGTTTAAATCGTGTACCCTGTCTCTTTGTCACCATTTTCTGAAGAAATGTAGTGCGTTGTGAATGAATATTTACAATTGATTTTTTATTACTGTACACAGTTATATCCACAGTGTGTTTTTTTATAAATTTTCCTTTCTGGACTGTACGGTATGGTCAGTTTTAAATGATTGCTACAGCTATTATTGTTTGGGAAGTAACATGCTCAAGTTCATATAGGTTTCCAGTGTGTTTATAAAATTTACTTGTTGCTAATTATTGTTTGAATAAACCATACTTTGAATGTTCAGTACATTATATTTTATATGTGTACATCAGGCCTTGTATATATAGACATTCCTTGTGCCATCATCATATCAAAAATAATATCAAGCTTACACATCACTTACCACAGATAAGAGTTTATGTAAACTTACAGAGTTTGAGTTAAAAACCCTTTCTAACTGAGTTAGGGAAATGACCAAAACCTCTTCAGCAAGTAGATCAAAAAATGTTTGTACCTGTTTCAAGCTTCTTTGAGTTCTTAAAGATGTGATCTCCTCTTGAATAACATTATAAGTTTTTGCCACTTCCATTATATTCAAAATCAGCTTAAAAAGTAAGTAAGAGTTTGTAAATTACTTAATCCGTAAATGTTATTTTAAAATGTTAAAATGACATATTTCTTGTAATGATAGTGAAGTGATTAATGAGAAAGTTGAAGGAAGAATTTGCTTGACAGTCGGTAGTCCTGTATTGTAAGTGAATGTTAACATTATGATGTTTTATGAAGTTGTACATTTGAAAAAATAAAAAAATATGTCTTATACAAAACACCATAACCAGAAACATAATAAATAACAACACATCATAGCATGGCCATCTTTTTCAAGAGAATCTCGTTGCAGCCATCATAAAGCATAGCTAGGCTAGTTAAGAAAGAGGAGACTTATCCTATATCTGCTTGCCACTTTTCTGTTCATATAATGCATCTCTGTAATGAATTGCCTCGATTTATTGACAGTGGAGAAATGGCTACATATTTCAAAGAATAGATGAGTTTAAAATGCACAAAGAAATTATACCTCACCTCATGAGATAACACTGACAAAAGAAGATATGTATGATAGAAATGTGACACGTACCAGAGAAGAGGTGGTGATCTTGCAAACATGGGTGTAGAGTGTGCTTTTTTTAAATTAATTTTTATTATCCAAGTGTTTTATTTTAACTATGCCCTAACGTAGAAAAATATGCCTGTGAAATCGAACAACAACCATCTTTTCAATATTTTTCATTCATTAAAACTAATACCTAATAATACCAAAAAAACTTCTCTCACTGTGCGTTCTGTATGTATTAAACATAACACAAAACTCTCTCGTTGAGAGGCAGTTAGATAATATAGAGTGAGCTCTAGAATAACTTCCACATTACCCTGCACATGTAAAGTGTCCACCATGAAACGATTCTGCATAAGTGGAATTAGCAAAACCATTACGGGTCACTTAGGAAATCTACACCTTGTGTCATTGTTGAACTTCTGTGTTTTGATAGTCAGCTGTATAATGCAGAATTGCTTCTTAAATAGAATCATCTTTATTGCTGTTCTAGAACAAAGCAGCTGTATTTTAATACCCATTATTAAGCAGATACTCAACTGGGGCTACATTAATATCAAATGAGCTATAAGCATGCAGCTATCTGTTGGAGACTGTTTACACTTACAGATAAGGCATTTATTAAACTTTTGTAATCCATAGAAGGTCCCCACATACAGTCAGTGGAATACATGTGGTGTGGGGAAAGGCAAAATGTAAGAATAAAACCCATTGGGGGAATTTTCTATTGTAGTGTATTTATTGGGGCAGTCATAAGAATATGCTGGATGTACACCTGTATAAATGTATGTGGCAAAACAGATTGAATTGTGTTGATCATCAATTTAAAAATTCTTAGAAATATAATATATTGCCCCCCAGGGTGACATTGAATTTGGATGACATGTTTTCTTGTCTTAAATAGTGCCAAAAATATCATTCAATATACTGTACTAATTAGAACACAACTAATATTGAAGGCTGATAGCAGCAAAAATCCAAAACAGGTACAGCTTCTGGAATCTGGGTTTAAATCATCCTCTGGTAAAACCTCATTCTTCTTCTTCGTTTTCTTTTATATAGGCTTAATCACTTGTTTTTCTTTATGCATCAAGGGTATTCACTAGAGGTCGATTCCAAGCCCCCCATTGTCCATCTCTTCTGTGGTTGGCCAAGATTCCGTTTTCCCAAGAGTCTAGAATCTCACTATTTTTTATTAATCTATCATCACTTGCCCTGTCCACATGATCTATCAGCCCTTTGACAAATTTGACTACATCCTGTGTATGACTGCCATCTTATGTCACTATCGTGTATTCTACCACATCTCATTTTTCTAATAGTTATCTCTAATAGTTAATAGTTCTGAGTGTATTCATTTCTATCATCCTTAACAGTCATTTTGTTCTACTAGTGTCAACCAGTGTGTCAGCTTCACCAGTCAGCATTGGTCATATCATCATCTTGTATAGCTTTATTTTATCTTCAAGTCTGAAGTATTTACTTTTCCAGGTACATCCCTTAAATGTCCAGAAATATGACCTCCTTTCATTGCCTCTCTTCTTGCTTCCCCATAGGTATTTCGGTCACTAAAGATGTCTGTCCCTAAATATTGAAAGTCCATGACCTGCTCTAAAAGTTTACTTCCAATTTCCAGTTTACATCAGATGGGATCTTTTGAAATTACCATTGACTTGGTCTTATCTGTTGAGACTATCATATTATCTTTTATTGATGTTATTACGAATTTATGAAGAAGTCTATGCAAAGTTTCTTCTGAATCCGCCATGAGCACTGTGTCTCTGAGTAGCACACAATAGATATTATTCTTGTACCAGCTTTTTGTCTTGGTAGAGCCAATGAGCTTATCCATTATTAGATTATAAATAGCTGGGCTGAGTGAGTCCCTGTGTCATATTCCACATATGCGGTTGATTTTAGCTGTTAACTTATTGCCTACTTGCACTTCTGTAGTTGTATAAATGTTTGCTAAAACCTGTGGTGGCAAAAGTTTTAGATAATTCTGTAAAAGGAATCTCTTTTTTTGTTTTTGGTAAATGATAAGTAATAATCTTATGTTTGATGCATATTCTTCCAACAAAATACTAATATCCAGCTCAAGTAGTATGCATTAGGATTGGAACAGTGTTTTCACTTTTGATGCTAAAAGAATGTGCTGCCAAAATTAAATCAAGAATATTGAGTGTCAGAACATTCCTACAGTAGTGTTTGCAACCCCTATTCCTGTTTAAAATTACTTTTTAAATTCCACCTGTTCATAGAAGTCTAAACAAAATAGACCATTACAGTGAATTCAAAATGACATAAAAAGACAACTTCCAAAGGTGATGTGTACATGTTTGTGACAATTAATAATAAGCACTTTAGAACACTGAGGATAAATAAATCACTAAATTATTAACAACACTGGATTACATAATGAGACTTCTTTTACTGAAAAATATATCAAAGATAGCAAGAGAGTTAGACATTATTAAACAGATTTGTATACCGTTTCAGTGTAGCTACTGAGGTTATATTCGATTCATTAGCCAATAAATATATACAATACCATGAACAGTTTACAAAAAAGTTTGAAATAACCTGAAATATTTAGGTAATTAAAATAGCCTTACAAATTTAGTCAATCTTGACCCAAAACACAAAAACAGGCTCTTAACTACTTACATTTGTATTAAGTTTTAACTAATCAAATTTACCATTTCCTTCTATTTATTGTTGTTTATAAATGACCTTGCTGAAATTAAAATAATTTCATTATGTTATATAAAAACTCATCTTCTTGATTGATAAATTGTTACAGTATTCTGTCTTATAATCAGAACGTCTGTTCCATACTGATGGTTGTAGGCCTAACACTTTGCTTTCAGACTCTGTCATAGTTACACATTTATATTGCACACGTATTGTTTGCTGTCTAGCGTCAGTTATCTATAAGGTAGAATATGTTATTATGAGTGAAATGTAATCATATATGCTTAGACCAATAGGTATTATTTTTTGGAACTAATAATAAAAAAAAGTTTTATTCAGTTATCGGTGGCTTGTTTGAAAGCCAATTCCTTTAGGAATTAGACACAATTTGACATGGTCACCAATGTTTACAGAAATTTTAAGACAATCGAGTCCAGATTCTGAAGTAATTTGTGTCTGTTACTTCCAAAACCATAAAAATTTATGAGTTTTATTTAATATACTTTTGGAAGGTCACAGCTTTAAATCTTCAATGAATCTCATAGTGACTTTCATATTCATAAGCATTATTAAAAAATGAAACAAGAATATAAAAAAGTTATCAGTAAATAACTTTTATTTCTGTAAATAAATAAAGTTAGTTAATTTCAGTTCATTTTAATGACAGTTTCTTGTATTTATGATAGGACAGACACAATAAACATAAAAACATTTATCTGCAAAACTCTTCAAATTAATGATTAAATCTAATTTTTGTTCCACCAAAATGTGTTTACGTATTACAAGTAGAATACATGTACAATTATAATCACTTCATATTCAGTACGTACATTATTTTTATTAAATAAGTTAGATGAAAGATCAGCTTATTGTTTTTGTAGATAAAAATTTTGTATATAGGAATAGCTGTTTCTGTAGAAAGAAGGCAGATTGTTAGAATAATGGTGTAATTTTTTGATTTATAGCCTTCATTAAATAAGGTCTTACGTGAAATGCAAATTGTTTTTTACGATTTGTGTGAAACACATATAGACCTAAACATTACACGTGTAAAACAGCTGCTGTCGTGGGCATGCCTTGACACTTGTTTGTGGCATGTGTATGTAGTAATTTTTTTTCAAAAACAGTCACATTGATATACAGATCTAATTGAGGAAATTGTCATAAAGTTTTTAAATATGTTCGTTCCATTCATAGAATAGTGTTTATTTGCTTCTATCCTTATGTGACAAGTGTAATAATTGGTGTCTTCAGTTTGTGTGTATTCATATGCACGACTTAAAATAGAGTTACTGCATGTATACAGGCGTTCTTAAAAATCGTTATTAAGAAAATGTGTATTTAGCAGATGAACAGCATCTTGTTTAGATACATAAAAAAGTAAAAATACCGAAATCCAGATTTTAGCTTTGTCTCAATTTCTAGCCTCATCATCATGATGTAGATGTAGTGGTGTTGGTCATGGGTAGACGGAAGATTATATGCCCTATTGAAAAGAGAGAAAAAGTACGAAAGTAATGCTAACGCTGTCTCATAACATTCTTAATTATTATGGATAGCTTAAAGATATATTAGAATTGAATGATTAATGATCTACAGTACCATAGAACAAGTGATTGCCACATTTTTTAAAATAAAATTTTGATTATAAATATTAAAAACAAAGTTTTTATGTTACATTAATAAAAATATTTTGTTTTAAAAAGTCAGATAACAAAATCCCCATGTTAAAGTGTTTTAAGGGGCAAAGAATAGGGCTATAGGGTAAAAATTTCATCCAATTATCTCCACTAGTTTTTGAGAAAAGTGTGCACAAAATTTTCCAGTTTAGGCCTACATGTAAAAGATAGACATTACTGGGTCCCCTTAAATTAAAAATACTGTACATACATTATTTTTTAATTTATTTTGTGTGTGATAAGGGAGTGGTAATATTTCTTGGGAATTGGAAGTGCGCACGCATATGTGTGTGGAGCATATATTAAGAGCAGAAGATTGCAAAACAGTAATAATGATGGTAATATTGCAATCTATTAAAAACAAAAAAACATACGGAGGTACTGAATTGCATGGAAGAATTATATATGAATGAAAACAGTGCACACACACACACACACACACACACACACACACACACACACACACACATATACACACACATATGTATACACACTCAATGTTCAAATAAAATAGTACTGATTGAAATATACAGACATTTTAGCAAGAAAGAAGTAATCGAATTTGTTTACTTATAATGTCAAGTAATTTCATGAGTCCATTATTGTTTAATAAATTATTAGAATGAGAAAGGTACCCCCCCCCAAATGGAAAAACAATAGGCCTATAATAGTCCTAATACTTCAGTAAGATGTATTAGAAGAAGTAACTAAAAATCAGTTTCACTACTGTCAAAAGCCCGTAAACTCAGCATCGTTTGAGGGTGTGTACTTAGTATTCAGCTAGATTCTCACCTGTAGGTAACTTCAAAGTAGCCGCCTGGTTAAGAAGGATTGAAAAGCAATTATAGTACAATATACGGTTTACAGGCATTAAATGAACTTCAAGAAAGGTGCAGTTTGTGTGGAAAACTGCTTTGACTGACACTTGTTAAAAGAAAGCTTTTGATTCAGTCTAAACAATAGCTGTAATGGAGAATTCTCAAGGCACTACAGATAAGAAAAGTATTTTGTATCTGTAGCGGATGATAACACATGAAATCAGCTGCACAGATTATCAGTAAAAAATTCAGTGGGACCGTCTGTCACAAAAGTTATTCTCATTATTGGTGGAGGGTGTATTCAGGCAATTAAATTGAGAAAGAGAGGAAGTAGAAAAGATGAAAGAGGGTATTGTTTAAATCTTGAGATTTGCCCAGATTATTTAGTGTTAAGTGAAAATGCATTGTAGATTGGGAATTCGGCTCAGCTTCAGTTTATATGGGGGAGCTAATCAATTCAACAAAGAAAGTATGAGTGTAATTTTGAGAGTAAATATGGAAAACAAACAATGTTAAAAGAAGGTCCATTGACTGGGGAGGTACCCAATACGTTACGTTACATTTGAAAAATGTTCGTTGACTAACGTGAGGAAAACACATTTTAAGGAAAATACATATTTTCCCGGCCTTTCCCAAAACAAATTTCTTCTTAAGCATTGTAGATCATATAGATGATTCAGCCTTCGTGATAACGCACAATCAAGAAAGATCTCACCATGAACTCTTTCTCTCACTGCCAGTAAACATAAAGGCAAATAGTTGTGGTTTATACGTTAAATACACGTCGCTCTGGCACTTTAACATGTAATTTGTGTTGGTTTTGTATTTAATGAAAGTGTAGATTGATTTCACTCGACTTATAAGAGAGGTTGATGTCTTTACTTAACAGTGAACAGGCATTCAGTGATATTAGTTTCAAGAGACTAGAACACTGGCCATATAAAATGTCAACAAGGTAAAGCAAGCTAAATGTATTGTTAATAAAATCAGTATTACTTTAACGACCTTCTTTCTTCACGATCTTTCGAATGTCAGACGGATCTGTTTACCGTTGCAAAAAATATTTAAATGTAGAAGAGTAGAAATAGTAATAGTAAAACCAGAAACAGTAAAAATCCTTGCACAAGTATGAACTTCAGTATGAATACACCCACATCCATCAACATCTTCTGTTATAATTATGTTGAATACAAGAATTTCAAATAAATAAAATTTAAAATTCTTGTACATTGTAGTACAATATTAAGACATCGTTTGGTATATAACATACTGGGGCTTCTGTTAGCTCAAATTATCTTTGAAAGGTGCCTGTTAGTTATTTTATTTCGTCACGAGGATATAACTCGGTAAAACCAAAAATTCCTAACAATCTTAAGAACTGTAAAAGTCGACTACTTTTCTACAGATTTGTGTGTTTGACAAATTTTCACGAACCGGGAGTCGTGAAAAATTTTCTTCTCAAATCAAATAGGTTCTTAAGTGTTAGCTTTCAGAAATTTTGATTGTTACAATTTGTGAAGAATTGAAACGTTTAGTTTACAAGTTTGTGGAAAATGTTGATGTATTTGGCGTCTACATAAGCGTGAATTAAGCATACTTTCCCAAATAGAAGAAGACAACCTGTTTAAACTTAACTAGAAATCGTAAACGATTAAAGTTACTTTTTAACTTCAAAGTTGCTTTGTTTTGTAAACGCATATATTTTGTTAAATTGACTGGGCGGACTGAGGCCAACGAAATCGATCGGTTTATAAGAAATTTAATTCCACGACACATTATAATTATGTGAGTGTCAGTAATTAAACAAGAAATATTAAATATGTGGAAAAGATAGTAGGGATTACCACGTGACGCGGTGGTAGTGTTCAGTGTTGTCGAACCAAGCAGGTGCAGCAAATTCCTCGAGTTTCTACAACGTAACACATAATGTTATTCACACTTCTGTTACGTGTTCGATTCAAGAATTTCAAATAAATAAAATTTAAAATTCATGCAAACTGTAATACAATATTATAGGCATCGTTTTGTATATAAGATACTGCGGCTTCTGTTAGCTCAAATTATCTTTGAAAGGTGCTTGTTAGTTAGTTTGCGTGGCCGAATTATAAAATTGTGTGCCAAATCTTATGGGCGTGTACATATGAAATGTGGACTAAAAATGCGCTAATTTAAAACACGTTACTAGGAACGGAACGGAACGTTGAGGATTATTTGGCGTCATGTGTTACGAAACCTGACGGAGGCAATGTACGGGACCATGACAAGACAACATTTCATACTTAGAGGTAGGACCTGAACGCAAGGACATGTCGGTCACGATTCAACACTGTTTAGTACATTTGACTATTCACCAAACGTATGCGTGAAAGCTGTTAAGTGGCGTTTAAGTTTAGCTTACTTCGTCTTATAAATACTCATATATGTCTACTTGTTTTAATTACTGTACTTCTTATTTTTGAAATTAGATTTTGTAAAAATCTGTGATTCGTAATTAATTTCTGACAGGTATTCAATTTAAGATTGTACTTTTGTCAGTGTTTGACGTCGTGAATAACTGAAAAAAAAAGTTTATGTTTGGGATGAAACGTTGGGGGTCCATTTGTGTAAAGGTCCACCACTAAGACGTGAACGTCCTCATCGATAGCAATGAAGCTTTAGCTCTAGGAGATCTGAGTCAAGTTATGTTAATATAGTATCTAATACACGTCAGTACACATTGTACGTTCTCATATAGTTTCTCATAATAACTGGACGAACTTATTAGGCACACCTTTGCTTTTCTGCTCCGAGTCAGTAACTGAAACCAGCACACGAATCTTTTGGCATGTTTGTAAAAAATAATGTATTAAATAGTCTCCCCATCAGGCGAACTTTTAAGCCAGCAAGTGAACGAACACGCCTAAAATTCTACAAGGTGATGACTCTTCCCACACTTCTTATGGGTTTGAGAATTGGACTCTAACGAAATGCCAAGCCATCGTATCCAAGCGGCTGAAATGAGATTTCTCAGGCACACGTGGCAGGGTATACTCTCAATGATCATAGAAGAAACGGATACACGGCAGGAACTGAATATTGTGACAGTATTGCCCAGTATCGGCTGAATTGGTGGGAACTTCTTTGCAAAATGGACAACTGCTGCATCCCCAAACAACCATGGAACTATAAGCCGAAGGGACGGAGAAATGTGGGACGTCCGAGGAAGCGCTGGAGTGACCAGCTCTAAACTCTTTGACTGTTTGAGACCGGAACAAACCATCCTTGGTTTAATCCTTGCAGATAATGATGAATAGTCTTGCCTTGTTCCGTGACAAAATTTGTTGACATCAGAAGTTTGCTAAAACGTGATTTTGATTTTCTCGCCACTGGAGGAGTACACTGCACGTTTCTTATTACATTAACTAAAGAATGAGTGACAGGTTACGTAATATATGAAAAAGTACGGTACCCATACTTTCATGGTTAACGAAGATTAATTAGGTATATTTCGTTATTAGACAAGCACCCGTAGTGATGGCAAATATGACTAACAAGGGACAAGGGACGTAATCGTAACCCGCTGATTGATTTTTCGTGTTGGAGTATTCCTTTGTGTAGGCCTACTGCTCTTTTAAGGAGCTAGAAATTTGCTAGTTTACTATAATTGTACCAATTTCTTGTATAGAAATTTAATATATACTTTACTATTACAAGTCTCAATTATTATCGTAAGAAATGACACCACTGTATAAAATAAAAGAATTAAATTCATAGTTCCTACGAGCAGCACACATTTTGCCGTCGCAAAAGTAACTAACAGATTTGTGTGAAATTTCTACAAACACATTTACTTTTATACTAAGAATGAATATAGAATTGACTTTTCATTCAAAGAAGAGCAACTTTTTTTTGGTATGTTGTATTTAAACTGGATTGGAATAAATTGTACATCATTTTGAACCCAGGCTTGTTGATACAGAGCGAGTTTTCCAAAACTCGCTCTGTATCAACTGCAGTTTACTGACATACTGCAATTGTGTTTAGTTTTTATTTACTAATAAATAATAGTAATAAGTACTAAATAATATTTACATATTACTTATTCCAAATATATACCTATTATTCTTAATGTAGTAATTAAGAATTTAATCATCACTGCCAGAAAACAAAAGTTCGACGTCGATAAACCAATCTTGACCAAAACTGGTGTTATCTTCGTAGTTTTTTTTTCTGTAACAAAAGTGAGGGTATTAGGAAAGGTGATTAAGTATTACTTACGAGATCCGAGAGCACTTAAAATTCAGGAGACATGAATATTAAGTTTGGAAAAGCAATTTTGGTATTACATTTGTAGAAAAAAAACATATCCATTACAATAATATAGTTTCTTTTATGAATTTGCTAACTGCTACAATTTTTATTGTTCGACAAAGCTTTTCGTCATCACTGACATCATCAGGTCTTAAACAACCTAATGATTGTTTAAATCAGGTTGTCTAAGACCTGATGATGTCAGTGATGACGAAAAGCTTTGTCGAACAATAAAAATTGTAGCAGTTAGCAAATTCATAAAAGAAATAGTAAGGATGGCTGCTAATTTAAACAATACGAAGAATAAATAATATAGTTGTACAAAAAATAAATAAAAAATTATATGTAGACGAAAAGTGTTAGGCCTATTTGACTAGTGTAGAAAGTTCAGTGAGTAATTAATTTGAAAGACATTGTTTAAAATAAGTAAACGCATTCCTGCGAAAAACATGTTTTTATTGTTTACCTATAGCAGGTATATCAAAAGATAATTGTCAGATCGATTGATGCTGATTTCTTAAAAATACTCGAAAATTATTGTGCTTTCATTGTTTCCATAAAATATTGTACAAGTATTTTCCGTCTTTGGAACTGAGGTAAATATGAACCATAATCTTAGAAAGCGTTGTGATCGTTTCTGAAAAAGACAGTTATGAAAGTACGTGTTTATATGAAACGTATTGAAAAACGGTTACACAAACTGGATTACTGGTATCCAGTTAATTGTTAATTTTTACAGTAGCATGCGTAACTCTCACATGCTATGCTCCTCCATTGTGTGTGTGTGTTTATAAAAATAATTACATTCTCTTGAAACTATTAAAATCGTTTTTAGTTATTGGAGGATACAGGAAACGTGCTCGCGAAACCAACGACTGACGCAATTATTTTAATGTTTGGAAAAGAAATAACTTTTATGTTATAGTTCCAAAGAAACTCGCGAATTAAAAAATAACAACATGTATATTTTAGTGAATCCAATAAGTGGACTTCATGAGAAAAAATTAAGTTAGTTTCAGTGTTTAAATAAATTATTAAAGTATTGATATTTTCTCTGAATAATCTGTGGTTTCCAACAGACCAGTTCAACGTACTGCTTGCACAACCGTTTGCAATATTATGAATAAGGTAGTAACACTTTTGTATACCGTATAGACTTTACTGAAAATGGGATGGTTGTATATCACCGTTATCCAAGTAGAGCGTGTTGGTTGGTTTTGGGGTTGGACGTTCCGATTATGTTGTTCGTATTAAAAAAAATGTAAATATAATTGTATTATTGTTGTTATAGTAAAAAGTATATTTTAGGTATTAAAGTTATATGTGGATATGTGTGTGTTTTTGTTAAATTGCTCGTGTCTTTTGTAAGGAGCAGTTATTTTAAAGTAGAGTCTACGACTTAAAGCGTTGGTATGTTAAAAATATTTTAAAGCAAAGCTCAAATGTTGACCTGAATAAAAAAAGGAAAAACATGCAAGCAGACAAAATAATGGTTATAATGCGGCCTTTGGTTTCATGCCAAAGAGATGTCAAACTGGTTTCTGTTACTTGAGACTGGAGTAGCAATATTAATTAAAAGACAAGTCAAGTAGACGCTTTATTGAAGTGTAAACGCTCAAGGTTGAGGGTACTGCGGTTAAATTTAGATTTTCAGCTGTGTGTGGGCAAAGTTACAGAACCAATTGCCGTGACTCTGCAGGCGTTTTGCACGTTCTCAGTTTTATTCATTGAATGTATGTTGTGAGCACTGTATAGAACACGCCATGGGGTTTTATTTCGTTACAACATTGTAGTGTTTGCGTATTTATTAAAAATGGAGCAAGAAAACACGCGTCTGTGGATGGGGAATTTATCTTTGGTGAGGGTGGTAAATTGGTAATGAACATTTTTCATCGTCTAAATAATGCGGCTGCCTACTCTTCAGTATAACCGCAGTGTTTTCCGATTTTCCTTCAACGGTATTTTCGAAGAGGTTTCGTGAGTTTAAATACGCGTTTGTCGAATCTTCCAAAATCTTCGTTATTCCATTCGAGTTGCGCGAAAAAGGTTTAGCGTTCTCCGAATTCGTTGTGCCTTGGTTACTCTTTCCCTTGCGCGTTTTCTGTTGTCATGACATTTTGGCGTCCTTACCATGGATCTCTTGAGATTGACATCCCAAAGGTATAGCTTTGGCGTCTTAGCATCTCCAGTGTTTGATTTGAAATATTATGTTACTTACAGTTTTATTGTTATCAATCGTTACATTGCACAAGTGCTTAAAAGTTTTAATCAGTGTATAGCTTAAAAGAACGTACTACTAATTTCCGGTTACTTTTTAACTAGGATAACAGGGACGTCCGTTAACGTAGGCTACGCAATTCAATAAAATAAATTTTTCCGAAAACGTTAAATGCCTGGACATGTTTATTTGATGACAGCTTGTGCGAATTCTTCAGTTGTAATTAATTTTGTAGTCCTCGTGATGCGTACGGTGCCCTTGGTGTACATTGTGGACTGTAATGGTTACAGACATGGTCACAATACACGTGTGTTACATTAGACTTCAATTTATATATTTTTCAGTTCACACAGGCTATTTTATTTTTCAGTGTACGTATGCGGAACATCGTAAGACGAGGTGTACTCATTAGGCAGGCCAGTTTGATACGCTATTGCCTTTTCGGTCGTTAGTATCCCGGCTGTTATTTTATGCAGTAAAACGTCCGTTCTGACTGCATTAGCTCGCAGAAAACCTATCATTTAATAGTTAAAAGGTCAGCGGAAACAGGGTCTGCTACGACTGACTCATACATAACGATCACATAGCGGACAGATCCAGATCATCCTGATTTTATACGCTTCCCTAAGTTTCATTCTCGTTGTCAGTTGAAGTTAACCTAAATCATTTAAAGTGCGATTTCTGAATCGCTGTCATCTCGTGACATCAGAAAATTTTGTTGAAACGCGTTAACTCCACGCATGCTAGATACCGTGGCTTAGGTCTTCCTTCACCTTTGCAGAAAAGTGTGTGCTGTAGCTCGTTAAGGACGTTAGCACTTTTGCAGTTCTACTAATAAAAAAAATACATGTATTTAATTTTCTGTATATAGGCCTACCCGTTTCGTATAGAATTATATGTATAACTTTTAACCCTTTGTAATGCAAATTTTCTGGTGTACAGTTCCATAAAGTAAATGTTGCGTGTAAACGTCATACAGTAATACTCTACTTGAAATAGACTTGAATAGAAAGTTTTCATAAATATAAACATTATACCGTCTGAATGGGGAGCCATGTTCTCTCTTTGGATCCATTTTTTGCCTGTATTGTCTTGTTCTTATTAGCATGTATTTAGTATACTGTGTATAAACAGTTATAATGTTTCTTCTTCTGTCTCTCCGTTCCTGTAACACCTAAATAAAAGAAAGGACCTCGTGTTCTTCCTTCTGCCCAGTCCTTTGCCATCCAATCCTTGATCTCCCTCTTCCGTTCTCCTGAGGGTTCCATTCTAAAGCTTGTTTTGCTATTATATCATGACACTTGTGTACGAATGTGACCTATCAACGTCATTTCCTCTTCCTTATCTGTTGTTCGATAGGGCCGGCGGTTTGGCGACCTTCAGTTGTGGCTACAATTTTGGCCACCATATTCTCCAGAAAATTTGCAGCTTCGAGGTGATGGTGCTGGTAGCTTTCCAAGTCTGAAATCCATACAGCAGTATGGATTTAACATTGAAACAAAAGATTTATGGATTTAACATTGAAACAAAAGATTTATAATTTAGTTTTCTGTATAATCTCGGAAGACCGCCATGTAGGCACAGTTGGGCGAAGACTCGGTTTGCTGTGTTAGTTAAATCTGTACATCTACGGCTTCTTCGTCCATTTGTGTAGTTTCTTGTTTTAAAATTCGGCGTTTCGTAGTAAGTATCTGAAATATAAGGGTTTAAACTTTAACCCGCGTGTAATTAATGTAAACAATTATGATAAACAAAAAACATATTTTGTGAACAGTCTGTTAACCGGTTGACCCAGTCACAATCTGATGCCTGTACCGAGGTCTGCGAGCGAAGTGTATGAAATATGAAAACAAACGAGTAAAAACTTTACCACAAATAAAGTTAACTTTTTGCATGTGTTATTAGAAACTCGTAAGAACGTTTAAAAGTTAGAGCGGAGATGAAATGGCCGCACGTTACCGTTATGAGTTTGAAAATAATTCCCATATAAACAAACAATAGCTTCAGGAGGTGTAGCGCACATATAACAATATAACAGTGATCAAGAAAAGGAATTGCGGTTTTCTACTTTTGTATTACCTTTCTAATTTTAGTGCAATTAAAAAAAAATAATCATTTCTCTGTTTCATAGATGTTTAATTTTAGTCTTCCAATTTTATCTCTGTAGTACGAAAAATAATAGGCCTACAGATTCAAATTAAAACATTTTATTAATTGATAAAGGTTTAAGCATTTGTGTATTTCATCTTTTTTTACGAAAGGACACGGTCTTATATATTACTGAGTACGAGAGGTTTTTTTTTGTCAACGCAATCGCCAATAGGTAACAAATGGGAATCTACCTAAAGTGGACTTAATTAATCTTTAAAATGGCTTGTTTTTTTGTTTATGTTCTGTGCGTTGTGCATTTACAAAATTACACTGAAAACAAAATTTGTATTACTTTTAGAACTATTACGTTTAAAATTTATATTTACTTTGAGAACAAAACGTATAAAAAATGTTTTTATAGAATCTTATTTTCATCTTCAAATGACAGCAGTGCACATGCAGATTCTGTGTACACCAAATAAATTTACGTTAAACAGAAAAAATAACTCGTATAATTTTTTAAAATAAAACAAAATGTTGCAACACGAAAGCCATAGACTGAATTTTTTTCTGTTCTTGAAGTTTACAAACTAAAAAGAATGCCAAATTATTTTCTTACGAAACACTTTATGCTCTTTCATATTCTGGCACAGGGTTACTTGCAGGTCCATCACTTAACTGCAAACGTGAACGCATAGTAAAGGTTCTAAGACACATAACAATACCAGAAGTTATTGATACAGTACTTATTTAGTTTCATTGTTAGTGAGCACGATAGTGATGAATAAGTGGTGTTAAGAGATTACTAAGATAAGTGTCTAGGACTCACGTAAATCGGTAATGTCGGCTTAATACTTTAAACGTGAAATGCTTTCTGAAACATGTGAATCTGATTGCCCAAAGTTGACCAAAAATAATTATTTTGTAATATTAAAGGCCATTATTAATAAACTATCTTTAGAGATGACAGCGATATAGGAAATTATTTCAAAAATTCCAAAAAAATTTTTATCAGTTGCAAAAAATATGAGAAAAGGTAAGTGACCAAAATAATGATTTATAATTTTCTAACAGTAAAATACAATGGCTTACGTGTTTGTTTTTTTAGCTAAATACTGTAGTTGCACAAACCTGACGTTTGTTGTTCTCAATACTTTCATAGTATAGTATAGTGTTCCGCAACCTTTTTTTACTCACGGCACACCCCAGACGGGCCTAGACTCAACACGGCACACCAAAATGCCTGTCCCCTCAAAATCATATGAATCTTAATATAATTACGAAATATTACGTCGTTATGTAATCAATTATTATTATTATTATCATCATCATTATTGTTATTATTATTATTATAAAACAGGAATAGACTCATGCATTTATTAACAATTTATTAACTTTAATTCACTGTAGAAAATACGAATTTTAAAGTAATTAACTCTACTCATACCTTCAATGTGATACTTGAGCCTGCTTAGCTGCACACAGACGGCTGATTCGTGGCGGAATCGTTGACAAAGCAAGCCTCATTTCTTCATCGATGGATTTGAGTCTCTCTCTCTTTGATGTTTTAATTTCAGTCAACGTCGAGAAGCCCAGTTCACACAAGTATGTAGTTGAAAATGGTAATAACACATTAACTGCCATCTCGGAGATAGCCGGGTATTCACTGCTTATTGACAACCAAAATGTTTCCAAAGGCACTTCGAAAAATTTTAATTTCAATGTTCTGTCTGCCTTCAAATCTGCCAGTTCCTCTTGTAAGCCTAAATTATTCGGAAGATGTTTCGAATCCATAATGAATGGATCGCGAACCCAGTCAAAATCTTCAACACACTCTCCAAAATATTTTTTGAAATTCTGCTGCAAGAGTACTAAATGTTCTTTAATTAAGTCCATCAACACCTTATTATCGTCAGCAAGGGGCCATATAGTTGGGAACATCTCACACGATCCATTTTCAATTGTCTGTATCCACAAATTTAACTTATTAATAAATCCTTGAATCTTATCCATACTAGTCAGAATATTTTCGTTTCTACCTTGCATTTTTCTGTTTAGTTCATTCAAGTGTACGAAAATATCGGAAAGATATGCCAACTTAGATACCCATTCATCATCTGCAAACAAATCCGCATACTCATGCCCCTCAATAGTAAAAAATGCAAGTACCTCCTCTTTAAGTTCAAACATTCGCGTTAACACTTTACCTCGAGATAACCATCGTACTTCTGTATGTAGCAGAAGTGTAGTGTGCTCAGATCCCATTTCTTGACACAAAACGTTAAAAAGCCGCATATTTAGGGGCCGCGATTTGATGAAGTTCACGACTTTTACTACTTCGTCCATCACAATTTTCAGAGGAGATGGCAAAGACTTGGCAACAATGGCTTCGCGGTGAATGAGACAATGGTCGGTTCGTAAGTTAGGATTTACTTCGCGTACTTTACCCACGAATCCTTTCACTCGGCCTGTCATAGAAGCGGCTCCGTCTGTACAAACACTTAACTCAATCCTCCCATGTTAATTCATTACGGACCACATATTCATTAGTCGTACGAAATATTTCTTCACCGGTTGCTCGCTCGGGTAGTTCTTTGCAAAAAAAGAAATTAGTTGCAATTACATCCCCATCAACATACCTTATGTAGGAAAGAAGTTGTGCGTGACCGCCAATATCGGTGGACTCGTCGATCTGAAGTGAGAACTTTCGACTGCTCTTTATTTTCTCCTTCATAATGTCTTCGATGTCACTGGACATGTCACTAACTCGGCGGCTGATTGTGTCAGCAGAGAGAGGAATTTTTGAAATTTCAGTACCAGCTTCTAAACCCAGGATTCTTTTTACTATTTCTTTACACGTGGGCATTAACAACGTTTCTGCTATTGTGTGTGGTTTTTTGGCCTTTACGATAAGTTCGGCTACCTTATAGCTAGCTTCCTGTACTTTTTGCGAAACACGTACCGACGTAGTCATGAGCGTCACTTGTTTTCTATTTTGTTCCAACAACCGACGAAAATAATTCACATCTTTACTTAACAGAGAGGAATCTTTTGTTGACAAATGTCGTTTCAATTTACTGGGAACCATAGCAGCATTACTGAGTTTTTCACCACACACAACACGCTCGGGGATTGGGCATGTTTTGTCAACACACCAAAAAACCCGTAATAATTATCACTATATTGCCGGTGAACTACTTTCTGTTTCTTTTTTTCGGGCTCGATGGTTTCACTACTTGCACTCGAGGACGGACCACTCCGTACAAGGAACTTATCCATATCGAAAAAAAATAGTTTAATAACACTGTAATAGAAAATAGTAATATACTTTTTTAGCGTACCGTGTTACTTATTTTAAATAATTATATAATTACCTTTTTATCCACTCTAGCGACACAAAGTTTCGTCTAGTTATGACGCGTTTCGGGACTAAGTCCCATCCTCAGATAACACTGATTTTAATGTGAAAAACTAATACAATATACAATCGTAACCATGATTTTGGTTATGTCAATAAAATAAAATAAAATAAAACTTCAAATCGCATGTGAATTGTTATACGAAGCACGGCTGGAACTCCCGCATGCGTTCACCCTCAACCGCGATCGTCACGCGACTGGTCAATCCAAACCGATGGCAGTGTCGAACAAGTAGTTCGATGCAAAATTTATCTGATCATTCAATAAACTGTTTTTGGTGGTACTATTTTTTATAGATTTATACATTTCAAATTCCTCCAGACTATCCATCCGTTTACCTTTTTTACAAAAATGTAATGCTGTTAAATTTTCTTCAAAGCTCGTATATTTATGTCCGCTTGATATTAAATGTTGTGCAAAATTGGATTTAGTTTTACTTGGCGTGGGAATATGTTCTAAAAATTCCCAAAATGTTTATAAAGCTATAAAAAATAGTACCACCAAAAACAGGTTATTGAATGATCAGATAAATTTTGCATCGAACTACTTGCTCGACACTGCCATCGGTTTGGATTTAGTCTTTGACCAGTCGCGTGACGATCGCGGTTGAGGGTGAACGCATGCGGGAGCTCCAGCCGTGCTTCGTATAACAATTCACATGCGATTTGAAGTTTTATTTTATTCTATTTAATTGACATAACCAAAATCATGGTTACGATTGTATGTTGTATTAGTTTTTCATATTAAAATCAGTGTTATCTGAGGATGGGACTTAGTCCCGAAACGCGTCATAACTAGACGAAACTTTGTGTCGCTAGAGTGGATAAAAAGGTAATTATATAATTATAGAAAATAGTAAGACTGGTGTAGCGATCACAATATTCGCACTACTACAGAGCACAGCTTTGATAGAACTGAACTGAAATACTGTAATTGTTGTCTGACAATGTGTGGGTCCTTCGGCGAAGGAAAAGAGCAATAAAGTTTAAGAAGGGCCGACAAACAGGCACAAATATCAAAACAAGGCAATAAAATAATAAAAGAGAGGGAAATTTTTGCTAATCCCCGCAATTTTAGTTAAAAGCACGTACAGCCAGCCGTACACAAAAGATGCGGCGTTACAAAGAACTCTCTTGAATAGAGTTTAGAACGTTTAGAGTTTTGAACATAAACTCTATTGTATGATTGGTGCGGGCCGCTAAAAGGCTTGCTAAAAGTCTTACGTGGCTTTCTTTGCGGTGAACACAAAGCTTGCCGCCTGTAACCCATCAAACCGGCCCAATATTTCAGGCGAGAATACAAATAACTTAAGATAAGCAAACTATAACAACAATATTGAGTAAATAAATTACATTTAATTTCTATGAAAATATAACAGTTATCAGCATGTATTAAAGAATAAACAAGCACCTTCGAACGTAAAATCGACAATTAATTTATTACAATAATAGGTAAACGTTTGCGTCACACCTTTCACCTTGTGACGGCACACTATTGTGCCGCGGCACACCGGTTGCGGAACACTGCCAGTAAAGCCTTCCCAGTAACAACAAGTCTATTTGCACGGGCGCTTTTTTGTAAGGTATTCATTGGTATGTTCTCGTAGAAAAACGTCGGGATGTTACATTTGTGCGAAACTAGTGGAGCGATATTAATTTTATACTGATACTTCGGTTTGTGTCATTAAAATACTGGACATAAAAATATTAAAAATTCCAATTTATGATGCTTTACAGGCTACAATAGGTTACGCTTCTTTATTTATACATACATCGTATGTTATAAACAGCAATTACAGATCAGTTACAGTTACAAATTTTTTGTTTCTAATATGGGAAGTTAGTAATCGTTCTCCATCACCACAAGCTGTTTTCTTACTGAAGCAAATGTTTTTGTTATAGTGAAGCTGTGTGTTAATACTGGACGTAAACCCGTATTTTCTCAGAAAAAGTATATAATTGAGTGTTTTAAAATCGTAAACGACGTAAATGTATTAGTGAGGCAACTGTATTGGTGGGAGACAAATGGATGAAGTCGTAGAATTCTGTTTCTTTCTGCAACGTGAACGTTCTGACATGGTGTGCTTGTTTCAACGTCATAATCACTCATGAAATATACCTTTGGAGACATGTGTTGTTGGTTTGTTAGAGGAGGAATAGTCGTGATTCTATGACCTTGAATTGTGAAAGTTGGTGAAAAGCCTGGCATTGAAATTTCTTGCGTGAAATGACTCCATAAGAGGCATCAGTTATATTTTCTAACACAGCTAAGAAAGCGTTGGGATTTCTCGTTGTCGTGAAACGGAAAAAACTTTTAGTGGTTTTAGGACTCCTACATAAATAACTTTTTATTATTAGGAGAAAATTTAAATAAGTTTATTTTATTAAGAGAAAATTTTCTGCGTAGTGTATTCTGCCGGAAATTCCGTCATTCTGTTTTGAACCTCTGCAAGAATAAATGCTTCCTATTCGTTTATAGCATCGTCTTACTCAGAAGCAGCTGGAATTTCTGTGTCGTCCGAGTCGAGATTGACGTCTGTTGTTCGTGTGTCATCACTGCCCCGGGTGCGTGTTCTTCTGCCCTTTGGTCTGTTTGACGCTTGGGTTGCTGGTGTCTTCGCTATACTTGCGTCGGTTGAGCAGTGGTATTCACTGAACTACAGAAGATGTATGTGAAAGGTTAAGATTTCGTCGCCTTCTTGTATATTAAAGTTGGGCGCAATTCGTAAAACGCTGAACTAATAATAGGCGCTGGAGCCGTTTAATGTTTGAGAATAAATAGTTTTACTTCTCTTTAAATATTTAAAAATAAGTAAACCAAAACTACTCTAAAAAAACGAAATGCGTTTGCTATAATATACAGTTCAAATCCGTAGTCAGAACCAGGTAATATGAACACAAATCTTACGAGAAGTCTAAAACCTGAAAACAAACTATGGCTTACGTTTTTTGGACGGTTTGTTGGTACCGACAGCAGAGAGATGATCTTGTGTTTGTGAATCGCGGATCTACGTAGTCGGATCTGCCTACCAGCGCACACTGGAAGCGTAGAACAAATGGTTTTGTAAAGTCGAATCGTAAATAATATAAAACCACACAATTTGCTTTGATTGGGGCTGTGTTCTAAAGGAAGTTTTTAGAAGAGCTCAGGAGGAGAAGAGCTTTCTGCGAAATTTAAAAGACAGAAGAGCTACTTTTATAGGGCATATACTTCGACACAGTGGGTTGGTTAAGAGAATAACAGAAGGAACAATTGAAGGGAAGAATCACAGAGGTCGACCCCGTTTGGACTACATGAAACAGCTTATGGTCGATATGAACTGCACATCGTATTGAGAGTTGAAAAGGAAAGCAGAGAAGGATGAAGAATGGCGAGCTGCTGCCAACCAGCCTATGGGCTGCTAACCTAGAAGAGAAGGGGCTGTGTGCACAATTTGAAGGCATTAGTTTTTGAATTTTTGGTCGTAAAGCGACCGAACAAACACATTACTATGACACTAGAGTCTATATAAGAATCTGACCGATAGAATCTACAGCTTTACGCATTCCAGTATTGATGAAACAGAATTATTTGCAATTACTTGTTTCTGAAGTATGATATATAAATTTCGATACCATCGTGTCATTGAATGATACATTCTAGTAGAATACAAGACGAAGTCTAGGCACTGTGTGGCTCAGTCAGATCAATCTAAAATGGGGCTTCTTTCGGTTGGCTGTCGATACATCCTTATGTACTGGGTTGAGTGTGATAATGTCAGATTGTATGCGAATATTTAGATCCATCCTAGTGCAGCTTCAAAGTAATTATGTTAACGTTACGGTTACCTCTGCATTTGTTTATTCATCTGACCGTTATCGTGAACAAATGTAGACTACCACTAGTTCTACTCAAATATTTTCAATGCTCTGATTTTCCGGTAGTTCAGATGGGCTGTGATTTTTATTCTATTCTGATCTGAAGATACGAGTTGAAACACTCGGAATCGCTTATGGGAAATCACTGAAAATAATGGAGTGAAACTAGTGGTGTTTTATAGGAACTGTACCTTTATCCGTTCCTGGAGTACATTTTCGGTGTTTTTAATATGCGATTGTATCGATATGTTACGATGTGGAAAAGAAGAAGTGTACTAATTGTAAATTGTCCGATTTCTTAATGCAAAGCGAAAACACGTGTTTTCATTTGTGAGGTTAGGTGACAATGGTGTTTTGTTTTTAGTTTACTGCTGAAATAAATAAAAACTGTGGTTGAGGAAAACACAATGTTTAATGGTATATACAGTGCTTATAGCACAGTAATACTTAAAATAAAGAACCTAACGATTTTGTGTTGACAAATTAACAAAACTACAACAGCAAATGTAAAGTGAAAAATACAGATATTTATGGTTAATGGAACACACACACACACACACACACACACAAAACAATGTATTAAGGAATTACAACATACGCTCTACATATTGTACATAATGGTTTTCTTTTTAATTAGCCACAAAACGAGTACGTGTTGGAAAACAAATATTACCGAAAAACGAGTTCTGCCACAAAAAAGTGACATGTATAGTAATAGGCAAGGGGTGGCCTTACTTTCGAGTTGTTTTTTTTCGTAGTTTCCGCAAAAAAAACGAGTTTTACATTACACACGTATCGCTTTCCATGTGTAATTTCAGTTATCATGTTAACCTAACAACATCAACTTTTGGCATCACAAATACGCAACTGTGATATACTACTGCTACAATCATTTTTTATTAAAAAAAAAAAAAGGCTAAGAACACCAACTGCAATCTCCAGCCAACTATTTTGCAACATACGAAATTAAAATTTGTATAATCTTTCACCTACATAAAATTATGTGCGATATTCACTAAAGATCGAAGCCAAATAATCGAAATATCGAAAATGATTGCAGGAACGGATAAAGGTGTTTTATATATGCGTGTTTACAATCCACTAGCGAAAGTTTGTTAATTAAATGTTATATTGTAGTGTCATCCGTCCGCCAGTCTCGAAAAGCAACAATAACAACCAACGGTTGACGTTCGGTGATCTAACCATTAAATACAACTCAAAATACGGACGTTGTTATATTTGCTGACTGCAGCTGTTTTTCATTTTATATGAATAACGACGCCGTGTCTAATTTTTCAAAATATATGAATGGAATTATTTTTTCTATTATATTACGCCATTTTATGTTTCACAAGAACAAGTATTTTTTTTATTTGGAACGAGAAAGAAACGTATTTTAACTTCATTTACACTTGGTTTTATATAAACAACAAATTTAACATGTTTTTCAGTGCAAGCCGTTTCTTCATGTACCTCATAGAGTTCCTCGAATTCGGTGCACATTTTACCACATTAAAATACGAAATGCAGGGGAGAAAGCAGTAGGTGTAGCTCGCCTTTAAATGAGGAAAGTAAATAAGTGACTGGTGTTGAGGGTAGTCAGACTGACATAACTCATTGGATCTGTCCGAGCAATGTCAACAGTGACTGGCCCATTAATTATGCTGCGTTCGTCGTTATTGCTGACGTGTGTTTTCCATACGGCAAGGCCTAAGTATACATAAGTCGTCGAATCATGCGCTCTTGTCTGCGCATTTGTGCGTTGCGTTTTTTTCTGTCTTCGTTTCTAACGCTTCAACAAACCGTTTGGAACGTAACGGGCGGTTTATGGATTGTACGTAATCAGGATTAGGGTTTTCTAGAAATTTATTTACGACTAGCAGGTGCCCGCGGCTTCGCACGCGAATTTTTGTATATGATTGTTGTGGTAACTGTCGAGTTGGAAAATTGCTAATGGTAGGCTACATCTATATTAATAATATTCTTATATTGTAAGTTATGAATATCCAAAAAGTGAGAAGCAATAGATCCATCATTCATGTTCCCTCGATACGTAAAATCAAAATTTGATAATTTAGTAGATATTTACAAACATGCAGTAACACAATTAGAAAAATGTTTATTCGTATAGAATAATACAAATAATGAATATATAAGTATATTGATATGAGTTAGTCGAAATCTTACGTGCTAAGTCAGTCTTAAACTTTTTGGTAGAATCCTTATAACGTAAATGTATCACAGTCCAGTATACTCAGTTTTAATATACATTTTTACATCAGAGCCTCGTTATAAATTACATTTTTCGTTCTGCCGTTATCAGAGCAAATAAAGAGCTCGCTGCTTCTGCTTACTCGAGAACGAAAAGCAAGCAGCTCTTAAATCCACACCAGCTGTACGTAAAGTTTGCTCTTGTGACTTATTGATAGTCATTGCAAAGCATAAATTAACCGGAAACTGAAGTCTTTTAAATTGAAATGGAAAGTTATTGGGTGTGATTGGAATTCTTGGGATAAATACTGTTTCTCCTTTGCCGCAGCCTGTTAAGATAGTCTCTTCGATGATTTTAGCGACTTAACTTTCAATCGTGTTCCATTGCATAACTGTGGTGGCTTCAGATTTCTCATGAGTATAATTGGAACACCTAGTTTTAATTTCGATGTGTGAGCTGGTAATCCTGATGCAGATAAAGTATTCAAAAACTCAGTTGGGTAATGTACTGCATCCTCTTCGTTCAAAACTGTATTAATGGAGTGATATGTTTTTTCGTCTCCTGAAAATTTATGCAATATGCAGCTATTTATGGGATTTACTTGTTCGTTTCTTGGTGCTAGTATCACACACTCACATAACCACACATCATCGTGCAAATTTATAGACTCAATATGTCCATAAACCTTTTCGATCAACTCTGCCAGTGAAGAAACTGTACGACATAATGATGGCGGTAAACATATCGCACCGTCTTTCTCTGGTATCTTACCATCTCCAAGGTTTAATAAAGCAGTAGAAAATTCGTGAATATCTGCATCACCTCCAAGTTGGACTCTCATGTTTATTGTGAGTGATACTGTTTGAACGGTACGCCATATATTCGATCGTTTGACGCAAGCGTTTACTTCATCAGCTCTGGTACCTCGCGTAACTACGGGCAATGTTTGTCTGAAATCTCCGGCAAAGAGAAAAGTTATTCCACCCATAAATCTGTTGTCATTGCGCAAATCTCGTAGAGTTCTATCGAGAGCTTCTACTGATTTTTTAGGGGGCCATAGTGCACTCATCCCAAACAATCAAGTCTGCATTTCTAATCAGTTCTGCTTTAGCACTATTTTTGGAAATATTGCACACTGGAAATTCGCTCCAGTTCAAATCTGTTGGTATTTTAAATAAGGAATGAGCCGTTTTTCCGCCGGGTAATAATGTAGCAGCGATTCCCGAGGAAGCTGCTGCTAATGCGATCTTGCCTTCGCTTCTTAACTTCGAAAGAGTCAATTTGATTAAAAATGTTTTACCTGTCCCTCCTGGTGCATCAAGGAAAAATGCATTTCCAGATTGAAGAAGTAAACACTTTGAAGAATGAGTTGATATATATTTCTTTGTTCGTCTGTCAGTAATATTTCATTCTCTTCAACTGTAGAAAGTAGCTGTTGTCTGTCATAAGTGGTTTCAGAAAGATATTCCTTTGAAATGTTTTGCACGGTAGAGACTGTGGATTTGATAATCCGTATAGAGCTATCGGATTACCACCGACAGAAGTAACAAAATCTTGTGAAAGCAGTAAACATCGATTTTCAATGCTTTCCTTGTATAAACTCAAATCAGCATCAGGAATTCGACGCATAATATCTCGAATCAAGTCTTCAGAGAAGTGGTCTTTGTATTTAATCCACAATGCACAAGGGTTTGTAATACTGCAGAACACCAACATTATTGCAAAAAGTTCTCTCATTTTGTCAGGGCTAGCAAATAAACTTGCCTCTGACAATGTGTCGTTCCAATAATTGTAATTCTCGAGGAGATCAAGAGCTTGGCATGCAGCTTGAAACGTTGGATGAATTACGTTGTCGACAGTCTTGATATTTTCAAATGAAGTTGGGCCACGTAGGCCTGTATTGTGCAGAAGTAAACGAAGAAAATAACATTCACGATTGTTTGGATGAACTGTATACACTCGACCCAATACGTGTTCACGATATAGGCCTACGTTCTCGCTCCCTTCTAATAAGACTCCTCGACGTCTACGTTGAAAGTTTCCTGTCTGCTCGACGTCTACGTTGAAAGTTTCCTGTCTGCCTATTGAAAGTGTAATAAGCTGGCACTTCTTCGTACAACAAAGTTTTGGCAAAGTCATCTTCCCGACATAGATAAAAAAATGCCATGAGAGTGGTGTTTCTTGGATTTTCTATTCTTCCGTGCAAATTATCTTCACGAAAATAAACTCTCTGCCCGTTTTCGAGATGTACATCTAGATGAATAATAGGTGGAAAACGCTCACGTGTAGGGAAAGGGAAGATTCTCCATATAGCATCAGATGTGCTTATGTATCGACCATTTTGAAACTGTAATACCTCATCGTAAGAATTTTGTATACCAATCGTAGCTACAGTAGATCGGAGCCTTTATTGACGTATTTACATATACGTATATTTAATGGATTTTACACTACTACACAATTCAACATTGATGTGAGCACCAAAAGCTCGTGAAAGCACCGGTGAGTATGGAACTAACAATCTATTGTCAACTATCAAAATCTCATCTCTTAAACGGATTTCACACTGAAAACCTCCATCTTCAGGACTTAGTCGGCGATAATTAGGGTAGCTGTCATCATTTATCGCCGTTTCTTTTGTAAGCGATTTAGGATATCGTTTAGTACACTGACCCTCCTTCATACATGGTGACTGTGCATTAATTGTTTCACATGGCCCATGAATCATATGTGTTTTAGCTATATCGTAAAGCTCTGGATCTTAATCAGGGTCCGGCAGCTCTGCACTAATCACAGAATCTATCTGATCTGGTCGTATTTTTTCTTCTAACCAGAGCAAAATATGCGCATGCGGCAAACCTCTTTTTTGCCACTCTACGCTGTACATGTAGCAGACAACTGAGCCAAAAATTTTACTTATCACTAAGAAATCCATTAATTTCTTCAATTTCAGATGAAATACGCGTGCTACCAAGCCGTGTCGATCTTGAGCTGAAGAGCCTTGATGCAACTCGTGGACGATCTCTCTTCACATAGGATTTGTATTGGACGTAATAAATAAATCAGGCCGCGAGTATTTGCGTACGTAGCAAAAAGCGTCTTGCGTTCGCTCATGTATATATCGTGGACCTCCTGTGAAACTTGAGGGTAGAATGACCAAGGGGCCTAAATTATCCAAACTTTCATTATTTCGTAATGCATCTTGCAAATCTATGTAATTCTCAGCTCTTAACTGAGTTTGATGAGTACGGATGTATATAAGCCTTTCCGTCTCTATCTTAGCGTACATATCAACAATATATTGATTCAGAAGCTGTTTGTAATAAATTAAATGATTGTACTCATCTTTTCTCATGAGTGTAAGAAAAAAATTGTAGAGCTGAAACTTTCTTAGTAGTTTGTAACCCAGTCTGAGGATTGACTAATTTTAATGTAAAATGATAACCATCTTCTCCTCTGCAAAACATTGAAGGGTACTGTAAAGCATCATAAGCTCAATGTGTTTCTGCAGTTCGATGTAGCGTATGATCCCTCGCACGGATTATTATATCGCGTTTATCGCATTCCTGGTTAACTAAAACTACTGCCACCTCATTAGTTGTCGGTGCATTGTAGCGACCCCTGTGCTCTTCATTATTTTCTTTTCGATCAGCATGAATCACAATATTGTACTGATTATTATTCGCAGATGTTACACATTCAAACGCACTTTTCAGTTCACTAACATATGGGTTGATTGCGTGAAGTAAATTTTGAAGTTCTGTTACTAATGTCTTATCCAAGTTACGAATATGATCCATTCTTGTTTCAGCTTGCTGTAAATAATAAGCTATGAAATACGCCTGTAGAAATTTTGGTACTTCGTTTTGTGTGGGGAGTAATGATCCCATGAGGTGATATACTTGCCCTTGAATTTTTAAAGTAGGCATGAAGCTCCCTTCGATTATTTCATTGGCTCCGAATTATGTAAATTGAAAAGCTGAATTGTACGATCTTAATGCATTCAAAAATGTTTTCGATAAAAGATGTTCTCCATTTAATAATGATTTTAACGGTTCTGGAGGAGGAAGTATGGGATCTAATCGCACTTTTCCTGCAGAGCAACATAATCCATGTGATTATTTTTCCAATTTAAAGCTTTGCAATGAGGGCAAACCATACTCGGTGACCCGATATCTGTTTCATTCGCGTAGTTAATAACTGGATTATAATTGAAACCACTATTTAATTTTGCATTCCATCGTAAAGTAGGACCTCGTGATCTGAGAGTCACTTGCCTTCGTCTTTGTGTCGCTAATCTATTTTCACGAATCGTAGGACTTTCAACCAGTGAGACTTCTTCTAATCCAGATATTTCTGAAGAGTTTCCAGGAGCTGATTGCATTTCGACTCCTTCGATGTCATTTTCAGCTGCTCTAAGACGCCTCTTTCTTTCCGCAGCAGCAGTAGATCTTCCTAAACATGATCGTCTTTTTGGCATTGCAAAGCTAAAAAAAGTGGAAATGTATTTATTTGATCTATACTAATAAATCTCTAGGGGGCAATTAATAATTTATACAATACAATACATATTGTACATATTACTTACCGATGACGTAAAATTAACGAAAAAAGGCACTGATACTACATCACTGACGCTCATCGCATAATTCTCGATTAAGTAGGCTAAGTATAATTCTTGACAATTAATTATTCCTACTGCACATAGGCCTACTGAGTATTAAAATGTCGAAGAGTATGGTTTGTCAGAATCAACGTGTACTATATAATCAATGTTACAATACAATCAAACAATGAATTATTGTATTGTTTATATGAATTCCATATGCTGATAAGAATTCCATATCCCTACTAAAATGTAAATATTCAAATGGACTAACTGATATCAATATACTTATTATACACTATTTGTATTATTCTATACGAATAAACATTTCATCTAATTGTGTTACTGCATGTTTGTAAATATCTACTAAATTATCAAATTTTGATTTTACGTATCGAGGAAACATGAATGATGGATCTATTGCTTCGCACTTTTTGGATATTCATAACTTACAATATAAGAATATTATTAATATACATGTACCATTAGCAATTTACCAACTCGACAGTTACCACAACAGTCATATAGGTACAAATATTCGCGATCGAAGCCGCGGGTTTAAAAAAATGAGTTTTTTTGCAATAACTTCGGTTCTTTTTAACCTATCGTTATCAAATAAAGTGGAAAACCTCCCGTTGGGTACCTGCTATCAGCGTGCAAAGTTTCATTGAAATCGGTTCAGTAGATTCTGAGATTACCGCGGACAAACGTAGACCCCCTAGAGATTTATTAATATAGATATGTCAAATAAAAAAGTTGAATTTTTTTTAGAATATCAGTATACGTCTTTATTACATCGCCAAATTGGTGTGCGTAATTAAAAATTATCAAGTTTTTAGTAATACGTTATATCGCTCAAATATTGTAAGCCTACATTATATGGGCACGGTGAATGTAAAATAAAATTCGTATCGTCAGTTTTGTTGTCGCGTGACTTCTTTTTTTCTACAGTTATCGGTTTTCACGATACAAAAAAAAGTATTCGCTTTATAATCGAATATACCTTTAGACGAAGTAATGGAGAAGTCCGAACACATATAACACAATTTTATTATTATTATTTTTAATAAATTTGGCTGTTGAGATAGCAGGAAGCTAGCGAATCCTACCCAGTAACAAATAAAAATTTTTTCTATGTGAAAATACCGATAGGTTGTAGCAGCAAAATTTGGTTTGGTAGAATCATTATGGTAGTCTTTGTTTTGGTCGTGTTGAGGCCAGAGTTCTGACATTTCTTCATTAGGTCTATTCGGTCACGTCTGCGCTAGTCCTTCAGTGGCTGTGTAGATCCTTTCAACTCATAGCGATCTCCCTGGATTATAGAAATGTTTGAGTCCAAAGTTCATCAAGAAAAGACTAGTTACACATTTATGAAAGTAAAAGATTCGGATCAAAACACAGTTTAGTTTATCTAAGTTATATTTTAGAAAAGTCAGTTTTCTTTCGCGGACCATACAATATTTGTAACATCGCCTGAGCATTTGTATTCATTTCGGGTATATCTCCGTCTCTGGTTACCAACCTATTGATGGGTTGATTCGATACTATGAACCGTTTTTGCGTTTTTCCGTACAATATCTTATTCTTCGTTGGAGAACGCAATGTGCTTTTCCCAGTTTAGTTTTAGTACAGTACTTTTCCCACTCTGGGGACTCCCATAATGGCGAGTCTGTCCATTCGGCGTATTGTAACATTCATCTATAGCACAAGCTATAGATTTCAAATGGTTTCCTTTTCGTTACTTATTTTTAGACATTGGAAGTGTTTTCTTAAAAATGCTGTTTTAGGCTTTTGGTTCTGATTTTTTCCATTACTTTAATTATTTTTTATTTTACTTCGAGGTAGATAAACGTCTTTTGATTCTACTAAAATATGGACTACGCGTCTAACGGGTTTGGAATACTTACCACTGGGTTTCAAAATCTTACTCATAATGCTGTAATTTTCTAGAAGGTTTATTTCTGTCGAGTTTCGTCCATGTCTTCTTTTTCTGCCACCTTAATTCTTATTTTTGTTCATTTAATTGTTTAAAGCTGCTAATTGTAAGTGTATGTTAAAAAAAGTAATGGTACAAACGTATCCCCCTCGTTTTCTATTAGACGTCTCTGTACAATAATCTTAAATCTGCAGTAGATAATTGTATTTTGTATTTTGAGGGGTGCGTTGTTATGGGTTTTGTGCATTTTTGATGAAAATTAGACCTGTGATTATAATTTTCAAAAATCAGTGTCGTTTTATATAGCTTATACATATTTTTGTAGAGTGAGGAGTATGTCTTTCTTGCAAACTTTTGTTAATCTTTACTGGGGTCTCGTCAGTGGCCTTATTATTGCCAATATTTACGTGTCCTTTGCGTTTTTTAACTCGATCTTTCGGTTATTGAAGACTTGTGCTATGTTATCATCACTTATAGCGTAATTTTCGATAAATCGTTTTCATCTTTCAGCAACTCTCTACGTTCGAGTTGAATATTTCTTGTTTTATTTCTACTTTTATTTTACATTTAGACTCGTTAAAAATGTTTTACTTTGGTATCCTCATGGTCACCAGGATAAGTTAGGCCTATTTAGTACGTTAATAATTATGACAATAATTATATTCTGTTACAAATATCATAATTGCCAGTGTACATTTCATTAGAGTTTGTTAGATATCTTTGTAGCTTGTTAACAGAATATAGATTTCTGTTTTTAATTGTATATGTAGATTTTTCAGATGTCTCTAGGCATTTCCCATGTTAACGTTTCATATACACAATGCTGGAATCATGGATTCGTTATTCCCGCCCTTTGGTGGAATCATAGTTCTGCCCAAAAATCAAACCCTTTATTTCGTCATCAACAAATGCAGTGAATCTCTTAAATCGATTAAGGTTTCCCTTCCTTTAATATCTTATGATTTATGATTATTTCGATTTTTCAGATATTGTTTTTACTGTCATCATAATCTATAAATAGCATTCATATTTTGTATTTTATCTTTTTTGGGCAGCTCGCAGGTCTCGTGATAAACATGAATAAATCTGAGTACATAATGCTCAAGACATACGCTTAATGGTAATGATGCTCAAGATAATTTCGATTTAGGAAATTTCACCATAAAAGGAGTTAGCACGTGTAAATATTTGGGAGTTACACTTAATAAACAAGGAAACAGCAGCGATGAAATAAAAGAACGATTAAACAAAGGAAAAAAAGTAATAGGATCGTTGAACTCTGTTTTATGGGATAAATCAAATCACAAGAGACACAAAAAAGAGACTGTATAAGAGCATCTTCCTAAATTAGTCACATATGGAGCCGAAACATGGGATATGACAAGGAAAACCCGGAAAAAACTCTTAGCTGCCGAAATGGATTATTTAAGACACAGTTGTAGAAAATCGAAACTGGAAAGAGTCAGAAATGAAACAATTAGACAGAGTATGAACATGACGAAGAACAGTGTGGAAGAGATTAAAAAAAAACAACTGGTATAGTTTGGACACAAAAAGAATGTACGAAACCAGGTGGCCCAAGAGAATTTTAGAGTGGATACCATATGAGAGGAAGAAAAGAGGAAGGCCACGAAGAAGTTGGCGAGAGGGTGTAGATGAAGCTATGAAACTTAGAGGCCTGGAAGAAGACGTGTGCTATAATAGAAGAGAATGGAAACTAGAGACGGAGAAGCGGCCTAGGCCGTAGAAATCCGTTATATATATACAGTATATATATATTTTTTAAAGACCTTTTGTCTATCTATCTATTTTCTGTATATAATGATAGAACAAATCTTACTTATCTGTGACTTTTTACTTTACCTGGGCGCCAGAACAAATCCCAGATACAAATGACACGGATTCAGCTTAGCTCAGAGCACAGAGACACATTATCTCAGGATTCGTTCAGTGAGTGGAATATTTAAGGGGAATCGTTACAAATAACTCTTAAATAATGTTGAAATTTGTTTAATTAATGACTTTGTTATTGAATTAATTTCTTTAAAAGTTAATTTAATGACTTATTGGTAACATAAATCTTATTGGTTAATGAGTGTGCTTGAAAAGTGAAGATTAAAACGTCCAAACGACCAATTGCTCTTATCTGGTTAATTTAGGGATTTATATATCACCCAGACCAGTGCTAAAGAACGGGTCTGCAATAATTTGCACGTTCAATACTACACCTCACTCTCCATTCAACACTCCTATATTACTTTATATCTAATCTTAATAATTAAATACAAAATTTGAATTTATATGTGTCTTTTAAAAATGTTTATTGTTTTAATTATTTATTTTGTTATTTTATGTTCATTGATCAATGAATATATTTCTTATCTGATTGATGCGTCGACCGTAGATAGTAATCAGTAGAGATACTCCTTTTGATGGTTCGGCTCAGAAGAAATGATGTTGACCAATAACGTTGACTGATGATCCTGGACAATTACAGATGCTGTAGCTACTCTGGTGCACAGGTCACTTCACTGTTAATTAATTATTAATTAATTAATTAGTTATTACGCAGCGAGATTATTTATTGAACTTTACTAGTTCCTCTACTACTGCGGACCACTTCGCGAACTGTTTATTTAAATAACTACTTTGCGCTGTTTGTGCAATTGAGATCGTATTTAACACACGTCTTGCTTATTTAATGCCCGAACGAAGAGTGATCAATTCCCTCATTCTGAGTTAGCGTCTACTCTTAATACAGGGTTGTGATTGGTTGTTCCAAATAAATCATGTGTTTTCCATTTGAAACAATATCGAACAGGTCGGTCAAACTCTCCTTAACAAGTTTGAGATGGTAGAGAATTTCTGGCTAATTTCATACTTCCGCTGTTTGCAAATCGTTTGATTACAGGCATTTGCAAACGTGTTTTCAAAGATCTGACCACAGAATATTATTGCTTTGGTCTTTCTCTGTATGTGTGTGAAAACACCTAATTCGTACCTAGCGTAATTCTCTAGTTATATCTCTTGGCGTTCTTCTTCTGTATAGCTTCTTTAAATGTTAATTGTATTAGTTGATATTTTGGCTACTTATAGAGCTTTAATTGCTGAACACTATGCACGTTTCAGAATTGCCGTATATTTATTAGTTTTGAAGATATTGCAGTTTTAATAAATAAAATTAATTGAATAAAATTTCATGTCTGTGCACGCGTCAGTAGTAGCAGTGGCGAGGTTAGACAGAGATGGCTGTGATTATTCCCTCTCTCTCTTGCTTACGCCGCTAGACTAGCACAGTTTGACACTTTCATATAACGATCTGATAGGTCGACTATATGAATCGTTGTAATATATATATGTATATATATAAAATAACGATTCATAATAGCGTCCTATCAGAGCGTTATATGAAAGCTATAGACGGTACGAGTGTAACGCCGTAAGCTAGAGAGAGATAGAGAGAGAGCGTATAATCGCAGCCATCTCACTCTAACCACGTCACCGCTACATTAGAATCTAGTTCAAACAGGTAATTTTACTCAAAGCGAATTATCAGTTCAACGTGCAATAACTTCAAAAGTTGTAAATATACGGCAATTCTGAAAACAGCATTATATTCAGCAAGAAAAGCTTTATAAGTAGCCGCAATCTCAGTTAATATAATTAACAAATAAAGAAGTTATACGGATGACGCACGCCAACAGGAATAACGAGAGAATTATGCTACGTAGGAATACGGTGTTTTCACACACACACAGATAAAGACCTAAACAACAATATTCTGTGGTCAGATCTTCGGAAACACATTTGCAAATACCTGTAATCAATTGATCTGCAAATACAGGAAGTACGATTTTGACAAGAATTTCTATGCCGTTTGGAACCTGTCACCTGTCACGGAGTGTTTGAGCGACCTGTTCGAGATTGTCGAAACTGGAAAAACGCATGATTTATTTGTACAACCAATCAGCAGCCCGTATTTAAAACAGACGCCAGCTAAAAGCGAGGGGTAACATCACTCTTCGTTCGGTACTTAAACACACTAGACGTGTATAATTCACATTCAGAAATTTTTAAATTACACAACAGTGCAAATTTAAGTTCTAAATCGAGAAGTAGTCCGCAGTGTAGATGAATTAACAACATTCAATAACACTAGCTGCGTAAAACAACCGTTAATTAATTAATCCATCAGCCGTGAAGGACCTGTGCTGCAGAAGGCTACAGCATCTGTAATTGCCAGGGCATCTTCAACAGCATTGATCAATCCATTCTTCTGTGCAACACCATCGAAAGGAGGACCTCTACAGATTCCTATCTTCGGTCAGCGCATCAAACAGTAAGAAATAGATTCATTGATCAATGACATAAGCGCTAAACAAATAATAAAACAATAAACAATTTTAAAAAGATACTAAGAAAAGCACACATTGTATTTTAACTATAAGATTAGCTTTAATATAGTATAGGAGTGTTGAATGGAAAGTGGTGTGTAGTATTGGACGTGCAAATTATTGCAGACCTGTTCTTTAGCACTGGTTTGGGAGATAGAAATCTCTTAATCAAACCAGATAAGAGCTATAGGTCGTTTGAGCGTCTTAATCATTACTTTCCACACTCACTCAATAATTATAAGGTTAGGGTAGAATTAAGTCCTACCAATAATAAATATAAAGTTTAAAAATCATTTATTAAAACATTAAATATAATGATCAAGCAAATCTTAAAGTGTTATTTGTAACGATTCCCCTTGAAAACCACAATCACTGAACGAATCCTGAGAAAGGGTGTCTACATGCGCTGAGCTAAGCTGAAACCGTGTCATTTGTATCTGGGATTTGTTCTGGCGCCCAGGTAAATTAAAATCACGGGTAAGTAACTTTTTATCTAACATCACAAATATTAGATAATTGTGTTAGACGAAAGGGAGCGTTGTAATATATATATATATATATTATTCCCTCTCTCTCTCTTGCTTACGCCGCTAGACTAGCACAGTTGGACACTTTCATATAACGATCTGATAGGTCGACTATATGAATCGTTGTAATATATATATATATATATATATATATATATCTTTTTGGGTACGTTTTAGAAACTTTATCTGTTTGGAAACTGTTTTTAGTTTCCACCCTATCACTCTGTAGTTTATAACTTTTGTTTGGCTGCCTGTGACTGTGGGCATGCCTATCACAGCAGCAGTACTTATTATTCTGTAATCATTCCTCTACATACGAGAACTCGTAGTATCTCCTTGTGTCCATATTAATTCACGTATACCAACCATTTCAGTTTTGTTCTGTTTTGTTCATCTTCTTTATTGCGTGTTATATATGTTAACAAGTCGAAAGTGGAAAACCCAACGATCGATCTGTATTGCATCACTGAAAGTTATTGTAGCTTTGTGTGACAGTAATTTACGTAAATAATGTAACTGTATTGTACAATAATGTATATGGAAGTATACAGGTCTACACGGGTCTTCATTTACTTTATTTTTACTGTAAACATCCAGAACTTTGCACGTTGTGATTGCAAACTGTCGTCGAGCTTTCACGTAGGGTAAAAGTAGAGTGATCCGTTACGAACATGTCGGATAACAAGCCACGGGAATAGATTGTCTGCGTGTATTGGCGTGTTTATAGACACATAAACAGTATTAGTGTTTCAGTAAACGTATATCGTTATGACCTGGCGTCTATATTAGGTAAGATCTTTTACCTTAGGACACACAAGTGAATGCCACACACACGCGCGCGCGCGCGAATGTAGCAGAAATTCTGATTTTGTAATAGCACTGTAGTTTATGGTCAACAGTTAAGCGCTTGTATGTATCTCACTATCTCCCTATCTCCGCAGAGTATGCAAGCTGTTTTTACGTGTATATACTCGGTGTCATAGGGTACGGTCATCGGTTCGAAAACACGTTATATAATGGCATCAGTTGTTTACTTCAAAGACAGATGTTCTTGCTGAAGGCAGCTTAATGTATGTGTTGGAAGTTATTTGAATAATATTGTGTTTTGTTTCGACGATGCTACGTTGTAAATGTTTCAAACTGGTGATTAAAATATTAGTACGTAACGTTAGCTCATTAATTTTACAAAGACACCGCGAGTAGAGCGTGCATCTGTGTTTTATAAATTAATAGGCAAACCACGGCAAGGTTAAAGCGGAGCGTGCCCCGGCGGACCGTGACGCAGTTACATGCGACTTCAGCCCCGCCGTATGTAGGGAAATTGTGTAGCTTTAGCCATAACTTCTTACTGGGAAACGTTTCTCTGAGACGCAGACGATATCTGAGAACTACGTTAAACTTAGAAATTACCTATCTCATGGTATATACCTTTCTGTCTGAAGGCACATGATAGACTTACTGGATTATTTATTGTTTTTTCCATGTTCCGAAAGGAAATGGAAGTATGGTGATCGCGTGTTCGAGGTAAGGGCTGATTCTGATTGTACTACCCTCAAAACATGAAGAAAAGTCTGTGTGTGTGTGTGTGTGTGTGTGTGTGTGTGTGTGTGTGTGTGTGTGTGTGTGTGTGTGTGTGTGTGTGTGTGTGTGTGTGTGTGTGTGTGTGTGTGTGTGTGGAATTTGTTCTATGGCGAACGATAACTCTGCAAATTCAAACAGAATCAAATAATTTTCTTCATATATGCCTGAGTTGTAGAGGACTATTGATTTTGGTGAAGATCGGTTAAGGGGAAGGGGTAGTTTACCTGCAACGTTTTATGTTTTAACAAGAGTAAAGTACTCAGTTTTGATAAATAAAGTATCCTGAAAAGAAGGTCATAATAATCCACTGTAGAAAGGTAGATGAAATATTTATAAATGAACAGGGTAGTTGAAGGGAGAGGGGTATTTTACAATAAATGAAAATTATAGTTGAAGGGGGAGGGGATATTTTTTTATGTGTACTGCGTTATCGGCAACAAAGAAGTATTTTGTTGTTAAAATTCCTTCCCGGACTGTTTAGCCGTGGTCCAATGTTTTCTGCAAAGCCAGACGTTTTGGCAGTGCCATCGACTGCCATCATCAGTGAAAATCGAGTGCGCTAACGTAAGGTGGTATACGTTAGTGACCACGGTGCTGTGGTTAAGGCTGAAGCAAGAAGTAGAAAGAAGTAGTTTCTATGGAAATATTTTATTTCGAAAATGATTTAAATATAAATCTTAGAACATGGAAGTCATGTATGGTTCTCCATACCGACATTTCCGTCCTTGTTTGTGACTTGGTTTTAATGTCCAGGACCTGTAACGCACTTCTTTGGGCCTAAAGGAAACCGAACAAAACTTATGCATAGAAACGGTGTTTTCTATATTGAAAGTCCAGTTCGCTCTCTTGTTACTATCACTATTCATCTGGTAAGACTGGCTTCCACATTTACTTGTTAAGGTGCTGTGGTGTTCTGCAATAAAGCAATTCCAGTTACCTTAATCATCTACGAAGGAATTTCGTGAGTATTAAAGGCCGTCCGATATGCTATTAAATCTATAAAACATTAATATATACATTTATTACGTTCATACTTTACCTTGAATCTTAACCTATTTTTCAACCTACTCACCAGTACTGTAAACACATTTTTCGCATCGTGTCACTTCACCTTAAATACGTAAAGTACTTTGTCACTTCTTTAACGAAGTTTGTCGCTATTTTTTCAAACTCATCTACCGCACTTTTGACCCCTTCATATTCTTGAAACTTTGTGAAGCTAAGACATTTTTCAGACGCTTATTATGGAGCTGACCTCAGTTATTATGGGGCTATGAAACTAGGATGAAAAAACATTTGAGTCTCAATATTCCACCAATTCCATCGGCAGTGGATGACCGCGCGTTGTCATGAAGCAGAACGGCTCTAAAAACAGTAACTGTAAGCTTTTTGTTTAAGGAACATTTGTCTAAACATTTTGGTTTAGGCGATGAGTTATGCTTCCATTACATCGACCGGTGTTAATGTGAAATACACGTGACATGGCGTTTACGGAATCCGTCACTTTCATCACAGTATTGGTCGTGAAAGTTTTTTGTCATAACGTTGTTTGGAATTTGTGGATTTTGTGATGCACTTATTTTGTAATAAAGAAGCAGTCCTGATGTTATTCCTAAAGTTCGTGAAATTTGCGTTACAAAAAATCACATTTTACAAAACGTTTTATTTCACGGATGTTCCACGATTTCGCCAGTGACAAATGAGGGGCGGCCACTACGGCTTCATCATAAAGATCATTGTACTGTCATTACTGGAATCTTGATACCATTCTGCAAATTACTATCGCCCATTTCATTTTTATCCACGCACCTTAATACCGATGAATTTCATATACTTTTGCTTTTTGTACGTGCAAAAAACGTTATCACACAGCGGATTTCAATTTTCGGGATTTTCTGGGAGCATACTTTTTTTAAAAGCATACCGTCACTACTTATGAAACAAGAATCTTAGATTGATATTTGTTAAATTTGTTAAATACAAAATACAGCACCACGGTAATATCCAAACGTGGATGACTAACGAACAGAAAACTCACCACGGCTATTTGAACGAAAACATTTCGTGGACGACCGACTTCGTTAAAAAGTTTAGCCTATGAAAACAACATTACTGTTTAACGAACTTTTATTTGTACTTTAAAAAAGAAAAGTGATTTGTTTGCGTAATGTCGAAAATCTAGATACAAAGAACTTCAATAAGTTGTAGTCTAGTGTAGAAGTCGACCACTGCGTGAAAGCAGTTTTATACGCACAGTGATTTTAATCAGTTGGTCATTTTAAGTTGATCAGAGAGTAAGTAAAAATATACGGCTTTCTTACTTTAAAAAATCAGAGAAACTGAAAAGGAGTAGAAGACTTGGACGTTACCGTTGAAGAAGCGGTGAAGTGAGCCAGAGGTAAGCAGAATTATAAGTGTAGAGAAAAGTTACCGACATCACAGTTACCACTAAATGCGTCTCTTCTGTTGGATAATAATTTCGTTTTGACTGTATACATCGGGGAGATCTGGACACTTAAAGAAAATGATCAGAAAACTGGATACACTTGAATGTGGGTGCTACAGGAAACTCCTGTGTATGCCATGGACGAAACAACACATCAGTATGTCAATTTTAGGGGGTCTCAATGTGAAGGAGTGACTCCGCTGTTGCAGTACACGAAAAATACTCTTTAACGCGTTAGGGACGTGAAATGATGCTGTTAAGCTGTTGAAGGTCGAGGTCGAAGTCAGTTGAATAGATCAAGAGTACCAAGTCAACAACAGAACAGATCCCCTAGAATCACTGACAATCATATGCACGAAGCTGTTGTGCCATGATCGATTGAGAACAGTAAAGGACATTCTCAACCATTAGTCACCACCTCCCTGACAACAACCACGAACAGAGCAGAAGGTTCTGAAGAAAAACTATATATTTAGGAGGGTTTAGGGACGTAGATTTTTAATCGCGCACCTAGGTTTTGGGCCTGGAATTGTAAAGAAGAGGGGCAAGTTGCAAGCCTGATACGCATTTCTGATTGTGATGAATCTGTAAGCTGTGCGAAATCAGATTACTATAGTATTTGTCATTTGTTGGGGGGCGGGTTTTGTGTGATGCCAGTAATAACTAGAGTACCGTATTCAATAGAATGTGAAGTGACTAGCACGGTGTGCGTGTATAACAAAGATAATTCTCGTTTTATCACCGTAGATTCCGACTGCGGCACACATGGCGTCTGGATGTACATTTTTAACAGACCAGATGTTATGTAGTGTATTTTGTGCAGATGGGACTGTCATCTTGTAATTACATAGATAAAGTTATGTACACTGATAGGTGAGCAGTATTATATTACAAAAGCTGTTCTCTTTATTACACCTGTGTAAAATTCTATTGATTAGGCTATATTAGGTGTCAGTCGTGTATGTGTGTGTGAACACGTCCGTGCGTGTATTTACAGTAGATTAAATGTTGCATCGACAGGATGTATTGATCTTTTACAAAATATCCGCTATAATAGATTCTATGAAATTATGTCTATTGTGTGTGTGTGCGTGTGTTGGGAACTTCTCCAGTTCACAAAAAATGAGTGTAAATTAGCTATACCAAAGTATACTGACGTTTACATTATAATTACATTCGAACTTGATTTTATTGGAAAGATTCACTTTGATTTATTCATGGGAATTAGTTTACTATGAATTTGCGAAAACGGTAATGTAAATAAAACAGTACGTGTCTTGAATAATAATAACATTTTTATTATACCTATACCAGCACACGTATTCAAGGCATTAAGAATAATTGTTTCAACTTAAAAAAATCAAGGGGCTCATTTCCTACATGTTTTCTTGACTGAACCCCCCTCCCCGTAAGACCAGTTGTGACGTATGCTGGGGAGACGTGGACACTTAATAGTGGCTTACATAATTTAAAAGTCTTTGAAAGAAGATTAGAAGAAAAATTTTTGTACCAGTGAAGGAAGGTGAAGAATGCCCCATATACGAAACAGTAGGGAATTGGTAGATGGGGAGGACATAGTGAGGTTCAATAAGTCCATGATGATCAGCTGATTGGGACATGTGATGCGCGTGGAGGACGACAGAACGCCCAAAGTATTTCTTAGAGGGACAATATATTAGCAAAGAATGAAAGGAAGACCTAGAAGGTGGTGGCTACAGGACGTAGACGATGACCTCAGGAGGATGGGTATTGGAGGCGGATGCTGGAGGAAACTAATCGGGAGGCCAAGGCTCATCGTGGGCTGTAGCGCCAGAGGAATGAATGAATGAATAAACGCCCACCCCATATTTTCGAGAGAGCTGCTATCCTTTCCCTGGTGTATAAGCTGGCAGTGCCCCTTCGCATTCGTACAGGTGCAAAACATATGTATACGTGCTAATAGAATAAAATTAAACTATTGACCGTGACGCTTACACTTCAACGTAATTCTTTGCAGTTTTCTTTATCAATATGGACTATGTATTATGTCAGGATAATTAAGGATTTGTGTTAAGATGTTAGGAATAATTAATAATCGTTAAAGGTATGTTGATGAGAATTACGCACACACCATTCAGGTTTCATCGTATTAGGTGAATTATGTTTAAAATGCTCTCAATAACTTGACAGCCACTTATATCATTTTATCAATCAGTAATGTAATATATGTGACGTGTGTTTGTATAGGCGAGAGAGGTAGGGGGCGTGATTTACGAGTACGTTTGTTTAACCAAGGGAAGATTACGTAATGTCATTTGTGCTGCTAATGCACAGATCTCCCTTATTCGATCGATCTTATTTAGCATTTTAAAAATGACTCGATTGTTATCAGACTTAGGCAGTAATTTTTCTACCAGTAGGCCTTCGAGGTCAGCAAGAATAAAAATATAATGTCTCTTAAATCACGAATTACAAGTACTGTTTGTTATGGTGTTGAATTTAGTAAAACACCTAGTAAAAACCCGTTTATTAGGGTTTTTTATTAATGCTAGCTTCTAAGATGTAAGAATCTTAAGATGTTTCCAACGGTATATAGTGTTTGTCATTTTTGAGTTGGCTACTTGCTACTGTTCCTCCAGACAATAACGTGTTATCTTATCTTTTCTTCTTATCTCATTTATAAGTAGAACACATATTACAAATGTACACAAACTGTATTCGACGAACGGCGATATGCTTTCCGCTTCACAAACAGGAACAAGTAGCTTTGAACTCCGTAGAATTATGGAGACAGTGTAAGCGTACCGATTGTTAACGAGTTGTCCAAATATTCAGAATTATGAATAGACCGCTGATAAACTATATAAATCTTAACGCGTTCAACCTCTTGTCTTCAACTCTGTAGTTTGTGTACTAATAGCGAGGGGGGTTGCGGAGTGCTTCCAGATAAGCGTGTCAGCTTATACAAATATTATCTGTATATTTATATATACTAATATTTTCTTTCTGTACACAAAATAAGATAGGAATAATCGATGCAGCAAAACAGCAGGAAAACTATATAGTCTGCCTGAACTGTTGTCATAATGAGACACGCTTAATGGTATTGTCATAATTGGTACGTGCTTCGACCATTGTTTCTCATTGTATGATTAGTTAGTTATTGAGCCAAAATTTTAAGCAAGACTCGTTGAAGCAATTTTAAATTCTAATAACGTATCGTAGTCACGAGCGTTGCATTTCAATTAGAGAAACTGTTTTAAGTGTACCACTCATTGCTTTGTTCACTTGACGAACTCATTTAGAAGTCAATTGTTGATACGCGTGTATTTATCGGGAATCTCGGTTTTAATAGGAATTAGTTTTTAAGTGTAATTGTTGACTGAAGATAACATTATACGTTGATTGAGTAATATGGATTAAAGTTTGAAGTGGGTCTGTGTTTATTAGACTGTTGTAGTGGATGTTTTTTAAGTGTCTTCCTTTTTTTTTGAAATGACTGAACATTAGTGGTATGTTAATGGTTACAATAAAGTATGAAAATACATTTCAGATTTGGTGGAAACTGTAAAATGAACAGGAGATAGTAGTATATCCAGGATTTTCCAGTTACGTTACTCTTTTATACCCCGTGTCATATTTACTTACTTTCTGTCAGTTGTTTTATAGATAACGCCAAATTTCTACAGTCAAAATGTGGAAAATCTTTAGTGCCTATCGCTTAAAAAACAAAATTTACAGGACAGGATATTTATATACGTGGCATGTAAATGCAAGAGTGGCGTTGTTTGTACCAAGCCTTCGTCGCGGATGACGTACGGGAATTTTGATCAGACGTGGCGGCTCGGATGCGCGAACATTGTAGGGAGAAGTGTGGAGTTGACGACTGCGCATCAGTTCGTCTGAGCAAAATTCCTGTAAAAACCCACCAAACACCGTTTACGAAAGAAATCTAGTGTTCGATTATCACAGCTTACTGGTTATTAATAAGACGTTTGTCCTCTATACATCCTACAGTCATTGACTGTTTGCTAATTAATTGTTGTAATTGTGAATAGTAGGCCTAATGAATGTTATTGGTTGACAATTAGAACGTTCCCAGAGTTAAGAGATATTGGTTTTTATAATGTTCCAAGACAAACCAGTTACAGTCATTTCATTAAGTGGTAGAGGGGAATAACGATATCATGACATTACAGTAGTACAATAAATTTAAAATAGTAAAAAAAGCTAATACTTACAAACTAATAAAATGCACAGCCTTTGAGATCGAGTGTGTAAGACAGCACCGTCCCATTAAAATAGACATTGGCTTTGATTTAGCTTTATGATACAGAAGCTTCAAAGCTTTAACTTCAAATTAAATTATAGATGTCGGATTGACTATAGTGTGAACGTAGAATGTGGTGAATAGATTCAATACATATGTATTCGTTATTCACGTGTTCTTCTTCTGATAGTTCCTATACGTTTCGGATGTTGGATATCATACAGACTATTTTAACTTTCTGTACTGCTGCACGGAATAAGTCAGTTGTATTCATGCCAAACCAGGTCCTTAAATTTCTCAGCCATGAGATTCTCGGCCGCCCAACTCCTCTCTTTCCAAGTACTTTTCCCTGTAGTATGGACTGCAATAAGTAAAATCTCTGTTCATTTCCATGAGGTGTCCCAGATACTGAAGCTTTCTTATCTTCATTGTGTTAATAACTTCCCTTTCTTTCTTCATCTTTCTAAGAACTTCAACATTAGATATATGTGCTGTCCATGAAATGCTCAGTATTCTACGGTAAAGCTACATTTCGAAAGATTCAAATTTTTTAGTTCTGGCTTCAGTCACAGTCCAAGATTCTACACCGTAGAAGAGGACCGAGAATACGTAGCAGCGTAAAAGTCTCATCTTTGTGTTTATTGTTAAAGCATGACTTTTGAATAAACTGTTCATTCTAGTGTACACTGCTCTTACCTTTTCAATTATTCACATGTTGGTTGTAGAAAATATGCGTGATTTTTATAATGTGCGTCTCGATTATAGTGGATTTTTTAAAACAAGGCGTTTGTTCTACTCAGTTCCTTTTGTACATAATATACAATTCATGTAATGAGGTACGTTACTGAAGTACATAGAAAACCCCATTCTAAAATGTCCGTTAGACATTTGATAATCGTTGTGTGCGCTAGAATCACATTGAGATAACACGTATTTTCGGTACGAACAGACGGACGACTGCTCGCATGGCAGTACTGATTTGTTATTTGAGTTATCGCAAGGAAAATTTTAATATTTTTCATATTATAGTCTTTGAATTACATTTTATCATGCCAGACTGCATGTCGCTCGGTATAATGAATAATAAATCCCATTTGATCTTGACTATAAACCGTTTTTCTTTATGAAATTAAAGAACAAAATGCAGCTAACTAATGTAACTAACAATATGCAATGTAATTTTTCAGTTTCTTGATACTGCTGATCGTGTATTTTTTTGTGTTTGTGCTCTTTATTTTTATAAGCCATATTCAGCAGAGACATTTGCTTGTATCGTATGTTGTAAATGTGTAGCTGCTTCCTCCATTATATATTGTGAGGCGTATATTAATCGGAGTGCGCGTGTTTAGATGAGACAGCTTTATTGCGCAAAGAAAGAGGCTAAATTTTGGTGCAACTTGCATCCGAATGTATTTATCGTTTGTGGACGTCAAAACTCCCAGTATCATAACTTTTACAGCCGACAGTATTTCACTGATCGCATTTCTGTTCAACACTATCAGCGTAGCTATAAGAAGTTGTTCAAAGTGCTGTAGGCGTACTTTATTCATCTTCAGTCCTATATCTTGTTTTTTAAAACTAACTATATTTTTTAAATATGGCTTTGGGCTTGTAAACAATTAATAGATTTAATTGTTATAAAACATCACGAGCATAACAAAAAAATTTACTTCTTTTACATAAAACCTTAATTTATAAGTAAAACCGTGATGAGGTTTATTACGTTAATTTATTGCAATAAATAATATTTCCGGAAGCTAGGTGTATGACTATTTGTTATTAAATTTACATTACAACAACAAAACAATGAATGCGATGATAATACACAAAGCTGTATACCTATTGAAGTACAGAAAACACTAAATAGTCTATGCCGACCATTGTACTTCCGAAAGACTTTTAGCAATTTATCTGCATACTACTCAGGATGGAGTCGTGTAATTTTACACTTAGCTCCAAGTTCTTTTAACATCAGAATATACAGATTCGATTCACTAACTAAAGAATCCAAGTCCTTTCTGTGTGTTTGAGCAGAAATCAGTGACATAAAATAACACTACATGAGCCTTGGGGGTAGTGTTAACTTTCAGATCGACGTAACTGTTACGGAATTCATTTATGTATTTTAAACAACCAATATTGCATATATTCTCACGTAGGCTTCCGCGGTCGGTGTCCATTATGTTTTTGAAGTCTTCTTCCGGTACGGACCACGTCAAAAATGTCTTGTATGGCCTTTTGACTAGGCATTTTTGACGCGGTCCATACTGGAAGAAGACTTCAAAATCATAACGAATATTGCAGTTTGCGCGCAGGACGTCCATTTTATCGTAGAGTTCCATGAGTTTTTATCCGAGTTGAATGTATTTTTCCCAATTCAAACTATCTTCCTCAAATTCAGTTACTTCTCTGTTTAAATTAAGTATTCACTACCACAATCATGAGTTGTAATTCTGATGGTCGAATTATATCTCAATTATCTCAGTTTTCGTATGGCCTGAAAAAATTGGAGGGTATTTAGAGATTTTGTAGGTTTTATAATTTGTTTTATTACTTTTTCTTTTTTTGCCATTGTTTATAATTGTTTAAGTAGTCCCCAGTCGTTCTGTGTGCACAACATAGGTTTAATTTGTCTTATGACGCAGTACATCATGCTTGCAACATGGGAGCGGCTAACAAGTGTGTAATGTTTAAGTTCATGGCGATTGTCTCTTTAATTATTAAAAGTGATCATAATGTTCTTAAGAACATGCAGCCAAGCTGAGTAGAACTAATTTTTTACTCTGGAATCTTTCAAGTTCTTTAGCTGCACTATCTTCATTATAAAATTGACGATGATAAACTTCGTGTTTGCAAATAGACTTTTCGACTGACTATACTGAGCCATACTTTCAAGAAACTTCCAACACATTTAAATCAGAATTTTAAGTATATATTTTTAAGATGAATGTTTCCCTTTAACACGTTCAGTAAATGCTTGTACATTATTCCATAATACTAAATGCTGTGTAGTATTTTTAATTAAACCATCTTTCACATGTAATAAATCACATTTTATGATTTAATGTAAATCTTTTTACAAAATGTCAAGTTCGATTCAAAATGAATCGAAGACAACGTGAAAACCAGTAGCAATCCCAGGCATAGTTCTGGAGGAAAGAGAAAATTTGTTTGCATTTATTATATGTTTCGTGTAGAAATTTGTTGTTGGTTTGAATTGTCTCCAGATTTTCTTTGTTTTTGTAGCTTTCCATCTGCTGCAAATATAGATATTTCTTCATCTTATGCCGTCTTATTATTAATTCTTGTAACAGAAATGTCGTATCAGTTCACATATTGAGTGTTCTTTCATTGTAGGTGATAAACGTTTTTCATGTGGGCTTTCAAATTCTTATAGTCATTTGATAAGTTTTATAAACAATTTTCTACATTTGAAAGTTCTACAAGACACTTATAACTACTTTTTAAAAATTTGTTTCATAGGTTTTTTTACCAGACGATTGAATGGCCTTCGAAAAATTAGGACGACATGTTCCTCCCACTAAACCACACAAAGTGCACTCACAAAGTTTGCGGTTTTTCTTGTATTTTCGTGTATAGATCGAAAATGCGAGTACACCGGCAACTTTATAGTTTTATGATTGTTAAGACTTTAAACAGATCGATTAAAGTATGTTACATGGGACCTACATCCAGATAGCGACAGTTTATTATTGTTACGACAGTACAGAACAGTCTACGTGTTTGTCGAATGTGTCAGAAGAATCTCGCTCTATGTATGTGGCATACGTGACTGTCAACCGCGCGGACTGTGTCAAGGCCGCAGTTAATTACGTAGTTCACACGGGCGCTAAGACGCAATTAGGAACATTCTGGTCTGTGAGCATTGTATAAATACTTGGCGGCAGCGGCCTTAGTTTTCAGTATAGCTGCGATATATTTACATTGCGGTTCGAGTTATTGTCGCGCGATTACAAGCGATATTACTGTGTGCGTTCAAGTGGTTATTAATTAATTGTTGTGTTTTATAATCGGACGGTATATTGTACTACAATTGTGTTTTAATATTAGTTGACATTTATTTGCGTGTGAACAATTTTTATGTGATTTGTTATAAGAGACTATGTTGTTAATTACGAACTGTTTAACTGTGAAAATTAAAGCTGGTGATTAGTGACTTAATTGGTGTCTTGTACTTATTTTGTTTTCCACTGTACCTACGACGATCGAGTAGACCGTCGTAACAATGGTGGCAGAACTGGGATAAAACGGTTAACAGTGGAAACAGTGGACACTTTGTACAAAACGAGTGTGATTCGTAATTAATCGGTAAACATGGATCCCAGTCAGATGATGAAACCTTTACAAACACTGCTGCGACAGACACAGGAAGAAGCAGAAAAACGACAGGATGAGAAACGCAGACAGGAAGCGGAAGAAGCAGAAAAGCGACAGGATGAAAAACTCAGGCAGGAAAGAGAAGAGGCTGAGTAACGTCAGAAAGCATTAATGCTAGAAACAGAAGAAAGTCAAAAAGAAGAACGGAAGCGTGAAACAGAAGAAATCAAGGAGTTAATACATGAACAAAAGCAGATACAAGAACAAACCGCTGCAGAGTTGGGTCTCCTAAGAGGTGAGCTTAATAAACAAGTTACTAAAATATCGGAGGTACACGAATCAGTGACATTAAAAATAGTTGAAGTAGAGAAATCTGTTTCGAGTGTTGAAGAATCGATGGCAATAGAATATCTGACAGAAGAAACCATGTCAAATAAAATATCTGCAGTACAAATCTCAATGGCAAACGTAAGAGCTCAGAGAAAGACACAGAAAATAAGTCAATAGAGAAGGTCACCTCGCCTGCGGTTGGGACAGTTCATGACAAGGCCCCAACCTTTGATGGAAGCACGCACTGGCGACGTGTTTACGCCAATTTGAAGCTGCTCATGCGCAAATAATTGGACGCAGAAAGACAAGGCAGTTTCACTCGTTCTCATTAAAAGGACCCGCGGCAGAATTACTACAGAAAGTCCCACCTGACAGCCAGAACAGCTATGCCGAGTTGATAAAAGCTCTAGAATTACGCTACGGTGATAAACATTTGCGAGATGTGTACTACGCTCAGTTGAGAACAAGACGACAACGTTCCGGGGAGAGTCTTCAAGAGTTTGAAGCAAGTATCGACAGATTGATTAGATTGGCCTATCCTGAAGCACTAGATGATTTTCGAATAAGGTTTGCTGTGCAGACATTAAAATTTAATACATTTTATTGATGGCATTGGAGATTGTGAACTTCAGCAAGTGTTACGAATGGCAAGACACCGAAATAGCTCAGAAGCTCTTGTTCACGCCCTAGAGTTTGAAGCTGCCAAGTCAGCGTCCCGCCACATTAATTGGTTTGTGCCATCACGTTGCAGTCAGAAGATCCCTGTATCATATTGCCTTTACGATGGGTGCAGAAAAACAATGTTGTTGGACAAACAATTCAAAAGTTCAAGAGAGTCGCAACGATTTGAAAAAGACAAGACAGAAATGCTACAACTGTGGAAAACGTGGTCATCTAGAGTGATCGCACCAATTGGAGAAGTAAAGCCCCAGAACAGCACACAGTTTCCACGCTGCATAAGACCAGTGGAAACTGGATTATTAATGGATTTGCGGAAGGTAAACCAACATCATTTACAGTTGACACGGGCGCAACTGTGTCCATTGTGCGCCCTGACTTAGTCAGAAACCGCCAGCCTCTAATTAGCTCTTGTACAATACAGACTGTGACTGGAAGCCCCGTCAAGGTGCAAGGAAAGGTAGACGTACGAGTACGCCTGGGTCTTCTCGAGTTTAGCCACCAAATGCTCGTTGCAGACATTGTCGATGAAGTGATTCTTGGCACGGACATTATGAATGCCTACGGATTCGTTGTGGACTTAAGAGAGAATGTCCTGAAGGTTGGCCAAGAGAAGATAAAGCTTTGCATGGCTAAAATGACGGTGTACCAACCATTCGATTAAGCGAGTGGCATTAGTCGAAGAAAAAGTCAACAGGTCTGACCAAGAGGAACCCTCCCTATTGCAAGCGGAAATGGAGGAAGAACTAGCAGAGGAAATACAAATAAGTGTAACGACAAAAGAAGAGATTGGAAAGCCAACTATGGGTGTCGAGACAAAACTCTTGCTTGTTCCTGAGCTGATTGAAGCGCTCGATGGCAAAGTGGCTGAAGATGAGGTTACGCAAGAGGTTGTTGACGAGAACCAAACAAACTTGGATCAGCCAGTGGTGTTTAGGTCATCAGTACATGACGCAACGGGAGTGATTCCAGCAAAACTAGTGGTTGAGCGGAAGACTCGCATTCCTGGGAACGTGATGTTTGGATCACACGAGACTGAATTCGAAGAACCAGAGAATTATCTTTCGCAAGGACGTCCCCCTAGATCGCCTGGTCGAGTATTACTTCAGAGACGGTTTGCCAGTTCGGGACGAACAGGCTTAAGGAGGAGGCTGTTACGACATTACAGAACACTTTACGTGTTTGTCGAATGTGCCAGAAGAATTTCGCTCTAATGTATGTGGCATACGTGACTGTCAACGCATCCGCGAGAGTTTTCTCGAAGCCGCCAGCCGCGCGGACTGTGTCAAGACCGCAGTTAATTACGTAGTTCACACGGGCGCTAAGACGCAATTAGGAACGTTCTGGTCTGTGAGCGTTGTATAAATACTTGGCGGCAGCGGCCTTAGTTTTCAGTATAGCTGTGATATATTTACATTGCGGTTCGAGTTATTGTCGTGCGATTACAAGCGATATTACTGTGTGCGTTCAAGTGGTTATTAGTTAAGTGTTCTGTTTTATAATCGGACGGTATATTGTGCTACAATTGTGTTTTAATATTAGTTGACATTTATATGCGTGTGAACAATTTTTATTTGATTTGTTATAAGAGACTGTGTTGTTAATTACGAACTGTTTAACTGTGAAAATTAAAGCTGGTGATTAGTGACTTAATTGGTGTCCTGTATTTTGTCTCCACTGTACCTACGACGATCGAGTAGACCGTCATAACATTATCTTCCGATATTGTATAACAATTGCTGTTCTTTCTCTCAGAGCAGCATTTATTTGGATCTTTTTTTTTCTGGAGAAAAAATAAGCAAATGTTTAAACGGTTCACGTTTAAACTAGTCACGTTCAGAAATAATATTGAAATTCTGACGTAGTACACGATCAAATGGCTACGGTTGTGTACATAAAGGATAGTCACTGACGTGTTTTGAGCCAGTGTCATTGTTTTATATATTCTTGTGTTAACGTGTTCCGTGGGTACAATGTGCAGGCACACTGTTAGAAGACTTAACTTTAAGGCCTCGTTTTTAAATAGACATACGTATATGTATAGTCAGTTCCTTTTTAAAATACAATTACTATTGTATTATAAATGCATAATATTAGTTATCGGAATTAATTAATGTAAGGAAACTCCTCATGCGTTTTACGTATGACTTAACGCTTCTGTAAAAAATTTAATAAGTTTTGATAATGAATTTAATTAATTTCCAGTTATACAGTTGTTATTGCTAGAAATATTTAAACAAAAATAACCATTTTTTTGGATTATGCAAGACCCTTATTTTTGATTAATTTTTTTTAACGACTTGAGAATTAAAAAAAAAATTGGTCTTAAATTACTTCAAATACATTAAGAAATCAAACAAAAAAGAAAAATCAGAAATGCTCTGACGTTTGATTTAAAGTTGGTTAGGACCAGAGTGCACAGTGTAATATGAAAAAGAACATTTTGATAGAACTTTGTATAAATCTTAAATAATATCTGAATAGGCATCTATTGCTGCTTTTTTAAGGTTGAATTGGCAGAATAATTAGATGTCTAAAAATAGATTCAGTAGATGGACTACTATCATGAAACGGAGCTTGTAATACGAAATTTGACACGATTCTCATTAAAAAGGTCTCCACAATTTTTTAAAGATTGTGGTTTTCGCTAATCTTTATATTTAAATTTTAGAGATTTTATAACGCGCATTGTATCTCCAGTGTCTAGTATTATCCACTCTAAAATTATTATAATTTTACTAAAAAGTTTGTACACAGTAACATGTCGAAAAAGCGGAAATATTTTACGGCATATAATTACAATTTTGGAATATCGAGTATCAGGTACTTCTAAATTAAGTACACATTTTTCTGTTTTAATTTTCTAAATTTTCCTCCAACATATTTTTATTGCTAATTGGCCTTTTATATTAGGATATCGTGCTATTTTCTGTTTGCGACGTTAAGCAGGAGAAATCGTGGGAAAGAGAAGAGATTAAACCTTTCCAATATAATCTTTTATTTTTAAGATTTCGCTGGTTAAAACGTTTCGTAATGTACGCGTACATCAAATAGCAATCCACAAATGTTTAATACAGTTACTATACGTACTAAAGTACGTACAGTTTAAAAGTAGATGTATTGTACTTCTTCCATTTTTTTTTTTTTTTTTTTTACTCAAAAATAAGCGTGTTTCATAATTCAAACAAATGGTTATTTTTATTTAAATATTTCTAACAGTTACTATTGTATATCTGGAAATTAATTAAATTCATCATCAAAACTAATGTATTTTTGGTTACATGAAGTATTTGATTTAAAACAACAAAATTGGTTTTAACACACATGTACATGTGGTTAAAAAAAATGTGTTGCAATGTTCAGAGCGATGATAAATTCGGTGTAATAACACTGATTTTAAAACACCATAGTGAATTTCAGAAGTAAACTAAAGTAATGATATCATTAGCTAGTTAGCTTAACTTAAAAGCCCAATTTGTGATCACTTTGTGGATATTTTTGAAAAATGGGTAAATTCGTGAAAAAAGTTGCCACTGAAAAATAGTAAAACGTTTTACTTGAATTCCACAAGCAAGAAAACGAACAATTGGTATTTTAATTTCGTACTTAGACCTGTAACATTTCTCTTTAAAGCGACTTTCATTTCAGTTTCAAGTTTGATACTGTGTAAAAAATTGATAAATTTGACTATTTTATTAAAACAAGAAAATTTGATTTCATAGAAAGATGTCCTCAACGTGCTACGGCCGGAATGTTGAGAAATTAAAACTACTAAATATTTGTTGACAACTAGGCTATAGGGTACTCTTTATGACAAATGTCGGCTATTCCAAGATCTGATGACTTGTAGTTATTGTATTTCAACGTCAATTAAAGATACAATTTAAAAACAAAAACTAACTTATAGTGGTAATAAAATTGTAATACAGTGTATTAAAATGTTACCAGTGTAAGGCTGACAAAAAAATCTTAGTTGTCTTTCGCATCAAAAAGTCTGCAGAAAAAAAACGAGTAGACAACTGTCACTATTTAATTTGTGAAGGGTCAGTTACTAGTCGCTCTGCTTACTAGCTGAACACAATAGATATTTATAGAAATATTTTCACAAATAACACAGTTGTACCGAGCGCTGTCTGTTACTAATTCCGAAAGTGCCTTCGTTGACTCACATTTTAGGTCTCGAGGTGTATGTAAACTTTAGCGGCAGTCACCGTTAATAATGGGTGAAAGTGACCGGTACATCAACGGATCCGTCAGCTTACGGACATGTCGCATATCTACATACGTACAACGAACTGCGTGGAAATGCAGCGTGGTCACTAATATGTAATCTGTATGTTTATGTTTGTTTAATTATGTTCTTTTTTAGCCCAAATTTCCGAATCGCGTCTCTGGGTATATTATCCCGTATAGACTTTTATCATAACATCAAGTAGCTATCGTGGTTTATCGTGATTTTGTTGTCTCGTGGATTGTATAATAATAAACCAAAAGGAATTACAGGATACATTTTCATTTTAAATTACACCTTACATGTTTGCTCTACATGTCCACATCACATGCTTTTTTTCTTTTTCTTGAATCTGTGTTTTCCCTACTTTGTTTAACAATCTTCAGCAGATCCTCTGAGGGAAGAATCCCTCTGTATTCTGCCCTTAGAATTTGGAAGGTGACATGTTAAGGAATGGACAATTCATACAACTCTTGTAGCCTTTATTATGTTGAATTTCTTAGCATGCCAACTTGAATTTTAAAAATTGTGATATTTGTGTGTAGAGGTGAGCAGTAAATTTTTTGTATAAACTTACAGGAGTACACAGTAATTGATCGAGTTTTAGGCGGTATACTTAAAAGATTTTAAAGTTCGAAAATACTGCTGTGGAGAAAGCTTTTTATAATTTTGGTAATCTGGCACTGACATAATTAGCGATTAATTCGATGCCGGTCACGCTCGCGGAAGTCGCATAATTTTCTGCACGTAAACGTGAAAGAAGCCAGATTGTAACGATGCTGTAAATACCATCCTGTGACAGGTTCGCCCATTAATACTATTGCGTTACTTTGTAGTGCTACATAGTTTTATAAGATGTGGTGGTTTATAAACGGATACTGCATACAAGTTGCAGTACACATGCAGATTACGTAAGTATGGAACTACGCAATTAACCTGTTTGGAACGTATCGTACATACGATTTGTGTTTGTTACCGTAGGAACTAGTAACCATGTTGCTTCCGTGAGCCGTCCGTATAGTTTTGGCAGATTTATATGATGCTATCCAAACCACCATTAGTTATCGTGTTTTATACCAGTGGCGTAGCAAACGAGGTTACGGGAGGTTATCCCCCCCCCCCATGTAAATTCCAAATGAGGTCTTCGCAAAACCTGCGGTTAAGCGTACCAGCTCGCTAGCTACCGTAATAAAACATACGGAGGCTTTGGCGTATTTCCTACTACTGCCAACAACTCTCTCCTCCCGCTTATCGTGAATAAATCACAGCTAAGGAAAAATCCTCGTAAAACGTTTCTGGCGAGTCACATACACGTGGCGATGTCATTTTTACTTAGAATCCTTACCTTGCATTTCCTGAATTACTGTTGCGGTGGTTTATGGCTTTATAATGCGCGAGCATCTTTCTTGTAGCCTACATATTTTATAGACTTTAAAGCAGAGTTTTTCAGTGTACTCCACAGTCCCTTAAGTTTAGGTGTTCTAATTCTTCTGGAAAATCATTTTAATACAGTGTTTTGCAGTAAACAAAAATAGTAGCCTAAAGTTACTTTAATGTGAAGATAAGCCCAATTAAGTATATCAGGAAAACGTGTGTTCAGAACTAGAATTACACTGTAATTAAGTTTGGTGTTAAGGCTATAGTGTTTATTTTTGTTACAGATTATTTATACAATTACTTTTCTCCGTAAAGTCTTCAACTGCGAGTTGTGATCAGCTAGTATAATATATTTCATTACATGGCGGGATTGAAATGTATTGTGCTAGGAAAGCACTGGTTTAGATATTTTTGTAACGTATAGTGTTAATATTCAGATTAATCACACATTTTATTCACTTATTTATTTTTGTTGTTATTTATATATTGTTACGATATTACAGAACATTCTACTTGTTTCTCGGGTATTCTAGTGGAACCAGCTGTAATGTGTGCGTACGTGATTCTTAACAGGTGTTAACGAGATTGTTCCAGAATCACCAGTCCGCGCGCGCTGTGTTCAAGGCCGCAAGCAGTTAACGCTCTAGTGTTGACGCGTATTATGGATTGTTCTAGAATTTCATCGGGGTATAAATATGGGCATTCAGCGGTGCTTAGCTCAGTTTTAAGTGGCGATTAAGTTACTTAATGTCGACACGCAAAAGTATTGTGGCGAAGTGTTATGTGTTTTATAATTGTGCGTTGACTCTATTAGTTGACATTTTTATAGCGTGTGAACAATTTTCATTTGATTTGTTGTAAGAGACTATCTCGTTGATTACGAACTGTTTAATTGTGATAATTAAATCTGGGGATGAGTAACTTAATTGGTGTCTTATATTTTGTTTATTCAGAAAACTGTGTACTAATCTGAAAATATTCAAGAGATACTAAGATGTTAACAAGTATAAGAGACAACTTAGTAACCGGGTGTTAACGATTTTCATTACAGATCGTATACTGAATATGGAAAACCTGTAGAATCAAGTGTTATATCTAAAAGTTGTTAAAATGTGTGTGTGTGTGTGTGTGTGTGTGTGTGTGTGTGTGTGTGTGTGTGTGTGTGTGTGTGTGTGTGTGTGTGTGTGTGTGTGTGTGTGTGGTATTTACAGTAAAGTAGATTGTGGAAAACATGGGGAACAATATACAGTATTATCTTTTAATGCGTTTTGTCACCTGGATTATATAGTGCTGGTAACTTATAATAAAGTGGCCAGAACGTTTCGTCAGAATCTTTAATTTTAGGCATACTTCTAACATTTGTAACTCATTCTGTTCTAATCCTTTTGACACCTGCCGTTAAGAGCTTATATTCCTTTATTCTTAAAGATTGTTGATTTGTCAGAAAAGAAATTAAAAATTCAAGAAAAATAAGTAGTAGTGTAAGCTGCTGTTGGTCTGTTAACAGCGTTTCTGTTGTTCAAGTAGAAATTCTTTTATAAATGATGGAAGTATTTTTTGAGCCATCTAAACGTTGTAAGCAGCGATGTGGGACCAGCGAAGTTGGATAGCCGGAAAATTATCAGTATGTATTAGAAATTATGTTTGATTCTACATGTTTCATAATGTTTGTGAATTATGTTTTCACTAGTATTTAACGTAACGTATGCCCGCCACCAATAGTTGTCACAGTCTATTGCTGTGTTTATACATTTCCGTCATTTTGCAGCTGATAAGTACAGTAAGATTGTCTCTTACGAAACGTACATTCAGTGTCCAAGTAACGTGTGTCTTGTGTTAATTAAGAGTCAAGTGTAATGAATCAGGACAGCCTTAACGCACCTGTGTATTATTGGGTGTGTGCGGCCGACGTCCCCTCCCTTCAACCTGCCAGCTGTGCAGGCGTGTACACTGTACACGCTACTCTTACCGCATGCATTCGTTATGTACACACAGCATAAATATTTGATACGAGTACAGTCATGAAAACAACTTATAATACACTTTTGTCACACCGTTTTCATTCCCTGTCGTAGAAAATGACCAACAAACCGTTGGTTGTGTTACTGTGGTTGTCGTCTTGTTCACTACTTCATTTTTTGCCGTATACGTATTGTTTCCATGATTTTTAGGAATGTACGAATTCTAGGAGTGTTCGAAATTCCGTTTTCGTATTACAGTTAAGAGTATGGATATGTTATTTGTATCACGAAGTGTGCCTAATTCAGTAGTTCTCGAGTTTCGTATCAGTCACTGGGGACACAATTTTTGTGGAAAAACAGGTTGACGATGATATTATCGTTGTCAGCATTTTTCAAGTTCATTTCTTGTCTTTCTACGTCGTGTATGATTACCTCCATGTCGAGCCTGATTCGTTATTGTTATGTAATAAAGTTTCATGAGTAAATGTTTAACGCTGATAAAAGAAGAAATAATACGGTTTCATGTGCATTTATAAATAATATGTTCACGGGAGATAAAAGTTGATATCACTTTATGAATCCTGTGTCTTGATGTCCACACGCGTAATGCGCGCGCATGCTCAGTCAGAGTCATGAACCATTACAGAATTTATTAAAATTTATCCTACGGAGGCTCACACATTTCAATGAAATTAAAACGAAGAGTGTGTTGTCTACCGACTCACAAGATGATACCATTTATGCTTGGATGTCTTTCACAGCAATATTTAACAGGTGCACAAACTTTGATGGTTCCCCATGAGCGTGACTAATTGTGATTTTTTTTATAAACGATTAGACGTCTTTGCTATTTAAAGTTTATTACAGTCACAACTTTAGAGTAATAACTGCTTGTCTGTCAGAATTCCGTTAACAATATATAGTTGTTTCTGGTAAGTTCCTATTTTCGTCATTCCCATCCCAACCCTCATTGTCGCCACCCAGATGTTGCGACTACTGGATTTTCCTCGTTTTTGACAGTTCTCCATATTTACTCCTCCATTGCCATCCGAGCATTAAGTATTCAATTTCAAGTAATAAACAAATAACATATTGTATTATACTTAGGAATTCTAAATCACAGGTGGGTCATAGGGCCATAAGTCGCTTGACAAAGTGCACAGTCTGCTCGTGTCAACCACTTCTTGCCTTTCCGTATTTCGTCAGTAGTAATAACAATAATCTTTATAATATATTCGGTGTGCGAGTAAATAGTAAAACTTACACCGCCCACACAGGCCTAAGAGATACACTTCAGAGTATGTGTAAGAGACGTTACGTTAAATTAATTATAGTTTTAACGTACATGTGTTAACGCCCCAACATGTGTTTCAAACTGAGTATTGCCCAACATCGTAAGAGCTTTTCTGGCATTTATAAATTTTCCTTTCCATTTGTGTAAGATTAAAAGTTTTCGTTAAATTGTATTTATATTTGTACAAATTTAAAAATTTATCATAAACGTTCTAATGCTATCGCATGTTTTAATGAATGTTTTAATAAAATAATGTTTTACTAATGTTTTAATAAAACAAAAGTTTATATTCTAGGAACACATATCTATTCCAATGAGTATGAAAGAATGTAAATAAATAAAATTGTGTGTAGGAAGGGGATGTAATAACTTAGAACCGTACAATACATAAATGTCAATACTTTAAAAGATTTTTTGAAAGTAGTAAAATATTAGTTGAAACAATGTAACATGAGTTTGTAACGAATGTCGCACAAGACATAGATGAGTATAGGAAATACTTAAAGATTAGCAACGCTTTTCATTCATCTTTGATTTTTTTTTTTCTTATAAATTGTGTCATTTGCGATCAGTACACCGGCTATAGTTTCTTAGAACGTGGTTTATTGTATTCGGCAGAGTTACACAGTTAGCTGTTGTAGGTAAATCCTGAAAGTATGTAGAACAGCCGAGGTAAAACTATATACCGTCCTTTTTGTAGAATCGTTTGATTGTAATTTATTGTTAATTGGGTCGTATTTGATCAACATTCAAGGACATGAAGAGTTAAGTACATAAGAGCATGAGGTTCTTTAAACAAAGAGCACATTTTAAATCTTGAATAACGTAGATTCTGCTATAATTGCATTTTACACTCGCCTGTAATTGTCACAGTGTGATGAAACAAGATGATGCATATACTGTAAAGCAGTAAAGTCGTCTAAATTGAAAGGCGGAGTTGGCTCTTCCGTGCCACTTGATTTGGAAATTGCTGACTTTTTAATTGAAGTTAATTGTTGTGCGACCTCCCTTAGCGTTTACTAACACATTATGCGTAAGGACAAACTCGACTGTACGTATTGCTAGTCGGCAGTAGGCGTAAGAGTTTACTCCCTGTCAAGAAAACATTGTCCGTGTTTAATGGAGTCTTTAGTTTCCAAACCGAAAGTCGTAAATGTTCTCTTGAGATATCCATACCTGTAGATATTGTATTAATGAAGTCAGTTGTATTATAAAATTTAAGTAAGTGAGTTATGTGTGTTTGGCACCATTTCTACAAGAACTGCTTGACATGCATGTGACGGTATCTGACAAATAAATTTTTGATTCTTGGTATACAGGTCATTCAATTGCATACATAGATTAAACGAATCCTCCTAATGTTATTGCTTGATTTAAAATTGAATAAATTGGTTTGTATTTATAGTATCATTCGTGACTTACTTATGAAAGTAAGTGTGTATAAGTTTTTTAAGTATACTTTTATAGGGCATATACAGTTAAAAAGCAAGGCCTTTTTTTCATGAACTTGTTGCCAGAAGCGTGTTTTTGTTAGATAATGTGAATTCAATTATTGTCTCATGTGCACCTGTATAATCATAACCTCCTCATCTTTCGATGAAAATTACGTTTTATTAGCAAAACTATCGTTCATTTCGTACATGAAATACGCCACCGACAGTGGCTGTAGCTGTGAAGTACTGTGCAGTGCAGCCATATGGATGAAATATTAGGTACTACTTGTAAAAAGTAATGGGACCGATTTTTCCCTATGAATTAGGAACACTGCGAGATCAAGAATCCAACAGCTGCTTACTGTTAACGTTTGGTTTCTTACATAAAAGGTTTCACCTGTGTTACCTTATGGGATTTGATTGTGCCATAGTTTTTGTAAGTTAGCGACTTGTTCCGCCTCACGTCACAAAAACAGAGCTCAATAACATTGACCAGCGATATACCAGTATATTTTGTGCCGAATATCAAGGTAGTGCTACAGAAACATTTCACAGGTTATAAAACAAGCTTCCAAAAGTGATGCCAGGTTTTTAGGTGGCCCAAAATATTTTTTTATGGCAGTGAAACTGTAAGGGACGTATTTTAAACTACCAGCACAACACCAACTATAGAAACGTGTCGATAGTGACAGATTTCTGTAAGTACACCGATGATAGTCGGTAAAAACGGTTGATTATGGACTACATCTAAGTCAGTAAACGGACTATGAAATTATGATGCATGATGTGAATCCTGTCGGAGATTGGCGATTCTTATACGTACTTCACGATAATACTCAGTTCTCATCGCATCCTTTGTGAAGTATTTGGCCTTAGACCTATTACTCTCCTGATATTGGTCTGTACGAATATTTTGCTGTTGTCAAAATTCAAAGCCAACTCGTGGATCGCTATTTTGAAGGTGTAATGAACGAAAGAAAAATGTCTGATAGACCAGATAAGATGAAAGAGTTCCACTACTGTTTCAGTCAGTGGGAACAACGCCTCTTTATGAGTTTGGATTCCAAAGGGAACTGTGTTGAAAGGGATAAAATTGTTTTGTAATTAATGTGTCAATAATTAATTTTATAAAATAAAGTCTCATTAATTTTGAGACAAACATTGTAACTTTATTTGTATGCTAATAATAATAATTATTCCCAAAGTTCCGTGTTCCGTGTTTTTGTGTTTGCTTGTTTACACTTTTTGCATTCATTCCGTCCCACCTGTAATACGATGAATGAATAGCAGACGCATGCTTTTGTACTATACTAGCTGTTCCATAAGTTAATTCTTTATTGTAAAGTAATATTAATATTAAGTAATAATGATTTACTGTGGTAGTCTACATGTTGGATTGTTTTCGGGATTTGCTGAATTTGAAACACGTGACAAATTCGCTTGTTACTGTCGGATGAATTCGTATTACGTTATGATTCCCGATAACCAAATGAAAAACTGTATTTGATAATCACTGTACACGTTATGAATATAATCACAGTTGCCTATCGTTTTACAGACTTTGTTTAATGAGCAGTGTACACTTATTATGTTGATCATTCAACATACGGAGACATACGCGCGAGAGTTAACATATATATGTTATAAAGTAGTGGGATGTTTCAGTTGCATTACAGTGTCAACAAAGGTGTGACTACTTCCTGAAAAGACATCGAGTGAGTTATAGTTTCAAATTTACAGTTAATTAGTTTTACTATGCTCAAACAACAGCATTGTCGTCTGATTGGAAGACGAATTTCTAAACAGCCTTAAAACTGCAATTCCACGGTTCATATCAGGTGGCTTTTTCCAGCCTTAAAAAAAAAGGAGGGGGAATCGCTGATATATTAACTGAGTTAAGTTTTATATAGATAAAGTGTGCAAAGTAACAAAGTAAGCGGCACACTTAAAAATATAACGTGGCAGCAGTTATATAGCTTGTTAATATAGCAATGAAAAATTTGTATGTCCATGTATTTTTATTCAGTAGCAAAAATGATATAATCTTTGCTGCATTTCCATTTTTTTTTTCTAAATTGTGTATTTGGAGGTTATTGACATTACTGTAGAAACATGTGCGAACCTTTAATGTATTAATTTGAGTGGTGTAATTAGAGTCATTAGACCAAAACTTTACCATCTTTACAACACAGACGGTGTACCAAATAGAACTCTTAGTTATTATGCGCGTGTTGTAAGTTCAGGCATGTAATATTTTTGGTGAAAGTTATTTTTCAGTAAGTCCAGGCGATTCGGCTATCCTATGATACGGCCTCTACCTTCCGAATGGAGAATTTAAGTGGCAGGAATACGGTGCTGCCACAACGTTTTGCTATACAACCACGTGATCAACTTTTGACAGAAGTTATAAACGTTTGACGGAGTTGAAATATTTGTTCTCTTTGTAACATCTTTAACTCGTAGATCGATTAATTTCGTAATCTGATAGGCTATGTGAAGAGTAAGCCTTAGCACTGGAAGGTTTCAGATGTTTCGTCTTATTTATAGCGATCAGGGCTAATTTGATATAGGCTATACTGATTGTAAATAATAACATTTATGAATAAACTAGTTTTGAAAGTACAGTAAATAACATTAAAATTAGTAACGTGTTGCGTTCACATTTGATCACTGGGTTTCCAAAAGACACGCGCCACTTTCACTTTGTAAGTTTGAAGACAGAGGTGTCACACCACATCATTATTGTGACAATTTGGGATCGACTTCGTTTCCAGAACAACCGGCTTCCCGTATCGGAAGACACTGTACACAAAAATAAAAACGTAAAATAGTCTACACAAATGTTTACAGAACTTTAAAGTTTAAGATTAAATAGTAGTCTAATAGCATGATAATTACAGATAATCACTTGTTTGTTATTAACAAATAACAAAACAAAAAATATATAAAACACACAAGACACCATGTAAAAATAAATAACACAGCCAATATATAAAAATAAAAACAAACAGCTAACTATGAGATACAAAAAGAATTGCTATACTCGGGAGCAAATACAATGGCGAAAAGTGAAAGCGCATTGCGTAGAGAGAGAGAGAGGGGGGGAGAGAGTGACTGAGTGTAACACTGCGACAGCCAGTAAGCGAAACAATTGACTGGCTCTTATTGGCTGCCACATCACGTGATATTATGCTCTTGCCTCTGCGCAGCTGGCAGGTCTCGCCTTCCTTTGTGCTCCGCACTGTAGTAGACCTACGCATTGAAAACAAAGGCGTGTTTGTCGTCTACTGATAAGAAGTGGACATTCATTACGTGCTAAGGGAGGAGCGACTTAAACACCATCGCTTAATGGCTACTTCAAAGAACGCCAAATCCCCACTCCTTCAACGTTCCGAAATGTCAATTTGGAAGTTATATTAAATAGATCCTAGTCAACACGGATTAGTATTTGATAGGTGTCCATACTTCTTGTTAACCGAAATGCGTACTCTTTGGCTATTAAGGAACAGACTTTCCAGATCAAATGTGTTGTGTTTTTAAAGAATGAACTTGGCGGAATTTCGTCTTTCACGACAAGGGCTGTTAACTAATGAAACTACCCACGAAAAAATTAACCAGAAAAAACTTGTGCATCGTAAGCCATAAATATATGAAAAGACTTATTACGTTTCTCCTGCTACTTTTCCTACGCTCGGGTAAAAATGTACGCTTTACGATCAGCCCTTGTTCTGTGTAACTGGAACTGATTCGATTTTAGTTTATGATATAAATTTTGATCGATACATCGGGGTAGCGATATGCGAATTGCTAGTTTTGGGCACTGAGACATCTTTCGGGCAGAAGCAGCTGAGAAACCTCTTCCGTGTGAAAATTTGTCTGCAGCCCTTAATTATGTAATATAAAGCATAATAGACTATCTATTTTGCTGAATGGTTATAAATACATGGTTATCCTACATGTTGCATATTTGCGTGCGTGCACACCTTTGATAGCTTGCGTGACATAGCATATTTGCCTAGGCCATTACATTAGTTTTTCACCACACTTAGAATCGTAACGATATTCACCATGTTAAACTAAGGCGTTAAACGCAACATGTGCATGTTTGATTTGGTAAAATATTTAGTATCGTGTTGGCCTCGTTATTTTTATGCCGACACCATTTCCGTGTTCGTTTATAGTATTGTAATCGCCAGAGGTAAATACACCGTAGGTACCATAATTTTTCAGTAGAATTACGAACTTAGTACTGAACATGGTAAACACGAATGGCCAGATATCTGGGTATACCGGTTTATGTTTTGCGTTTATGAGATTTCAAGAGTGACCTTGTTGTTTTGTGATGGGTATTTGTTTAATTGATTTTTAACTCTGGTCCAGTGGCGGATTCAGGGGGGGCCCACCTGGCCCGGCCCCCCTTGCTTTAGAAATTTTTTTTAGAAAACTTATGAAATAAAACATGTTATATAAATTGTGAAATTTCTTATTAATAATTCACAATAAATTATCTACATGTAATCTATTAGCTGTACATTCTAGTAAACTTATGATTTATATAATTTAATTAATATAGTAACATAGCTTTCAGTTGTTTCTGTCGCATATTTAAATTCGCGCGTATCGAACCGACGAAGTGGTAACGCAGTGCGCACGATTGATCAATTGCTTTTCTAAGATCCCACTCCAAGTGGCGCGCCTCGGCGTCAGTGTCGGTTACCGGTATTGTGCACTGTTAGAGTGATTCTCTGCATTCCTATAGTTACCACTATACCTATAAGTTATGGGTACTACTTGTTTTCACTCAGATTCATTAACTATTGTAAAGTTATGTTGTGTTGAGTTGTATAAATGGTCAGTGATATGTGATGAGCTTTCTAAGAAGTAAATAGATTATTTGTGCATTATAGTTTGTTATCTGTTCTGTCCTTTCTCCATCTGTATTGAGTAACCCAGTTGGTTAACACTTCACTTCACTGTATGATTTTACACTTGTATTTCTTACATCAACATTATAGCCTACATATTGGTTTACACCTACACTTTGATGCACTCCTATCTATTCCACTAACACTGTCTTCAACCTTTAGTAATCACACGTACATCACGCGCACTGTATTTAAATAGAATCTTTCAGTTATGAATATAGAGTCGTTTACTTTTTTTAAGTTTACTTCAAGTTCTGAACTACCATACTAACTGACAAGTTAACTGTCTTTATTCAAAATACTACTACTAAGACTCAGACTGTGACCACAAAATCTAAAGACTCTTGAGTTATAAAAAAGTAAGTCTCCGACTACCATACTCTAAGATAAGACTGTAAGACCCATTTCAGTCAGCTACTCCTATATATGTAGTCTTAAATCTCCCATCATTTTACTTTCCTAACATACATCCCCAAATTAGCCAGTGTTCCTCGTCAATTTCCATCACTTACAACATTCCTCGTACTTAAATTTCTTTAAGAATATTTCTAATATACGCTCGTGCCTGCTGTTGCTTTTTGGGAGGGATTGGGGGTTCGTTAGGATTAGAGTATGTTAGACCTCCGGCATGGGCCCCCCCTTGGAAATTGGCTGGATCCGCCCCTGCTCTGATCACAAAAATAAAATTATAAGAATGCTTTCGGTTTGCGTGTTTGAAACAAAAATAAAAAAACAGGCAATTCGCAGTAAGTAAAATATCTTGTTGTAGGTGCACGATGTTTGTCTTATAGTAAACATCTCGAAAATTGTTCAGTTTTCTTGACTGTGTGCGGCATTGTTAAGTGTAATAAGGACGCAGAGATACACGAAGCGTGCCAAAGTGAGTTACGGCCGTAACAAACACGTGCAATCAAATACGATTGGATACAATTTGAAAGTAATAAAACAAAATCAGTTTCCTTATATGCATGTGTGAGAGAGATAGTAATGAGGTAGTGAGCGTGTACGTTCAGTAATAATGAATCCAAGATCAATGGATGCAGTGTGCATCTGGCGACAGTCCAGCTAGGCAATATAATAATTGGTAGGACGTACATTTGCCGCCAAATAGTTATTCGTCATTTCCCACTGCGTACGTGTACATCATATATAAACACGTTGTGCTAAAGCCTATTTCTTGATGCATATATAATTTATTTTATATATATATATATTATAAATTATAATATACTAGCAAAATACCCGTGCTTCGCTACGGAGTTTCACGTTGTACGTAATTGTACAATTATTGCTCGCTTAATAGTATAGGATTAGATAGATTGTACAAATTCTCAACTCTTAGTTTGTTTATTTACATTCATAGCAACAGCTATTTGTTATTTATTTCGAGAAAATCGTTAGAGCCGTTTCCGAGAAAAAAAGGACATACATTTATTAATTAATTGAACTTCGAAATTTTCTCGACTATAAGAACCTGCAAACAACGAAGTTTTTCAATTTAAAACAATGATTAAAAACTCAGAACTAAATGTATTCGGGGTTTCCAATAAACTGAGATGTCAACCACTTCATTTACAAAGTATGCAATTCCCGCGATAAATTTCATTATTTGGTTTTTTGCCCCTTAGTAGTGAAAGTTTTTAAAACCGTTTCTTAGTGAGCACCTAAGACCTATGATGAAGCTACGTTCAAAGTTTCATTGATATCCATTCAGTGGTTTCAGAGATATCGTGATCAGTGAGTCAGTCAGTGGTATTTGGCTTATATAGATATCTATATCTAGCCGATTTACCCAGCGTTGCTCGGGTTCATAATTTATTCATAGGCTCATAGGCACCTATTCTTGTTCTAACGGTATATTACTTGTATATTGTATAATCTTCCTTATATTGTTACGTTCGCATTCTCACTGGAGGAATACTCTGTAGTGCACCTGTTTAAGAACATGTCATAAACTGTATTCTTATATCTGGAGAAGAATTCTGTTGCGCGTGATGCTGCTGCTCGATTTCTAACTCTGGGAGAGGGCGAACAGCTAAATTAGTTTTCAATAAAATGTCTACAGTACTTGCACGCGCTGCGTATTTACTGTCTTTTATAATTCATTGTGTTAATGTTGAAATAAGGCATTTGTTAAATTAGTGTCTTCTAAACTTATTCTAACAATACAATACCTCTATAGATTTCAGCTTATCAATTTTTAAATTCAAACTGAAGCAAGTGCATTTATATTGTCTGAACACTATGATCTGAATACATTTGCTATCAAAACTTTGTTTTTTATACTCGCTTATAACTTACTTCGATCTTAACTTATCCACTTTTAAATTCAAACTGAAACAACTCTGAATTCACACACTATTAAGAAGTTTCTTAAGATGCATACACCACCTTTGATATCATAACCTATATCTTTATTTATAAGAACCGTGGACTCTGGCCCCGCCGTCTTTCACGGGATCCGACCTAAGACTCCCCGGGTTCCGTGGATGAACTCCGGGGAAGGCCCGTCGGACGACTCCCGCGCTATTTCCTACGCGGGAGACTTCCACCGATGCTATGGTAACCAGAATCTATTCTATTGGGTTGCCATAGTAACCAGATCTAATAGTTTTTAAGATCCAAAGGACCCCCCCAAAGGATCGTATCGAAAAAACACTTGTCCAATGTTGGTTCTCCCGTTGCGTAAAATATTTGTGCCAAGTTTGGTTGAAATCGGTCCAGTGGTTTAGGAGGAGATGTGGAAGACCCCAAAGGACCCCCCGTAGGATCGTATCGAAAAAACACCTACCCTATGTCGGTTCTCCCGTTGAGTAAAATATTTGTGCCAAGTTTGGTTGAAATCGGTCCAGTGGTTTAGGAGGAGATGTGGAAGACCCCAAAGGACACCATCGAAGAAAACACCTATCCTATATTGGTTCTCCCGTTGCGTAAAATATTTGTGCCAAGTTTGGTTGAAATCGGTCCAGTTTTTTAGGAGGAGATGTGGAAGACCCCAAAGAACCCCCCAAAGGACCCCATCGAGAAAACACCTATCCTATGTTGGTTCTCCCGTTGCGTAAAATATTTGTGCCAAGTTTGGTTGAAATCGGTCCAGTGGTTTAGGAGGAGATGTGGAAGACCCCAAAGGACCCCATCGAAAAAAGCACCTCACCTATGTTGGTTCTCCCGTCGCGTAAAATATTTGTGCCAAGTTTGGTTGAAATCGGTCCAGTGGTTTAGGAGGAGATGTGGAACATACATACATAGATACATACATACAATAGGGGGGGGTTTGCCCCTTAGGAGTGAAAGTTTTTAAAACCGTTTCTTAGTGAGCACCTAAGACCTATGATGAAGCTATGTTCAACGTTTCATTGATATCCATTCAGTAGTTTTTGCTCTACGTTGATTCTATGTCAGTTAGTCAGGCAAACTTTCCCCCCCTTTTTCCCCCTTTAAAGGTCGAATTTCCAAAAATCCCTTCTTAGCGGATACCTACATCACATAAGGAACCTACATGCCAAATTTCAAGTTTCTAGGTGTTATAGTTTTGGAGATTTCGTGATGAATCAGTGAGTCAGTGGTATTTCTCTTTATAGATTACATATATATGTGTATAATGTAATATATTTGCTTTAATTTAACGTGTAATTAAAAATTTTGAAACGATTATAATTGTTCGATTTTAAAAATAATTATTAAATTAATTAAAAATATTAACTTTTAACATTAGAAACATTACAAGGTTTTGACAGACCGCAGTGTTATTTAGTGTGGCACGTGGATATGTAATCTAAATAAGTTTGGACATAGACGCCCTGTCGTACACATAACGCGATTTTCGTACAGTTAGTAACGGGTTTAATTTAATGTCGTATCTTGCATTTAACTTTTATTATATGACCTGAAGGCGTCTTCCGTTTATAAAGCTGTTGATTTAATAATTCGATAAATCTTTTGAGGTGACCACATGATTTTAAAATTCCGTTCTTCACAAACACACACGCATACACCTTACGTATTCGTCCTTTTTTCTGTTGTTTTTGTGGTACGTCGATACAACACGCAAGTCCGCGATAGTTATGAAAGACGAAGAGCAGACAACAGTAGAGGTAATATTCTCGTGTTTAGATTAAGAAGTTCTCCCGTTGTTCGTCGCGTTATAACGTTGACGAAAGGGTACGACATATACTGGGTGCGTATAGAAACTGCGAGTACTATGAGTTTTTGTACTGGTGTTTGTCAGATGACTCACGTGGATCCGTTACTGATGATAGTAACGAATAATAGAGGCCCCTGAGGCGAATCTCCAGAGCAGTCAATGCAAGCAGTGCTTGCCTAAAGAAAATCAGGCAAAAGTAAATAAATGATTACGTAAACAACATTATTATTGACACCAAAAACTGTTAACGTGCCTCCTTATCTCTCATCTTTTGTTAAATCGGTGGGGGCACATTTGTCACCTATCTTCCAGTTCAAATGATATTGATAACTTGATTGATCAACGTCATTAATATCACTTCGCTTCCAATTCTGTGCGCTGTTTTAACAGTTGACTGACCGCTCCGCGCCCAAGGCAAAAACTGCTTCAGTGTACTATGAGTTGACCATAATGACATAAATCTTAGCATTTACTTAGGATTTCATAACTATGCTTTCATTACCGAGCATTCTTTTTTACAATAGGCTTCAGCTAGAAATACTCAGACTTGTAACAATCTAACCAACGAGTATAATTGTTTGCTGGTATCTACGTAGAATGCTAAACCGCACAGCACATGGCTCTCAGAGATGCAAAAAGCAAGCACTCTTTAGTAGTGCTTTAAGCCGCTAGGAGCACTAGGAGTATCCCGGCTCTGTGAAAATGCGCTCGGTCATATGTTTCTTGTCATGTGAAAAAGAGTTATTGGAGGCTGTGAGAATTTATCGAGAAGGGTTTGAGTTGCTAAACGCCACTTTTTAAATCCTCTTACTAATTACTTACACTTGATGTAGTAGCAAAAATATGAGTATTTTCCTCACAGCGACGCAAACAAGTGCGTATCTGAATATTATTTAATGATTTTCTAGCATTGGAATTTTATGTACGTGTGCTTATATTGTGCTCAGAGTCGATGCTTGCCCTAACCATCAGGTCAGAAATCGCCAGTGGTAGATCCACCACGACGATTCATTTGGTTCTATTTATGCCATAGATGTACATCAACAGCAGAGTCTAAGTTCATTAATAAAGAACGTTAATTAATAATTACCCGGAACCACAGATGCGATGAACATCCTACACTTTTAGACTAAATAACGTTGTAACGCAGTCGCAGACCGGGTGTTGTCAGAACATCTTAACGGTGAATACATTAGTCCAGGCAATACAAACCTTGGTGTTAATAATAACCGACGCTAACACTGTCAGTTTCGTTGTAAATCAAAACCAGTTAAAACTAACGCACGTCGCTAATACCGCACTCACTCTTTGCTTACTTTACTTCTTGAATAGACGTGTTAAACAAAACGTTGGACGTAAAAATAAAGCCAGTGCTTCTATAATGTATTACCGAAACCTTGCGTTATTAGTCAATTAAATTTACATTATTTTTTATTCATTAGTTTGACCCAAGTACTAAAACTAAGTAAACTGTATTTAACTGGACGTTACGATGGCCTCGTGTGTGTTTTCTACGTGTTATTTATACTGTATCATTTGCCAGAAATTCGGAATATCGTGTGCCTTGGATAATTCGGGATTAAAATGACATCATTTATGATCGAGTACTGAATGTAGTATATAAAACGTAGTATTGTCCAACAATTTTTAAAGAAATTATTATCGTCTTTTAATGAAAAGACAAAACAGTCGTAATTATATTGTTTTTTTTTTCGTTACAGTAGTAACAAGTACATAATCATTATTAGTAGCATATCGAAGTTTTTTATTTTTACTTTATTTTCTTAGTGAAATTGTGTTATGCTGACGTAAAAAAGTAGCCGTTTGTCATTTTTTTTTGCGCCTAATATTTGGACGGACACTAACAATGATAGAAATATAAATATCAATCGGAGTATTAAGTTTTTTTAAATATAGTTTCCTACTTTCACTTTGTACGCACTTACCTAACTTTTTTTAGCTACCATGCATACGGTTTATTATATAATTGCTATATTAGTTCATAATTTTATTAGGCATTAATTTTGTAAGTTTAACGTTACACGTAGTTCATACAGTAGAAAGTTATAGTTCCATAATTTTGTATGTTGTAGGTAAATATCAATGAGTAATAGAGGCGTACCTGCAAGGCAAAAGACAAAATTGGCTGGGAAATCCAAAGGTAAACGCTAAATAGTAGCCCCTGCAACTGTTCTCTTAGTCTCCTTGGCGCACAAAGCAGCTTTAACGCTAAATAGTAGCCGCCGCAACTGTTCTCTTAATCTCCTTGGCGCACAATAGTAACCGCCACAACTGTTCTCTTAGTCTCATTGGCGCACAAAGCAGCTTTAACGCTAAATAGTAGCCGCCGCAACTGTTCTCTTAATCTCCTTGGCGCACAATAGTAACCGCCGCAACTGATCTCTTAATCTCCTTGGCGCACAATAGTAGCCGCCGCAACTGTTCTCTTAGTATCCTTGGCGCACAATAGTAACCGCCGCAACTGTTCTCTTAGTCTCCTTGGCGCACAATAGCAACCGCCGCAGCTGTTCTCTTAGTCTCCTTGGCGCACAAAGCATCTTTAACGCTAAATAGTAGCCCCCGCAACTGTTCTCTTAATCTCCTTGGCGCACAATAGTAACCGCCGCAACTGTTCTCTTAGTCTCCTTGGCGCACAAAGCAGCTTTAACGCTAAATAGTACCCGCCGCAACTGTTCTCTTAGTCTCCTTGGCACACAAAGCAGCTTTAACGCTAAATAGTAGCCGCCGCAAATGTTCTCTTAGTCTCCTTGGCGCACAAAGCAGTTTTAACGCTAAATAGTAGCCGCCGCAACTGTTCTCTTAGTCTCCTTGGCGCACAAAGCAGCTTTAACGCTAAATAGTAGCCCCTGCAACTGTTCTCTTAGTCTCCTTGGCGCACAAAGCAGCATTAACGCTAAATAGTAACCGCCGCATCTCTTCTCTTAGTCTCCTTGGCGCACAAAGCAGCTTTAACGCTAAATAGTAGCCGCCGCAAGTGTTCTCTTAATCTCCTTGGCGCACAATAGTAGCCGCCGCAACTGTTCTCTTAATCTCCTTGGCGCACAAAGCAGCTTTAACGCTAAATAGTAGCCGCCGCAACTGTTCTCTTAATCTCATTGGCGCACAATTTTAGCCGCCGCAACTGTTCTCTTAGTCTCCTTGGCGCACAATAGTAACCGCCGCATCTGTTCTCTTAGTCTCCTTGGCGCACAATAGTAGCCGCTGCAACTGTTCTCTTAGTCTCCTTGGCGCACAAAGCAGATTTAACGCTAAATAGTAGCCGCCGCAACTGTTCTCTTAGTCTCCCTGGCGCATAAAGCATCTTTAACGCTAAATAGTAGCCGCCGCAACTGTTCTCTTAGTCTCCTTGGCGCACAAAGCAGCTTTAACGCTAAATAGTAGCCGCCGCAACTGTTCTCTTAGTCTCCTTGGCGCACAAAGCAGCTTTTTACGCTAAATAGTAGCCACCGCAACTGTCCTCTTAGTCTCCTTGGCGCACAAAGCAGCATTAACGCTAAATAGTAACCGCCGCATCTGTTCTCTTAGTCTCCTTGGCGCACAATAGTAGCCGCTGCAACTGTTCTCTTAGTCTCCTTGGCGCACAAAGCAGATTCAACGCTAAATAGTAGCCGCCGCAACTGTTCTCTTAGTCTCCTTGGCGCACAAAGCATCTTTAACGCTAAATAGTAGCCGCCGCAACTGTTCTCTTAGTCTCCTTGGCGCACAAAGCAGCTTTAACGCTAAATAGTAGCCGCCGCAACTGTTCTCTTAGTCTCCTTGGTGCACAAAGCAGCTTTAACGCTAAATAGTAGCCGCCGCAACTGTTCTCTTAGTCTCCTTGGCGCACAAAGCAGCTTTAACGCTAAATAGTAGCCGCCGCAACTGTTCTCTTAGTCTCCTTGGCGCACAAAAGTAGCCGCCGCAACTGTTATCTTAGTCTCCTTGGCGCACAAAGCAGCTTTAACGCTAAATAGTAGCCGCCGCAACTGTTCTCTTAGTCTCCTTGGCGCACAAAGCAGATTCAACGCTAAATAGTAGCCGCCGCAACTGTTCTCTTAGTCTCCTTGGCGCACAAAGCATCTTTAACGCTAAATAGTAGCCGCCGCAACTGTTCTCTTAGTCTCCTTGGCGCACAAAGCAGCTTTAACGCTAAATAGTAGCCGCCGCAACTGTTCTCTTAGTCTCCTTGGTGCACAAAGCAGCTTTAACGCTAAATAGTAGCCGCCGCAACTGTTCTCTTAGTCTCCTTGGCGCACAAAGCAGCTTTAACGCTAAATAGTAGCCGCCGCAACTGTTCTCTTAGTCTCCTTGGCGCACAAAATTAGCCGCCACAACTGTTATCTTAGTCTCCTTGGCGCACAAAGCAGCTTTAACGCTAAATAGTAGCCGCCGCAACTGTTCTCTTAGTCTCCTTGGCGCACAAAGCAGCTTTAACGCTAAATAGTAGCCGCCGCAACTGTTCTCTTAATCTCCTTAGCGCACAAAGCAGCTTTAACGCTAAATAGTAGCCGCCGCAACTGTTCTCTTAGTCTCCTTGGCGCACAATAGTAGCCGCCGTAACTGTTCTCTTAGTCTCCTTGTCGCACAAAGCAGCTTTAACGCTAAATAGTAGCCGCCGCAACTGTTCTCTTAGTCTCCTTGGCGCACAAAGTAGCTTTAACGCTAAATAGGAGCCGCCGCAACTGTTCTCTTACTCTCCTTGGCGCACAAAGCAGCTTTTTACGCTAAATAGTAGCCACCGCAACTGTCCTCTTAGTCTCCTTGGCGCACAAAGCAGCATTAACGCTAAATAGTAACCGCCGCATCTGTTCTCTTAGTCTCCTTGGCGCACAAAGCAGCTTTAACGCTAAATGGTAGCCGCCGCAACTGTTCTCTTAATCTCATTGGCGCACAAAGCAGCTTTAACGCTAAATAGTAGCCGCCGCAACTGTTCTCTTAATCTCAATGGCGCACAATTTTAGCTGCCGCAACTGTTCTCTTAGTCTCCTTGGCGCACGAAGCAGCTTTAACGCTAAATAGTAGCCGCCCCAACTGTTCTCTTAGTCTCCTTGGCCCTCAAAGCAGCTTTAACGCAAAATAGTAGCCGCCGCAACTGTTCTCTTAGTCTCCTTGGCGCACAAAAGTAACCGCCGCAACTGTTATCTTAGTCTCCTTGGCGCACAAAGCAGCTTTAACGCTAAATAGTAGCCGCCGCAACTGTTCTCTTAGTCTCCTTGGCGCACAAAGCAGCTTTAACGCTAAATAGTAGCCGCCGCAACTGTTCTCTTAATCTCCTTAGCGCACAAAGCAGCTTTAACGCTAAATAGTCGCCGCCGCAACTGTTCTCTTAGTCTCCTTGGCGCACAATAGTAGCCGCCGCAACTGTTCTCTTAATCTCATTGGCGCACAAAGCAGCTTTAACGCTAAATAGTAGCCGCCGCAACTGTTCTCTTAGTCTCCTTGGCGCACAAAGCAGCTTTAACGCTAAATAGTAGCCGCCGCAACTGTTCTCTTAATCTCCTTAGCGCACAAAGCAGCTTTAACGCTAAATAGTAGCCGCCGCAACTGTTCTCTTAGTCTCCTTGTCGCACAAAGCAGCTTTAACGCTAAATAGTAGCCGCCGCAACTGTTCTCTTAGTCTCCTTGGCGAACAAAAGTAGCCGCCGCAACTGTTATCTTAGTCTCCTTGGCGCACAAAGCAGCTTTAACGCTAAATAGTAACCGCCGCATCTGTTCTCTTAGTCTCCTTGGCGCACAAAGCAGCTTTAACGCTAAATGGTAGCCGCCGCAACTGTTCTCTTAATTTCATTGGCGCACAAAGCAGCTTTAACGCTAAATAGTAGCCGCCGCAACTGTTCTCTTAGTCTCCTTGGCGCACGAAGCAGCTTTAACGCTAAATGGTAGCCGCCGCAACTGTTTTCTTAGTCTCATTGGCCCTCAAATCAGCTTAACGCAAAATAGTAGCCGCCGCAACTGTTCTCTTAGTCTCCTTGGTGCACAAAAGTAACCGCCGCAACTGTTATCTTAGTCTCCTTGGCGCACAAAGCAGCTTTAACGCTAAATAGTAGCCGCCGCAACTGTTCTCTTAGTCTCCTTGGCGCACAAAGCAGCTTTAACGCTAAATAGTAGCCGCCGCAACTGTTCTCTTAATCTCCTTAGCGCACAAAGCAGCTTTAACGCTAAATAGTCGCCGCCACAACTGTTCTCTTAGTCTCCTTGGCGCACAATAGTAGCCGCCGTAACTGTTCTCTTAGTCTCCTTGTCGCACAAAGCAGCTTTAACGCTAAATAGTAGCCGCCGCAACTGTTCTCTTAGTCTCCTTGGCGCACAAAGCAGCTTTAACGCTAAATAGTAGCCGCCGCAACTGTTCTCTTAGTCTCCTTGGCGCACAAAGCAGCTTTTTACGCTAAATAGTAGCCACCGCAACTGTCCTCTTAGTCTCCTTGGCGCACAAAGCAGCATTAACGCTAAATAGTAACCGCCGCATCTGTTCTCTTAGTCTCCTTGGCGCACAAAGCAGCTTTAACGCTAAATAGTAGCCGCCGCAAGTGTTCTCTTAATCTCGGTGGCGCACAATAGTAGCCGCCGCAACTGTTCTCTTAATCTCATTGGCGCACAATTTTAGCCGCCGCAACTGTTCTCTTAGCCTCCTTGGCGCACAACAGTAGCCGCCGCCGCAACTATTCTCTTAGTCTCCTTGGCGCACAATAGTAGCCGCTGCAACTGTTCTCTTAGTCTCCTTGGCGCACAAAGCAGATTTAACGCTAAATAGTAGCCGCCGCAACTGTTCTCTTAGTCTCCTTGGCGCACAAAGCAGCTTTAACGCTAAATAGTAGCCGCCGCAACTGTTCTCTTAGTTTCCTTGGCGCACAATAGTAGCCGCCGTAACTGTTCTCTTAGTCTCCTTGTCGCACAAAGCAGCTTTAACGCTAAATAGTAGCCGCCGCAACTGTTCTCTTAGTCTCCTTGGCGCACAAAGCAGCTTTAACGCTAAATAGTAGCCGCCGCAACTGTTCTCTTAGTCTCCTTGGCGCACAAAGCAGCTTTTTACGCTAAATAGTAGCCACCGCAACTGTCCTCTTAGTCTCCTTGGCGCACAAAGCAGCATTAACGCTAAATAGTAACCGCCGCATCTGTTCTCTTAGTCTCCTTGGCGCACAAAGCAGCTTTAACGCTAAATAGTAGCCGCCGCAAGTGTTCTCTTAATCTCGGTGGCGCACAATAGTAGCCGCCGCAACTGTTCTCTTAATCTCATTGGCGCACAAAGCAGCTTTAACGCTAAATAGTAGCCGCCGCAACTGTTCTCTTAATCTCATTGGCGCACAATTTTAGCCGCCGCAACTGTTCTCTTAGTCTCCTTGGCGCACAATAGTAGCCGCCGCAACTATTCTCTTAGTCTCCTTGGCGCACAATAGTAGCCGCTGCAACTGTTCTCTTAGTCTCCTTGGCGCACAAAGCAGATTTAACGCTAAATAGTAGCCGCCGCAACTGTTCTCTTAGTCTCCTTGGCGCACAAAGCAGCTTTAACGCTAAATAGTAGCCGCCGCAACTGTTCTCTTAGTCTCCTTGGCGCACAATAGTAGCCGCCGTAACTGTTCTCTTAGTCTCCTTGTCGCACAAAGCAGCTTTAACGCTAAATAGTAGCCGCCGCAACTGTTCTCTTAGTCTCCTTGGCGCACAAAGCAGCTTTAACGCTAAATAGTAGCCGCCGCAACTGTTCTCTTAGTCTGCTTGGCGCACAAAGCAGCTTTTTACGCTAAATAGTAGCCACCGCAACTTTCCTCTTAGTCTCCTTGGCGCACAAAGCAGCATTAACGCTAAATAGTAACCGCCGCATCTGTTCTCTTAGTCTCCATGGCGCACAAAGCAGCTTTAACGCTAAATAGTAGCCGCCGCAAGTGTTCTCTTAATCTCCTTGGCGCACAATAGTAGCCGCCGCAACTGTTCTCTTAATCTCATTGGCGCACAAAGCAGCTTTAACGCTAAATAGTAGCCGCCGCAACTGTTCTCTTAGTCTCCTTGGCGCACAAAGCAGCTTTAACGCTAAATAGTAGCCGCCGCAACTGTTCTCTTAATCTCCTTAGCGCACAAAGCAGCTTTAACGCTAAATAGTAGCCGCCGCAACTGTTCTCTTAGTCTCCTTGGCGCACAATAGTAGCCGCCGTAACTGTTCTCTTAGTCTCCTTGTCGCACAAAGCAGCTTTAACGCTAAATAGTAGCCGCCGCAACTGTTCTCTTAGTCTCCTTGGCGCACAAAGCAGCTTTAACGCTAAATAGGAGCCGCCGCAACTGTTCTCTTACTCTCCTTGGCGCACAAAGCTGCTTTTTACCCTAAATAGTAGCCACCGCAACTGTCCTCTTAGTCTCCTTGGCGCACAAAGCAGCATTAACGCTAAATAGTAACCGCCGCATCTGTTCTCTTAGTCTCCTTGGCGCACAAAGCAGCTTTAACGCTAAATGGTAGCCGCCACAACTGTTCTCTTAATCTCATTGGCGTACAAAGCAGCTTTAACGCTAAATAGTAGCCGCCGCAACTGTTCTCTTAATCTCAATGGCGCACAATTTTAGCCGCCGCAACTGTTCTCTTAGTCTCCTTGGCGCACGAAGCAGCTTTAACGCTAAATAGTAGCCGCCGCAACTGTTCTCTTAGTCTCCTTGGCCCTCAAATCAGCTTTAACGCAAATTAGTAGCCGCCGCAACTGTTCTCTTAGTCTCCTTGGCGCACAAAAGTAACCGCCGCAACTGTTATCTTAGTCTCCTTGGCGCACAAAGCAGCTTTAACGCTAAATAGTAGCCGCCGCAACTGTTCTCTTAGTCTCCTTGGCGCACAAAGCAGCTTTAACGCTAAATAGTAGCCGCCGCAACTGTTCTCTTAATCTCCTTAGCGCACAAAGCAGCTTTAACGCTAAATAGTCGCCGCCGCAACTGTTCTCTTAGTCTCCTTGGCGCACAATAGTAGCCGCCGTAACTGTTCTCTTAGTCTCCTTGTCGCACAAAGCAGCTTTAACGCTAAATAGTAGCCGCCGCAACTGTTCTCTTAGTCTCCTTGGCGCACAAAGCAGCTTTAACGCTAAATAGTAGCCGCCGCAACTGTTCTCTTAGTCTCCTTGGCGCACAAAGCTGCTTTTTACGCTAAATAGTATACACCGCAACTTTCCTCTTAGTCTCCTTGCGCACAAAGCAGCATTAACGCTAAATAGTAACCGCCGCATCTGTTCTCTTAGTCTCCTTGGCGCACAAAGCAGCTTTAACGCTAAATAGTAGCCGCCGCAAGTGTTCTCTTAATCTCATTGGCGCACAATTTTAGCCGCCGCAACTGTTCTCTTAGCCTCCTTGGCGCACAACAGTAGCCGCCGCAACTATTCTCTTAGTCTCCTTGGCGCACAATAGTAGCCGCTGCAACTGTTCTCTTAGTCTCCTTGGCGCACAAAGCAGATTTAACGCTAAATAGTAGCCGCCGCAACTGTTCTCTTAGTCTCCTTGGCGCACAAAGCAGCTTTAACGCTAAATAGTAGCCGCCGCAACTGTTCTCTTAGTCTCCTTGGCGCACAATAGTAGCCGCCGTAACTGTTCTCTTAGTCTCCTTGTCGCACAAAGCAGCTTTAACGCTAAATAGTAGCCGCCGCAACTGTTCTCTTAGTCTCCTTGGCGCACAAAGCAGCTTTAACGCTAAATAGTAGCCGCCGCAACTGTTCTCTTAGTCTGCTTGGCGCACAAAGCAGATTTTTACGCTAAATAGTAGCCACCGCAACTGTCCTCTTAGTCTCCTTGGCGCACAAAGCAGCATTAACGCTAAATAGTAACCGCCGCATCTGTTCTCTTAGTCTCCTTGGCGCACAAAGCAGCTTTAACGCTAAATAGTAGCCGCCGCAAGTGTTCTCTTAATCTCTTTGGCGCACAATAGTAGCCGCCGCAACTGTTCTCTTAATCTCATTGGCGCACAAAGCAGCTTTAACGCTAAATAGTAGCCGCCGCAACTGTTCTCTTAATCTCATTGGCGCACAATTTTAGCCGCCGCAACTGTTCTCTTAGTCTTCTTGGCGCACAAAGCTGCTTTAACGCTAAATAGTAGCCGCCGCAACTGTTCTCTTAGTCTCCTTGGCCCTCAAAGCAGCTTTAACGCAAAATAGTAGCCGCCGCAACTGTTCTCTTAGTCTCCTTGGCGCACAAAAGTAGCCGCCGCAACTGTTATCTTAGTCTCCTTGGCGCACAAAGCAGCTTTAACGCTAAATAGTAGCCGCCGCAACTGTTCTCTTAGTCTCCTTGGCCCTCAAAGCAGCTTTAACGCAAAATAGTAGCCGCCGCAACTGTTCTCTTAGTCTCCTTGGCGCACAAAAGTAGCCGCCGCAACTGTTATCTTAGTCTCCTTGGCGCACAAAGCAGCTTTAACGCTAAATAGTAGCCGCCGCAACTGTTCTCTTAGTCTCCTTGGCGCACAAAGCAGCTTTAACGCTAAATAGTAGCCGCCGCAACTGTTCTCTTAATCTCCTTAGCGCACAAAGCAGCTTTAACGCTAAATAGTAGCCGCCGCAACTGTTCTCTTAGTCTCCTTGGCGCACAATAGTAGCCGCCGTAACTGTTCTCTTAGTCTCCTTGTCGCACAAAGCAGCTTTAACGCTAAATATTAGCCGCCGCAACTGTTCTCTTAGTCTCCTTGGCGCACAAAGCAGCTTTAACGCTAAATAGTAGCCGCCGCAACTGTCCTCTTAGTCTCCTTGGCGCACAAAGCAGCATTAACGCTAAATAGTAAGCGCCGCATCTGTTCTCTTAGTCTCCTTGGCGCACAATAGTAGCCGCCGCAACTGTTCTCTTAGTCTCCTTGGCGCACAATAGTAGCCGCCGCATCTGTTCTCTTAGTCTCCTTGGCGCACAAAGCAGCTTTAACTCTAAATAGTAGCCACCGCAACTGTCCTCTTAGTCTCCTTGGCGCACAAAGCAGCATTAACGCTAAATAGTAACCGCCCCATCTGTTCTCTTAGTCTCCTTGGCGCACAATAGTAGCCGCCGCATCTGTTCTCTTAGTCTCCTTGGCGCACAATAGTAGCCGCTGCAACTGTTCTCTTAGTCTCCTTGGCGCACAAAGCAGATTTAACGCTAAATAGTAGCCGCCGCAACTGTTCTCTTAGTCTCCTTGGCGCACAAAGCATCTTTAACGCTAAATAGTAGCCGCCGCAACTGTTCCCTTAGTCTCCTTGGCGCACAAAGCAGCTTTAACGCTAAATAGTAGCCGCCGCAACTGTTCTCGTAGTCTCCTTGGCGCACAAAGCAGCTTTAACGCAAAATAGTAGCCGCCGCAACTGTTCTCTTAGTCTCCTTGGCGCACAAAAGTAGCCGCCGCAACTGTTATCTTAGTCTCCTTGGCGCACAAAGCAGCTTTAACGCTAAATAGTAGCCGCCGCAACTGTTCTCTTAGTCTCCTTGGCGCACAAAGCAGCTTTAACGCTAAATAGTAGCCGCCGCAACTGTTTTCTTAATCTCCTTAGCGCACAAAGCAGCTTTAACGCTAAATAGTAGCCGCCGCAACTGTTCTCTTAGTCTCCTTGGCGCACAATAGTAGCCGCCGTAACTGTTCTCTTAGTCTCCTTGTCGCACAAAGCAGCTTTAACGCTAATTAGTAGCCGCCGCAACTGTTCTCTTAGTCTCCTTGGCGCTCAAAGCAGCTTTAACGCTAAATAGTAGCCGCCGCAACTGTTCTCCTAGTCTCCTTGGCGCACAAAGCAGCTTTAACGCTAAATAGTAGCCGCCGCAACTGTTCTCTTAGTCTCCTTGGCGCACAAAGCAGCTTTAACGCTAAATAGTAGCCGCCGCAACTGTTCTCTTAATCTCCTTAGAGCACAAAGCAGCTTTAACGCTAAATAGTAGCCGCCGCAACTGTTCTCTTAGTCTCCTTCGCGCACAATAGTAGCCGCCGTAAATGTTCTCTTAGTCTCCTTGTCGCACAAAGCAGCTTTAACGCTAAATAGTAGCCGCCGCAACTGTTCTCTTAGTCTTCTTGGCGCACAAAGCAGCTTTAACGCTAAATAGTAGCCGCCGCAACTGTTCTCTTAATCTCCTTGGCGCACAAAGCAGCTTTAACGCTAAATAGTAGCCGCCGCAACTGTTCTCTTAGTCTCCTTGTCGCACAAAGCAGCTTTAACGCTAAATAGTAGCCGCCGCAACTGTTCTCTTAGTCTCCTTGGCGCACAAAGCAGCTTTAACGCTAAATAGTAGCCGCCGCAACTGTTCTCTTAATCTCCTTAGCGCACAAAGCAGCTTTAACGCTAAATAGTAGCCGCCGCAACTGTTCTCTTAGTCTCCTTGGCGCACAATAGTAGCCGCCGTAACTGTTCTCTTAGTCTCCTTGTCGCACAAAGCAGCTTTAACGCTAAATAGTAGCCACCGCAACTGTTCTCTTAGTCTCCTTGGCGCACAAAGCTGCTTTAACGCTAAATAGTAGCCGCCGCAACTGTTCTCTTAGTCTCCTTGGCGCACAAAGCAGCTGTTTACGCTAAATAGTAGCCACCGCAACTGTCCTCTTAGTCTCCTAGGCGGACAAAGCAGCTTTAACGCTAAATAGTAGCCGCCGCAACTGTTCTCAAGTAGTCTCTTTGGCGCACAATAGTAGCCGTCGCAACTGTTCTCTTAGTCTCCTTGGCGCACAATGCAGTTTTAACGATTGTTGTTACGTGTTTTTATTTGTTATGTTCTGTAAGTAACTAGTTTGGGATTTGCATTACTCGTGAATTGCAGAGAATAGGAAATTCTACGAAAGTAGGCAAAGATAATGCGGCGTAGTGACCGGGCGACTGTTTACTCGCGATTAACGCCCGATTACCTGTATACTCAGAGCACAGAAGTTCCGATTGCTGTCACATTTGATTAAAAAATACGTAATTCTTTCCAGGTCAGAAATTGTTACGTTACTATCCACCACCTTCACCGTGTGACTGTAGCCTTTCTGTCATAAAAAGTATTACAGTAAAACATAACTCTTTCTCTACCCTTCACTTCAAATTAGCGATTTATTGCGATGTCTTCAAATAATAATCCGTTCAGTAGCTCAACGTCGTATAATAGTTAATAGGATTGGTTCTGAAATGCAATTAGTATACCCGCTAATATCCAAACACGACCACAAACGTACGTTTAATAGTAAATATGCAAATATCTGTAAACGTATACCAGAATATTTTGTTAACGTAAACATGTTATAGTCGATGAATTCTGTTGACGTCAAACTGTAGCTTCATACTGAATGATATAATAAATACTTTGCCCTTATTTTAGTTCTGTAAAATTATAATTAATAGTAAAATATTATTTTACGTTTTTAAAACGTTTTTATTGTTTTTACAATGTCTCGACAGTTTTAAAATGTCTTCATCTTCAGAAATATATCAATAAAACAATATATTCTTGTTGTAAATGCTTAAAATATTATTTATCATTAATTTAAATAACAAAAATAATGTGAGTAAAATTACAATTACAATTTGTATTTATATGACATCAAAAGAAATGCTAACATGAGAACAGGAGTTAGGTAAGGCTGTACTCGTTCTTGTTCAACATGATGATACTGGAAGCTATCGCGGTCGTGAGTGAAAAACGACAACAGGGATCAGTATTAATGGGTAAAGAATACACGATAAGATTTGTAGACGACATTGCTATTTTAGCAGAATATGAAAAAGGAATGAACATAATACTCAACATATTAAGATAATTATAAAGTAAATGAAACTAAGTTAATGCAAGGAAGAACAAACATGGGTAGTATGTAAGCCAGGCCAAACCGACCAAAGGGGCATCAGGATAGTAGTGAAAAAAGTTGAACAAGTTAATAAATTTTTCTGCCGTGAAACCTTAATTATAGGTACACGACAACAGAAGCATAAGTGAAGTAAGAAAAAAGAATAGAGATGGCAAAGAAAGATTTTCAAACCAGAAACCTCTTCAACGGTCAAATTAATATTAACATACGAAACACTTTCATAAAATCTTTTGGAAGTAGTTCTATACGATCGTGAAAATCGGACATTGGGCAACCATGAGAAAGAAAAAGGCTCGAAGCACTTGAAATGTCGATTTTGCGTAGAAAAAAACGAACAAGTTAGACAGAAAGAAGTTCATTAGTCTTGAGAGAGGTAAAGGAAAAGGAGTCTCGTCAATATAATTACTGAAAAGATGAAAATTAAGTTACTGTAGTTGGTCACATTCTGCAGTAAAGTGACTTCCTTTTTAACATCTCAGAGAGATGACTTGGTGGAAGGAGAGGAAGAGCACGTCCAAGAATCGCTTATTTTACGTTGCTCAGCGGAGTGAACTGCAGGTCTTGACGCTAGACTGAAGAGACTCGGTCTAGATAGGAAGCTACGGCTGCAGCGACAATGCCTGCTTTAGAGTGTGACGGTTGTAGCGTATATTATAGTACCGTATAGTAGTTTGCATTTAACTTGTAAATGAAATTTGCAACTATAAAGTTGTCTCATGCTTAAATTTTGAATTGTTTCTAATAGCGTTTAATTGATGTTGTCTTGCAGTCGGCAGCCACTCTGTATTTGCGATCTGATAGATTACGATTTGCCGAGTCGTGGCAGCATTACAGTGTGTAGTGTGGGAAGTGCTACGTTGGAATTTTTAGAAAACGTGTTTTAAATAAAAGTGTAATGAACAAGACTTTAGATAAGTAAGTACTGTAGACAATGAGAGCAGTTGTCTCAGAATTTTGTCGTCAGATGCGTTGCGTAACCTCCGAATCAGACAGATAGAGATGCTACTTTGTGCGGTACAGACGTGTTTCATTTGGGACGTTGCGGTGTGTCATCTGTAAAGAGACGGACGTCCTCTCGACGTGTAACCAGATCGACCCTTTCGTTTGACAGCTGGCACTCTTGTGCGATGCGGTATGTAAAATACAATATTCTGTCTCTAATTATTGTCAGACTTGTTACGCGCAAACGTGTGATAAAACATTGATTGAAACATATAGATGAATAGATGTAATAGACAGATGGAAGGGCGAGGTCAGGATGTTAGTTTTAATACTGTAGGTGTATAGTGACGTTCTGTAAGTCATTGTTTTAATTATTTAAATTATTATCCGGGCTGAGAGCTCGTGGTCTTCCAAAATCTTCATGCTGATATCCGTTATTCGCCTGATCAGATGTTTCGGCCTCACCTCTGGAGGCCGTAGCTGACAAGATGTATGTCAGCCGACCACAGTACTGTGGCAAAGGCCCGAGTCATAGTTTTGTCTGTGCCGCATTAGAACAGCAAACAGTCGCCTCTCGGTATGTTGCTCTTCTCCGCGGTTCATGCACATTGCGTGTGAAATTGTAATTAGAATTTTCTTATCTCCACCTCCACCTACTCTCCATGGAATTAGAATAAATAAATTATAATTACACGGTGTTGTTAATAAACTAAACAGCAGGTCTTTGTTTTTTCTCGTATGCCGGGTTGCTGTATATTATTTGAGTCTGGTCTGCGAGACTATAAATTTTAACATAAATTTGTATGTTAATTTTAACGTTAATTATTAATGTTAATAATTGTAACATACTGTTCATTACAGTGTAGATAGATCTGAGTTTATCTATTCTGTTCTGATGGTTAATAACGAGCTTCTCCTTTCTTCTTTTCCTACAATCGTGACGCTCGTCATCGTACGTGTATATAATGTTATAGGACAGAGGACAATGTATAACGAAAACAGGATAGGACAGAGGATAATGTTATAGGACAATGTACGTTTATTTCTTTTTTTAATGAAACTGTATTTTGTAAGGACCGTTTTTTTGGTATGTTTTCTTACCAGTTAGGTGATACACAATGTGTAATATGCCAATATTCGAAAATCTCATCGTCGATTGTTGTTCCCAGCAAGCAGGAGGTTCTGTGAATTATTTAACTTACGCCATGAAATTATTACAGTTTACGTTCTTAGTGCGACTATGAAGTTTCTTGCAGTGCATAGAATGTCGGGCATCACTCAGCTTTTGTCTCCGCGCTAAAAGATTTCTTTATCGCTGGTCCTGTCAGAGGCTATGTTCTATGTTCACTCGACACATATCTTATAAAAAAACGTTTCAGTAATCAAATGGGAACGTGAGACATATGAATTCCGTTGTATATTAGTGAACATACAGTAGGCTACTGTCAGGACGATAAGCTACATAGTGTTGCGTCCGTAGACGGTTGCCGTAAAGTACAGTAGGCCTACGCGTTACGACAGAAGGTAGTATAAATTTACGTAGGGCAGATGTTAATTTTTTGAACTTCTAAGTTTTTTTTTAATTTTATTTTCTGTTCTATTTAGCAACTTACTCTGACTGATCTGACGGCAAAAAATTATTTTATGTTTTAGTACACTACATACTTTTTAGACAATCTTATTTTTAATTTTTGTGCATGCGCTGTATTATAAAGCATAAAAATAAAAGTTATGTATAGGCTACATCGTTTCGCAGTTAACAGTCCTGCATATGGATCCTTCATATCATAGATGTAAAACTGTAACAGAGCGGATGGTAATTGTCAGTTCCTTGAAGTCTCTTATTCAAAGCGCGGTTTTTAACAGAAGTTGCTATGTTGGTTGTACCAGACGATTTTTTGTGCAGAAATATCCGTTGTTTGTGTTGAAAACGTTTTACAGGAACTGAAGGATTGAACATACGACACCCAACAACCAACAACCATCCACACGATAGGCTCTAGTGGTAAATCCTTACAGATTGTTATAGTTGAGACTGGAATATTTACGCTTCATTCTTGCTCCAAAGTGCATTGTATTATCCTTCAATCACAGTTAATTGCAAATACGTTTCCCGTTAACTTGCCTGTTGGAGAGCATTTATGACACACGATAGCCCCAAAATATTTAAAACGTTGAACTTCGTACAATTTTCCAATTTTTTTTTTGCAATTTATATTATTATAATAATCCGTGTATTTATTTATTAACCTGTAACGTATATACTTTCGACCATTTCTCAACAAATACTGCTGCATATTGCATAGTAACGTATCAACTTTTTGTTGATCTTTTAACCACATAGACCTATGTAACACATTGTCGTGACGCTAGAACCCCAAAAGATTTGTATCTTTCTCATATTGATGACACAAATCCATCATTATTATTTTCTTCAATGTTCTCAGCTTGTCGTCAGCGATTGCGACCGGTATGGACTGACAAAATAATGCCCCAAGAATCGTACTTATAACGTAATTATGTCAGTTACTATACTTCATTAGTTGGCACAGCTCTACGGCTGTTTCTCAGAACATATTATATAGATCGTTTTTGACCAGACCTAGCTTGCAGGGCTAAAAATATTATTAACCGAACAGCAGTGTTATAAATAAGATGCTTAATACTAATGAAAGTGAAAAGTTGTGCAGCCAAGGGTACCGCTTGCTCTGTAATTATCGGTACCGATAAATACACAAGGCAGCCACCGCCCTAACAAGCAGACGTATTTAGACAAGTGTAATCACATCAGATTTGCATCTTGAGGCGGGTTTTTTGTATTCTTTTTTTGTTTTACGGTTGGTACTTATCTCTCTCCTGTATTTCGCTCTGATACACGGCCTTCTCGTAATGGAAAACGTGACAGCAATCATACGTTGGTTAAAATCTTTCTTAAACCTTTTGCCACCGTTAAGTCTTGTAACTAAGTTCCGTACTATCTTCTGGATGAACATTTTGCTAGTTTTTTGCTCGAAGAAAATATAATGCAAAAACGATGAAACAAATAAGTAATGTTTTCCAAAAATGATGTAGGCATGTCACCTATGGCTGAGAAACGTGGAAGATAAATCAAAGAAACTCCCTGGAGTGGTAATGTACTTCTGGAGAAGGTCTTGTGGGGTGTCTAGGTTCAGGTCATTACAAGTGCAGATTAGGTTTCAAGAGGTGAATTGATTTAGACAAAACAAAATTAGCTATCGTAAGTACGAAGCGTCTCATTTGGTATGGCCGCATGGAACGAATGCCTGATAATCGTTGGCCCGGAAAGTTAGTAAACTGAGTTCAAATTAGATGATGGAAACAGGGTAGCCTCCAGGAGATCGTGAAAGGAGAACATGCGTTGTGATGGGGAAGAGTCTTGCAACGAGGTGATCGGAACGACAGAAGCTTCTGGCCTGCAAATGTAGCTATACAAGCACTCGCACCTGGATGGATGGTTGTACGCACGTTTAATCCCATAATGAACTACTCTGAGTCTCGTGCCGAAGCCCCAATATAAGCTCACGGAACTCGGATTTGTCTTTTGCGCAGCCATTGTTTGTCTGTGTAGTGTCTCATGGCTCGTCACGGGTTCGGTGCGACGGTGAAATAAACAAAATTGTATTTTTGTATTGTAGTGGGAGATTTCATGTAGAAAGCTGCTGCCAACTTGGATTATCGAACTTCATAGGATTTTCAGCACAACCGTGGTGGCGGATGTATGAGGTGGTTTAAGGATCAGTTGTATACAAGAATGTGTTGGGTTACTGAGTATATGTTCAGATTTATTGTACGAGCTATGCAAGTCATGTGCAGGGAGAACAAGGCCCTCTATGTGGACGGATGCACACCAAAAGGGTTTATATACACAACGTTAGGTCTCCGTTAAAAAGACATGTAAAATCAGCAAAAAAAAGAATTGAGACCGATTGTATAGAATACATTCTTGCCACCTGAGCTACAAAAGTTTTATGGACTTCAAAGTAATTCAATTGAGAAGCCACACACTTAAGTAAACGTTGCTCCCTTTGATTAAACGATGCTGTATATATTCGAATATCAATTCTCTTAGCTGGTCATCTTCACAGTCTTTTCTATATTTTCCACACCTTCAAAATAGAGCCTCTGAGTTGAGTTTTGATTTTTATATACAGCAAAATAATTACATAAGGACAGGAGAGTAAAAGGAACTGAGGTAGTAGCACGTGGGCTTCAAGAAAGTGCGGCGTGACATGGAGCGTTATCGTGCTGAACAGTGGATCTAGGATCTGCTCCTGGGAGAGGGGTGATGAGATTAGCTTCTGGGGAGGGGGGAATGAGACTAACTTGAAGGTTGGACTCCCCATTTTCCTCAGGACAAATGAGATATTCAAGATTTTTCCCATTCAGATATTTTAATATTTTTTATCTTATTTTAACACACGCAACTCGCTTAGAAATAGGCCTACGTTAGTGATATGGAATTTCACTGAAATTTTTAATAGCTCTTGAAGTCATGTTGTTGATCTCTCTGACCCCCCCCCCCGTAGTTACGCCACTGGTGATGACGCATGTAAGAGTCAACGATCTCTACCGTACTAAAATCGTACACTAAATTCCAAGACAGTCTGGTGGCTTAATTTTAGTTCATAACTAATCATGATCACCATCAAACGACGATCAGGCTTCCGTCGGCTCGCGCTGCACTTGGTCGTCCTCCGCAGTGAAATGGTCATCCAAGAATGCTGTATACCACCAAAAGAATGACTTCGGCTCCGTTAGCTCGTTATGACGTGTTAAATTTTTCTCTTGCAATGTCTTACAGTTTGACATAAAATTTGGCTACATAAAGTTGCTCAATGTTTTTGTGATGTGAGACAAAGGAAACTCAAATACTATGGCGCATTCAAATCTAGTAATATTTAGAATGCGGTAAGATTTATTTATAGGTGTTGAAGGCTATTCAGTCCGACATATGTTTGTGTATGTGTGTATATGATCAAGAGATCGCAAAAGAAAGAAAGACGTCACTGAGAAAGGACGTTTCATCAGTGAAAAGATGTTGTATAGAAGTGCAGTTAATAAATATGAGGATGAAACCCATTGTTAATCAAATACGTCCGTCAATTTTAATGGCTGGTTGTCAAACATAATACTGTTCGCATAATTCTTCATGCAGTACTTGAAATGTCGTTTTAAACTTTAAATGACAGACAAGTCGCTGAACAAGTGTAATAACAGTTAACTCTTCTAGTAGTCGTAAAAAACTGAAATTACTCTGGACAATCTTTTCCTTTCCTTTTCCTGGCGTTTCAACCCAGCGTGGGTTTTTGCCTGCTCAGTGACCTTCTTCCATTCCGCCCTCTCATTACATTCGTCTCCATCCCCTCACGTTCATATTTAAATCATCCTCCACGTCATCCAACCATTTCTTCGGGGTCTACCTCTGATTCTTCTTCCTACCGGTCTCCAGTCTGCAGTTCTCTTAGCCATTCTTCTGACATCCATTCGCCTTACATGGCCCAGCTACTCAAGCCGTCTACTCTTAATAAACCGGACTATGTCTGGCACCCTGAATCAGTTGGTCCGGTTCATGGTTCATTCGAATCCTCCAACAACTATCTTCAGTTCTTAGAGGTCCAAATCTTTTTCGCAAGACTTTTCGTTCAAATATTCTCAGATTGCTTGTCTGTGCTGGTTAATGTCCAAGCTTCGCATCCATATGTTACTACCGGTCGTATAAGACTTTTGTATACAGTCAGCGTAAGTTGTTTGCTTAACATCCTGGATTTGAACAGTTTTTCGTAAAAGTACCCACCCAAAATAAGTAACAAAATGATTTTACACCTGTTGCCACGTACGATGCGGGACTTTATTTCATTGCTGCAGGAGTTGTTCTGAGTAATCTGTGAACCTTAGAATCTGGACAATAGTGACATAAAAAGTGTTTTAAGAATAATTTGTAAAAGTGTGTGTAAATAAATGAAAAGTGGTGACTAATTTAGAAAACACTGCGTGATAAAATAATTGATTTAAATTGTTGACTGCACTTTTATGGAAGACGATGCACTTAGTATCTCCAGATTAACGGTAACTGCGAAGGAGGAATACGTTGGAAATAAATGACACATTTAACAATTTTAAAGGACTGAAAGTTAACAGAAAATTAAAACCAGTGCAGTATTCGAGTGCAGTGGTTTCAAACATAAAGGCGCCACAATTAATCTCAAGAACACGCCTGCGGGCTGCATCATTAGCAGTCAGTTTCCGACAAGTTGGAATAAAAAAAAGTCAGTCTTTAATTGCACACAAGTAAAAAGAGAATTATTAACATATTTTACATGGTAAATAAGATAGGCTATGTATCTTTAATAGTATAATCTTCATTACGCCAGTATAATAATGAAGTTATAAGATATTCAGCATTGTATGTTTACTTAAAATCTTCAGTATGAAAACGTAGGCCGATCTGCGGTGGCCATTAAAGCGGGAATATCCAGACCGAGGTGAGTTGTTGCTAAATTCAATAAGTGAAGCAGAGAAAATCTGTGAGGCGTCGTTTGCTGTTGTCATTAATTAACTTCATTGCGGAGTACACGCTTTCACGGGTGTTATGTACTTCCGAACATCAACGTCATTTTCTATGCAGAATTTACAGATTTGGAAATCATTCATCAGGGTATAATAGTTTAAAGAAATCCAGCCCTGCAGGAAGGGATCAGCTTGTAATCAAACAGTCCTAATGGAGTGTCGGTTTTTCTTCATTATTGTCAGTGCCAATAGGATTTAAACAGCAAGACGTTATTTTTCAGCATTTCAGATTCTTTAAAATCGTCTATGATTTCTTAAATATTTGTACCAAATTCCAAAAAATAAGTATTTCATTATTTTTAAACTCTTATTCGTAAGTTTCTCCTGTAAGCCCATTCTCAGTTAAAAAAATATTTTATTATTCATTTACTTATTGAAGTAAAACGAACAATTATTAAGTTGATTTCCAAGATAATGTCCGGGGCAGCATAAAGGAGGTGTCACGGTCCGCCAGTTGGAAACCACTGAGCTACCAGTAGGGATTTGGTAGTGGCCGATTCGCCAGATAGTGCGTACCAAATTCAAGCGGATGTACGAACCTCGTATGGAACTTAACAGCACCGGGTGCCATTCATTTTATGTGATCCTTAACAGGCCTTCTTTCAGTATTTCTGTTTTCCGCTAGTTGACCCTGTGATGTGGAGAAAGTTTTTTGAAACTACTAAACGTACGTACGTGTGAAACATGTACCGAACTTTTTAAGTAGGAGGATTGTTCAATAGAAACACGTTTGATCTGCGCAGCCGTGACTTCCATGGCAACGGAATTAATTTGTTTATATAGTCTGTTTAAGTACTAGTGACGCGTCTGTCAAAAATATTTGCAGTTTGCTCTTTTCTAAGCGTTGTGACTGGGTTGAAAATGGCATCTATAATAGAAAATCCGTCCAAAGATAATGTGGATGAAAATGTGAGACAGCTGGAAACTGCTTTACGCGCAAATAGGCGCATCAAAGTTGGAGAACTTTTTCAAATGTTGAGCATCAGCGTGGGAACTGTTCATTCCATCATTCATAGTCTTGGCTATCGCAAAGTTGCAGCTCATTGGATTCCACGACTGCTTAGCCTACTGATGAGCAGAAAAATTTGCGTTCGGCCTTATCATTACAGCATTTGATGCGGTATCAACAACAAGGTAATGCCTGTCTACACCAAATTGTTGCCGGTGATGAGTCTTTGTGTTACCACTACGAACCAGAATCCAAACGCCAGAGTATGCAGTGGAAGCATGCACAATCCTCGAAGGCGAAAAAATGTCGGTCCCAACATTCGGCGGGAAAAGTAATGGTAACCGTATTTTTTTTATTATCAGGGTCTGCTGCTCTTAAATTTTAAAGAATCTGATGTCAACATCAGCGCTGAGCGATATGTAGACAGCTTAAAACGCTTACGGGTCAGCATCAAGAATAAACGTTCCGGGAAGCTCACAAATGGTGTCATTCTTCTGCATGATAATGCTCGACCCCATGTAGCCCAGACGATTCAAGGATCCCATGATGGATGGGACCCCATGTAGCCCCATCTGCTTGGTCGTATGAAGTGGGAAGTCTACAACATCCACCTTACAGTCCCGACTTGTCCCCGTGCGATTATCATGTTTTTTGGCCCATTAAGGAAATCACTAAAAGGACGGCGGTTCAAATCGGACGCTGAGGTAGAGTTTGCTGTTAGCGAACGGTTCCCGCAAACAACCGAAAAAATTTTACCAGCAGGGAATCTACAGATTAGTGCAACAGTGGGACTCATGCCTTAATGTTAATGGAGACTTTTAAAATCGTTGAATAAAAAATGCTTTACAGCCTCTAATCGTGTTTCTATTGAACAATCCTCGTATTTATGGTGAAGTAACTATTTTGAAAATATTTTGGGGTGTAACGATGCTAATGCTATGCAGTGAAAGTGCTTCTTAATCGTCTCTGACCATGCCCGTCTGAATTGAGCTGATCGTGAGACAGGATCTAAAAACGATTATGCATACTGTCAAACTCGACAGTTGTGTTTACTTTCAACTAAACGTACTGTGGAAAACCTCATTTTATTGAAAACGACGACTAGTGTGATATCGTTGCATAATTATTTTTATAGGCCTACATCTTAAACGCATAGGGATTGAAATGAGCATCAGTGTAATTATTACACTAATAATATTTCTAATTATTAGAATTAATATTATAGTTATTCAGTGTAACAGTTATATAATTATGTTTATAATTAATGTACATTCTGAAGTTAATGTAATTATTTATAATAACACAACACTACGAATTTAAGGATTATTTTTATGTTTTCTTATTTTCACTAAGTGTCGGTCGTAGTATTTAGACATAAGCGATTATTAAGTCTGTTCTTAACCAATCGATTACGTCATGTGTACCAGCGGAAAATACAGTTTACGTTTAAAAAACGGCTAATAAGTATCGCAGTTGTAGGCCTATCATGTTATCAACAGTGTAGCGATTAAACATCCTCAAATCTTCATCGATCGATTTAAACTGTCTTGGTTAAACTAGTACAAATCTTAGGTTTTAGAAACGCATTTCTGAAGTAGCCAGACATGTTTTGTTTGTGTACATGGACTAATTTTTAGTTCTCATCCCTGCAGAATGATTTTTCCTTAGTACTTGAGTTTAAGTACAATGTTGATGAGCATAATTTAATTATTATGTAAAACTGTTTGATTAACGATTGATTGCCATTGCCAACGCTTTAGTGCGTGTTTTTAATGGGATGACGTAATTGTTAGGATTTCGGACCACTTTCCGCTTCCTATACAGCATACAGATTCGACTGTACTAATGAATTATGGTCACAATTGTACAGTAAACAAAACATTTTCATTCTTCTCTTTGTTTTCAAGCTGTTAACCTCTTCACCAGTTTTTAACGTGAAGATAAAATTCTCTATCTTTTTTGCGTAATATAACTTTTTATTTATTTAAAAATATAAATATTTTTAAATATTTATATATTTTTATATATTTTTAAATTTTTAATATGTATTAGGCCTATACGTGTAGGCCTAACACGTATTTGAGAAAAATGTTTGCTGTACCAGTGTAATTGTTTACTTTCGACGGCGCCATGGAGGCAGTTATAAGGGTACAGAAAAAATTTGAAACAAGTAAATGCGAAATCCGTAACAACCAGTGTAATATATAAAACCATGTATCTGCTAAATACTGCGTAGTTTGTTAATGTCTCAGGCCGTCAAACCAAAATTTTTACGATTACTGGTATTCGTAGCAAACCCGACAGTGTATGTATAAGATTCTGTGCTTAAAGAAAGGCGTGCATACACCGTTCAAAACAAGAGATTTGAAGTAGAAGCAAGGCGTGAAGGGAAGTCAACGGAACATTAGGAACAGGATTTTCTAGTGTATTTTCTGGCTTTGCGCCAATACGTTGGTTATTTCGGATCAAATGTTACAAACAAGTCTGCTATTTATAGACCGCATGTACCCGTCGTACTGATTTACAGCATCGGCAGTTCAGTGAATTAAATTTATTGTAAAATAACACGCGAACGCCATTGTCTGGTATTTACTTTATAAGACGTAGAGCGTAACGTTTCTGTCGTATTATAATTGCCGACACTACAATTGTGTGCTATAACACAGTCGAGAGACAGCAATACTGTTGGCGATCGTCATCTACAGCATTGCTGAACACGTTTTATCACATTTTAAGAAACATTTGTAAGCTAAAATTCCTGGTAGGCCTACTGTTAATTTTAACTAAAATAACAACCTCTGGTCTTTTAGTTCTATGAAACGGTTTGTTGTGATTACATTAAATGATATCACTCCGCGTGTAAGGACAATCTCTAACTGAATTTTGAACAGTAAATTTATTTTGATAAATTGTCAGTAAATCGACCTAGTTACAATAAAAAACAACGATTGGTTCGAAAATCATGTCGTTTGCCTTAATTCCCTCGTAAAAGCATCTGACGTTCGCCTTCCTTAAAAAAAGTAAGAAATTTGTATTTTTAAATACTAAAGAAAACGTAAACAGTGTGTTTTTTAAAATGGAAATTTTAGTTGTATTAAAAATATAGAAACCCTACGCTGAGATGCAGAAGGGCTAGATGAAGAAGAAGAAGAAAATATAGAACACCATAACGCTTACAAAACCAGATATTAAATTTTAATAATCGTAAATTTTATAAACCGTATACTGTTAAGTTCTTTATGTTTGTTTTCTGGTTTACGGCCGTGATTTGTGGAAGACAAGATAAAAAATTAACTCCGAATGTGAAAAATTATAATATAGGAGAAGCTCAACAGAAAGGAAGGAACTGCAGTGACGCTAACACCCGGAGAAGACAGAAACCGTATAACCTCTGGTGTGTTTGTCGCGAGTTCGCCATATAGCTAACTATATCCACCAAGTTCACCATTGTCGGTGCATTGGTTAAGGCAGAAATTGAAAAAATTACGGTAGGAGATAAGAACCATAGGAGAACTTGTGGCTGAAGAAAACCGACGGCCGGAAAATTATAAACAAAAGCGAAGATTTCATACCGTAGAGCAATATTGGACACTTGCTAATGTAGTGTTTTCACCTGCATGTTTCCCGACCACATGTTTATCAAATCAGGTTAATTAATACTAAGTGATGATCAATTTTGTGAATAAGTGAAGGAATTCTAAAATTCCTTCTTAATTCCTAACATTTTAGTAGAGATGGTTAATAGACTACGTAGAGATACGTTTAAATGCGTGACATAAAGACTTATGTTCCGTGGTGTGAGAAACGTTAACTTTTTTCACAAAGTAAATGGTATGAACGTATTATGTTTCTGTGCATAGATAAGCGAATGGAAGATGAAGTCTTACAAAGTAGATAGGCAATTTTCCCTGTACAAAAGCATTTTGTCTCACAACCCTTTATAAAATTTATGTATATATTCGTTTTTATATTTATATGCACTCCGTTCCTACTTTTATTTCATATGTCTACTACAATAATCACTTATTTATTTTTTCTATTTTGTAGCGACTAAGCAGAGCGTTTTGGTTCTCTTAAATAAAAGTGAAAGAAAATCACCTGAACAAGCGAATAAATATTTCCAAGAAAGCCTAAAGTTTTGTCTGATTGTAAAGAAGTTCTAGTTAAAGAAAGGAATAAACAATTAACATAGGAGTAAAAAGTGAAGCATAATAAATGAGATCGTGTAGGAAGGTGAAGCAGCTCTGGGGAAACAGTTTAAATTTTCTGTAATCCATTAGTGAAGTGTGTCACAAGTTCCATACACAGCTTGTGTAAATGTGAACAGGAAGGAGATAGCTTCACTTTATTTTTGTAACTGCAGAATTGGATTGTCCATTCCAAGAACCTCGTAATGGCATCTGTATAATATTGAACATACTGTTACACAATTTCACTGTTACCCTTTCCCTTTGGCGTCACGTAAGATTCGAGCACCACATTCAAAATCGGCCGTCCTTCATTCAGAATGGATGTTTTTTTTTATTAAATAATAAACGTATTTTGTAACCTCAACTGTTAAATGTTGATTAAAGTGCAGCGAAGACGTACCGTTCAATACAGGCCTACAGTTATGTAATGATTTTTATAACCTTATGACATAATGTATTGAAAATTACTATCACTGCTCCAATGTTGATTACGTTTTGACGTAGCGGTTTTGTGTTGTACACATTACTATCCAAAACCATATTAATTTTTTCAATGGAAGTCTTCAAATGTTATTGTACAGTGTATCTAGTAAACTATAATTATGGTTAAATACGAAAAAAATTGTTCACTCTTTAACACTCTATTGTGGATTTGTCGTTTACTTCGTGTACGGCACAGTTTCCTGAAGACGTTTTTGTATGTTGAGATGTATTGTCTGCATCGATCTTTCGCGTCTGCTTGCTTTTTTTTTATTGTCATGTAAATGTACGTAGGCCTAACTGTTTTCGTGTACTGTGGTTTTTAGAGAAGTATAAACTTTACCCTAGTTTGTATTCAGCAGTTATTAATCATTTATATAAAAATAGTAAACATAGAATAGAATAATGAAGAAGTAAAGCTGTAAGTCACAATAAATGTAACTGAAACATGACGAGCAAACTTAAACAAGAATGAAAGATGTAGCCATGAGACATTTCGCAAATGTTTATGAGGCGTTATTATAAGCAGTGATAAAACAGTAAGAATTAACTGTGTTGCACACCACTATAGAAACATTTTTCCGATTAGCGCTTTCAAGTATATTTCCGATCTGATGATGAGCTGTGAAGCTTGAAAGCGCTAATCGGAATGTTTTGTCTATAGTGGTGTGCAACTATAACCACTAACACAACTTTAGACAAAGCGTATTGTCCACCAAATACCTTTTGCGATGTACATATATCACATCTTGACCATTAATATTCATCGAATTCAAACGATTATGAACATTTTAACTTGAAGAAAGCTCTAAAACACACCGCGCATTTTGCGTGTTTAAGCTAGAGAGAGGAGAAATATGCATTGTATCATTAATTTCGTGATTAGGTGGTCTAATATATCTTCGAGCAAAACAACCACTGTCTGATAGTTTTCGAAATGTATATTCCGTATGTCTCAAAATAAAACTTATTTTTGACGTCATTTAGAAAGTTAATGGGAAGTGTGTGTTTAGTAATGGGTAATGCCCGTAGTTGTCAGACAACATCCTATTACAATTACTCAATGTATGTGCACATTGTAAATTTGCAAATGAGACTAGAGGAAGAGTCGGTTGTATTTGAACGTTATCAAATCAAAAGACCGGAAACCAAAGTGTGTCGTAGTAGTCTGGGAGGAGGGGTACACTGACCTTTAGCCTAATCACAAGACTGCTGTTGTGCACTCACAGTGTCATCACCTACGAGTAGCCTGTGCTTGTATAAAACTTTTGTGTACAACACCACGTATTGCTTATCATGGCTTTCTCCCCCCCCCCCCCCCATTCTGGAGTGATGAACAACTCTGCCTAGTTCCTTTTCCACTAGTTATTGCAGAATGCGTTTGAATGGTTGTACCCTCGTAATGACTTATTATAGCTCTTTATATAAATGTGTATTGTCCAGTGTCTCACGATTTAAAAAAATCTGTTTATTCGTCATACGTTTGTTGGTTATATGCCTGTTTTCCAATGACTGGTTGCCTCAGAAAACTACGATTCACTATCGACCTTTTTCTTCGAAAATCCATTTGCAAACTACGAGTAAGCGGCCAGTAGTAACACTCCTATATAACTGTCACACTTGTTACGTCGAGTACAAAATTACCTGGAAGTACGTATATTTCGATTGTCAGTAGCGTAGTCAGGAATATCCATAGGGGTTATAGACCAGGATTTTTCCACTGTGGTGGGTTATCGATGATAAGCAGGGGGCGAAAGGTGATGACGGTAGTAGGAAGTACCCCAGTCAAAGACTACCATACTTATGTTACTATATCACGAGCTGCTATTGCTGATGTAGGTTTTAAGCATAAGGCGACTTACCCCGTGAGGAAGGTTGCAAACCCCCTTGGCCACTGTATTGATGCGTTTAAAGTAGTATTTACAAAATAAAGTAGCAGCTGAATATGTCGGTTCAGTGACATGTCTCTGGAAAGCAGGCATAATACTACAGGGATTAGAAACGATTCGTGATGGCAGTGTTCGTAGCTGTGTCCACTTTCTTTTGTAGTGAATTTGTTAGTTCATCCCTGACTTGGACATTTCTCCCAATTATACGTTATTTGGTTATAGTTGTGAGCAGCAAGAGTCTCGTTGGTAATGTTTCCACTTTCAGAACCATTGTTTCAGCGGTTATGTACTTGTTTAATATAATAGAGTATTAAGTAAAACAAATACTCTGGGGTTACCAAACGTGCTTGCTCACTGCTGTGAGAGTATAGAAGCCTGTAAAACAATGACATTCAACACTTTATATTTATGCGCGCGCGCACGTCTCTGTGGTGCTATCTACTTTCTAGTGCTCATAAATGTCGCTGCTTATAATAAAGGAGTTGTAATTCCGTTTGTACTTACTGATTTGGTATTGTACGTGGTACGGTGCTTACGTAAATTGTTCAGGACGTTAATGTATTATTCTCTGAAGAGGTAACCAAATTTGCTTTGTTAGGAAAGCCAGTATTCATACAACACACAACAGTTTTTATTCAGATGCCTGAGGATATGGGTTAGTGCACGATCTGATAGTAACGTAGCAGAACACACATATCCAAGGGGCGAGAGCAGTATCGGTATCGATGTTACTCACACCAAGGATCGAGCGGCTGCGAACACAGTACAGTGAAAGACATAATTTAACACAAAAAGCGATTATATAGTAATTCGATTTGTGTACAGAATAATAACTCTGAACTCACAGAAATGACGTAGCGTTGGAGTCGGATTGGAATAATAAAAAGAAAACAGTTCGGATACCATCTACGCGGATTTACCACACCCATTTATGCGACGTGCAATTGACACAGGTGCCTGAAGGGAAGCGGTTATAACGCTAAAGGAATAGATTTCCATAAGAACAGACAGTTTGTTACTGGTGATGAAAAGCACGTCTGCTAACTCAGGATAAGGATAAACATATCTTGAGGAAAAACAATTAAATATTATATAAATAATAAATTAATATATTAGTACTAATAAATACTAATATATTTGTATTAGCACTAATGCAGATGTACTAATGTCAATTATTATTTCTGTATTATCCGTATACATGTCCTGATATGATAGTAAATTATGTCAAAACTTCGATACAGTTGTTTTAAAATGCGTTAATTCAGTGACCGAACATCATGCAAATCCTTTCGTCACTGTAAATTATTTTTTTTAGATGCCTTTTTGTGTAGCGACTTACGGCCCACTTGTGTATTAAACTGGAAACCGTAAAACAGCAGGATGTAAAAGAGATTAGTTTACGATACCTAAAGTTTATTACAGTTATGTACTATCCACCCAGACATTTAAAAAAGTAATTTATTAAAACTTTGCTTTCTTCATCTGCAGATGTGCTTTATTTAATAATCAGAAAACAGAGCACTTCCCAGCTCAGTGAAGATAGCCCAAATTATAATGATCCCAAAATCCGAAAAGCCGCAAGAAGAATCTAAACTAATTAGCTTGTTAGTATACCTATAATAAGCAAAGTAATGGAAGGTTTACTAAAACGGCTTCAGCCAATATTAGATGATGAAACAATTCTACCAGTTCATCAATTTGGATTTCGTCAGCAGTTCACAATAGAACAGGTGCGTAGGGTCGTGCAAGTGATAAGAGCTGGAAAGGAAACATTACTAGCCAACAGCATTTTTTGGCAGTTCGCAAGTATTTCAACAGAAATGATACCAACAACTTGTATATAAAATAAAGGAAACTTTGCCTCACAAATATTTTGAAAACATTTGAATCATATTAGGAGATAGATTCTTTCAAATAAAAGTTAACTGTAAGATTGTGGATCTGAGAACAATTGAAGCAAGAGTCTCTCAAAAGATCGATAATACACACTATTTTCACAAGTGGTTTACCTACATCAGCTGTAAGAACTACACTTCTGCAGAGTAAACGAACGGACAAAACAGTGGGAAATCTAACCAAAGCCAACACATATCACATTTACAGTGTGCGTTGAAATCTGTCCTACAATAAAATTAGGCAATGTTGAATTACTTCAATAGAATGAAGTTAAAATTCTTAATGCGCACCTTTACAGGAAATTTACTTGGGCAAAACATGTCAGAACCAAGCATAACTAACTCAGTCTTAAAGCAAAAACAATTTATTGGTTGCTTGGCAGGGAGTCAGTATTATCGATTGAAAGTAATTCGTTATTGTACAGAGTAGTGCTGAAACCTATTTGGACGCACGGAATCCAACTCGCGGAATGGCATCCAAACCTAACATTGAAGTACTGCAACGATTTCAATCAAGAACTTTGCAAACCACATTGGTACGTCAGTGACATCAGAATGGTTCAAAATGTTCTGTGGATACTGTGATGAACAAGCGGAATAAAAAAATGCCTGAACGAGTTAAATAAACATTAAAACATACATCAGTGACTATTCTTGGTAACAGTGACAGTGTAAATCGACTGAAGAAGAGCACGGTATTAAATCTACCTGACAGATTTGTTAATTCAGTACAATTAATCACGACTCTGTAAACTATATGCAGTTTAAACTGTATACGAGTTGTGCAACTGGACCCAACTCATTCATGCGTTCTCTCATTGTGGACAAATATACTTAATGCGTCACAGCAGATTGTGTATTTTATTGTGGAATAAAAATGAATGTGGTTCTTTGTGGCTGGTGCTTCAGACACGAAAAACAGGTTAACAACACGTTTGCAGTTTTAAAAACGTTTCTTAGAATCTTTAATAACTTCATTAAAAGGCATAATTTTATTTCTAAAATTGACACAACATTTTGAACAATTAGTGTAATTTTAAACAGAGTGCATTGTTCCATGGCAGTTCTGAGATCAACTGTATAGGCAACGTTAACGTATGACACTGCCATAACACATTCGACCATTATATCAGTAATTCCATTAGTGGAAAAAAAGTAATTTGTTTTACCGATGTTGCGGCAAGTCAGTATAAGAATAAAGATATTATTAAACGTGTTAAGAGAAAGAAGATTTTGAAATAAACAATAAATGAAATTCTTTTCTCTGATGGTATTGGTATCTTTGTTGAAAGTCCTTTACGACAAGGATACTCGGCGCATAGCACATTCTTAAACGACGTCTGTGCTACAAAGTCTCCATATAAACGTTACTAATAGACCTCGATTCCGAGGCGGCATTAAATTCCCACAAAATGTGGTTCTTTGTGGCTAGTGCTTAAGGTACATAGGCCTACAGTGTTTATGTATATTTTCAAAACAATATTAATAACTGAAGGACGAAAACTATTGTCGCACGCTTTTAAAAGCGAGATCGAAATCGAGATCTATTAGTAACGTTTATATGGAAAATCCTTTAGTTAAGACTTTACAGGCACCTTATTGTGATAAGATTAGATATTTTCATTTTGTAAGAAAGATATTCCAGACGTTACTTTTTGACTTGCGTCATCTGAAGAGAAAGAGTTAAACGAATCGGTATTAGGTATCAGATTACAAAATCCAAACCAGCGTAGAATTCTAGAAGTAACAGATTTTATTCCTGCTGACTGACACAATTCAGTACTTGAAAAATTAAATTCAGATTGTTCGGAACACTTTGTCAAAGTGGAACATAAAATGTGAAAAACTTAAGTGTGTGAGTACACACAGTTCGAGTCAGCAACAGCAGCTGGTCACATATACGTATAACTATTGCATGAAGTTAGCATTACAATAAATATTAATATCAGTAATACATTTATGTATTCCTTTTGTTGTAACTGCGAACAGCAGATCCTGCTTACCATATTTGGCGATGATGATGTTGATGATCTGTTGTAACTATTTTTCTGGAAAACTGTGGTTTGCTCTTCCTTTAAAATAAGGAAAATACAACCAATTAAAATTTTTTAACTAATTATTTTGCAAACTCGTCTTAAAAAGTAAACTTTTCCGTCCATATTTACATTTTATGATTCTACTTTAAAAACGTCAATTTTTTAAAGTTAAAATTAAACAAAAAAAGATGTTAAACGGTGTACGTTTCATCACTTACCTTTACGTAAAATTTGTTAATATAGCCAGAAAGTTTACCGTTGTAACGCGAAACATAGTATAAGGTCAGTATTAAGATAATTTTGTTTCTAACAGGGCTGTTATTAACTGTTAAATGAATTATATTCAGTGAAAGTATTTTAAATCTCATGATTTCACTTCCCCGCCTACGGTGCAAAGTACACGTCTTATATTTTTTGTTAATAATAAGGTTTGAAAATTATATGACAAGGTACCGATACTGCACTGTGGACCAAACGTTGTTATAAGAAAAAGAATGATCTCACTGAACTGTCTCCCCGTCGCATACTTGATGAACGCTGCCCCGTTTTATGCAATACGTATCAGAAATGTTTAAAAAGCGCATTCAATGATAATAACTTTAAATTATTTGAAAACAGTCTCATGATGACAGGTCAGTATCTTGCAACGACAGTGAGCTCTGAATCAGAAATTTTAGTATTCTAAGAAGGTAATATCAACAAGAAATAAATTATTCCTCAGGCTTTCACGGCCGGTGTCAGTTGAATTGTTTATGATATCCGGGCTGTTTGGCCGTGGTCCATGGTTTATAACAAAACCAAACGTTTCGGCAGCTCCACTGGCTGCCATCATCAGTGGTATAAGAATCCTGCACGCCGGGTGTTTACGTACAGGCCCACAGTACTGTGGTATAGGCTAAAGCTGTCCTGCCATGCTACCTGTACTTATAAATTCAGCTAAGTCCCACGTACAGGTAAAAATGACACCATCAGCCAATCACGATATATTTCATACACCATCTTTATTGTGATTGGCTGATGGTGTCATTTTTACCTGTACGTAGGACTTCGCTGAATTTATAAGTACAGGTAGCATGGCAGGACAGCTTTAGCCTATACCACAGTACTGTGGGGGCCTGTACGTAAACACCCGGCGTGCAGGATTCTTATACCACTGATGATGGCAGCCAGTGGAGCTGCCGAAACGTTTGGTTTTGTTATAAACCATGGACCACGGCCAAACAGCCCGGATATCATAAACAATTCAATCAACAAGAAATACTTCTGAGGCCTTTGCTAATGTTTAGTCTGTTTTTCTGCCTTTGCAGCCTGTGTTTCCAAGACGGGAAGAGATGTGAATGTAGTAATAGCTGAATCAACACCACTGCGAACGTACATACGTATTGAGACGCTTGTCACCTCTGTAAACTATTGTATTTTAGAATCGTATTTTTTATTTCCTGTGCAACCACTCTTGTGAATACGAAGTTGAATACTTTTGTTACATACAAGAGTTTTTAATCGTTAAATTTTTTTAACTCTTTACAGATTACTTTGTAAATAAGTTAGTAACAGATTACTAACAAACTGAATAAATTGGACAGGCGATGTCGTTTTGAAACAGTGTGTCTGTGTGACTCTTGTTAGTGATCACAGTGAAGTTGTTTTATTATTATTTTTCCTTCGTGTAGAATTTGTTGTCGGTCAAATTCGGTGCGAGTCATAGCCCAACAGCCCGAGTAAATTTGCCTTTTTTTATTGAAAAAAAGTAAAAGGTTTTATTAATTTTGGAATACTTTAAAATAATGTTCTTTAACATGAACATTGTGTTGGCCAAAGTTTCTTGAGACAGTATCCTCAAATTATGGTGGACAATACTAAAAAGAAACTTTATTTTCAGATTTTGAGAATATCTACAAAAATCTACGTATTCTCATAAAAATGTAATTAAAGCTGAAGTCATTTCTGAAGATAACAAATTTATTACGTTCAGTCCGGATATCAGCCGACATTATATTTTATACTTATATTTTTAAGTGGTGCTTTTTTCTCGTTTTTCCAACCCTCTTGTGTAACTGCGTTAATAAAAAGATTAGAGTTGCATAAGAAACTAATTCTTATTTCGGAAAGATATTTGTTTCTCTTAAAATTGAGATCTGTCACATTTATTAATAAAAAATGGCCAGCCTGTCCTTAAAAAATGTATTGAAACAGTCGTTTATTTTGTAAGTTATCTATAGTTTCTAATGCATATACATTTAAAAAAAATGTGAAATATTTTGTGTATCTTGAATAAAATATACATTATTGTATTCCACTGGCATTATTTAAAAAGAACGATAAAGGCTTACTTAAGCTGCTCAATTATATTGTGTAAGAAGGAGAGGTGTTTTATAATTGTCCTTCGTTGTATCTATTGTGGTAAAAGACCTTGATAATGACCGCGACCGCAGTAATGATATGATGCCAAAAACACGATTTTCAAAATCTCCATCTCGATCAGTTTTACCTATATTAAACACGAAGTCTCTCAAGTTATTGGAATCCCGTCACCTTTAAATTCAAGTTCTTGATAAATTTGTTATAAAATGCGTGATTGAAAGTATATTAGTATATTTTTAAAAGCCGGACTTTAACCCTCCAACCCCGATTTGGAGATTGTTGTTCTAAGGATGTTTGCTGAACTTTAAAACACGTAAAAATACATCTTTATAATATACGCCTACGATAAAACCTGTTTCATTTCTTGCGAATCTTCCCTAATTTACGTGTACTATAATTGGACGGTGTGATGCATTACTGACAAGTAACATTTCGTGAAAGTGATACAGTGGCGCGTTCTACAAGGCAAACACTAGAACTAACGTATTTTAATAATGTAAAAATTTTTAAATGTATTTAATATTCGTATAATAGCAAATTTTTAATAACCAATGAACTTTGAAAGCAAAATACTCATAAACCGTATTTTGGTGCTTGGTCTGGTGGTGCATAACACTCCACGTACAAGTACACACGACCGCGCGCGTCACTTACTGAAGGCCTGTATATATACAGTAATAATGTATATTAATAATAATATAATGTATAATAATAAGTATTATTATTGTAGTGATGGTGGTGGTCACGGTGGTGTGTATTTATATCACTGGCATCAACATCCACAGCCTTGATTGGTAGACATTTTTGATAACTCGTTTTGCGCGCTCAGAGGTACTCAAAACGAATTTTAAAGTCGAACCAGCCAAACACATAAATAGTTGTTTCCAAGAAAACGATATAGGCCTACTTTACCAAATAATCAAACTTGTATGAGAATTGGGGATTTTCGAATGTGTTTCTTCTAGAGTGCAGATGAGTATAAAAAAAACACCTGCGATCGTACAGCTACGACAGCGCAATTTTAGGTAACATTAAACATTTTTGGAAATCCGCATTAAAAATACCTTACTTTTGTAATACATATTTAGCTTTTCTCAAGATGTTATCAAGATAAATATATGCCTAATTCACATTCGAAATATAATCTAAAAAGAGTAAAAACCCTAATGACTGGTTATTTCATTTGGTTAAACTGTGTGTGTGTGTGTGTGTGTGTGTGTGTGTGTGTGTGTGTGTGTGTGTGTGTGTGTGTGTGTGTGTGTGTGTGTGTGTGTGTGTGTGTGTGTGTGTGTGTGTGTGTGTGTGTGTGTGTGTGTGTGTGTTTCATAACAGTATATTAAAACCCACTAAAATTTACAATTATGTATTTATTATTAACAGATAATTACTTTCAAACAAATAATGTTTTCAAAACTTTACAATGCGTTACGTTTTTGTGTTCGATAAAACAGTAAAATGTATACTTTTTTTAATTTGATTCATTGTAAACGTTAAACATATGTCTATGCCTAACAACAGTTCCTACAATTTTTGTGGTGTTCTATCAATAACCTTTCAATTTTATTGTTCGAGGGTGTCACAGGTCTCGACTTAAAAAAGAATTAATTGAGATAAAGTTAACTTCATATGAAGTATTGTTCATACAAAGTTAACTTCATATGAAGTATTGTTTATACACGGTCCTTACTTTTAGTGTAAATAGTGAACTTGTCGCAAAAAAAAAAATCAAGTAAGAGAACTTAATTTTCACACAAATGTATAACATTCAGTTTTATTGAAGTTTAACTTAATAATACTCAAACTGCATAAAATCGCGTCAACTTTAAATTCATATTCTTGATAAATTTTGTAAAAACCCTCATGCTTCAAGATTTTAACGCTATTTCCGAGGTTTTTTTTTTGATCCTGCAAGCAAGGTATTTTTTACGTGGGTGGGTTACCCATCAGCACAACCTCCATCTGGAGGGAGGGGATGTAATTCGGACTTCCTTTGCCCTAGGGGGATTGCCTTTTCTTCATGGCTTCGAGGTCTTTCTCCCCGTGTTGTGCAGTATTACAGCCGTGTGAATCATCCAGATTCACGCCTGCAATATTCCAAAGATAAGTCGTTCCAGGATCCCTTCCTTTTCGCCTTAACTTGGTACCGGTAGATACTACTCCCCTCCACTAGGAATATTTATCGACCTTTCGGTCTAGATCCGTACTGTTCTGCGAAAACAGGGTCACCTCGATATAGATAAAGCCAGAATTATGAGAGAAAGAGACAAAGCAAAGATTCAGGCAGCGGAGATGAAGTTTATGAGAGTATTCTGGGCTGTACCATTCTCGATAGAAAGAAGGATGTGGATATAAGCACGGAACTGGGAGTCGACCCATTGTTGGAACAGCTAAGGAGCTACAAAAGGAGATGGTGTGAACATTTGGGAAGAATGGCGGGTGACTGGATTCCAGTGCTAGCAATGGAATATAAAGCGGTGGGGAAGAGAGATGTAGGACGGCCGAGAGCGAAGTGGGTCCCGGTACAGGTTCAGGATGAATCTAATTCTTGAAGTTGATGATGATGATGATGATGATTATGCTTAAAGATAAACAAATAGTTTTAACCCCGCCAGTCCGTAATTGGAGCGTCTGTCCAAAAACTTTTTCATGCAATTCCAGTACATAATAATTTACGTCTCTTTGAATGTTTTACAACGATAAAACAGTTACGGGGCGGAAAGGAAAACTTCAAAGAGTTCCTGCTTATGTCCGATAACTACACCCTGAGACGGCCGTGAACCGAATCTTTTGTTAAGTGATCAGATACATTTGGCGTCCTGTGTTCGGTTCATATCTTCACCGGTACCAGACGACTCCTGGCCGGCCCTGACGTGTAAGATCAAACTTTTAAGGCATTCATATGCTCTGCGCCAAATAGCAGTTTGTTTCATTTGTTTTACATTTACTCTAAACGTATCTGTAAACTGAAGCTGCTGCGTTTCCAGGAACAAGTGGATTATATACGTAAAGTACACGACATATACGCAACCAAAAGTGTAGTTTTGAGTGTACGTGCTAGGAGTGTATCGCAGTGTATCTGTTCTTGGACGGTACTTCTGGCATTAAACGTGTATTAAAACCTATTAAAACAAACTGTAGACGTCATTTTAAGATCTCAATATAACGCTCTTTTCTAGGAATGGCTGTTCTCTTGGCTTGTCTTGTTTTCATTACAAATTATAAGGTTTCGGACATTAGCCATCATGAGTTAAAATTAAGAAACACGACGTTTCGACTTCTATAGAATCAGAGGTCATCTTCAGGCGAACAAAAAATTAATACAAAGATAAATCTATCTAAGATGTGATATCTAATCTGTCTAATGATTTATCTTTGTATTAATTTTTTGTTCTGAAGACGACGTCTGATTCTATAGAGGTCGAAACGTCGTGTTTCTTAATTTTAACTTACGATGGCTAATGTCCGAAACCTTGTAATTTGTAATGAGTATATTGCGCCATAGATTAACAATAATTTTAAGAATCGCATTGTTTTGTTTTATTATATGGTGTTTGATTTTTCCGTCGAAAATTTCAAAATCATCGCCTGTCATCCGTACAATTCTTAACATCGTGTGGCTTTTCCCTTTTAATTTTCTTATTAAATTTATATGGCTAAACTCGTTTCTTTGTATCAACCTATTTTTTAGCCTAAAATTCTTTGTATTTTTTCCTGGTATTTATCTTCGATAATTGTAATCGCCGCAGTGACTTTATGTTTCAATAAAAATGGCTGTGAGACGTGAATCACATGAAGAGTGAACTAACCTGTGGTGAAGATTAAACTCTGTAGTGGAGTTCAAACTCGTGACATTCAAGATTTCGCTTGCAGTCTTTGATTCAGTCGAAAATCGTTGTGTTTGGTAACCCTGAACATACGCATGCACGCTTTTGATATGGGTCAACTTCTCCAGTGTTTTATTGGCGGCAACACATGTAGGGCTAGCAGGCGGGTATTTACTTATTTTCATTGAAAAACACTCTTGTAGTTGGGCAAGAACACACTTCATTTATTATTTCTTTCATAGAATAGTTTTTACAGCCCAAGTACTAAGTAATCTGTGTTACAGTTTTCCGCATTAGTGTAACATTTCAGAGACTAAAGTCGTATTCAGTTTGTTAGACGTTCATAAATCATGTTCTCATTCCCTTTTGCTTCTCGAGTCGACTTGGATGTCGAACGTGTGTTATAGGTTTAAGGCATATAAGTGAGTACTGGTACGACATACACTGATGTGCTCGCATGAATTAATGTTTTCGTAACCATATAGCATTAACAAGTTGTTAAAATACTTAGGCCTACTAACTGAGGATATTTATGGTGTAGGTTTAAGTCTTAACGAAATGCATTTCTTGTAGCCGTGCAACCTGCCATAATTTTCTTTTTTTTTAGCTTGATAAATGTATAAGCGTAGAACAGTACAGTAGAGCATCGATTATCAGAACATCCATTAATCGAAAGATGTATTATCCGAACTCAATAAAAAGTATATACAATTATGTACTTTATTGTACAGTAATGTATTGGACACGTGTAGGCATATTGGATATTTATTGAGCATAAAAAATTGTATACTACAAGTTATTACAGTACTGTACAGTTATAACTGATGAAGAGATAGTTGAGTCATTAAATAAACGTAATGAAAATGAAACGGATTCAGATGAAGACGGCGACAATGCTACTAATACAAAACCACCCACGGCAGCAAAAGCTTTTGACGCACTTGAGACTGTTATAAAGTGGGCCGAAACTGAAGACGAAATAGACTGTATTCAGCTTATGAATCTTAAACGACTTCAGTCTTTAGCAGCGAGAAAAGGGGGTATCGGTTTAAAGCAGACAGTGATAGAACAGTTCTTCAAAAAAGTGTAAATCTATGGTACTGTATGTTTTGTTTTGTTGTTTAATTTTTAATTAACTTTTTAGTACAATGTTTGCCATTAAACTCTATTTTTGTTTAAATTAACTTTTGGTTTTTATTAATTACACTCAGTTTTAATTCAATGATTTTTAACCTTAGTAATACATTACAGTATATAGGTTCCTGTAATTATATAACAGTATGTTAGAAATTATTTTGTAATAAAAACCTTTGTTTCTGTAAAGAGAAATAATGTTTTCAATTTACGATCCATTATCCGAAATATCGATTATCCGAACGGGCCCTCGTCCCGAGACATTCGGATAATCGATGCTCTACTGTATTTAGATAATCGACCACAAAATAGGCCTAACAAATGAAGTGTAGCATTGCAGTCTTCCATCCACTTAGTCTTCACCGGGGGTTATTCACTGAGACAGAGGTCCTTGTGTGAATCTAAAGCGGCTCTTGTTTTTATCAACCCGAGGCTAGGTCAGTCGTTCTTACCAACGTGACTTATCAAAATGCTATTTTTAAACGAATGTAATTGCCTCCTAAGAATTAAACATGAATAAAAAACTGAGATGTAAAGTTTACTTTTATTTATTTGTAAAGTTTGCGCTCATTTCCAAGGTAAAGGGTAGCTAGTGAAAGTTTCGTGTTATTAGCCAGATGTTAATTGGATGAAATTCTATTACATAAACGGCCTATAAGTTATAGGCAAATTGATATTGGAGACATAATAAATAAAGCAGAAGTGGCGTTTATTTACATATGCCGTCACTGTTTTCTGAAAATGAATAAAGCCTACACGTCTTATGGATAAAATCTAAACCAATTTATTCGGAAAAACTGAAAATAGCAGTAACAGCCAGCCATTAGAAACATGAACTGTAATAGTATTACTAAAGGTCCAATTTACGACTTTCTCGGCCATCGAAAATCGTAAGATCCGTTTCTATATTGGCTAGCAGTAACATCGTTGTCAGTGACCAGTATATTCGTGCAACACCGCAGATCGTAAGACGCTTTTCATGTATATTTTGACAACCAATAATTCAATCGTTACATGGACTCTCCTGCTAAAAGATATTTAAAAAATACAGGCCTCGGAAATGAAATTTTTAAGAGCAGTGAAGGGATGTAGTTTGAGAGATCGTCTACGAAACGACGACATAAGGAAAGACGGGCTATTAGCCCAAGTCATGGAGTGAAGAAGAAGAATTCAATCGCATGAACGTGTAACTTTTCGTCTAAATTTATTGTGTGTGCGTATGTGTTTAGTATTATTTTAGTAAACAATATTTTAAAAGATACAAAAATTAAATTTTGGAAAATTTTAATTGTAATGTTGTGATAAGGAGCAGACTCCTTAAAAGTAAAAGTCATAACCTTTTCAAAACTGTTTTTTTAATAGTAGTAGGCCCTAGTAATAATAATAATAGCAGTAGCGAAATCCAAAATATATACTTAATAATCTGTGTAAATACATATGTTACATTGCTTTTTGTACTACGACTGGAAGTATAATGTTTGGTTTTTGTTTTCTTCAAACAAAAATTTGTAAACAACTAAATAAAGCCGTTTCTGTCTATTTTAGTATTCTGATTTTGATTGTTTTACACTATCGAAGCGTCTTCAATAAGTGTATTCTTGTTTGTTTTCTACATTCTCATGATCTTTATGAAATAAAGTTTTCTATTGTAAGAGAAATGTGAGCTACATTAACTGATTTAAAAACTGCCCTCTTCTTTCAGAAAGTTGAGGTTCCATTCGCTGGCATGTGAACTACGTAGGACAGAGGTTTAGTCTGTAATGGATGGTTGGGGAGGAGGGAATGATCTGCAAGTAGAGCACGGCCAGCTTAAGGGAAGCAAAGTGTTTTTGGTATCCCGTTGATAATCATACTAGAGATAATGATTACCACATTGTACATTATGTTTGCCCTCGTCTTCAGTAATCGTATTTTATGAACTATGTCACGCTCAATTTTTGCAAAATGTTACTACTCTTTATGTTTCTGTAGAAAAAATAAGCCATTTTAAACATATAAAATGTAGTGCTAACTGCGTATCTAGAATTTATTTCTAATTCCAGTTGTAATAAGAGATTACTGAGGAAACAAAAATGAGTTAAAACTGATTGCAAGTAAAACACTTTGACAAATTAAAAACCGTTTCGTCTCTGATCGATAGAATCGATTTTGCTGTTTTAGTGTAGATATTTGTTTTTATGCGTGTTTAGATATTCAAAGCAACGTTTTTTAATTGTGTTTATGTTTGGTTGACATAAAATTGTTGCAGACTTTGCATTCAGTTAAATGTCGCTATTTAGAATATCGTTGTTGTGTGAGTCGTTCTTTGTATCGTTGTTATTTGTTTTATGTAATATTTTAATACTTGTGTTAAGTATACTTGTATAACTTGCGTAAGTACTTAAAGGTCTTCATACTTATACTTGTATAACGATTAAGTTTTTTCTTGAATAGTTATGTATTTCTCGTCAAATCTTTGTTTATATCAATAAAAGTTGGTTGTTAACAGATAGAAAAATTCCGACCACCAAGTCTAAGAGTGACAATTTATGTTATTATTGTCCTGAGTATGTTTCTTGGCGAGTCGTTAAATTTGTTTTTTATCTTATTTTCTGTTATAGTTACATTATTCTTATGGTATACATTTTGCTTTCTAATGTTATTTGTGTGTAAAATTATTTTGTAGAAATTGAACGTTTATTCTAGAAATAGAACTTATTCATTGTATCTTGGGTATCATCACTGTCTTCAACATTAATTGAAAATGGGGCTGTAAAGCACAGGTAGATTTTTGCAATTTTGAGTTGTGGTGAATGGCATTTTGAGTTGTGGTGAATGGTCGGAATCATTGAGAATGGTCAGGCTAGTGCTTTTGCGTTTTCTGTGAATTACTTATTGTAACGTCTTGAGATAGTAAAATCTAAAGAATTGATGTTGTTACTTTTTTCTTTTCCTTCTGTAAAGTTTATGTTTGAGTGCATGTTATTTACTTGTTTTCGACTGCACTTATATTATTTTTAGATTTACTGTATCATGAACATAAACCATCGTCGGCGTATCTAATTTATACGCCATCGGGTCTGTTGATTTTATAGTGTCACGAATTCTGATATTCTTTTTTTTTAATATTCCCGCTGTTATGCCAGATAAAGGTGATCGTACGGCTAGACAGGAAATTATTTTCAAAATAATAATAAAATATATCTGCAAGGCAAAAGGCGTATGATATGTAGGGCCTATAGGATAGAGGATTCAGGATATGTGTCCTGAATTTATTTGCAGTCACCACGTAGCCTATACCTTCACCTTCCGAAGTACTTTTAAATGTTAACGTCTGATCTTGCCTGAGTAGGCCTAATGGTCAGACCTAATGGATGGCTGGCGGACCAATAACTATCCCATGCCGTTAATATCGTAATTTTAGTTTTCCTCTGTTTTCAGTTGTTTTTATAATTTTTGTAATTCTCCAAGTGTTGATTACATATTTCCGACTTGGTAATCCTGTATAATTTTTAGAATGTATACTTCCTTCCGTCTTCACAGCTCCATACGGGCTACAGCAAGTTGCTATTAAAAACAAAATAAAACCTTTATAAACTTTTAAACGTGTTATTTAAGCATGCGTAAATCAATAAGTAGTAGCTACAGTAAGATCAGTGAACACAAATTCGTGTGGAACAGTGTTGAACTCCAATAGTATGTGTCAATAAAGACACTGAATATTTAGCTCTTGGCAGTGGCTTGGAATGTTCAAAACACTTGTCTTTACGTGAAATGAGTAATAAAATATTCTAAACTGAAAAACGTAAGTAAATAAAAATTCAGTAATTTTTCATAATTGCAATATGCGTTCAGTGATTTTTCTCAGATTCAGAACCGACATTCTAGCATGAGAGCGTAAGTGACCTACGCCTCTTGTAGGTCCACCTGATCACCGAAGTAGCGCCAACGTATCTAATTAATTAGAAAACTTCCCTGTGTTAATATGATAGACCTTTCCCTACCGGTAATTGATTACAGTGTAACATCTATTCGTACTCAAACAGGAACGTTTTTAGTTGTAGTATTGCAGGCGATGTGGGTGTAAATTTTAAGTCGTTAAAGTAATGGATACTGCGACGGTATAGGCCCACGTGGGAACCGGGAACGGAGAGGCGGCGTCAGCTGGAAATAGGTGTACTGCGTTCTCAAATACTGGGCGTCGAGTGCGACAGCCGCTGTCTGCGAGACAAGAGTAAAGAATTTATACCAGGCGTCCAGGAGTATATGTTAAGTACATAAAAATGTTAATATATACATTAATATGTAAACAGTGTACATAGTTGTTTTTCAAGTAAATTGTTTACAGGTAATTCTGATGTTTTACGATTTTTCTAAATTTTGAATCTGTTGTGATTAAAACTTAACTAAACTGCATTCTGTCTGTTGTTAAATTGTGTACAAGTGCGTATATATAATAGCCAACATTTTGTCGGGCAAATGTTGGCAACACCTTGGTGATGCTAAATATAGTCGTTTATCACAAGGACTTACCCGTACAAGGTCGTTGCTAAGATATGAACCCGGGACCACGTTTCCTGGCTTAATGCGTGTCTTGATGTTTCCTCTGGGTATCCGTCAGTTTCTATATATAGTAATGTATGTGGTTAATTTTAATGTAATAATAAATCTGCCAAGGAAGTGACTTGTGTTTTGTAAAGGTAGCATTAGATTTTCCTCTTGATTGTATTCAGAATGAACTTATATACCAATTTGAATTTTTGTTCCTTACGGCAACAGGAAGATGTGTGCATAAAGTTTGTTAGAAAATCTAATATTTTATTTAGCTGTATGTGTCTGCCTTTGTGTAATGACAAAATTCTGATAACTGGTGACCCGGTTTGGTTTCCAACCACTACAACGTATCTTTCATTACCGTCGGATTATAGTAATAGACTATATTTAACGATATTTCAATGTTGCGTGCATGAATAGATAGCACAGTGAAAATGTGCTTCAGTGAAATATATTTTTGTAAAGCTGATATTAATGTGTTTCCCTTTCTGTTTATTAATCTGCTTTCAATTCCTCATGTATCTATATCCACGTACTGTTGAACATACTAGTATACCGGTGTAGTCTCAGTTCATTCCTAAAAGTGCAAAAAATTGTGTGTGTGTGTGTGTGTGTGTGTGTGTGTGTGTGTGTGTGTGTGTGTGTGTGTGTGTGTGTGTGTGTGTGTGTGTGTGTGTGTGTGTGTGTGTGTGTGTGTGTGTGTTTAAATTATTCCAACTTAAAGCAAAAATTCGCCTTTGCTTTTATAAATTCATCAACTAACGTACAGCCACCTTTGGTTTGGTGCGAGACGTCGTTATAACAATAAATGAGATGAAGGGAGGTGACAAAACGATTGCTCTGCATTCGGAACAAATAATGCAGGTACCTAAGGAAGACATTAGGCCTACTCTTTAGCATAGAAGGGAGCATATTTTTACTTCTAACATTTCGGTTAAGGTGTCTCGTATTTATCGTAAAGGCCTGTCTGTATGGGTAAGGTACGTAATAATGGTGTCCATTATCACTCGTTACGAGTCAGATAACTGAATAGTGTGCTAATGTACCACCGTCACAGTCTTGAACATTAATTGAAAATAGGGCTATAAAGCGTTCTCTGAATCATAGCTTTATACCTTTCAGTATTGTATTTGCAAATGTACTAGGCATCTCCTTTGTGCGATAACAGTGACCAGACTATGTAACGAGGTCTCGTTGTTACCCTGACCTAGACCTTTTATCAGAAACTTTACAATCAATTTAACTGGTGTACCAAATATTCCTAGTGATGCATAAAATCCGCAGCGAGTTCGCTGGGTTTTTGCAGTAAAGTTTCCGCGAAACCTTTTATATCATCATAAAAACCAATTTGCACAGAACGTTATCAGTAACTGTAATCGTGTTCGCTTGCTGCTGTAATAACATACTGTGCGGCTGCGTATGATCGTGTCGTCATTTGTACGACGCAACGTTGGGTACTATCTAAGTGATTGATCACTATTGCTGGAATTCTGTGTATGTGTGTGCCCGCGCGCTAGTACATGATTGGGAATTTGAGTATGCAAATACAGACATTCAAATTACGGACTATCACTAGTATAATAACTATAATACATTTATAACTATGGTACAACATACGACAAATAAAACGTGTAAATATTATTCTTCGGTAAAAAATGCATGAACATCCATTGTTTATGTTCAGCCACAACAGCCCACACATTGAACCGACGGCGACTATATTACACATGAGTATAGTAGTGGAGATCCTTGGTACAGTGTGTTAGTATTTTGCCTTCGTTAACAATAGAATGCTTCTGTAGTCATTAGCGATTAACTGTGACTACGCCCTCTGTGTAGACAAATAATTTATGTGTATTCTGTTTTCTTATAATTTTCACGTATCGAATCGAACTTGTTTTAAATAGTTTTCTAATAGGGACTCATCGTGCGCACGCGCATGTGTGTATTATCATAATGATGTTCATTCATTACTAGACACCGCGGTCTATACACTGCGCAAAAAAGAAAACCGTATAAGTTGTTAAGTACAGTATTACAGTAAGGGGTCATTCCGTATCAAATCAACGCGCTAAAATTAAAAATTTTACCTGACCATCTCAGAATTTGATGAAATTTGGTATGTAGGTAGTCCTCATGGAGATTAATAAAAATACAATTTTTTTTCAAATATCTCAAACGGTTTAGAAATTACGGCTATGTAAAGTTTTCAAAAAACGGCCAAAAACGCACGTCCGACATATTTTGAAATCACCACAGCTGCTCTCCTAATTGAGCTAGAGAGATGGGAGTGGTGTTATTTTACTCAGTTTTTCATGCAGTTTTCATTGATATACAGCACAACATACCTTTTCATAAAAAGTTTTTTTGTAAACACAAAATCAAAATTTTAAATTAAATTTTCTCAAAAAGTGCATTTTTGAAAATTTTTTAAAATTCCTATAAATAGTTTAAACCTTTGGTAAGTGATTCTCGAAATTTCAAAGTGGGAGGCTAATGGGTTCATAGTTAAATAATAATTTAAAAAAAGAGCGTTTTATAAAACTGATGCGTAATTTTAATTTAATTTAATTTTAAAAAAAGAGACTGAGAAATGTAACATCATGGATCTTTAGTTTATTTCCTGAAATACCTAAAGAAGCTAAAATTTGTGATCTTTGTAGAAAAGATATCGGAAAGTTAAAGGTAGTCAATACAAATCAACCTGGTCCCTCTGGCCTGCCTTGTTATTCAATCGACATTAGCGAGGAATGCAGTTCTGAGCCAGAAGACCCAACCTTTTCTTTAGAATCAAAAATTGTAATTGAACAATTGAATACTTCTATTGTGGAACTAGAAGAGTCTCCTATTAACGTTAAAAAAATTCAATCTAAGCAGTATGCTACAAAGAAAGTAAAAAAGATTAACTCTGCATTGAAGCGTAAACTCTTTTTAGCAGCTGAAGATTCATCTAGTGATGATGAGAATCTAGATGAGTTAATTTTACAAAACCTTAAAGAAAATTTTTCTAATTCAACAAATAGAGTTAAGAAGTTAATGATACTTACCTGTCTCTCAGAAAAATGGGGTATCAGAAAAATAATGCGGGAATTTAATGCACCAGATTATATGGTGAGACAGGCAAAAAAAGTGTTAAAAGAAAAGGGTATTTTAGAAAGCCCTAACCCAAAGCCTGGAAAGGCCCTTTCAAAAGCTATTGTTGATACTGTTAAGTCATTTTATGAAAATGATGAAATCAGCAGAATAATGCCCGGTATTAAGGACTGTATGACTGTAGTTGACTCGAATGGAATTAAAACAAAAATGTCAAAACGACTAATTTTGTGTAATCTTAAGGAGGCTTACTCATTGTTTAAGGAAAAATTCTCAGATATTACAATAGGTTTTTCAAAATTTGCTGAACTTCGACCAAAGCATTGCATATTGGCAGGCCAAAGTGGCACACATGCAGTTTGTGTATGCACAATTCACCAGAACGTAAAGTTAATGATAGAAAATACAAAATTAGGAGCTTTGACAAATAGACAACTAAATACATATAAACACTGTTTGGCAAAAATGCTGTGTAATCCACCAAACATTAATTGCTATATGAGTGAATGTAGAGAATGCCCTGGTGTTGCCCCAATTCGCAAAATCATTGAAGAGGCTTTTGAAGAAAATCTTATAGAAAATGTCACCTATCGTCAGTGGGTGTCTGTTGATCGTTGCAACCTTGAAACTTTACAGAAATCTAATGAAGATTTTATAAATGTTTTTTGTGACAAACTGACTCTCTTAATCAAACATGATTTTATTGCAAAGCAGCAGTCTTCATTCATTAATGACAAAAAAGAAAATTTAAAAGAGTCAGAGTTTGTAGTAAACTTAGATTTCTCTGAAAACTATAACATTGTCGTTCAGGACGAAGCTCAAAGTTATCACTGGGCAAGCGAACATGTGACAATACACCCTTTTGTGATTTATTACAGAGAAGATGATAAAATTAAACACTCAAGTTTTGTTGTAATTTCACCTTGTTTAGAGCATAACACTGTTTCTGTGTATACATTCCAAAAAAAACTTGTCGAGTTCATGACAACAAAGTTTCAAACAGTGCCAAAAAAGATTTTTTATTACTCAGATGGGTGTGCTGCACAATGTAAAAATAAGAAAAATTTTATCAATTTATGTTATCACAAGCAAGACTTTGGTGTAGAGGCTGAATGGCATTTTTCCGCAACTGCACATGGGAAAGGACCATGTGATGGGGTTGGGGGCTCAGTCAAGAGACTTGCTGCAAGAGCAAGCCTGCAACGTCCATATGACAACCAAATTTTAACACCTATCCAACTTTATGAATGGGCAGTTGAAAATTTATCTGGAATTAATTTCACCTTCTCCACACAAGATGAGTATGTTGAGTCCGAAACATTTCTGAATGACCGTTTCAGCCAAGCAGTAACTATTAAGGGAACTCAACAGTATCATGCTTATATACCTGTTCATTCAAGCGTATCAAAGATTTGTGTAAAATATTCTCTAAAGATACAACAGAAGGAACAGTGATCATCCAAAAATCCTCAGAAAAACTACAAATGTCAGAAGTAAGCGGTTATATAACGGCCGTATATGACCAAAAGTGGTGGCTGGCATATGTGTTGGAGAAGAATGAAGAAGAGGATGAACTAAAAGTGACATTTCTACATCCTGCTGGCCCTTCATCATCTTTTTCATATCCAAGGAAGCCGGACGTATTGTGGATATCACTGACAGACGTGCTTAGCAAAGTTGATCCTACAACTCCTACTGGAAGGATTTATGTAATAACACCTGAAGAAGCCACAACAACTTCACAAGCTCTATCATCAAGTTCTACATAAAATTTTGCTAAAGATGTAACTGTTAAAGATTTAATGTAAAGTGTATAAATAATTTAATATAGTAATGAAATATGTTTTAATATCTAGGCGTACTATCAGTTTTATAAAACGCTCTTTTTTTAAATTATTATTTAACTATGAACCCATTAGCCTCCCACTTTGAAATTTCGAGAATCACTTACCAAAGGTCTAAACTATTTGTAGGAATTTTAAAAAATTTTCAAAAATGCACTTTTTGAGAAAATTTAATTTAAAATTTTGATTTTGTGTTTACAAAAAAACTTTTTATGAAAAGGTATGTTGTGCTGTATATCATTGAAAACTGCATGAAAAACTGAGTAAAATAACACCACTCCCATCTCTCTAGCTCAATTAGGAGAGCAGCTGTGGTGATTTCAAAATATGTCGGACGTGCGTTTTTGGCCGTTTTTTGAAAACTTTACATAGCCGTAATTTCAAAACCGTTTGAGATATTTGAAAAAAAATTTGTATTTTTATTAATCTCCATGAGGACTACCTACATACCAAATTTCATCAAATTCTGAGATGGTCAGGTTTATACCCTGCGTTGATTTGATGTGGAATGGCTCTAAGATTGGTGGTGCTGTGTATCGCACAAAATAAAGGTGCACGCATAAATTACCTTAATGTAAGAGATACTTATGAGACACTGTTACGTACAAGTACGGTAAGTACGAGTTACTCTCATTATTATCGCTCATTAGTCGTTGTGAAATCACACAATCGCACAAGTAAAGCGTGTATTGCGATACATAAATATACCGGTACGTAATTCGGTTTGGACCTGCAGACGTAAATCTACGCTAAATACGAGTCGAGTTTAAGGAAATGCTGAGGAGTTATTGATGCGATATTTTAAGTATTTTCAGTTAAAAAATTACTATATTTAGAATTACACTGTATAATCGCAAGTTTCAGACAGAAAGGTGTATGTTATAGTGTAAGTGAATGTAGTTTAGTTGTATTTCTTGTTCGATTCGATATAACAGAAAAATGTTCTGACTGTTCATTGATCCTAAATTGCCTCGTAATGATGAAGCATGCTCTTTGGAAAATAGCTCATTATATGTCAGTTTCTAGAGTTGCGAGAGCGAGAACTAACTTTGTACGTTAGCCCCGTTGGTCGTGAAGGTTGGAAGAATTGTTCGGCATTGTAGGCCCTACATACGTACAAGCTGAAGTATCAGAATTTTCCCACGGTAGTCTAGATATTCGGTAAGCCTCCAACAAATACGAGAACTGGGTTTTTCATTCTTGTAACCTGTTAGATAATTGATTTTCATTGTACAATAAAGTCATATATTGTGCAGAATATTTTATAAATATCGCTCGGCCGTTGAAGACTCTCCAGGGCTCTTCCGTGGTTCCAATAAGTTCCAGTTGTCCATCCCTGCTTGCCTGAACGTAGAATACTATCTGCTTTTTTCTGTAACGCAAACAGGAATGTAGAAGAATCCATAAAAATGATTTGAGAGAATAAGTTGCAGAACATTGTATCAAAAAAGCCTTGTAGAACTGTCAGAGTTGGAATATGTAAAGCCATCACAGTAACTGGTCAGAATCGTAGTTTTAACATTCAGGAGAAACCAAAGAATCCCATTTGAATTATAGCAACTGTAGCGTTACGTCCATTTGAATATCGTATATATGTGTCCCTCAGATGTTTTTATAAGTAAAATATTTAGCTGAAGATATATACTCGAACATTATGTGTGTGTGGGGTAGTAAAGGCTCAAGGTAACATTTTAACATTTAAGAAATGGTTTTAAATGTATTCTCGAAATTACAGTTCAGTCCAACTCTGTAGATCGCAGTTAAAGCTCCAAATATCGATACAATTGCTACACTTATAAGTAAATTACGTTAATTGCCAGCCTACGAAGAAGACGGTATTCCATTGATTACATTACTGTAAAGAAGTTTTACTCTTGAATACGCAAAGCGTATCTAGTTGGAAATATTTCGGAACTTTCAAACGGTCAAAAAATAAATTAGGGGAAATATACTACGGTTCAGGGTTTGTACGTTCAGAAAATAAGTAAGATGTGGATAGTAAATGAGAATTAGGATCTGAACATTGAAGTGGGAAGAATGTAATTTATTACATACCCGGGTTCGCTTCTAATTTATTCATCAGTGCTACTCTAAAGGCGCTTCCATTTTTGAATGTTGACAGACGAAGACAACGTAGCAGCTTCGAGACGTGCTTTTGAAAGTATTGGAGACAAATTCTGTTAAAGGATACTAAAGTAGCATTTGAAGCGTTATTATAAAATAACCCTTTATAATAGATCCTTTTTTTTTGTAGGAGACGTACAAGGATGTATTAAGTGTAGTGAGAAAAGAATTCAAATACCCAATATGCCACGAAAAGCCAATGTGTTTCGTGAACTACATATTACAATCTAATCTAACCTCTCAGAATGAATTGAAAACGAAATAAAAATAATTCTCCTTTCTATCTGAGTCTTCGTTGGATTACGGAGGAAATGTGGCTTTAAATTGCAGTGAAAATCGGAAATAGGAAGCTGCTGTTAGAATACATTAATTTTGTTTTTTTCGCCATTCTATGGCTTAGAAACTGAGGTGTTCAACAGATGTGGAAATACTCTAGCCACATTCGAGAGGAATGTTACGAATATAAAATCCTTTAAGCGAGCAAGGCTTTTGAACAAAATAAGCAGTGATTAAAGAATAAATAATTTAACAAGATCGTTGTTTACAAATGAAATAATGAAGCGATCGGATGAGGAGAAGGTAAAGTGAATGGTTCTATTTACCCTTGACAAGTGATTGGAAAAACAAAGTGAAGTAAAAGAAATGGAAAGAATAGGAAGATGATAAAGAAGGAAACAGAGAAGGAATGGAATCAACAGTTTACATGTGTCTATGAAGATACAGGATGGCACGGTGTAGGACCTGACTTGGGTTTCAGCAACACGAGCGTTCCTGTGCTAAAGGCACCTTACCGTTAGCTTTCCTGCTACCAGAATTTATGGAGCCGTTGGTGAAACGAAAGCGGTTAGTTTATTTTATGACAAGAGTTTTATGTCAGCTTTCCAGTAGATTGTTTTAATGTATACAATACAAGTGGTAGGTACAGAGGTGATAGTTGGCAGTAGTTCTGTCAACGCAGGTGCATTTAATTTCAGTCGGTACCGGATACAAATTCTGCTGCAGTTTGTATTAATTAAATGCTGCCTAGCTTGAGAAAATAAAACCGCAATGCCGCTGAAGGGCGTAGCGCGGAGGAATGCAGAATGTGACAGTCTTTATTTAGACTTGTTTTAGAAAGTCATTGCATTCACACAGCGCTTATGTGTTTTTAATCGCATCAGCAATATTTTCGTATTGCATTACAGAGGTGTGTGAACTCGGAATACGATAGAAATCTGTTAGGAACTGAATGAGTCTTGGATATATTGCCATCGTTTAAAACATTCACACAACAAATAGTTCATTATATCACAGGGTACGTTATAATCTGTGACCTAACCGCCTTAACATGCACAGCCTTATTTTACCAAACACTAATTTTGTTAAAATCATTCATGCATCCAACCGCTTTACTCATCCATCATTTCGTAATGCATGCTTTTTATATAGTGGCAGGTATATTTTCTTTTTACGTTTTTAATTTTTTTAATCACCTTTGCTTCTTTGCTGCTTACACTTTTTTCCGTAGTTCTCTTCGAGTCACTTAATAAAATTCTCCACACGTCTTGTCGCTAAAACTACTAATATTAGGGTTCAGAGTAAATGGCCTAGAGCCCCCGTTTCCATAGTTCAAGTAAAACTCCAGTGGAAACAGAGTGACTTAAAATTGATAGTGTAAACACACCCATTAATATTTACTAGTTTAGCTTACCCTCTATTTACTGTAGTTTTGGTACAAGTAGTTTTCAGTTCGCAAGGACGTTCAGTTCTGGGCATTAAGTACAGCATCACAACTAATTAAAGTCGGAAGAATTTCCGTAGACCCCATTTCCTTTCCCCCCTGTCCAGAGTATACACTAATGCAATCTCATGACGTCTCTAATTACAGGTGTAATTACTACAATATCTACAATATTGTGTACATCACGAAATTTTGCTCTCACTGCTTCGTGTCTAGTGTTTTCAAATTTCTGTACCGTACAGTTTAGTTGTATTTATCGCTTCTGTCCTTTCTCGCACTGTATTGTGTATGTGGGTAACAAGATAACTGTATACGTACAATGACACACCTTATGAGCTTAAAGTAAATGCTGTAAAACGCAACTGTGCATATCAGACAACCGCGAATCTAATAGAAAACCATTATAATATTAGTAGTTCAGGAAGTATGTGTGATAGCCAGTATAAAATTGTGAATAGAAACACTTGAAATATGAATGGAGAGTGGATGATAAAACTTAAGAAAATATAAAACAATATCTCCAAGGAGGTCTGTCGTCTCAAGGACAATTTTCTTCACCGGAAACAGTAGTTTGAAAACACTTATGTTGCAGAAACATTTGAAAAACGTGAATCCGACATAGACCAGAATGTCCTTCGCTGACAGGATTGTCATACCCCCCCTCCGTTTTACGCGGGACTTGTTACTTTCCTTTACCGCACCACCGAGAAAGGCCGTTGTTGGCACTGCCCAAACGTTTGTTTTAATGTTAGTTTGATTTTTAAGATTTATAAGTTTATCGACTGTATTGCTGTATTTTACATTTTGAACACTAACAATAATAACTTTGTTTTAAACGAATTTAGACCACGCTCTAAGAGCCTGCATCAGTCAGATTCCGACCATGAAACCCTACGTTCTTTATTGTATGATAAATACAAGATCATACAATCTTTATCATATTGATCTCTGCGCGTCTCAAAATATGCTTTATACATGTCTTTTCGTGAGAGGCGTTTCTCTATAAATTAAAATTTTGTTGTTGTTTTAGATCCCTTTCGTTTCCCAATTTATCTCACTTTATCGAAATCTTACTAACTCCGGTCGCCACCATTTATGTACTTCGTTTCAGCGTTATAGCGTCTTCGGTAAAACAGAAAGTATGCTCCTTAATGTTCTCTTACTGGGTATAGTAATTATTCATTGACAGAAAGCGAAAATGCCAGGTTGGTTCCTGTAATTGCTTTGCCATCTTCCACAACTAGACACTGTACTGAAATGAACCTTAAGAAGTTAATCTTGAAAATTAAGAAAGGAATCATAAGTAGTGAATTTGAAAAATGTAACATTTGTAATAATTGTTAACGAGTTCAAGATATTTATTGAATGTATATACCCGTAAATGTGTAACCTTAGAGCATTCGTCATCATTCCTAGTTTAATCCTTCCAGGGGTTTTTTTTAAATTTTCAGTTGTACAGTTTTTTTTGAAATATAATAAAAATTAAACGTATTTACAAAACTTTTTCATATATGTTTGGAGTTAAATGGATTATCCATATCGAAGATGTGGATCGTCTTTTGTAGACGATGAGGCCATTGGTAATGCAGTCTTCATTAATCAAAAATGTATTTTTTATTTATTTTTAAAATTATAATTACATTAATGATATTTTTGAATCTGATTAACATTTGGACGGTCAAAAAAGTTGTTTTTGTTATTTTTAAGTTAACAATTTTTCTAAATAATTTTGTGTTGTTTAGATTCGAAATAAATATTTTTTAGAAAAAGTTTTGAAGTGCACTTACTTAATGGTTATCAGTGTATTAAAAGCATCTTTCTTTGCCCAGATCCTTGATATGGATAGTCATATCTTTGACCTTATAAATATCCTATAGGTGGAAATTAAAAAATCGTTTTATAACACTGCACATGTTAGCATTATACAATTTTACATATTCTGGCCTCTTATATACTCTCCATATACCTTGAATAATGACAACACGGTTTTATGTTAGAATTAGTACACAGTAACTGCTAGCGGCGCTGTCCTGTAGAGGGGACGATTTTTCATTTGTTTACAGGGCATTTCATAGGATGGGAAAGTAAGAATACAAACTTTATCTGATGAGTTTCTGTCATAAATATTTTTTGTAAAGATTAACTTACACAGGCAATGCTACATTAAAGTTCGTATTAAGGAAGTCGATGATTTCTAAAGATTATGACATTCTCAACTTCGAAGGGACTCCATGTCAGTTTTATTCTCTTCGGCTATAGAAATAAAAGGGCCACTTTTAACATTGCAACAACGTCACCTGTAACGTATAGAATCACTGGCAATACAAACAAGGTCCAGAGAAATTAAGTAAAGAATAAAACTGATCGTCCTCTATGGAGGACAGGTTCACTGAAAGCGTTAATTCAGAAACTTGAAAAATGTCCGAGTGTTTAGAATCATTTGCAGACCATTAGTGAAGAAAATTGATGTCAGGGGTAGAACAGATATACATTTTATGTGTTTAATAATAATCATATATTGTAGTTAAAATATTCAGTCATAAATCTATAAAGTTTTTTTTTTAATTGGTATAAATATAATTGTACTCGTATTTAGGTATATACTCTTCATACAGTAATCGACCTCAGATGTTATAAACCGGCTTTTTTTCATAGAGTATAAAATACGTCTCTTTACAGAATTTCAAGTTCGTTACAGTTTCTTGATTATTTTAAATACGTATGTTCACTTTAAGCGTTACTTGTTCTATAACGCAACAGGCGTGTATAGAATTCCTTGCAACCATAGTTAAAGACTTCAAGTAATCTGAAGAGTAACTTACTCTTCAAGTAACTTGCTCATCATTGACAAGCATAACGTTTTGGTCAACACACAGTATCAGCATATCAGCTTACCATATTATTGTTAATAACACAATACGTACAGCTAAAGTTGACTCGGGAATATCACTTCAGCAAAATATTCATGTGAATTCATTGCTTTATGCAGATGACAAGGTAATGATACAGAAAACAGAAGACCAGTTACAAAGAGCGATATTTACGTTCAATAGCATCATACAAGACTATGGGCTACAGATCTCTGCTACAAAATCTAAAACGACGGTATGTAAGGGCATGTATCCTATAAGAATTAAGATAGTCGTGAATAATAAGATTTTGGATCTGGTTAGTCACTTTAATTACTTGGGTTGTGATATCTCATATAGAACCGATATTGGTTGGGTAGTAAATTAAGGAAATTTAGATGGATCTGTGAAACGGTTCATAGATACCTGAAAAATAAAACACGGAAGGATACCCGAATGAAATTTTACAAAACTGAGGATGTCCCCCACATTCCTGTAAGCTAGTGAGACATGAACTCTTGGTGAAAGGAACGTACAGAGGATTCAGGCAGCTGAAATTAAATTTCTAAGAGGGGCGCAAGGTTGTTCTCTCCTAGATCGGAAAAGGAACGAGGATATCAGACGCGAATTAAATATTGTATCGTTGCACCAGAAGACTGAACACCACAGAAGGAGATGGTGTGAGCGCTTGAACCGCAAGCCTGATATCCGTCTACCCGTGGCTGCCTTGGGTTATCGCCCTACTCGAAAGAGAGATGTCAGTAGACCGAGGAGGAGATGGGTTCCGGAACAGGTCTAGGACCTAATCCTTGGAGTGATGATGACGTAATACATTATTTAAGAAAAGCTGTAACGCCATGACAGTTAAGAAAGTTACAACAAAATATATGGAGGCCTGTGTAATGTATATGTAATGTTAGAATTAATACAGTAACTGCCAACGGGCCCAGTCATGTAGAGAGGACGATTTTTCATTTGTTTATAGCTCATTTCATAGGATGGGAAACTAAGAATACATTATAATTTTCAGTCACTTGACAGTTCGTTTGATTATTTTCGGGAAATTAGAAACTAAATATTAACGAAGGAAGGTTTTTTTTACTTTAGTTGTTTCAAACTAATTATTTTTTTAACCTGTTTTATACTAAGAAAGAATATTTCGTTAGTGGAAGTTATCACGGACTTGCAGATTATGGTTATTATTTTGATACTAGGATAAAGGCAGGTTGCGAAGGCTTGAATGTTCTAATAATTTGTAAGCACTCATTTCAACTATAACACTTTAAACTCGGGAATGCTGTTTTTTAGACCAAGAGTTGAATTAAAACTCAACAAATAAATAAATAAAGATGTAATCTTATTTTCGTTTTTCAGTGTGAATGACAAATTGTCGTGACGCAAAACCGAACTTGGTGTATTTTTTTAGTCTCATAAAAAATGCACATGCGTTAAAACAAAAATGGAAAAAAGTAGAAGCAACCTTTACAGTACCTTTTATTGTTTTCCCATATTTCTGTTTATTAAGTTACATTTACAATTGTGTAACACATAAATTGAAAATGTGTCAAGAGATGTACAGATGAGCGGGGGTTGCATAAATTCATTGAATACGTTACTGCTTAGTTGCTGTACACTTTACGGAGGAAAGGAACAGACATTCTATCTTCTTTTAGACGATACATGTGGTATCAATTAAAAATTTCTTCTCAGACGAAGAGGTTATTAATAAATTAAAAGAAAAAAATCAAAGTAAAAAATATATTTGTTAACCAGGCAAAATATTCACTAAAAATTAATTTTTATATTCTTTGCTGTGACGGAATTCTTAGGATTCTAATGTAGATGCTTTGCATCGTGTGCGATTACATTGTACTCGCCGATACTCTTTTTCAACAGTCATTTAGAACAAGGATTCTGAACCTCTTGAGGTTTACGCCCCCCCCCTCTTTACATGATTATATGAACCTGCGCCCACCACACATATGCCTTAAAATTGATATTTGTTCGCGCGCGCATGTACAGTATACGCGTGCTGTTTTTTCAATAACGAATATCTAACGGATTTTGCCTAAGTATATCGAGTTAGATTTCGCTGTTCTGTAAAAGTTAAATAGTTCTACAATATTATATTTTTTAAACGTAGTGCAGGGGTGGCCATATGTAGGCGAGTCAAATTCCAACCGCATGCAGTACAAAGTCGTCGGGAGTGATCAAACTCCGCGCTCCGCAGAATCGTATCATTTCACTCATTAGTCGTGCAGGGGTGGCCATATGTAGGCGAGTCAGATACCAACCGCATGCAGTACAAAGTTGCCGGGAGTGATCGAACTACACGTTCCGCAGCATCATATCACTTCACTCATTAGTCGTGCAGGGGTGGCCATATGTAGGCGAGTCAGATACCAACCGCATGCAGTATAAAGTTGCCGGGAGTGATCGAACTACACGTTCCGCAGCATCATATCATTTCACTCATTAGTCGTGGAGGGGTGGCCATATGTAGGCGAGTCAGATACCAACCGCATGCAGTACAAAGTTGCCTGGAGTGATCGAACTACACGTTCCGCAGCATCATATCATTTCACTCATTAGTCGTGCAGGGGTGGCCATATGTAGGCGAGTCAGATACCAACCTCATGCAGTAGCCTACAAAGTCGCCGAGAGTGATCGAACTATACGTTCCGCAGAATCGTATCATTTCACTCATTAGTCGTGCAGGGGTGGCCATATGTAGGCGAGTCAGATACCAACCTCAGGCAGTACAAAGTTGCCGAGAGTGATCGAACTACACGCTCCGCAGCGTCGTATCATATTACTCATTAGTCGTGCAGGGGTGGCCATATGTAGGCGAGTCAGATACCAACCGCATGCAGTACAAAGTCGCCGAGAGTGATCGAACTACGCGCTCCGCAGAATCGTATCATATCACTCATTAGCCGTGCAGGGGTGGCCATGTGTAGGCGAGTAAGATACCAACCGCACGCAGTACAAAATCGCCGAGAGTGATCGAACTACACGTTCCGCAGCATCGTATCATATCACTCATTAGTCGTGCAGGGGTGGCCATATGTAGGCGAGTCAGATACCAACCGCATGCAGTGCAAAGTCGCCGAGAGTGATCGAACTACGCGCTCCGCAGCATCGTATCATCACTCATTAGCCGTGCAGGGGTGGCCATATGTAGGCGAGTCAGATACCAACCGCATGCAGTACAAAGTCGCCGAGAGTGATCGAAGTACGCGGTCCTCAGCATCGTATCATATCACTCATTAGTCGTGCAGGGGTGGTCATATGTAGGCGAGTCGGATACCAACCGCATGCAGTACAAAGTTGCCGGGAGTGATCGAACTACACGTTCCGCAGCATCATATCATTTCACTCATTAGTCGTGCATGGGTGGCCATATGTAGGCGAGTCAGATACCAACCTCATGCAGTATAAAGTCGCCGAGGGTGATCGAACTACGCGCTCCGCAGCATCGTATCATATCACTCATTAGTCGTGCAGGGGTGGCCATATGTAGGCGAGTCAGATACCAACCTCAGGCAGTACAAAGTCGCCGAGAGTGATCGAACTACACGTTCCGCAGCATCATATCATATCACTTATTAGTCGTGCAGGGGTGGCCATATGTAGGCGAGTCAGATACCAACCGCACGCAGTACAAAGTCGCCGATAGTGATCGAACTACACGTTCCGCAGCATCATATCATATCAATCTTAGTCAATATAAACAGAGAATCAGACACTACAATAATTAATTTAATTCCTCATGAAAATCTGCAGTAAGTAAAGTACTTTTGTTGCGTGTAAAATTGTAATTGTATCGTCGCCAAACTAAAAAAAAAGTGTTGTCTAGCTGTGTTTCATTTTTTATTGATCTTGGTTTTTTGACAAGTTTTCACCGTCCTCCTTTAAAAGTATCTCACTTTTGTATATCCAGGGGGGGGGGGGTAAATGTACTGATACTGTACTGTACTACGACTTGGGATTACTTTCAGACTGAGAACCGGTGATGCAGAACGCGTGTAAAAGGTATGGTGTGTGTTTGGGTGTGTGTGATTTCAAATTTTCAGTTTAACTGTGTTACAACATTTATTTAGTGTTTGCTACGAATCACATAAGGCTATAAATACTCCCTCCTCAGTAACAAGTGAAGCTGCGCGTTTTCAACCATTGTTACCCTGAATGGTTGCATCTTTAATGGTACAAATGACAAACTAATAAAGTGTTTCTCATTGGACCATTCAGCGTTTGTCGAATTTTTCTACCTCTAGCGTCAATTTAGAATTGGACGCCACCGTAGAGATTATCCACAGGTGCACGATTTTCTGCCTGCGAAAACATCTGTAATGCATTAATTTTTCAGATTAACGTTTAAAATATCCATGACGAAAATAGGAGAACCGGACGAACGGAAATGGATTTGTTACAGTCAGAATACTTACTGGGTCTGTTTGCCTTCTGGAATCTTTTTAATTCTTGTTACCTCTGGACGAATATACGACGAAGAAAAACAGTGTTCGACCTGTCAACTCCTAATATAGTTTAAAAACAATTAATTAAGCGTCTAATAAATTGTCCCATTGGAATGGAATTATTCGTCCTTTTTTTATTCAACAAATTTCTTTTAAACACTGGATAGAATGAAAGTTGACTTATCACATGTGTTAAAGAACGTTTGTTTGTAAAAGAACGATCGCAAGTATTTGCTAACTGGTATCTTGAATTACAATACGGTGTTAGTAAACTTGTCTCTTCTTGTTCTATAATACTCACTGTTACGTGAAAGACGACTATGGGTGCGGTCGTAGATACGGGTTCAGAATTGACGTTGTTTTTATTAATCGCTTCTATGCAGATCACAGTTAATTCACAGTACTTTTTCACAAATCTGTTAGTACTATTCACTGTAAACAGTAATGATCATTGAAGTCATTAATATACAAAGTCGAAGTTAAAACAAGTAAAGTAAGGTAATTTGGTTACAAATTTTAATAAAACGTTAAAGCTTACATTTTTAATTATTTATTTTAACTGTATATGTCTAACAACAGTTATTTAGTGGATTAACCGTGGTATTAAATTAGAAATGTTCTAAACTATGTGACCACAATTATAATTTTTATCAACATCAGATTAATTAAGATGTCAAGTTATTTGGTGTTATTAGTAAGGTAATTGGATGAGTATCAAAAAATCGTATTTCTATCAAGGTTTTGTATCATAAAATTCGTTTAATATTATTAAATACTTGTAAGTAGCAAATAACATTGACGTAGTTGGAAAGAATATACAATACAACAATCCAAAATTTTTAAATTAATTATTTTCAACATACAGTTTAAAAGTTAAATTAATTCTAGCATATTCAAGTGTTGCCCTCCAGGTTGACCTGGAACCTGTAATAATTATCATGATAATTAGTTCTTTAAATTCGAACTACTTATAAAGTAAAGTATATATAAAAACACTCTTCACATTCTGCCTTTTTGTTTTATAATTAGCGTGACATCTTGTAGCAAGTCAGAATTATCGTAGTACCTGCATGTTTTGTCATCACTAATTATTTACTTCCTTATTTTCGTTCCGTTTTTAAAAACCTATCAAATAACATTGTCTGCTGATAAAGCCAAAGTAGGTAGGGTAGCATCCATCGATGTATAATAATACGTAGCATCTAGTATCAGCTGAACAATTGCTATTTTCTAAAATTTGGACATTCCTTTGTAATGTTCTCAAATAAGTGATAAAAAAATTGCTGTACATGGACGTGAGATTAGTTTTAGTAAATCCGTAATTTCGCGTAGTATATACGAGGTTAAAAACAGTAAGTTCTTCTCCTCGTCGATTCTCTAGGCCGAAGAGTTCTGTATAAAAATAACTCAATATAAAGCTCATAGAAACAGTAAATGCTAAGTTAAGTAATGATTGCACAAGACCCAAGAAAGCGTGAACACAAAAAGTGAAGTTATAATAAAAAAATATTTCAGCAAAAGGCTGGTTAAGCATGTCCAGAAGTTTTCGTATCTTTAGATAGCTAACGTACAGCGCTATCAAACGAACAACTCAGAAAACATCAACTGTGCTTGGTAATTTGATTGTGAAGAAGCAAACATTTATCACCAAATAACATATAACTCCAGTACATCCAGCACGGCACAGCAATCGTAGGCGCTCGCACTAATCTGTTACTAAAGCCACAGTGATGTACAAAGTAATCTGGCCGTCATCATTGACTCGAAAAGTGTGTGGAACGTTCGGAAATATTCGATGTACAGGGCACATTCCTCATTTTATTAATCGGTACGTCATCACCCTCCATCTCTCTCTACGTTACTAGTTGGTTAAGAAAAGTTATTTTCTTCCAGTTACTTTTATGTTCCTTTAATTACCGTGTTGCGTTACTGTTCTCAGCCTACAGCTTAACACTGTCCGTCCAGAATTGGCAGGTCGAGGGCCTTCAGCTTTATTTAATCCTATAAACTTCATCGTTGAGCCTCTTTTTTGGAGGGGAAGGGTTATATATCCCAATATCCCTTTGGGAAGGGTTCCTCCTCCCAATTTGTCTGGAATTGTGGAGAATGACGTGTGTCGCATAACCAGACCTGGTCTCCTTCCTCAAAACCTACGATTGCGCATGCCATTCCGTGTTTTATTTTTCTCCCTGACTTTATAGCCGCCCATGTGACAGTCAGTATATGTAGTCTTCAGTTCTGGGATAATTGTGCGACACTTGACGACTTTAAATACGTGATATAAGTATTTATTACCTAGTAATAAACCTAGTATGTATGATATTTATGATACAAGTAATGATACCTATTAATACAAGTCTCTTACCCAGAACAAATACTGTAAATTCTTTCGTGTACTGCTAATCTGCAAGACATTAAAATAATGATTTTCCATGATCCCAGTCAGTTTACTTTCCTTGACGGATGGAGGGGTGGTAAGCCATTATGGGCGTCTCCGAATATTAAGTAGGTGACCACAAACGAAATAGGTAACCTTACAACCTTATGACTCCGATTACGTCCCTTTGTCAAATATGAATTTTTAGTGGAATCCATAACGGGAAAAAAGTTTTTAACTAACGCCCCTGTGTAGTGATACCCTGCTTTGGGGGGATTGTACAGTAAGTTATCATCCATTGATAAATTGGTCACCTACAATCATAATGTATTGGTTTTCGTCATTGTTACTGCAGAGAGGTAGGTAATATAGCAATTCTCTCAAACGGCAATCCAATATTGTGTTGTCTCAGTCTTTCGTTTCCATCCGTGAAGCAAACTGCCTGTTCAGCGATTCCATATAGGTTCAGCGCACGCGAAGACTACAGGTTGTTAACAAAACTTGTTTCAAGTTCATTTTCCACTCGGATTAAGAAAACTCATATGCGAGGAAAAAACCTACGTGGAGACTGTGTCGAATGATAATGAGTTTGAAACAGAAGAAGCAAATGTATGCGTTTATTAGCATGTCATTGTTATGTTAGTGAATTATACTAATTGGAAGATTCGTTTCGAGGAACTGTATTTTTGACAGTTCAGCACTCAGAGGAGATTCTTGGGCCTTCCGAATCCTTGGCATCTCTTGTTTACTGCTGTTGTTGTGGGGGCCGTGATGTATAGACCTACTTGTTTGTAGATGAAAGTTTTTGTTAACGATGGCCATGTACGTATGTGAAAGGTAACACGTGTGCAACTGTGGAAATGTTTACTCCGCGTTGTGTGTCTTACGTTTGCTTAAAGAGTATCAGTTTACATTTTAAATATGTGTAACAACAATGCGCCGTGACTGCATTGATTTTTTTTTTATTAATATGACAACTGTACTCGGTCTTATATACGTAAAAGTATTTGGGTGTTAGTGTTAAACGTATATGGAAAGTGCAAAATATTCATAGCTTTGGAATGTTTAACGTGTTTAAAACAGATTGTCCTATAACCCGCTGTACAGTATATAATCGGAATTTGGAATGGGCATTTCATCGTTCGTAAAGAGCTGTAGTTTTTTGAGTGCTTACAAGATTAACAGTTTTGGAATTATGTAATTATTTCATCGGGTTTGGTGAAACACTTGTTTAACGAAATACTTCAAAAGTAAGTTACTAGACACATAAGTACTTTACAAGTCTTCTTGTTACACATGCGACTTTGAAATATTAGAAATTCATGTGTGAACACAACGATAAAAAGTGCAGCCACAAATTGTACATAACTATGTGTAAACCAATTGGAGGTCACGTATAATCCGTACGAAGGGGTGAATGTAAAATTTGTCACAAATTAAAAAGCTGGTGTTACCAAAACTGTAACAGACATACGAATTATTAGCTACCAAACGTATGGGTGACGTTTTAACATAACGCAGTAATACAACGTTGAGCGTACATATTAAACGTGTTGACTTTCTCCACTGGTCAAAGTTCGAGTCAAAAATTCTGACAGCGAAGACTGTTGTAAGTTAAAAACGTGTTAGGTCTTTTTTGTGTCGGGCGTTAGTGACATGTTGAAATACACTATAGCCTTTTTACTTCCGTGTTCCGTAAGGAAATGGAAGTATGATGATGGCGAGAAAATCGTGTTCGAGATAAGGGCTGATTCTGATTGTATTACCCTCAAAACGTGAAGAAAAGTCATTTTCCGTAAAATGTCTGTGTGTAGAATTTTTTCTATGGCGAACGATAACTGTTGCACATTCAAACAGAATCAAATAATTTTTTGCATATGTGCCCCAGTTGTAGAGGACTCAAGGCCTATTGATTTTGGTGAAGATCGGTTAAGGAAGAAGGGTAGCTTACCTACAACGTTTTACGTTTTAAAGTAGTTTTTGATAAAAAAAAGTATCCTGAAAAGAAGGTCATAATAATCCACTGTAGAAAGGTAGATAAAATATCTACAAATGAAAAAGGTAGTTAAAAGGGGAGGGGGTAATGTTTCACGTTTGGTATTGATTTAATGAGTTTGACGAAATTAAATAAATATCGGTATGAAGATTCATACATCACTTCCATGTTCTAAGATTTATATTTAAAATCATATTCGAAATGAAATATTTCCATAGAAACTACTTCTTTCTACTTATTGCTTCAGCCTTAACCACAGTACTGTGGTCACTAACGTATACCACCTCACGTTTTCGCACATGATTTTCACTGATGTGGCAGTCGATGGCACTGCCGAAACGTCTGGTTTTGCAGAAAACATTGGACTACAGCCAAACAGCCCGGAAAGGAATTTTAACAAAAAACTACTTCTTTGTTGCCGATAACGTAGTACACATATAAAAAATTCTGCCCTCCCCCTTCAACTATAATTTTCATTAATAGAAAATTACCCCCACCCCGTTCACCTAACCTCTTCATTTATAGATATTTCACCACCATATCTACAGTGGATTATTATGAACTTCTTATCAGGATACTTTATTTATCAAAATTAAGTACTTTACTCTTGTTAAAACGTTGCTGGTAAACTACCCCTTTCTCTTAACCGATCTTCACCAAAATCAATAGGCCTTGAGTTCTCTACAATTCAGGGATGCATGCAAAAAAATATTTGATTCTGTTTGAATGTGCGGCACTTATCGTTCGTCATGAAAACATTTCTCTTATTACAACATAAAATGTTGCATGTAAACTACCCCTTTCCCTTAACCGATCTTCACCAAAATCAACAAGCCTTGAGTTCTCTACAATTCAGAAAATTATGCAAAAAATTATTTGATTCTCTTTGAATGTACGGCAGTTATATTTCGTCACATAAAAAATTACCCTTGTTAAAACATAAAATGTTGCTGGTAAACTACCCCTTTCCCTTAACCGATCTTCAACAAAATCAACAGACCTTGAGTACTCTATAATTCAAAAAGGTATGCAAAAAAGTAATTGATTCTGTTTGAATTTACGGCAGTTATCGTTCGTCATATAAAAAATTACCCTTGTTAAAACATAAAACGTTGCTGGTAAACTACCCCTTTCCCTTAACCGATCTTCACCAAAAACAATAGATCTTGAGAACTCTACAATTCAGGGCTGTATGCAAAAAATTATTTGTTTCTATTTTAATTTGCGGCTGTTATCGTTTGCCATAGAAAATACCCTTGTTAAAACAAAAAACGTTGCAGGTAAACTACCCCTTTCCCTTAACCGATCTTCACCAAAGTCAACAGGCCTTCAGTCTTTCACAATTGATGAACGTATGCAAAACAATATTTGATTCTGTTTGAATGTGCGGCAGTTATCGTTCGTCATAGAAAAAATTACCGTTGTTAAAACATAAAATGTTGCAGGTAAACTACCCCTTTTCCTTAACCGATCTGTACTAAAGTCAACAGACATTGAGTTCTCTGTAGCTCAGAAAGGTGTGCAAAACATTATTTGATTCTGATTGAATTTACGGCAGTTATCATTCGTCATAGAAAAAATTACCCATGTTAAAACATAAAACGTTGTAGGTAAACTACCCCTTTCCCTTAACCGATCTTCACCAGAAACAATAGTTCTTGAAAACTCTACAATTCAGAGTTGCATGCAAAAAATTATTTGATTATGTTTGAATTTGCGGCAGTTACCGTTTGCCATAGAAAATACCCTTGTTAAAACAAAACGTTGCAGGTAAACTACCCCTTTCCCTTAACCGATCTTCACCAAAAACAATAGGTCTTGACTACTCTACAAATCAGGGCTGTATGCAAAAACTTATTTGATTCTTGTGAATTTGCGGCTGTTATCGTTTGCCATAGAAAAAATTACAGACACACACACACACACACTTTTCGAAAAATGACTTTTTTCATGTTTTGAGTGTAGTACAATTAGAATCTGCAATAATCTCGAACACGATTTTTTTTTGCCATCACCATACTTCCATTTCCTTAAGGAACATGGAAGTAAAAATCGGTATGGAGAACCATACATGACTTCCATGTCCTAAAATTTATATTTAAAATCTTTTAAGTATTAATTAAATAAGTGGAGGCTTGAGTTCTGAAGAAATTACGTATCAGCTAAAATGGTACCACCGTCAGGTGGATTAAGACTATCCTCAACCTTCGTGAGGAAGGACTGTACTTTCGGATAAAATGTCTGTAGGTCGAATGAAGAGCTAGCTAAAGGTAGCTGCGATCTGATTCCTGTAATGAAATTGGACTCTCGCTGCGAGGGGCCGAGGGATGTCTATAGTATTATCAAAGTCTTTCCTGTCAATACTATACTAGTCATTTTTCTTTTTTAAAATCGAGTCTTGATTTCTTTCTTTCCATTTGTCTTCTGATTTCCTGAACGACTATTCTGTTCACCCGTATAATTATAAATTTCTCAGCAAAACATTTCTTCCTTAATACGTTTGTGTCTCCTGTTTAACACCCTCCATGTCATAACGCTATATTCCACACAGGCTAGTAAATAACTAGCCATCAGGTAGGTCAAAATATTTTCAAGGAAAGGCAAACAATTTTCCAAAGGAGAAAAATATTTATATATTTTTCGTACATACACACATGCACATATTAGTTTATAATTCTCATATCATAATAGAAATAAGTACACAGATTGTATTAATTGCTTTAATATAACAACACTGCCCAGCGATCCACAGGAAGCAAATCGATGTCCACCTTTTCGGCTTGCACGCGTTGTGTTGGTGTGGGTTTCGGCACCTTCCATTTAAAAAGCATGCAAACATAAGAAAATAAACATGAGTGAGGCCAGAAATAACGCGAAGTGTGTGTGTGTGTGTGTGTGTGTGTGTGTGTGTGTGTGTGTGTGTGTGTGTGTGTGTGTGTGTGTGTGTGTGTGTGTCCTGCCGGCCTTTTTATTGCGGTAATCACAATAATAAAACTTTGGAAAAGTAAACATTACATAATTGAGATATGCTTGCCTGCCAGGAACGATAAATTTTCACTCATACGTGATTTAAATTAAAATAAAAAATATAGAATTTTGTTAAAGTGAGATGAAGTGTTTCCATAGAAACTACTTCTTTGTTGTCAATAACATAGTACACATATAAAACTTATAAAAAATTTTCCTCCTCCATCATCAACTACCATTTTAATTTATAAAAAAAATTACCCCCTCCCCCCTTCAACTATCCTTTCCATTTATAGATATTTCATCTACCTTTCTGCAGTGGATTATTATGACCTTCTTTTCAGGATACTTTATTTATCAAAATTAAGCACGTTACTCTTGTTAAAACGTAAAACGTTGCAGGTAAACTACCCCTTTCCCTTAACCGATCTTCACCAAAATCAATAGGCCTTGAGTTCTCTACAATTCAGGGCTGTATGCAAAAAATTATTTGATTCTGTTTGAATTTGCGGCTATTATCGTTTGCCATAGAAAAATTCTACACACAGACACTTTTCGAAAAATGACTTTTTTTCATGTTTTGAAGGTAGTACAATCAGAATCTGCCGTTATCTCGAACACGACTTTTTTCGCCATGACCATACTTTCATTTCCTTATGGAACATGGAAGTAAAATGCATTTAATCTTTTTCAAATAATGGTAATTGTTAAAAATAAAATAATTTTGTTGCCGGGCAATAAAATTTTAATTTTTTTATTTTAATTTAAATCATCTATGCGTGAAATCCGCAACGACGGGCCCAGCAGGACAAAAAATAATTTGTGGCCACATAATTATATAAATATGTAATTAATGCGTGATTATCTGCGTAGTTCAGTTTATAAGAATAAAGTACCTATTTTTTTTAGATAAAGTGCCTCGAAAATAACATTATATTAAACGACTATCCCGTAATAACAAAAGTATCTATAAATAGTGAAAATAGTTTGTGGGGGGGGGTATTTTCTTTAGAAATTATCGAACTGAATTCAAGTAAATGAGTTTAAATATAAATCTTAGAACATGGAAGTCGAGTATGGTTCTCCATACCGATTTTTATGTTAGGATTATTCATTGCTTGTTGTTTTATTTGACTATTAAGATCACTTGTTATTTTTTCGTGTGTTCTAGTCCTTCTGAGAATTATCTTATAAATATAGCAGGTAGCCGTAATGCGAAGGACGACGGCCGTCCAGTTTAGTGCTGCTCGTAGTATGTAGCGTCGTATTGTTATATCACAATACTTAGTTGCCTTACGTGAGGTAAAGGTGAGTATACAATTTTAAAATAACGTCGTACGTAGCAATACTAAACATTAAAATTTGTCAGTTAATATAAAAAGTTATGAAAAAGTATAAATGCGTTGTAATTTCACATCATATGAATATAACATTCACTGCCAGTAACAAAAACTGTGCGAATGTACACACGCGTTTATGAAACTTGGTTAGCAGCAATCACTTGAGTATTTACAATTAAGTATTTAATTAAAAAAGTTGTGTTATTGGTTATAATCACAAACAGAATTATCACTGTTGCACACCACTATAGAAAAATTATTCCGATTAGCGCTTTCAAGCTTCACAGCTCATCGTCAGATTTCTCAGATTCCGAAATCGGAAATCTGACGATGAGCTGTGAAGCTTGAAAGCGCTAATCGAAATAATTTTTCTATAGTGGTGTGCAGCAGTGATAATTCTGTTTGTAATAATAGGCATTTAAATAATTTTCTGATTAAGCTGTATTGATTTTTACTTCCATATTCCATAAGGAAATGGAAGTGAAGTATGATGATGGCGAAAAAAATCGTGTTCCAGATAAGAGCTGATTCTGATTGTACTACCCTCAAAACATGAAGAAAAGTCATTTTTCGAAGTGTCTGTGTGTGTGTGTGTATCTGTGTAGAATTTTTTCTATGGCGAACGATAACTGCCGTAAATTCAAACAAAATCAAATAATTTTGTGCATACATGCCTGAGTTGTAGAGGACTCAAGGCCTATTTATTTTGGTGAAGATCGGTTAAGGGGAAGGGATAGTTTACCTGCATCGTTTTACGTTTTAACAAGAATGAAGTACTTGAAAATTCATTTAAACTGTTTCAAACAATGGTAATTGTTAAAAATAAAATAATTTTGTTGCCAATTTTTTCATTTTAATTTAAACCTTGTATGAGTGAAAATATGTCGTTCCTGGCAGCAAGCATATCTCAGTGAAAATATGTCGTTCCTGGCAGCAAGCATATCTCAATTATGTAATGTTTACGTTTCCAAAGTTCTATTAGGCCTATTATCATTACCGCAATAAAAAGGCAGGCAGGACACACACACACACACAATTCGCTTTATTTCTGGCCTCACTCATGTTTATTTTCTTACGTTTGCACACTTTTTAAATGGACAGTGCCGAAACCCACACAAAGACAACGCGTGCAAGCCGAGAAGGTGTCCAGCGTGGACAGCGATTTGCTTCCTGTGAATCGCTGGCCAGTGTACCTGCACGTGTTTACAGAGGAACGGTTTACAGACAGACACTTCGTCTTTAGAGAATGAACCCTCTGCAAGATACTCAGGGTTCATAAGCGACTCTGCACGCTTCTCCTTCTTTTGCGCGCGTTTGTTACGTGAAACGTACACTGTAGATTCGCAGCTTTACTCTGAGCAACGCTCCATAGGCAATGTTGAAAATTTTTGTCCACGGTGTACCCTCATACACACTAAAACCTGCTCTGATGTTTTGATTACGGACATCTTAATATTAAAACTTTGGAAACTTGACCACTACTTAATGGAGATCAAACATTAACTTTTACAAGCCATTAATTTTAGAAATTATCGAACCGAATTCAAGTAAATTATTTTAAATATAAATCTTAGAATATGGAAGTCATGTATACCGACTTTTTTTGTGAGAAAAGGTTTGCGTGTAAGTGATAAAAAATATTTAATTCGTAAAATATTTTAATTAGATATTATTTACTTACAGAACTTTGACTGCAAGTTCCATACGAATGTGGCAGAATGTCAAGAGTTTAACGGGACGGTTTCAGGCTGCTGGCTTATGCCGACTCTAATGAGTAGGGAGGTTGTTCGTTCGATACGCCTGACCAAATGCAGGACGCTGTTATGGTCATTTCTATCACTATGCATCATACATTCGCTTCGCTAGGATAGGAAAAACACGCCTCCATTCTCTGGTGAAGTCACGAGCATTGGGACCTCTTCACGAAGAAAACCTCTTAGCCGTGACATCATACCTTAATACGCGCGGCGAAGAGCATATTGTCCAAAAAAAACATTGCTCAGTGAGAACCTGTAGATGTGTCAAACAGATGTCCTCGCTGAGCACAAGAACAGATGTGTGCATCACCCATCCACCGCGTGAGTCTTCAGCGACGGCTTGGTCTAGTCAGTCTATCATTTGCGCCAAACCGTCCGGCCTTCCTCACCGGGTGTCCGGTTGACTCCCCGTTGATGGACGCACACTTTACTCCAAACCGTCAACTCCGATGCAGCCGGAAGTTTTTTCACTCACGTAAAGTCTTGGGATAGTATGGATCAGACTGGGAGATTTTGTAGGAGAACCATCGGCGATCACGGAATGTAGACCCTCCAAAACGTAGCCCCGAGACCCACCTTGCGGGGATACGGATATGACATTGCTAATAAACTATTAAATAAACGTTTAATGAACGTTATAAATTTTTAGCCTGTTAATGCACGGATTTAATGCGTAAAAAAAAACTCAAGTCCATGTCAGTAATTTCGCTTACAGTGCCGCTCAACGTAAGCGTACTTTGCTTCTAAACTAAAGGAAAACTGTAAGACGATCACAACCGCAATTGTGTAAGTTCAGCATGTCAGATGCTAAATTACGTACAATATCTTGAAAGGTGTGATGGTATATATCAGCTAAAACAGAAGAAGAATTGTGTGTGTGGGCGCGCGCGCGTAATAAGGTATATACTATGCAGATAATAATAGCAGCAGCAGCCTTTCTGTTTTGTAGTTAGGACCTATGATTATATTATTAGCAATGGAGAATTTCTGAAGGGAATATATGAATTGCTGGATGAAGTGCACTGGATTTCTCTCAAAGAGGGTAGTGCACCTGCACTCTACAAGAATCCGGGTATTGTTTTGAAGTTTCAGTATCTAACGGACACATATAATGTAGGTTTTCACGGCCGTTGTCTACTGTTATAATGTTAATATTAATGAAAGCGTACGACATTATATGACTTGCCTCTACGGGGAGGAGATAGAACGTATAGATGTTAAACTGGGGACTGTTAAAAAAGATAGTACTAGAAATTTTAACATGAGACCACGGTCGAATACCCCAATAGTTTTAACAAGTACTTGGTTCAAGGGACATACATTTTAGAAAACGAGCGTTTAATAGCCTGGAACGTTCTAGTGAACAATTTGAAGCGGCGGACTGGAAAAAAATTCGTCAAGAATATCGGACGACCAGACATTGGAAATTGTCTCGTTGCCTTGGTGATACACAAAAATATTTAGAATTCGTAAAAACATACTAATAAAGCTTTCGCAAGACTTTAAGTTGTTTTCAATTGTAAAACTTAAATATTTGATTTGTGCTACAGTTTAGAAACTTTCTTGATCTCAAATCGTTTTCTTAAGCATACATACTTATTTATAAAAATAAATTTAATCATATTGTGGTAACTGAATACTTATTGTGATTGATTTTGTACAATCTAACCAGGCCCGTAGTCATAACTAGCTGTCGAAGGGGACAAGCAAAATATTTATATTCCTCTTTGTGTTTGTGTGTGTACGAGCAATCAGTTTGTAATTCTTCTGTCATAATAGATATAAATACTCATATTTGAAGGTATTTATTGCACTAATTTGTTCATCGTCTTTCACAATACGTATTGTGATTCACATATGAATAACAATTGAAGAATTTGTACTCACCGTTCAAAGACAACGTTTGATCTCCATTAAGTAGCGCTTAAGTCTTCAAAGTTGTAATCTTATGATTGCCGCAATTAAAACATCAGAGCAGGTTGTGTATGAGTGTCCAACGGGGACAAAAATTTTCAACGTTCACTCTGGAGCGTTGCTCAGAGTGAAGGTGCGAAAACTAGAGTGTACGTTTCACGTAACAAACACGGGTAAAAGAAGGAGGGCTCCAGAGTCGCTTATGAACCCTGAGCATCTTGCAGAGGGTCCACTCCCTAAAGACGAAACGTCTGTCTGTGAACCGTTCCACTGTATATACGTGCAGTTACACTGGCCAGCGATCCACAGGAAGCGAATCTCTGTCCACACTGAACACCTTCCGCTCACACGCGTGGATAGTCGTTCTGTTTGTGTGGATTACGAAACTTTTTATTTAAAATGAGCGCAAACGTAATCAAAAAAATTCAGTCCAGAAATAACGCGAATTGTGTGTGTGTGTGTGTGTGTGTGTGTGTGTGTGTGTGTGTGTGTGTGTGTGTGTGTGTGTGTGTGTGTGTGTGTGTGTGTGTCCTGCCTGCCTTTTGATACCAGTAATCATAACAACAACACTTTAGAAACGTAAACATTACGCAATGGAGATGATAGACTTGTCGGTCAGGAACAGCATATCTTCACACGTCAGTATTTTAAATTAAAATGAAAAATATGATTTTATTACCATGTTTACATATATTTTTATTTAAATTCGCCAGATTCATTAAATCAGTATCAAAAGAAGGAAAAATAGACATATTAGAAAACCTTCATGTATGCAAAAATCGTAAAAACAGTTGACCAATACATGAACAGGAAGCACAACATTATATTTGATGCAATAATAAATTAACAGATTCGCAGTAATAAAATATCGGTATGGAGAACCATACATGACTTCCATGTTCTAAGATTTATATTTAAAATCATATTCGAAATGAAATATTTCCATAGAAACTACGTCTTTCTACTTATTGCTTCAGCATTAACCACAGTACTGTGGTCACTAACGTATACCACCCCACGTTTTCGCACTCGATTTTCACCGATGATGGCAGTCGATGGCACTGCCGAAAAGTCTCGTTTTGCAGAAAACATTGAACTACGGCTAAAGAGTCCGGGAAGCAATTTTAACAAAAAACTACTTCTTTGTTGCCGATAACGTAGTACACATATAAAAAATTCTGCCCTCCACCTTCAACTATAATTTTTAATAATAGAAAATTACCCCCACCCCGTTCACCTAACCTCTGCATTTATAGATATTTCATCTACGTTTCCTACAGTGGATTACTATGAGCTTCTTATCAGGATACTTTATTTATAAAAATTAAGTACTTTACTCTTGTTAACTCATAAAATGTTTCTGGTAAACTACCCCTTTCTCTTAACCGATCTTCTCCAAAATCAACAGACCTTCCGTCCTCTACAATTCAGGGAAGCATGCAAAAAAATATTTGATTCTGTTTGAATGTGCGGCAGTTATCGCTCGTCATGGAAACATTTCTCTTGTTACAACATAAAATGTTGCAGGTAAACTACCCCTTTCCCTTAACAGATCTTCACCAAAATCAATAGACCTTGAGCTCTCTGCAACTCAGGAAAGAGTGCAAAAAATTATTTTATTCTCATTTAATTTTCGGCAGTTATCGTTCGTCATAAAAAAATTACCCTTTTTAAAACATAAAACGTTGCTGATAAACTACCCCTTCCCTTAACCGATCTTCAACAAAATCAACAGACCTTGAGTTCTCTTTAGTTCAAAAAGGTATGCAAAAACCTAGTTGATTCTGTTTGAATTTACGGCAGTTATCGTTCGCCATATAAAAAATTACCCTTGTTAAAACATAAAATGTTGCTGGTAAACTACCCCTTTCCCTTAACCGATCTTCACCAACACCAATAGGTATTGAGAACTCTACAATACAAAGCTGTATGCAAAACATCATTTGATTCTGTTTGAATTTGCGGCTGTTATCGTTTACTATGGAAAAATATCGGTATGGAGAACCATACAGGACTTCCATATTCTAAGATTTATATTTAAATCTTAATATCGCCTGCCAAGCGCGATATATTTTCTCTTATACATGATGTACATTAAAATGAAAAAATTTTAATTTTATTGCTTGGCAACAAAATTATTTTATTTTTAATAATTACCATTGTTTGAAAAAGTTTAAATAAATTTTCAAGTACTTTACTCTTGTTAAAACGTAAAAGGTTGCAGGTAAACTACCCCTTCCCTTTAACCGATCTTCACCTAAATCGAAAGTCCTTGCGACCTCTACAATTCAGGGACGTATGCAAAAAATTATTTGATTCTGTTTGAATTTGCGGCAGTTATCGTTTGCCATAGAAAATACGCTTGATAAAAAAACGTTGCAGGTAAACTACCCCTTCCCCTTAACCGATCTTCACCAAAAACAATAGGTCTTGAGTACTCTACAAATCAGGGCTGTATGCAAAACATTATTTGATTCTGTTTGAATTTGCGGCTGTTATCGTTTGCCATAGAAAATACCCTTGTTAAAAAACGTTGCAGGTAAACTACCCCTTTCCCTCAACCGATCTTCACCAAAAACAATAGGTCTTGAGAACTCTACAATTTAGGGCTGTATGCAAATAATCTTTTGATTCTGTTTGAATTTGCGGCTGTTATCGTTTGCCAAAAAAAGAAAAAATTCCCTTGATAAAAAAAACCGTTGCAGGTAAACTACCCCTTTCCCTCAATCGATCATCACCAAAAACAATAGGTCACGAGTACTCTACAAGTCAGGGCTGTATGCAAAAAATTATTTGATTCTGTTTGAATTTGCGGCAGTTATCGTTTGCCATAGAAAAAAAATCTATAGACACACAGACAGACACACACACAGACACTTTTCGGAAAACGACTTTTTTTCATGTTTTGAGTGTAGTAGAATCAGAATCTGCAATAATCTCGAACACGATTTTTTTTTGCCATCACCATACTTCCATTCCTTAAAGAATATGGAAGTAAAATATCGGTATGGAGAACCATACATGACTTCCATATTCTAAGATTTATATTTAAAATCATTTTCAGCCAAACAGCCAGGCTGTGTCTTACCTGCCTTTTTATTGCTGTATTAAATGAAAAATATTATATTACATTAAAATGAAAAAATTATAATTTTATTGCCTGGCAACAAAATTATTTTATTTTTAACAATTACCATTGTTTCAAAAAGTTTAAATAAATTTTCAAGTACTTTACTCTTGTTAAAACGTAAACTACCCCTTCCCCTTAACCGATCTTCACCAAAAACGACAGGTCTTGGGTACTCTACAATTCAGGCTTGTATGCAAACAATTATTTGATTCTGTTTGAATTTGCGGCTGTTATCGTTTGCCATAGAAAACACCCTTGATAAAACATAAAACGTTGCTGGTAAACTACCCTATTCCATTAACCGATCTTCAGCAATAACAGTAGGTCTTGGGAACTCTACAATTCAGGGCTGTATGCAAAACATTAGTTGATTCTCTTTGAATTTACGGCAGTTGTCGTTCGTCACAGAAAAAATACCCTTGTTAAAACATAAAACGTTGCCGGTAAACTACCCTTTCCGTTAACCGATCTTCACCAAAAACAATAGGACTTGAGAACTCTACAATTTAGGGCTGTATGCAAATAATCATTTGATTCTGTTAGAATTTGCGGCTGTTATCGTTTGCCATAGAAAATACCCTTGTTAAAACATAAAACGTTGCAGGTAAACTACCCCTTTCCCTTAACCGATCTTCACTAAAAACAATAGGTCTTGAGTACTCTACAAATCAGTGCTGTATGCAAAAACTTATTTGATTCTGTTTGAATTTGCGGCTGTTATCGTTTACCATAGAAAAAGTAAAAAATTACCCTTGATAAAAAACCGTTGCAGGTAAACTACCCCTTCCCCTTAACCGATCTTCACCAAAAACGATAGGTCTTGAGAACTCTGCAATTCAGGGCTGTATGCAAAATATTATATGATTTTGTTTGAATTTGCGGCTGTTATCGTTTGCCATACCAAATACCCTTGATAAAACAAAAAACGTGGCAGGTAAACTACCCCTTTCCCTTAAACGATCTTCACCAAAAACAATAGGTCTTTAGTACTCGAGAAATCAGGGCTGTATGCAAAAACGTATTTGATTATGTTTGAATTTGCGGCTGTTATCGTTTGCCATAGAAAATACCCTTGTTAAAACATAAAACGTTGCAGGTAAACTACCCCCTTTCCCTTAACCGATCTTTACCAAAATCAACAGATCTTGAGAACCCTACAATTCAGGGCTGTATGCGAAACATTATTTGATTCTGTTTGAATTTGCGGCTGTTATCGTTTGCCAAACAAACAAAATTACCCTTGATAAAAAAAAACCGTTGCAGGTAAACTACCCCTTTCCCTCAATCGATCTTCACCAAAAACAATAGGTCGCGAGTACTCTACAAATCAGGGCTGTATGCAAAAAATTATTTGATTCTATTTGAATTTGCGGCTGTTATCGTTTGCCATAGAAAAAAATCTACAGACAGATAGACACACAGACACACACACAGACACTTTTCGAAAAATGACTTTTTTTCATGTTTTGTGTGTAGTACAATCATATTCTGCAATTATCTCGAACACGATTTTTTTTGCCATCACCATACTTCCATTTCCTTAAGGAACATGGAAGTAAAACACTACCTCGCGCACGCGCGCACACACACAGACGGAGCTTGCCAAGCCACGTAATGCCGATGATATGATACCAGTCCCCGAAAGCGCTCTTCAGAAATTAAATATCGGTATGGAGAACCATACATGACTTCCATGTTCTAAGATTTATAATTAAAATCATTTTCGAAATGAAATGTTTCCATGGAAACTACTTCTTCCTTCAGCCTTAACCACAGTACTGTGGTCACTAACGTATACCACCTCACGTTATCGCACTCGATTTTCACTGATGATGGAAGTCGATGACACTGCCAAAACGTCTGGTTTTGCAGAAAACATTGGTCTACGGCCAAACAGGACGGGAAGGAATTTTTACAACAAACTACTTCTTTGTTGCCGATTATATAAAAAATTCTCCCCTTCCCCTACAACTATAATTTTCATTTATAGAAAATTACCCCCACCCCGTTCAACTAGCCTCTTCATTTATAGATATTTCATCTACGTTTCTACAGTGGATTATTAAGATCTTCTTATCAGGATACTTTATTTATCAAAACTAAGTACTTTACTCTTCTTACAACAAAAAATGTTTCAGGTAAACTACCCTTTCCCCGTAACCGATCTTCACCAAAATCAACAGGCCTTGAGTTCTCTACAACTCAGGTACATATGTAAAAAATTATTTGATTCTGTTTGAATTTACGGCAGTTATCGTTCGTCATAGAAACAATTAACCTTGTTATCACATAAAACGTTGCTGGTAAACTACCCCTTTCTCTTAACTGATCTTCACCAAAATCAATAGGTCTTGAGTCATCTACAATTTAGGGCTGTATGCAAAAAATTATTTGATTCTGTTTGAATTTCCGGCTGTTATCGTTTGCCAAAAAAAAATTTCCCTTGATAAAAAAAAACCGTTGCAGGTAAACTACCCCTTTCCCTCAACCGATCTTCACCAAAAACAATAGGTCGTGAGTACTCTACAGATCAGGGCTGTACGCAAAAAATTATTTAATTCTGTTTGAATTTGCAGCAGTTATCGTTTGCCATAGAAAAAATCTACACACAGACACTTTTCGAAAAACGACTTTTTTTCATGTTTTGAGTGTAGTACAATCAGAATCTGCAATAATCTCGAACACGATTTTTTTTGCCATCACCATACTTCCATTTCCTTAAGGAATATGGAAGTAAAACGACTTTTTTTCATGTTTTGAGTGTAGTACGGTCAGAATTTGCAATAATCTCGAACACGATTTTTTTTGCCATCACCATACTTCCATTTCCTTAAGGAACATGGAAGTAAAAAGTAAATGTTCGTGAAATACTGATTTAATAACAGCGTCGCGGGCGCACACGATTAGTTTGTAATTCTTCTGTCATCTGCAATAACAATAAGGTCTGTGAAATATGCAAGACATACAAATAAGTCTAAATTATAAATAAAATTAATTCTTTTTTTCTGTTAAAAGTGTGTAAAGTGATAGAATCTTCAAAGAGTTACCTGTGACGAAGCTTGTAATAAGCGAAAACTGGTTCAGGCTACAGGGTAAAAATTAAAAATTTTTACCAATAAACAATTTAGTGTTCCGAGTCAGTAGTATTATACGTATAATTAGTTAATCAACGGTCACGTCATGGACAACAAAATCCAGGAATTTAATTTTATTCTCCTCCTCTGATAGACTGGACTATGCCTTGGTTTTTTTTTTCTTATCTCGAAGATTATTTACAGAAGTTTTGATAACTCCCAGTTCCCCAATTGATAGAATGTTTAATCAACCGGCTCGAAAACTGCAATTGTTTTGTTGGTGGAAATCATGAATAATGATTTGTTTAATTGTTCAACGTTGTAGGAAAAACAAAATTATTTTTGTTTCGGTTTGTGATAGGCATAGGCTACTTGATCATGTTAATGGTGCATCTACATGTGGTCAGACAGAGAGACAGAAGTTGAGCGAGGCGTTTTAGCTCCCTGTTGTGCGTGCGTTTTCGGGTCGCAGCGCGATTTACGCCGTTTCTTGCTGTGCACTGCGGTCATGGGTTCCAGCGCAAGGGCGTTGGGACAGTGGCGTATCTAGAATTTGGCCTGAGGGGAGGGTTCGGTCGAATCGGCTTCATACAAAAAAAGTGAAGACTAGTCAAATGGTTGACCATCTTTAAAATGGTTGAAAAACTTATATAATATCCTGAAATCAATCCCATTAATGTAAACCGTAACAACACAATAAATATACGCGTTATTGAAACATTGTTTAGAAGATGGGGTGTATTAATTTTCCTATATTTTATATTTCAAACTTATACGCAAATGCTGTGCAAGTTATGTTCGTAGGTTATATTTAAAAAAGTGGTACTACTACATATTATATATTATAAAAAGCTACTCAGCTGAAAAAATAATCAAATAATCTTAAAATTAAGGGATTAACAAAGTTTGACAACTTTTGACCGTAGAGGGGTGTCTGGTCCCGTTCGTCCCCTCCCGCAAATGCGCCCCTGCGTTAGTATGCGGATCCTCTTTGCATGATAGGGCGTGCCAGTAAGGAATTGTGTGTTTGCACTGCTCCGTCCTGACTCTACGCCTGATTTGCAGTTAGATCGTTCCCTTAAGGATTCAGCCGCAGGTGCGCAGAGCTGCGCTGGCTTGGGCGATAGACGCGGCCATTTGTGTCGCCCGGACCGAGGCGTGTGGCTCTCGCAAGAACTCTTTCACATCTCGTGACAGCAGTGCACGCTTCTCGTTCCCGTGCAATAGTGCAGCCGAACCGTCTCGACTAGTGCATTGTATCGGATACTGTTTTTGTGACAGCGGCGTGGTCCTCATCTGAGGTACGGTTCCTTACCTCTTAAGAATTCACCTCCTGGAACTTTTGTACTGGCGCGGGCGTAAGGCGCCTTCAACTGCCACGCCGAGGCGGAGCACTTGCCCATCTCGCGGTTTCCCGTGCTAGAACGAAGCGCAGCACAGGCGGTTCGAGCTGTTTATGTTCTGTCTGTTGCTGAATCTTCATGCTAGCGAACCCGCCATGGGATGTCGTCTGCTTTGTGTTAAGTAAGTACAGGAGATCACAGGAAAATATAAAGGTGGTCGATGGAATGATGCCAGGGTACGCTTGTTGGAAGCCAACAGGAAACCACCAAGCGTGAACCGCGTAAACCCGTAAAACAGCATATAGCCGTACAATGATATTTTGATACGGACTACCAGGCGGCTGTTCCACGAAAGCGTTGAAAATATTTTGGCTTTGACGTCAATCCAGTCACATGGTCGTTGGAAGTTGAAATGCTGGTCTAGTCTAACGCCCTGATACTTCACCAATTCGGTCCACTGGATGGGTCTCCCCTTCAAGGAGAGAAGTTGGCATGCAGAAGTGGACTTACTCGTAAGGCAGATCGTTTCGAACTTGTCCGTGTTGATCGCTGAGCGTCACTTTTCGCAGTCAGTTTGAAAGGACGTCCATCTGGCGTTACATCTTTAACGCTCGCCTGCCGCGGTGATAGGTATTAAAATGGAACATTGCATCGTCTGCGAAGATGGACAGCATGACTCCGTTCGAGTACACGAGGTACAGAACTGGCCGAGAACAGATCCTTGAGGAACGCCTGCGGCGACGGGAGGAACCCGAGAGGCTTATGCTGAAAGTTCGGTCGGCCAAATGAGATATGAGATAACTACAGAGGTACTGATGACAGGCCAGTTTGTGAGCAAGTCGTCGTGCCGTCGTCCCGCAAAGACGTACAGGTCGTCTTTGCCGAAGGTTTTGCTCGTGTTCAAAAGGACAGCGCCTGCGGACCCTCAATAGCTGAAAAGTAGTCGAGTCCCTCTGCCGACAATCACTTTAATTTACTGCAAATAGCGATATCGGAACTAGTTTCCAGGAAGCGCTTACTGTGTTTAGGTTTCACACGTGGGCAAGTACCGTAGTCTCTTCATGTCTGTAAGTTTAGGCCTACAAGATGTAACGTCTTTTCGCTGCGTTACAAATCCAGGGAACCCCTCGTAATGAAACTCCGTTAATTAGATGGGCTGCCTACGTTGTAACAGAATTGATCACAAATAATTAATGTAACAAATTACTTACTAACTGTGTAAGGAAACAACGGCAAGGTATACAATTGATTTAAGCACTCCTCATATGTGTGTAACAAGAAGACTTCTCTTTATTTAACATTTAAAAAACATATACTGACAGATCCCATGACATTACTAATTCAGTTATTAAGTTATTTGAAAGGTTTCTTTAAACTTTGAGATCAAACTTGATTTTATATAGCTATACCTCGGATCCGGGTCAACTTTCTGTATTTCTGTAATTAAGACTTTTAATTATACTCATTTCATGATATTAGCTTGCAAGACTTTCTTTTATTCAACCATTGGAAGAATGGTATTATTGCTTGAATTATATTACTCTACATTAGCATATAAATTGTTACAACGTATGAAGTTAGAATAGTTACATGAGATTCTTAGATTTAATTTATAAGTCTTTACAAAGTTAATAGTTTCTGAAAAGTCTCTTTCAAGATGTGTTGTGTAACAAATATTAGTAACCCTCCATAGACAGGCTATCGAGTCACCTTTTAATTGGTATGCAGAAGACTCGTCCTGGGGTATCCGTCTTGGGAAACAGGAACAGCTACGTCGTCATCTCGGTCTGGCCTTCCTCTGTAAAGGACTCCAAAAGTTCGCAGGTTGAACAATATGTGGTATAGATATCTACGATGATCTTGTAGATTCTCGGATGTCCTGATCTGCATATTCTGTCACGTGCAGTAGAGTTTGTGGCTTCTGATAGTTCACATCTCCGGGTATGACTTTGGAATTGTTGTTATTTGTTGAAGCACTAAGTCATCTTGTGTTACACTCCTTTTTTACGTTTCGATTTTTTTTACTTTACTTTTCTTGTCTATTTACATGACTATATTAATTAACACATCCAGATGCTTTAAACAGCTACATCTGGTACACCAGCTTAAGGTGAGACACAATATAGTTAACATATTTTAAGCGCACAGCTCCTACGTCTATACTGTACGAAGTCACCATTGCAAGAGAGAGAAATTCCGCTCCCTTCGCCTGGTACTGGGCAAAAGTTAGTGGGACAATTTCCGCGCGAGAATATAGTTCCTAACTATATTTAAGTTAACTTTTTTTATTTATACAAACTATCCCTAAACAAATATACATAATTTAAATCAGTTGTTTTAGCGACTATTTATGTCTTCAGATTTTTTATTATTAACATTAGTTTTTTTTATCTTATTCTTACTCACACAAGACTCGGAAAACATGTCGAGTCTGGAATCAACAGGACAGCGCCTGCTTACAAGCAAAGGGTTAAATACGATATTAATAACTCTTTACAATTTATCTTTTTATTAGGGTATCTTCTAAATAACTAATTAATTACTGCTTCCTCTCATACTGAGTACATACAGGTATTTTATATTAATACAGTGAGATTTAAATGGCTTAAGAGCTCGCAACCTTAATTTTTTTTTTTAATTTTATTTTCTTGATTATTTCTTTTATTTAAATCGTCACATACTCCACCGCTTAAATTGCACGCTACGGTTAAGCTTTTTTGAGTCTAACTCACTATTGGGCACTGGGAGTACGATTAGTGTCAGTGTGTGAAGTTATTTAATATTAGTGCACAGTTTTTTTTTTTTTCTAATTCTCTTTAAATGACATTGTTCATTTAAATGATCGCCTTCGTGAAATTCCCTTTTTCTCACTTCTTAAGTACTAACTTACATTTTAATCTTAATACTAATTTCCAAACCTTAGATTGGAATGATCCCTACTTATCCGTAACTCACAACATCCCGGCCCGACTGACACCAGCTTACTCTAACTAAGGAAGTTAGCTTTCAGCATTTATTAATGATCTTTGGCGCATTTCTGCCCTATCATTACCCTTTCAGTCGGCGCCGTTGTGACCTGTTACGTTACATGTATAATCACTACTTGATCATATCTCATAAACTTATTTCTAATGTGATCTAAAGAGGATCCCATACTCCACTTCAGATCACTGGTTTGAGATAAGCGGAATCTCACGAATATGATTCTCTTTTATCTCTTTTTACAATACTTAAACAAACTATGCGGGAGGGGAGACACCTTACACAATGCATTGTCATACTCACTAGGGGTGGTTTTCAATTGTTCAGGCTAGCACCGGTTTATCACAATAGAGAGGGTGGGTTCGGGGCTACTTAGTACAATTCCTACAATACTGAACACGCTTTTATTTTCTCTAACTGGCCACCACTGGGAGTGTTTACAATATGCAACTGAACTTTTTATTAGTATTTTCTTTTTTCCTACTTACTTCTACACTTCACACAAATTTAGTATAACTTAGGATTTATTTAGCTCTAGTATTTAAATCAATTATTATTATTCACTTTATTATTTATTATTTATTAAACTACTTTGGGGATTTAAGAAACGCTCCTAGAACTATCGTCTATTTAATCACCATATTTATTTAGCACACTTTATATTCACAGGTTGGTTCCGTTTTACTAGATTATGTTTAGCTAACATGTCCGCTAATTCTTGGCTGATTAAGCTTCTACTAGATCCCGAATCAATTAAGGCGATGGGGAATGTAACGCCTAAGTCGACTCGTATTAATGGTAGTAGATTTTTTTTTCATTTACATCTATTAATCGCATTACACTTTTCACGAAATTCTCGCACATAGGGGTCGATATCTTTCGCACCTTTTTTGTTTTTCACTTGGTTACAGAATAATTCATTCTTATTATTATTACTGGTTTCTTTTAGTTTACCCAATTTTGAGTAGCTGCGGAAGACACAGGTTTTCGGGTCTCCCTGCCTTACATGTTTTTTGAATTGGGGTTATTCCGTTCCAATGGCTTACTTTTGCACTCTCTTCTTATGTGCCCATATTTGCCACAATTATAACAGGTGGGTTTTCTGCGAGGTGGGTACTTGGTTTCCGCTTTATCTGGGTTTACAGTTAACTTACCAGCTTTGCGCACATGGTGAGGTCTACTAGAAACTTGTCTTTCATACGAGGTTGTTACATCAGGCAGTAGTGCTCGCAATTGATGTCTATTAGTTCCAGAGGTTTTCATTGCTTCTCTATTTTGATCTGAGTACCATACATTTGAAGAATGGATACTGCACTGTTCTAGATCAGCAATTGTACTGGGTCTATTCATCAATGATAGTCGAGATCTTTCTTCAGGTGACACTCCTATTAAAATGGTGTCCACCAGTTGTGTTTCATTCCAGCTTACACGTAGTAGTCGAGAGGACTCCCTAATATCGGAGATGTAGTGAGCTAATCTCTCCTGATGTCCTTGTACTCGGAAACTGTCTTCCTTTTTATTTCTTCATAGATGCCGGTGGGAATAAAGTATTTTATTAAAGAGCTATGTAGCTCTTCTACTGGGAAAGTAGAGGTTAGGGCTTCTAGCACACGATTTTTTAACGGGGGTTTACACTTTGGTAACAGAACTTGTAAAATTTGCCAGTCATTCAGCTGCTGTAGATCCTTTATCTGAAGAAGATAACTAATAAATGTTAGTAACTTGGAAACATTTAAACCATCTGTATAAGGGATTTCGGTTAAAATCTTCTCCACAGGGTGAGTCATTTTTCCGTATAGATCTGCGTTATAGTTCCTAGGGGTAATTCCTCGATGAGGGTGATTAGATTCATTGGGGGTGTTGGTCAATTCATTATTTCCGGGACGAAACTGAAAATGCTCGGGAGGAGGGACATTTACATCTGTATCAGTTTTTTGTTCTGGGTTCGCTTGCACTTGCGATACGATAGGTGAGTTCCGATCCGAGTTAGGCGGAGGTAAACCAGTGGTGGGGGATTGTACTGGGGAGATGTGTAATTTCATTAATGATTTCTCTATTTCGTCCATCCTGAATGAGTCGGATTTTCGTCTTAAATCGTTGATAATTGAAGGTAAGCGGCGTAGAGCTTCGTCTGCTAGCTTTTGTACATCAACGGGTATTTCTGTGAGATTCGGCCAGATCGACAAATTTTTTATTCGCCTGGTTAAATGCTCTATTCTCTGGGTAGTCCGCAAAATTTTTGCCGGAGATTTCTCGTCTTGGAGTGTTTGAGACAATAAGTATAGTTCACTATACTTGGCATTACAAATTTCTTTCTCGCTTTCATAATCGAGTTGGCTTAGATTGTTTAATTGCACGGGCGCATCAAATCCACATTCGCGAATTGAACTTCGTAATTCCGCGACTGTTACATCAGCATGGGGTAGTCCACGCAAAAGGGCTTCGTAAGACAGCTCGTCTTTTAATAACAAATCCGGGTTAAATTGGGCCATTTTGTTCTAACACATTAGCACGTACTTACAATTAATACTAGTATATTACACATATATTACATATACATATAATAAATTCATAAGTAATCAATTTACACAAATTAGAAAAGAACAATTTCTCTTCTAAGGGAGAGACAGAAATCACACACACATATCTTTCAAGGTTAAATAGCCGATCAGCTGTTTACTGGAATGTAGGTCAGAGGGTGGCCTACATATTTAGTTAACATAGGAGGGTTGAGCGTGTCAGTGAGAAAGGGGGTTTTACTCTTATTGTTCTCCACAATGCGACTGAATAACACAACTACTGTATACCGGTTTAAACAAGAAAAGGGGAGCGCAGACGCTAGATTCTATTATTATTATTCCGCTTAGACAACACTTTGGCTCCGTTCATTCATAAACTTTTCTCAATTAAATAATTACTTATTTTGTTCACAAGTTGTAAATCACGAACTTCTACTTAATTACTTTATTATTATTAACAAAGTTATTTTTAATCAAAAATTTTTTTTATAACACTTTCTAGTGTTACTAGTGTATGTAAGCTAGATATTTGGACATACACTGTGCAGAATGATTCAGGAAACAACAGGTCATAGATTGTCGTAAACAAACCTGTTACAGATTGTTCGGTTGACCAAAATTGTTATGCTTGGTCACAATTCATGTATGCAAGTAATTATATCGAATTATGCAGGTTCCTACTGGCCTATAGAATGCAAAAGCTACATGCATTGTATGACGCTAAGGGTATTTTACTTATACATACTACCATCTACGTAACTTAATACACTATTAAATATGTTTCGAACATTACATTTATTAAAGTAACTTTCTGAGTGCATATATCAATATTATATATTTAGTTATTGATCATACAATTTATCCACGCATAGTGAATGCAATTTTGTTTGTGACACTATATACACAATTAAAACTCTTTCCTTTGTTTCCTTTATTTTTTTGAATGACGCAATTTTGTTTGAAATGTCACTTTTGTGACACTCTGTAAACAATTACCCTTTTAATTTTTTTTTACAATGTAAGCAGAGTGGCGCACTTTTGTAACGTCTTTTCGCCGCGTTACAAATCCAGGGAACCCCTCGTAATTAAACTCCGTTAATTAGATGGGCTGCCTACGTTGTAACAGAATTGATCACAAATAATTAATGTAACAAATTACTTACTAACTGTGTAAGGAAACAACGGCAAGGTATACAATTGATTTAAGCACTCCTCATATGTGTGTAACAAGAAGACTTCTCTTTATTTAACATTTAAAAAACATATACTGACAGATCCCATGACATTACTAATTCAATTATTAAGTTATTTGAAAGGTTTCTTTAAACTTTGAGATCAAACTTGATTTTATATAGCTATACCTCGGATCCGGGTCAACTTTCTGTATTTCTGTAATTAAGACTTTTAATTATACTCATTTCATGATATTAGCTTGCAAGACTTTCTTTTATTCAACCATTGGAAGAATGGTATTATTGCTTGAATTATATTACTCTACATTAGCATATAAATTGTTACAACGTATGAAGTTAGAATAGTTACATGAGATTCTTAGATTTAATTTATAAGTCTTTACAAAGTTAATAGTTTCTGAAAAGTCTCTTTCAAGATGTGTTGTGTAACAAATATTAGTAACCCTCCATAGACAGGCTATCGAGTCACCTTTTAATTGGTATGCAGAAGACTCGTCCTGGGGTATCCGTCTTGGGAAACAGGAACAGCTACGTCGTCATCTCGGTCTGGCCTTCCTCTGTAAAGGACTCCAAAAGTTCGCAGGTTGAACAATATGTGGTATAGATATCTACGATGATCTTGTAGATTCTCGGATGTCCTGATCTGCATATTCTGTCACGTGCAGTAGAGTTTGTGGCTTCTGATAGTTCACATCTCCGGGTATGACTTTGGAATTGTTGTTATTTGTTGAAGCACTAAGTCATCTTGTGTTACACTCCTTTTTTACGTTTCGATTTTTTTTACTTTACTTTTCTTGTCTATTTACATGACTATATTAATTAACACATCCAGATGCTTTAAACAGCTACATCTGGTACACCAGCTTAAGGTGAGACACAATATAGTTAACATATTTTAAGCGCACAGCTCCTACGTCTATACTGTACGAAGTCACCATTGCAAGAGAGAGAAATTCCGCTCCCTTCGCCTGGTACTGGGCAAAAGTTAGTGGGACAATTTCCGCGCGAGAATATAGTTCCTAACTATATTTAAGTTAACTTTTTTTATTTATACAAACTATCCCTAAACAAATATACATAATTTAAATCAGTTGTTTTAGCGACTATTTATGTCTTCAGATTTTTTATTATTAACATTAGTTTTTTTTATCTTATTCTTACTCACACAAGACTCGGAAAACATGTCGAGTCTGGAATCAACAGGACAGCGCCTGCTTACAAGCAAAGGGTTAAATACGATATTAATAACTCTTTACAATTTATCTTTTTATTAGGGTATCTTCTAAATAACTAATTAATTACTGCTTCCTCTCATACTGAGTACATACAGGTATTTTATATTAATACAGTGAGATTTAAATGGCTTAAGAGCTCGCAACCTTAATTTTTTTTTTAAATTTTGTTTTCTTGATTGTTTCTTTTATTTAAATCGTCACAAAGATTCAATACTATCTGCTTCATTTTCTACTAGCGGTTCTTGTTTAAAAAAAAAGGACGTCCATTCTGGCAAAAGGCACTTCAACTTCGCAATTGCCCAATGTCGCATTCACTCAACCACCGCTAATTACAAAAATTGCACATCTAACAAAACTAACGCTGTTCACATCCTTTATTCCACAAAAAACATAACACAGCAAATCCACGTTTAAAATGTTATTAAAAATGATGTTACTAGTGTAACATGAGCTGTGTGATGTAACGTAGCGTTGGTAATTCTACATAGACCCTCGATAGGCTGCTCAAAAAGTTTCAAACGGCGTGAACATTTATTTTACTGCATAAATCAACAAGATTTTTGATTTGTTAGTTTTTTATAATTTTTTCTTATTAATTCATTGAGGTTTCTAAATATGAAGGTCATGAATTAAAATTGGCGAAGAATTTTTTTTAAATGCGTTTAAGTCGGGCAAAATTTACTCTAGAGCGGGCGACACCCTCCCCCCTCCGCCATGGGCTTTGCATGCAGACATTCACAAGCGCGCTTATGTATCGTGTGTTAATATAACGATTGTTTATGGAACGAGAACGTGAAGGATTAAGAGTGCTGTAAACGTAGTTGTTTTGTGGAAACGTTTAAATCCAGTTTTTTAATAAAATGTAATTAAAATAATAGACTTTCATGATAATTAGAATATCATGTTACATTAATAGGCTTGCCACTGTTTGTAATTTTTGTTTGTCATTTTTATTTTATTAGTATGCGTAATAGTAAAGAGTAGGTTCTGCTTTCATAATGGATTTCCCGTATAACCCACAGGCCCATTCGACTACCCAACTGACTACGAATACTTGAACGTGGATTCCGGAAGCCAATCACACAGAAAACAGCCGACATAGTAGACACCTTAGAAAGGAAAATCCTCAGACGCATTATAGGCCCAATACAAGAAAATGGCTCTTGGAGACTGAGATACAACAATGAACTGTATCAAATATGTAAAGAGATACCAGTCTCAAAATTTATAAGAATACAAAGATTGCGTTGGGCCGGACATGTTATGAGAATGGAGGATGGCAAGAACCCCAAGAGGGCTTTGCTGGGTACATGGGAGGGAACGAGACCTAGAGACAGACCGAGGAAGAAGTGGGAAGATGGCGTTGCAGAGGACGCGAGGGACATGGGGATAAGAAACTGGAGGAGGGTTAGAGTGGATAGAGTGGACTGGAGGCGGAGATTGGTGGAGGCCAGGGCCCGACTTGGGCTGTAGCGCCATAGGAGGAGGAGGAGGATCCCGAAAGCTGTGGTTTGCTTTCCTCACATATTTCTGGTTCCATTCCTAATTTGAATTTCGCTGCTCTTATCCACCGTAGGGGCTGGATTATCGACTGCTAACATTCTGATAATACTCGTTCTGTGTACTACAGCCTAATGAGCCTGTGCTTTTATACTATATCATAGTTGTGTGTGTGTGTGTGTGTGTGTGTGTGTGTGTGTGTGTGTGTGTGTGTGTGTGTGTGTGTGTGTGTGTGTGCTCTTAAATCTAGCTACACACAGTTTATTTTAATTTTTTTTGTACTGCCTGTATAAATAACTAAAAAAATTGTACTCTTAATATAATAAAAATTAAAATCCAGACGCGTAGGCCTATATTATCGTTCGTACATTGTTATTTTTAATTGTTTACATGTAGGCCTCCTTGATTGTACCTAACTGTTGCTAATCGCTTTTGCGACACCCCCAGTACCATAATTACAGCCCCGGGTCTGTTCGCATTCAAGTGTTGCTTCGTTTTCGAACGAGCTCTTTATTTTTCAGAGACGCCGGCGTGGCATTACTTCTCGTCAGATTTAGGAGTGAAGAAATCATGTAATTCTGACATCTAACGAGTTTTCAGTTCTTGCTATTAGATCGTGAAGCAGAAGAATCAGTAAAAAAAAACGTAAAATTTCGTAGTTTTTATTCAGTGTGTGCCCCTGTTGTGTTCGGTTACAAATATAAACCGAGTGGGCGAATGTAGAAGTAAGTGATTTCCAAGTTACTTGGACCAGTAACTTGTTAGTTTATAACCAGTCGTTACTTGTTAGTTTACACACTGAAATAGAAAACGTACTGTTACTATTCCCGTCTTTCCTGGCCTTGTTTCGTTGTTTCACGTTTGCGTTTGCTGCACTTAACAGGCACATTATAAGGTAGTTTTACGGTACGGTTCAGTTTTTTAAAATCTTACTTTGCTTATTTGCCATATTTTATTTGTGACTAGACAAGCACGGCATTATTTTAAGTATAAAATTGAATCAGAACAGATGATGAGTAGTGCGTACGTGTCAGGTACATGTTTGTTAAACAGCTTTATCGATGCAGACTGTAGTAAACACGTAGCGATAAATACACCAAATTATGACGAGTTGTCAACAAAATTTATGTGCTACTCGGCGCTGCAAATAAACATACTCATTACGTATACATGACAGGCAGTAAACAGGTTCACGTTATCAGCGTCACCTTACTGAAACTTTTAAGTAAACATGTAACGGTTGTAATCAGAATTTTGCTTTTAAGGAAAAACACCGACTTCCAGCTTTGTCTTTTTAACTTAATGTTTAATAGGCGTTTCTGAAAACCTGCAAATAGCCGAAGCGAGATAACAGTAGACTGGCACAATACGCGACAGTACTTACTCTAGTCTGACACAGGAGGTCAGATTTGACTAAGGAATAAGTACCAGCCTTGCCAGACACTTCCTATAAAACGTCTTCTGTAAGCGCCCACGTCCATATCAGACTCTGTGTTAGGTGTTACTGCTTGCTTTTGCTATAGGGTCAATCCATTCGAAGTGGTGCAGAAAAAATATTAATTGGTCTGTTACATCAAAGTTTGATGTGTAAATACTGGCTTAATGGTTACAAGAACCAAGGTCGATTTTAACCAGACTACTGTCTGGAATTCACTTTTATTAAAATTCACATTACTTGAACACTCTTTTACATAATAAAGTTGTACTTGGAAAAAAAAATTAGATACAAATATAAAAACTAGAGTTCAGGACAGAGAGTATTTAGTATATAACAAGATGTATAATTAACAAACGTACAGTGTGTGAGAATGAGCACAATATCTAAAAATGATACTTAATATGAAAACACAATACACAGTTACATGATACAGATTTTATTATACAAACTTTTTGAAGACACTTCTGTTATTGTGAACCAACTGTAGACAAAAATTGGTGGTCCACAATATGCCTGCGGATTCTACAAACTCCGCCCATACTGCTTACGCACTATTTATTTTGAACATGTAAATCTTTTTTTTTTAATTAATTTTCCTGTGCCGTTTGCCAATACTTACATATAAGCATGCTTCAAATTCTGTACACATCATGGTTCCAGTCATATAATTTCTTCAACTAAACGATACATGGTCAGTCCATTTCAAGTGGTCCAGCACTGCTGAAAAAATTAATTGGTTGCCTGACCATTTAAGAGAAAATTCATTTTTTGTGTATCCATTTCCTTATATTTTGGTAGTTCAAAACATATTTTGTTTTATTTTTAATGTATCCGGTTTACAAATGGCAACCATTTTTGCTCTATGGTGAACGTAGTTTTTTCTTTTGCAGACTCTTATGGTATTCCAAAATATTCAGAATTGGGTTGTCCTAGGCCTTTCAAATAAACTTCATTGTTTTCAGTATATTCTATCCTACAGTTTGTAGCCCTGTTTACTGACCTAGCTGTACAGCTGATCTTTGAAACCAAAGTTGTCGAACAAGAATGAATAAAATTCAATTTTCACGTAGCACTTTCTCAAGGAAGGAAAAGAATTTCAGTCTTAATTTTTTATTTGCTTATTTATATATGAGTATAGTTAATTTACAGAAAATATCAATGTTGAATAGCGTATCGTTTGAAATTCAGCCTCTTAAACATATAGTTTTTATTTTTTTAAATTTTAAGCTTTGATGTATCTGTTGGGGGACCAGAGAAAAATCTGAAAACTGCACACTTAAAATGTCTCTACTATGGTAGGAAACATAATTATAAATTTCGACTTTGTGATTCAACTCAGAGCAGAGAAACAGATTTTGAGGAATCAAGTAAAAGTGTTTGTTTTCTGCAGAGGTACTCAGTGACAGTAAGCAGTAATTCAATCATTTAAGGCTTGTTAAACTGAGATAACTATATTTCTTAAAAATATACATCAAGTTCTTTGTTCTCAATAGGCACATAATCTTACAAAACTTCAAACTATTTTAGATCTATTAAGTTAATTTTAGATCCAAATACTGTAGTGAAATATACTTCAGTATCTTGATATGAAAAAAGTGGTCTAAAACAGCAATCAATTAATAACAGCTATCAAATGAATCTGAAATAAACAGTTTCCCTAACCATTTTAACATGGAATCATTAATTAATACGCTGTAACTATGGATTGTATATTCACAGTAGCTAATGTTCATTTAACAGCAGTGATATTTCCTCAGAAAGTTTTGGTAAGATGTTAAATGAGTTTCCAGTTACAGTAGTTAATTCCAGGGAAGTCAGTTTATTTAAAACATTTTTCATAGGACCCCAGACCTAGCCTTTCATTTTTTCTGAAACAAAGTTCTTAGCCCAGGTGGATGGTAAAAACACGGTATAAACAGTGTAATGTTGAACATTTGTTTTGATCATTTGTCACTAATTTCGTGAGCCACCATACGCATCATAAACACAAGGAATTGTGTCTTTATTTTGGAAGGTTAATGGTACAGCTTTGATGTAACTTAATGTAGATCACATTCAGATTATGAAGATGTGTAACAATGTTTTAATGTACTTTCTGATTCTGTAAGATACAGTTAAAGAGTCTAGTATCTTTAATTTTCTAGCAACTGTGATACCTTTCCTCTAATAGATTATAACTACAATCTAGGTTTTTTTTCAGTTTTCACAAAAACATAGTAGGCGATTCTCTTAATATTTTCATTGCAAAATGTAAACATTTCAGGTGTAAGGATATGAACTCCGTAAGGTCGCTTTTGTCACAGCTCACTTCATACTATCCTGTATGCCGTCACAGGCATTTCCTCATGACAAGAAGCAAAGAAATGACATTCAATGTCAAGCCCAAAACTTTGTTTACAAAAACACATGTTGATAAAATTCCATTTATTTTTATACCGACTTGCGATTATTACACAATGATAATGTATCAGATTAATTGTGATCATCGAAACTTTGTATTTAAAGTAGTTTTAAGTTTTGTAGTATTATATGCCTATTGAGAAGAGAGAACTTAATGTATATTTTTAAGTAATATAGTTATCTTAATTTAACAAGCCTTATAACACTTTGGTTAGGGTTAGGGTACGTCAAGTAGCTTTTGTATTCTTGTCAAGTTTTTTACAGAATGCACTTCCTTTTTGATGAGCTTGAATATATTTTACAATAAATGTAATAAATTTCTTATCTAAACCCCACACTTTTTGTAATAAATGTATATGAGTGTTATAGTATCTTTCGTTGTTGCCTACCTTGTCACCAAACTTATCTTTCCATTGAATAGTATTTTTTCACATTTGTGTACTTTTAAACTTTTTCTATAGTGAAGCTCTACATAAAAAAAATTTCACAGCAATGAAGACGCTGGCTGGTCTCTTCACAATTCCTATGCAAAACAACATATTTTAGCCTCTGTATTACACAAAGTAAAATGATAAAACTTCTCTGTAATTAAAAAACTACCTTTGGTGATTTATCAGTATCTAAAATACAGATAAACGTTTTAAATAGAAACTGGTTTACATTTTTGAGATTTCTAGATTCAACCGTTTTTTGTTTAATTTTTAAAATAACACTTCACCTACAAAGTGACTGGAATATGCTTTAATACTTTCCTGTTTGTTGTTACTTCTACTGGAGTGTTTACTGTATTATAGAATTTGTGTATTTACTACAATAAAACTGCATGTAAATTTTTGTATACAGCAAAAATAAAAGTCTGTTATACTCAAATTCTCATTGTAATTAAATTTCTCTATAAAGGGCACAGTTTATCCATTATAAGGATATTTTCATGTGTAATAATCTATGTCAAAACTGTATATATATATATTAGAAGTCTGGTTTCTGATTATCTTATGATGAATTAAGTCATATTGTATTCAATACTGTATATTGTTTTCTGTACACTAATGAGTATTGCTTATTGTTATGTAGAAAAACTTCATATGTAATGTTTTATTTTGCAGGTGAAAGTGCAGTGGGAATTTGTGGCCCCCGTAGAGGTTGCAATGGGGTGCACACCCCGCAGCTCACTCGTCCACAGGTAATTTGTTCATCATTTTTAATATCGAAATACTTGTATATGCTCAGCTAGGGCTCTAGATTCTTTTGGCTTCTCTCTCCGTTTCTTCCTCGTTTTTTAGTAGTAATGTGTTCACAGAAATTTTGACCTTAATCTCTTATATTTGAATGTTGATACATTTTATACACAAGAGTAATTTAAGCAGGTGCAGGTTTACTTTATATTATAAGTAAATTATAAGTAAAGGCTGTTTTAGTTCTATTTTACTGGGAGATACAGTGGTCTTTATGTAGCACATATTGCATAATTCTGATAGCATATATTGCATAAGTATACCGAGGGATGCATTTTATGGAACTGGTTCATTAATATTAAATCATGTATGAAAAATAATTTACATATATTAGTGGTGATGTAAAATCTTAGTAGTGGTACTGTTGACAGGTGAGGTGCTAGGGTGTGGCCGACTGGCCATGCGCGCCGGGCCGCTCCAGCTGATAATAGTCCTCCTCTGCTGCCAGCAACTGGTGTCAGCGGTTACAACGGTTACAAAGGAAAAAAAGAACCTTACTATTGGCTACCTGACTGCTATGAAAGGTGACTTATTGAATAGACAAGGACTTTCTGTATCTGGTGCACTTCTGTTAGCTTTGGATGAGGTATGTACAAATACTAAAGAAGTCAGTTTAAAACAATTTAAGCAGTCCCATAAATTGCATGTTGATTTAGAGTTAAATTTAATTAAATATATAAATGTATATGTGTTAAAGGTATACTAAAGCTATATAAATTACTGATTTTTTTTTTTAATAATGTAAAATATAAACCATAAATTTGGTTTTAACCCTAACTAAACTTAAAAGTATACTTTTCTATAAATAGTATTGTTATGCCATTACAGAATGTTCTACATGTTTCTCAGCTATCCCAGCAGAACAAGCTGTAGTGTTGTGTGTATATGTGACTCTTAACATGCGGCAATGAGGCTATTCCAGACCATACCGTTACATTCTAGTGTTTTCTAGTAGTGTGGACACATATTATGGATTATTCTGGAATGTTAGCAGGGTATAAATATAAACATTCAGTGACGGTTAGTTTTAGTTTAAGTGGCGATGTATTCAAGTGAGGTTCGAGTTATTGTCAGGTGATTTACACAGTGTCTCAAGTAGTGTATTAGTGAAAAGTGATTATAGTGCAGAATTCTTTATAGTTGACTTATTATTTGTGTGGACAGATTAACTTGAATTATTGTATGAGTATAATCTTGTTGAATTGTTGATTACAAACTGTGATATTTAATGCTGGTTTTTAGTGACTTCATTGATGTCTTGTATTTTGTTTTCCAATGTACCATACGATGATAAGTGAGACTGTCGTAACAGTATCATACTTCTTGTTGTCCATGTAATGCTCAATGTTCACTCTCTTTTCCACTTTGTGAACTCAAAAGGTTTAGTCATTTTCAGTCAGCTTGTCAAACTGTTAACCAATTGTTGAATTTGTTTGATTGTCCAATATTGATGTTTTATTCAATTGTGCAGTCAGCAGTTTGAAGGTTGTTTTATTTGTTTCATAGACAGTAAATTACCCCTAATGGTGACTATAATAGTAGAAAATCATGCAATTTAAATTTTTATTAGTTATGGAGCATATGGATTGATTAAAATATGTATATTTCTATACCTTCCAAATTTTAGTCCAGTTTGCAGTGCGACACTTGCCTTTGAAATATTTCTTGTGGTCGCCCTCTGTGCAAATATAGCGATAACAATATGTAAATATTATTTACTTCTGCACTTGGTCATTGTAAAATGGCCTAATCTTAATGCCCTGTACAAGATCCAGGTAGTGAAGCAGATTAGGTAGGAAACAAGTAATAAGGAGGTTTGGTGTGAAAGTCAAATAATAGGCTGACATCTGACGTGAGCCAACACTTACATGCAAGCTAGTAGATAGTCCATGCTTAAAGCTAGTGGTAGTGAAGTGGACTTTTATCTTTGATGTCTGTTGACATTCAAAAACCAAAGTAAGTATTAAAGGCTCCTAATTTTGCTTTTGGTTTTGTCAGCACCAAACCGTCAATGTACGTGAGCTTAATGACTTTCTTCAATACAGTTTCATGGCCATTTATGTTTTATACAACTCATATTTATATTCCACAAACACCTAGACTTGATGGATTTTCCAACTATCTATCCTTCCACCTTCTTTTTGTCGGATATTCTTTATATTATTTCACCAAATACTACCAAATAAAATACAAGTTGTGCAGGGTTCAGTAAAACTTCAAAATGATAACTACAAAAGCAGCAGGTACATATCTACAGGAAGCAGGTTACCTGCATGTGACATCACTTTGGTGAAGGGAGTCCTAACCTGCGCAAGTAGACCTCTCATGTGCTGATCCACCTGAACTGTACCAAATATCTTGCACTTTACTTACAGCAAGTGACTACAAGTGTAAGAAGTAGTGAGCATGTACTTGATGCAGTTCAGATTCCAGCATAAGCTGGAATAAAACATGATTAAAAAAAGTAATCTTCCAACATCATCATGTAAACTATTGTAGGTTTGTTTTCCATTAACACATTGTAAAAATAAAAATTACATTCATTTGGTGAAATCTTGTGTATTCATCGATGTGTATGAATTGAGATATAAAAAAAATCACTGTATAGTTGTAGAAAAATATGCACGTATTAATTATTGTTTTCCTATGGTTCATTTTAAAGTGTATACTAAACTCCATGATTCGAAATATTTGTGTAAATAAATTATATGCACTTATAACAGTGTTTCACTACATCTATTTACAAGAGTTATAAATTTGATTTTTCCAATTGAATGTGTATCGTTTAGTTTTGATATCAATATAGTTATAATTAACTTAGTTTAATCTTGTAAGGTCAGACCAACATTGCTGGTTTATCAACAGTTAAACTTAGTGTGTAGTACTTCTTTGTTAACATTTCCATTAGTATATATAACATTACCATTTTAAGTAATGTCTACCTTATGTACAGTAGCGTGCAAATTAATCCGAACACAGATGTTTTTCCATAAAAAGCTACTTTATTCACAAACAAAACCACACAAGTACATTTAGAAAAATAACTAGTAGCTGATATGTCCTCCTTTGTTCTTAATGAGGTCAGAGACACGTTTCGGCATCAATTTGACAAGTGTGTTGCAGATTTTAACATTGAAAATGTTTATAAAGACATGTCGCACATTTGAAAACGACCGCTGGTGCGTGATCGAAAATGGGAACCGGTGAGTTTCCATAGAAACTACTTCTTTGTTGTCAATAACGTAGGTACACATATAAAACTTCGCTTATGAACGTGACTACATTTAACTTATAATCTGTACATTGGTAAATGAAGAATGAATTCATTGATTGGTGAATGAACAGAAATACATATATTTTTTAGATTTATTGAAGCATTTTCAATGCCCTTCTCTGTGCATTGCATTTGTGCAATGACTGTAAATTTTTTTTATTTCTTCAACATGAAACCATACCTTTATGACACCTTCAATCAGTGCATTTTTTGTAGTACAGTTCATTTTTTCCACTCTCCGCTTTGCGATAGCCCACAGGTTTTCTATTGGATTCAAATCAGGGGAATTGCCAGGCCAATTTAAAACAGAAATTTTGTGTTGTTGAAAAAAAGCTTTACTTTTTTGGCAGTATGGCATGGTGCTAAATCTTGCTGGAACACTCCGTTGCCTTCTGGGAACAGGTCCTGAAGTTGTGTGATGACTCTTGTTTGCAGAATATTGATATATTCATCACTTCTTAGCATACCATTCACTGGAACCAATGATCCAGGGCCTTTAGAAGTAAAGTTACCCCAAAACTTTTTTTTTTTTTTTTTTTTTTGGTGCTTAACAGATTGCTGGAGGTGCGCTGGTGATGTTTTTTCATTAGCTGCTTTTCTAACGTAAGGCACTTTTTGTCCCTGAACAAAAAAATGTCTCATCGGAAAACATTACATTTTTCCAGTCTTTATTGTCCAGTTTGCATGTGCTTTGGCCCACGCTAGCCTTTTTTTGCACATTGCGGTGGTTAAAAGCTGTTTTTTAATTGGTCGGCGAGCTTTCCGTCCAGCTGCAAGCAGTCTGCGTCGAACTGTTGTCACGTGAACATTTGTTCCACTAGCTACTAACTCTCGGTTCAAGTCCACAGCAGAAAGTGTAGGGTTATTTTTACTTTTTCTCGCCAACATCCGATCTTGTGATGAAGTAGTTTTCTTTTTTCAGCCACAACTTCCCTTTCTTCGTGGTGAAACCAAACCAGTTTCTTTGATCTGCTTTACAAGAGCATTCACAGTTCCTAGGCCTACACCACACTGAATAGCTATTTGACGCTGTGTCATATTGGTGTGCTCAGAAAGAACAGCAATCTTGGAGCGTTTTCTCGGAGTTGTATCCATTACTACAAATGCACTACACAAAGTATAGAAATTTTAAAATTCTAATTCAGAAGAAGCAATAACAAAACTTACTCAAAGTATTTTATTCACAACACAATAAACTCAAAACTCCAAGAACATAACCTCAAACTACTAAACATCATGAAGACAACTAAGAGAATGTGTTTTGGTTAAACAGTGTTACCACCGTGAACAAATAAACTGAAATTTCCGTGCGTTAAACAGATATGTCCCTGTGTTTGGATTAATTTGCACGCTACTGTGATGTCTTCAAAACATCATGTTAGAATATTTTCTGAGTTTTGTTTGTGGAAATAATTTTGAATACTTGAGAAACACTAATGAAACAGGAAAAGTTTACAAATTAAAATTTTCAATTATTTTAACATGATAATCTTTTTAGGCTGGGGGTCATTCCACAAAATGCGTGATGCAAAATGTGTAACGTCATCGAAAAATGTAACGCTTCCACACTTTCGATTCCCCACAGTCTAGAAATCTTCGGTCTCTGTCGTTTTTAACATGATAATGTTTGTTATATAGTAAATATATTTGTTATATAGTAAATATTTGTTATATAGTAATATAGAAAACATGATAATGTTTTCCACAAAATGCATGATGCAAAATGTGTAACGTCATTGAAAAATGTATGCTCCAGATGATGTTAGTAATAAATAAATTTGGTCACAGTGAAATATGATGCATATCAGTGTATATTGTTCAGTGTTAGTCATGATGTCTTCCACTGAACATGTGTGACGCCTGCGTCAACGACAACGTGAAGACAGGGATCGTGAAGAATTAAATGAATTCTTGATGAATACTCGTTCTCATCAAATACAACTGAAGATGAGAAAATTCGCGCGTTTCAAAACAACAAACAAGAAGAAAAGAAATGAAAGAATGCTGCGATAGCCAAGCAATATCGCCAGAACAAGAGATTGAAAACTAAACAAACAGGCGATATGGAACATAAGAAATTAAACGTCGAGCGAATTAATCAATATCATCTTCGTAAAAAAAATTAGATGTGCATGAATTTATGCACATTGTACGTTTCAAAAGCCTAAAAACATTATCATGCTTCGATGTTTCGGTTTCGTCGAAATTCTTCTTTCTTTGCAGACAAATTTTTATAATTCCATATGAACTGAGTGCAAAATGAACGAAATGCGTTTTATGTTTCATTCAACCGAAAAATGATAGTGCAGAACTTGTGAGTGAGGCAATTTCTCTATACTTGACAAAAATATGAGTGCAAACTCTTAAAAAACGCATTGGCCAAAGCGACGACGGCACTTTCTTATATTTAAAAAGAAACAATTTAGGACCAGAGCTTTTTTTTATTCACTGTTACGCTCATCAACTAAATTTAATTGTGGACCGGTGTGTTACCAGGTTCGTTTAAATTTTGTACAGGTTGGGAGGAATTTTCCACCTTTTACTGTCACCTAAACGCACTGTATTTCTTGATAGCACATTGAAAACAACATATTCCTAGTTGTCCCCAGTTCATCCGGGGTACATGCAAAGCAAAACATGATGCGTGACCACTGTTCACAAACAAAACGAAATTAGGAAGGGGCTAGGAAAAATTATTTGATTTCATGTTGTTCTACAATAGCCACTTATCAGGCTGTGAATTGCGTTTTCTTCAGTTGACTTACTTTCCCATAATAATAAATCATATGGTTACTGTGGGTTATTAAGCCGCCGCCTCCTCCTCCTCCTCCGCTTTTTGTTTAACTGTCATCCTGCTTTGCCTTCACATATATAAACAACAGCATTACAATTGCTGGTATTTGCTCCCTAACCTGAAAAGAAATTCACAGAGAATTCCCACATTGGTAAGCATTGTCACCACTGGTTGGAATCAGGTTGTGCTGTGCTGCCACATCAGCAACTATTGGCCTCAGCGATGATAATAACTCAGTGAAACTGGCCAAGAAACTACAGTAGCCATAGTTGGGTGAGTGGGTGAGCCAAACACCCTGACAGCTGATTTTTTGGGTGGCCGAAGGCATAAGTCTGTCATTTATATTCAAATTCAAAAGAGCCATAGGCTCTCAGTATGCCAGTACAACTCTTCATATCCCACTTCTCTGGATGAACCACAGGAGTAGCCGAGAGCTATTGCCATGGACGTGAGGGTATAGGTGTGTGTGTGTGTGTGTGTGTGTGTGTGTGTGTGTGTGTGTGTGTGTGTGTGTGTGTGTGTGTGTGTGTGTGTGTGTGTGTGTGTGTGTGTGTGTGTGTGTGTGTGTGTGTGTGTGTGTGTGTGTGTGTGTGTGTGTGTGTGTGTGTGTGAACCCCAGCAGCCAGAAAGTAACATCTCTGTAATAAATAGTAAGCTATATTGGCTACAGTTGTAATCTGAGCATGGACTTTCTTCGAATTTCTATACCGGTATTCTTTCAAAACATGTCAACATCTTGGTCCCATTATCTTTCTGATGATAACAGATGCTTAATAAGTGGGATCATGCTCCAGTGCAGCCACTAAGATAAGTTCCTTCCTACCTATCCCCAAATGTCAAATGTGTGCAACAGCACTGGTTCCTAATTTTGTGAGTAGTGTGAGCACACAACCCAACTGAAACATATACTTGCTCATAGAGTGTACACACTGACAAAAAATAATTTTGGTGCAAGACACCCTGATTACATCACTATCAATATGACTTTTTCAGCACTTATGACTAAGGCACAAGTGAAACTAGATAAATTCCAGGTTTCTTTAGAACTTGTGATATTAAATACGTACTGTTAATTACTTTATATGACAGTCAGAACAATCATAGTTAATTTTTGTTTAAAGTGTCTTTTTTAGAAAATGATCGGAGTTTAGTGGATCATTTGATATAGTTTCGTAATATGGAAATACTAGCCGACACCAATATGGTATAAGGGTATTTTGATAATAAATAAAAATATGGAAATACTACCTTTCCATACCATTTTGTTCCGTAAACGGTAAGGAATTTGAGTAATCATCACATTGTGCTATTTAATATGACAGAAAGTTAATTTTGTAGGTTTCCTCTTTGGTAATGTTGATTTTTCGGATGTAACCAATCTTTTTTTATGAAGGTTGTTTTTAAACATATAAAATAAGGTGATAGATATATAAAATTAAGGTTAAGTAAAAATTTATAAGATAGTGAATTTTAGTGTGGATGAGGTATTTTAAATTTCTATATATCAAACAGAATGCAAATATAGTAAATCTGATACACCTACATGAATTATGGTGAGTGAATTAATAATACCTTACTACCTACTAAGAGTTGGTATTAATCTCCAAAAGGAAGCTAAAAAGTACTTTTACAGTTTTCCACACTTATTATTAATTAAAATTTTAACATTGAAAATGTTTATAAGGACGTGTCGCACATTTGAAAACGACCGCTGGTGCGTGATCGAAAATGGGAACTGGTGAGTTTCCATAGAAACTACTTCTTTGTTGTCAATAATGTAGTATACATATAAAACTTCGCTTATGGATACAACTACATTTAACTTATAATCTGTACATTGGTAAATGAAGAATAAATTCATTGATTGGTGAATGAAGAATGAATTCATTGATTGGTGACTTAACATAAATATATATATATATATATATATTGTAGCGTGACAGAAAATCCACTACATTTTAAGTCATGTGAAATCATAAAGTTTAATTACACCAACAAATGTTATAATAATATTGAATGACATTTAAATAAATCAGAGGAATGAACCACAATAAAATAAAAATCCTCATTACATTATATATAAAAACCACTGTTTAAAAAACCAAAGAAAGTATCGAAGCAACTCATAGTATAATATCAGTAAGTTACCCAGGAAGCTCAGAGCAGTAAACCAGTTATATAAGAACATATCAAGAAAAAAGAGACTCAATCAAAGAGTGGTGAATACCAAAATACCCCACAAACCAAGAAGAGGGAAGAATAAAGTTTGTAATCAGGAAGAAAACAATACCCTGAAACCTGTAGAAAAGAATAAAGTCAGTATCAGTGAATAAGTTAAATGCTCCAAACTAAACCTCAGTCGAGATATCACCAAGTACCTTGGTTTACCCAAGAATGAAGAAGGAAGACCAGAAGAATGAAGACTAGAAGAGGGACAAGAATGAAGACTAGAAGAAGGACAAGAAGGAAGACCAGAAGGAAGATACGAAGAAGGACAAGAAGGAAGACAGGAGGAGAAGAAGAAATAGTATGAAAGAAACACCGTTGTAAAACCTATTATTATATAAACTACTATCAACCCCAAACCCACAAAAACTATGCAAAAGAAAGTATAACATACCCAAAATCCTATAAAATGTAATTATTGAGAAAACTAAAGTGCTGTATAGCGTTATAAGAAGTGATCCGACTAAAGCTATTGTGTAATAAAGAAAATAAACTAGTCTTAACAGTCCATGATTACTAAAGGTCTGGTCTGAGATAATAAGACTCAAAATATCAGAACCAACAGTGAAAGTGAATTTGTGTAAGTGTTTTTTAGAAATGCAATAAACTTAAAGTTGGTGATACTATAACTTATCAGTATACTATATCACAACTTTAATATCTAATAATAAACAGCATAATAAAATAATAAAATGGAAGATTTCCAGTATTTTATTATTTTAATGTAAATCTTTATTTACAAGACATTTGTAAAAAATGATAATAAATAGAGTATGGGAGTTAATGTTTACTGATGTAGGGGATCACAAATAATCATGATTTAGACCAGAAAGGACTGGCATTAATATAGTATTAATAAGTGTAAAATGTTTAAATAGACTGTTTATTCACAGTCCTAAAATCAATGTGTTAATAAAATGTATTTGTAAGGGTTTTTAGAAAATAAGATTTATGTTGTGTTTTAAAAAGAATTATGTTTGATAAATAATAACCTACATACCATTAATAATGTTCTAATAGGTATGCTATGTTAGCTCAAGAATAGTTAAAAGATATATGTTCAAACCATATCTGCAATATGTTCAATTGTGCAGATTGCTAAACAATGTTCATAATTAATTATTTTAATAACTGTAGTGTTAATTAACTACTACACCACACAATAAGTTATAAACCATGTTATTTTCATATAATTGTAATTATGTAAGGTCAGAGGAGGAATTAAGTTTAAATTTATTTGAGAAAGACAGAAATATAAAATTCTAAAATCTAGGCCATTTGGTGAATTCACAGAAACAGTATAAACCAATATAATTCACTTATAAATCCTGTAAACTAGCAAGATTTATGTAAGGTAACACAGTTAAACACTACTGGGAATGATCCTATGAGTTAAAATGATAATAAGGAAATATACCTTAACATTTTGTAAATTTTCAAAATATATAAATCAATTAATTTTAAAGAGCAATGTCAAATTTACAGATTAACACAAAAAACCAGTTCAAAGGTTTAATTTATATGTACTTAAGGAAAGGAAGAGGAATATGACTAATTAAAATTTATTATAATAGTATTAATAATATTTAAAATGGAGGAATTTTGTATAAAGACGGAAATCCAATTTTGAGCCTATATTTCCAAAGTGTGAACAAAATTTGTTAATTTCCACAAAAGGTCTACAGATATGGACTATAATACATCAATTTAAAGGGAATGAGATGATTAAACCAATAATAAGGTTCATAATTCATAAAAGTGATGAATAAAATAGATAAATTCTATATATAATGTAATATTTTATAATGTGTACAGGTAATCGAAAATACTTTTTCAAAGATTAACTGGGCCAGATTTATGACCAAGTTAATTAGTCTTTTGTTGAATATCAAGCTGGACAGTTGTGTAAAGAACGTTTCCTTAAAATCGAGTCGAAAATGGTACTAGCGTTTAGCCATTAAAATAAGTGAAACGAGAGTTAGACGAATTAGACACTTTTTAAAACTAAAGCTATCAAAACGTTCACGACAATAGTGAAAACAAACACTTAACTTCATAATCCGAGTGATAGAAACAAGTAAAACATTATATTTAAACTGATTCATTATACAATCCTAACCATATCTTGAGAATTTTAACCCACAGAAGAGAACACATTCAAAATAAACTAACTAACACAAGTTTACACAGAACACTTCGCCAGAATACACCAAATAACTTTACCGACATATTACACCAGTGCGGGGACATTTCAAACCTTGATGAAGGTAATTTTATTGTGATTTTTCGACACGACGCATTTGCAGTAACCTAGTCCAACTCGAGTAGCGGCCATCTTGAAAACGAAGTCTGCTTACTACATCGCAGTGACGTCAGTCTTCATTGGTTCGACAAAACATTTATTAAAAATATTATATACTGGAATTATTTAAATACTATTGAATAGTAATTATTGTATTTATTTTTAATTGTTAATGTTATACTTTCTCGTCACCCTTCTCTGACTATTAATCCTAATCGCTCAAAGAACCTGTCTTTTAATATAATATATCATAAATTTTGTTCTGTATGACACAATCGATAATTCCCGAGACAGAGTCGATGATTGCTCTCCATCGATAAAATATCGATTATTTATTTAAATTGTCAATAAATCTTTATATTTCCATTATTTCGTATCTGTTACTTATTTCACAGGTTAATTTAAGAGTATTTATTAAGGCTGAAGGACTTAAATAAGAAGAATATATCTTATTTGAACGAGATATTGGACCAGCCAGAAAAGTCACTAATCGATTATTAGCTGGAGTTAATCTATTTAACTCCAGACTTGGTTCAAATCTTCAAGAAGTGCTCGACGGTCAATAAATACCTACCTGTTATTAAAAATTTTACAAGAACCTTTTAAAACAGATGTATTTCTTATTTAAACACATTTATTAACATAACAAAATTATTTTATTATTTGAAAATTCTATTTTTTTATAAAATTTTCTTTCAAATTTTTATCTTTTGTAAAGACCGGCATACAGCGGTCTTGTTACAATATATATATGTTTTAGATTTATTGAAGCATTTTCAATGCCCTTCTCTGTGCATTGCATTTTTGCAATGCCTGTAAATTTTTAATTGTCCGTTCTTACTGTGTTCACTGATTGAATTAGGTAAGACAATGCGTTCAGTAGTGCGTGCGTGCGTGCGTGCGTGCGCGCGCGCGCGCGCGCGCGCGCGTGTGTGTGTGTGTGTGTGTGTGACAAGATATAGTGGGAAATCATGAGTAACATATGAAATAGTTGGACATAATATTCACTTGTAGTTGATACAGCATTGCAACATTTTCACTTTGTGCATTTTTTACAGTTTCAAAAATTCAGTTGAAAATGTAACAATTCATTATACTATATAAGATTTGTCAATTACAGAAGAATGTCCACTGTATTGTACATTATGTAATGTATTGAGACTGTGAACAAAGTTGATTGCTTATCAGATTAGTTAGTGTTAGTTTACAAGGTTCATGTAAAAGTCTTTGGCTGCAACACCAGCACTTCATTGTGGGAATTCGCCAAATGGTTGTATATAACGTGCTGTCCCAAAAAAATAAGCATATATAGACCCCTCTAATATTTGGTTTAGATTGTTATTTATAAAGAACTTTATTACTAGGAAAGAGAATTATATGAGATGTGTAATGGCAGTTTGAAAACTAAAAATGTGAAAAAAAAAACTTCAGATATATAATTCTGTTTATAAACTTATTCTTAAAACCTATAATGTTATTTCCTCAGTATAGTTAATTGTGTATTTCTGATATAGTACTTAGTATGCTCCCTAAGCTGCAGTACTCGCTCACTATTTTGAATGAATTGTATTTATCATTATATAAATTTTGATATTAGATTATGTTTCAATAATGGGAAAATCACAAAAATCCTTATTTCTGTACTATTTCTTTAGTAATATAACAGTTGTAGAGCATACACAATCATACAGTAAACACTAAAAATTCAAAACATTATTTGGAATTGGGATTGCAATTATTTTTAGTCTGACACCTTGCTGGATTGTTTAAAAATTGTTAATGTGTTTTGTTATAGAGTCTAAAAATTTTGAAATTTCCAAAACTTGACACTAAATTCAGATGTTAGTTAAAATTGTCTTTAATTGATACCGCGTCTTTAATTTATTTTTCTGAATTTATTAAAGTTTTCACCCACTGTGTGGCCCCGGAACCCAGAAATTTTGAAATTTTCAAAACAACACTAAATTCAGAATATGGTTTAGATTCTCTTTAATTTGATATACCCCACTTGGGCTTTTGGGATTATTCACAATTTTGACCCCACATTTTTGCCTCCCATGCCCCTACTTTGGAGGGATCAACCTGAAAACCGGGAGGGCTCTGTAGGGTAAAAGTATGAATACTCATGCCAAGTTTTACAAAATCAGGTGATGCGTTCAAAACTTATCATGAGACAAATGATGTGTCTATCCCTGATAGACAAATGCCAAACAGTCAAGTCAGAACTGAGAATTCACTTTACTTCTTCAGTAATATGAGAGAAAATAATTTTATATTTATGTAACAAATTATACAGATGAATTTTTAAAATTAATTTTAATAAAATTGTATTAGCAGTTAGTCTTACAGCACATAATCCAAATGTAGGACTTTAAACAATGAGACCTAACAATTTTGAAGTATCAGCTACTGTTATTGCATACACAAAAGTAAATAAAAAAGTGCTATGAAGAAATTTAGGACAGAGTGCTGCGATGCGTATTTTGAAGTTAGTACTCGCTTTATAAAAATTAAAAATGAATATAGTTTTGTACATAAACTAAACCATGTTTGTAAAAGAATTATATTTAGTAGCTTTAAAACTGAAATACATATGTAAGAGAATGATCATAAAGTTATTCAAGCAAACTTCGTGTTTTCTCAATCAGATCAAATTGACTCCAACAAATTTATTTTGCTTGCACATTATTTATCTACAGTGCATTTTTCTACCACATACCAGTGTCGTTGTCATCGTCATCATGACTACCTTACATTCACATAGTAGTAAGTGAACTATTTTAGTTTGAACAAAATCTGTAGGTCTCACTCATGTATCTCTCTCACATCCTTCAATTTATTTCCCATATGTACTGTACAGTAGACTGTCGTTATGTATTAGATTAGAAGTTGATGGTGATTCAAGATTGGGGGAGCCATGTGAGGAAGAGTCCAACTATCAAGAAACTTCATACATTTCTCATGATTAATTTAGGTTGTGTGTGTGTGAGAGGGAGTACACGCACGCGATATCAGCCTTCAAGGTGATCTCCAGTTCCATGTTCATGACATCCAGAAAGTTCGAACCTCACAAAAAATTGTCAACAAGTGTATGATGTGGTTTTTGTTGGTCCTTGAATAAAATAATAGAAATAGTGGGGAGGGGGTATAACCGTGTTAATGAAACAGTACATCACATCGTAAAAACTGAACTTTTATAATAAAAAAATCTGTGGCCTAGGTAGGTGCTGCATTTTGACCAACAATTTCTTATAAATTGTCCACTGTTTATTTATGTACAGCTGTGGATGAAACGTGCATCCATCACTACACACTAGAAACAGAGGAATAGTAAAAACAGTGGACGTAGGCTCCTGGTCCTGCATTAAAGAAAGCAAAAACTTTTCCATCTGAATCTGGGCAATCAAGCATATGGCAGCAGTTTTTTGTTATTTCGTATTCTCAAGAACTGTTCAGTGAAAATTCTCTGCTTTTTTACAGAAAAAATTTTGTTTCTATGTCCACCCCACTCAGGGAAAATCAGGTATGACGTGTCACATGTGAATTGAGAAAATCAGGGATTTGAAGTATGAATTGGTGGAGCATTCAGTGTATTTGTGAGATACGGCTTAGTCACGCTTTTGGATGTTCCCAAGTCTCCAGAAAGTCATTAGTGGGAAGCCTTTCCCTTCAAATAAAAAAATATAGGGGATGCAGGTTATGTTGTGCTTTCCTGAAAGCTACTATACAGATGGGACAGTGTTTTGAGTATGGCTGAAAGAAATGCATTTATTTGAAATAGGTCGCAGTGAAGAATATAATTTATTTGAAATTGAAAAATCATATTGTCAGCCCAAGAACTTACTAGGCATCCGTCATATTCCTTGATGTGATCATTTACTGAAGAGAGATTTTCCTATATGAACTTTGAACTCACATTTGTAACGAGAGACTGTACATAAGTGTAATGTTAATGGCTGAGTTATCATTTTACAAAACTTTATGTGACATTTTCATTTATTCTTAAAGTCGTAATAATACTAGTAAAAGTTAGACAAGTATCACAATATTTTTTCTTGCATTTAAATGTGTCGCAAATGGTATAGAATGATATAGAATTGTGAATTATTCAAATGGTATTAGTGTTTTAACAATAATTGTTATATAAAGCTATATTGTGTATTGTAATTGTCTTTTGATATTTGCTAGTAAAAGTAAAGTTTATTTTACCATTTGAAGATGCTAAATTTGTATTCCACTTTTTGTTTTTTAAATTAGTAACTGATTTCAGTAATACTTTTCATCCATTTAGTATTGTCTGATCATAAGCAAATAGCGTTATATTCATTGGTACTTTAGTAGGTATAAATAGACATGTATATACTTCAATTCTTTTGTCTTCTTCTTCCTCTGGCTCTACATCCCACTGTCGGATTTGGACTCCTCAGTTTTTAGCATTACTTCTCCATCTCCTGATCTTCAGGTTTTCCTCAGTATAATTCATCTGCTGTTTTCTTTTGTGTAATGTGGGTTTCCTTTTGCCTAGGCTCTGTGGGTTTCCACTCTTTGATAACTCTCACATTTCTGCTTCTATCCATTGTGTTAACATTTTCCAGCTATCTGATTCTGTGACTTGATAAGCTTTACCGTGTCTTCACTGTTTATGAGTGCATACAGGCCAGTATTCATATGTACACAGTGATGATTTTCAGTATTTAAGTTCCTATATTTTCATAGTTGAGCTATGTAGTTAAGTATTTACTTAATAGTGCAAAGAGCTGTTTTCTTATGGAAGTTTATGCATCTGTTATATAGTCTATTATGCTGTATTCTTAATATTCTGAAATGTCTGATTCATGTCTGTTAAGTAAGTATCATGTAACTGTAACTTTAAAATATAAAACACACTTAAAACATTTCATTGTAAAGAAACTGAATGGAAATTGTGAATATTCTAAGAATCAGTCTTGTTATTTTGAAAACATACTAGTAAGGAAATTTTAGTAATAATGAAAATTTTTTACTTTTCTCTAACAGATTTTAAAATGGACATATGTGAATGTTAAATGCAGTATATGTAATGATTTGTGTTTGTAGGTTACTGTTTATTATGAATACTGTTAGGTGGTTTGAGATTTGACTTTAATTTAAAATATATGTATAAACTTCTGTGGGCATCCAGCAATATTAATTATTAATTGTTTAAGTGAATTTGTCATGTGAACTTTACTGTTTGTGTTTTTTAATTTTATGAGTAAAATAGTAATTAAAATAAATATAAATGTACATTTTAGTTCACTTCATATTGCAACTTAAGTATATTTTACAATGATTAAATATTTAATATGTTATAGTAGACTAATTTCTGTGATTAAAAATCATTGTCTTAGAATTTTAAAAATTTGTAACCTTCCTTGTTACAAATTCAGTTTTTTAAACAATTTAACTGTCTGCAGATTAAAATTTTGTTAATTTTTTAATATTTGTAAATATTTAAATATAAAAATATTTTATATGTTCATACCAAACTGTTAATAGATAAATGAGTCCACCAACTGTTATACCAGAAGCTAATAGTTTAATGTTAGATATTCAGATGTTTTGTCATCTGTAACTTGAACGATGCGATACAAATTAATGACACTTCTTTGTTTCAGGTGAACAAAGATCCAACTTTGCTGCACGATGTAAATCTTGTCCTCAGATGGAATGATACTAGAGGAGACCGTGTTATCACAACGCGTGCGATTACTGATATGCTTTGTGATGGAGTTTACGCATTCTTTGGACCTGAAGGTTCTTGTTATGTAGAAGCTATTGTTGCACAGTCCAGGAACATTCCTATGATAAGCTACGTATGTAACATTGCAAACTTATAATGTTTTGTATGATTAGCCTTATACTATTTGTACAGATAATAAATGGGTATTTTTTGTTCTACTGAAGTTGCTTATGAGAGACATGTAGGATAGTCTGTCGGCTTAAAATGTGCTGTATACAAGAAAGTTAGTGTGGGCATAATTTTGTAACTGTGGGTACATTGTGGATGCCTGTTAACAGTTTCATCAATAATTCTTAATTTCAGTTCCATTTTCTTTATATGATTATAAAAATTCACTTATTTTATAATTTCCTTGCGTGGCTTGTGTTGACACCATTTCAATAAATGTTAGAATGTACTTAAAAGTTGGGGTTGATCTGAAACTAATAACAAATGACCCATATATAAATAATCATTGACCAGAGAATATATTGAACGTATAGTATCAAATGAACACTGATCAGAGGCATGTTTGTGTAAACTTAATTTTTTGGACCATATACACATAACCATGTTTTGAATATTATTTGCATTGTGGTTCATTATTTCGTTAGAAGCCATATTTTTTCTATTATATCTAGTTCCAGGAAATATAATAGTACACATGTAGTATATTATGTCTTGTTACCATTGATCATATTGTTACGACGGTATACTCAATCGTCGTAGGTACAGTGGAAACAAAATAAGTACAAGACACCAATTAAGTCACTAATCACACCTTTAATTGTTACAGTAAAACAGTTCGTAATTAACAACACAGTCTCTACAAGAAATCAAATGAAAATTGTTCACACACCTTCAAATGTCCACTAATATTAAAACTCAATTGTATTACAATTATACCGTCCGATTATAAAACGCAACACTTTATTAATAACTACTTGAACGTACACAGTAATAACTCGAACTGCTCTGGAATATATCGCAGCTGTACTAAACTGAACGTCGTTGAGTAACGGTATTTGTAGCCAGTCTAATATCTAGACGATTCCTAATTGCGTCCTAGCGTCCGTATGAACTACGTAATTAACTGCGGCCTTGACAGTCCGCACGGCTGGAGTCATCAAGAACTCTGTACGCCACACGCTTACATTCTGGATCTCTCTGGAACGTGCAATAAACACGTAGATTGTTCTGTGACGTCGTAACACTGTCTCCTCCTTAAGCCTGTTCGTCCTGAACTGGCAAACCATCTCTAAAGTTGTACTTAGCCAGGCGATCTAGGTGGATGACCTTGAACTTTCGCTGTCCTTCCTGTTGAATCCGATAAACAACATCGTTAATTCTTTTTTTCAAAGTGTAGGGTCCTTCCCAGTTAGACTGAAGCTTTGGTGAGCGACCACGTCGGCGCTTTGGATTGAACAACCAGACCTGATCTCCTTCTTGGAAACCCACACTATTGCTGCGAATGTCATACCGAGTTTTCATTTTATCACTGGCAATCTTCAGCCGTCCTCTTACCAAGCGATTCATTTCTCGTAGTTGGTTTTCTAATTGCGAGGAATAGTTCTGTGGCTCTTGGGACTGAGTGTCAGGTGATCCCAACATTAAGTCCCCAGGAAGACGAATCTCCTGCCCAAACACCAATTTTGCTGGAGTCATGCCGGTTGTGTCGTGTACTGATGATCTAAACGCCACTGGCTGATCCAAGTTTGCTTGGTTCTCGTCAACAACCTCTTGCGTAACCTCATCTCAGTCACTTTGCCATCGGGCGCTTCTTATCAGCTCAGGAACAAGCAAGAGTTTTGTCTCGACACCCATAGTTGCCTTTCCAATCACATCTTTTGTCATTACACTTATTTGTATTTCCTCTGCTAGTTCTTCCTCCATTTCCGCTTGCAATAGAGAGGGTTCCTCTTGATCAGACCTGTTGACTTTTTCTTCGACTAATGCCACTCGCTTAATCAAATGGTTGGTAGACACTGTCATTTTAGCCATGCAAAGCTTTATCTTCTCTTGGCCAACCTTCAGGACATCTGTCTTAAGTCCACAACAAATCCGTAGGCATTCATAATGTCCGTGCCAAGAATCACTTCATCGACAATGTCTGCAACAAGCATTTGGTGGCTAAACTCGAGAAGACCCAGGCGTACACGTACGTCTACCTTTCCTTGCACCTTGACGGGGATTCCAGTCACAGTCTGTATTGTACAAGAGCTAATTAGAGGCTGGCGGTTGGTGACTAAGTCAGGGCTCACAATGGACACTGTTGTGCCCGTGTCAACTGTAAATGATGTTGGTTTACCAAATGGTCGTTCATTATCAACTATTTCTTTTACTAAATGTTCGACTTCCTTTTTAATTTGTTTTATTAAATTTGTAATAGAATCTTCTAAACTTGAAATATTTGTTTTCACAGATTTTTCTATTTCAGATATTCTGTCAACTTGTTTGTTCAGCTCACCTCGTAACAGGACAAATTTTGCAGTGGTATCCTCTTGTACGAACGTCTTAACATCGTCTGCTTGACAGCTAAATTCTTCTTTTTTTGTCCCTCTGGTATTTCATTTTCAGGATTACGTTTTTCGTTTTGTCGTTTTTCTGCTTTTTCTCTTTCCTGTCTTCGTTCTTCTTTTTCTTGTTCATGACTTTGCTGTAGCATTGCTCAGAATGCTTCTATCATCTGACTGGTATCCATTTTATTAATTAATTACGAACTACACTCGTCTTGTACAAAGTGTCCACTGTTAACCGTTCTATCCCAGTTCTGACACCACTGTTATGACGGTCTACTCGATTGTCGTAGGTACAGTGGAAACAAAATAAGTACAAGACACCAATTAAGTCACTAAGCACACCTTTAATTGCTACAGTAAAACAGTTCATAATTAACAAAACAGTCTCTACAACAAATCAAATGAAAATTGTTCACACGCAATAAAATGTCCACTAATATTAAAACTCAATTGTATTACAATTATACCGTCCGATTATAAAACGCAACACTTCACTAATAACTACTTGAACGTACACAGTAATAACTCGAACTGCTCTGGAAATATACCGCAGCTGTACTAAACTGAAGGTCGTTGAGTACCGGTATTTATAGCTAGTCGAATATCTAGACGATTCCTAATTGCGTCTTAGCGTCCGTATGAACTACGTAATTAACTGCGGCCTTGACAGTCCGCACGGCTGGTGGCATCGAGAACTCCTCGTAAATGCGTCTACAAGCACGTACGCCACACGCTTACGTTCTGGATCTCTCTGGAACGTTCGATAAACACGTAGATTGTTCTGGGATGTCGTAACAATATTATTGAATTCTGGAACTAGCATACCATGAATGCAAACTTTTATAGAGTCAACATATTCACATAGCCAACATATTCATAGTTAACATAGATTATAGCGGTGTAGTTAATTTTATCTATAAGATTCACATTGGCAGTGTTTAATACAAGTGCTGACATTCTGTTTACTACCAGTGGTGCCTTGGCAGTTTTCGCTCTGAATGGATCTTTCCCTGAACTTCTCCAGTGGAGAGTAGTTCTGTTATACTCACCTACAGACCTGCCACTTCGTGGTGTGGCTAACCAGCAACACTTAGGGACATAACTGATAGCCTTGTTTTAACTTAATATGACATAACTAATAGTTTTCCTTTACAGTATATTACAGACCTATAATTAGCCTAAAACATTGTGGAAACTTATATTTTTGTGTCTGTACTAAACAGAAAAACAGGAGATTTTTTTCTTTAAATTTGTGTAACCCGTTTAATGGATGGACTTCTCTCCTAACATTAAAGAGACACTACTCTCTTCCATTGACGAGTATTTTTATTCTGTACCTTTTTTGAACTAAAAAACTTTCTTACATGGTTTGTTAACCGGTAATAAAATCCTACTGATGTTTCAAAGTTTGGAAAAGTGCTTTCCAAATAAATAATTTAATATTGACTAAATTTTATTATAATGTGAATACATTTCATATTGATGCTTAATTTTTCCAATTTCATGTAAGTTTGGCACTGAAAAAGGCATGTACAATTCTATTTTCAGTAAGATCTTGGTGGTAGGGCGAGATAATGTTTTTGCTTTAACAGTATTGTCCAGATTCCTTGTCATGGACATTCATAAATATTTTTAATTGAGTCATACAGCTCTCTTCTTTTGTTGATGTGCAGTATGGGATTGTAGATGATAGAAAGACTCCAATCATACTTTTATTTGCAAAGGCTTCCTTGAAATTTGCTTTCCCAAAATTAAAATTTTGTACAGAAACAGTCTTCCACATACAGCAATTGTAGTTTTGGATAATGCCAACTCATCCAGAAAAAACTGAGCTACTTAGTAGGGATATTCATATTTGTGCTCTATTCTTACCAACAGCATAACACTTTTTATGCGGACACTGAATCAAGATATACTGGACAACATAAATCAAAATTACCAGTGACAATCTCTAAAATATTTTCTAGAAGATATTGAAACTAGCTATAACTGCAGGAAGCAACTTCAATAAATATAGTGCAAAATACGTCAAGCAACAAGAAAGTTACAGTGGAAGCAGTCCGAATATAGGATTTACTTGCCAAACATGTACCGTGCATTGAAAAAATAACTGAAAAAGACATTGATAAATGATGATAAAGCATTAATAGCATTACTATTAATGGTAAATAATGACAATGATGAGGTCTGAACTGCATATAGCATTTCGTGTACGTTTGATCTTAATACTTATGACTTAATTCAACTGTTGGGCTAAATTAGGGTCTGCATCTGAATTACGGCAGTTATTACCGGCATTAAACTCACTATTAGTATCACTACTGCTTCCCTCTCTAGCTATGAGTGATATTAGAAACTATTCCATCATTTTTTAGTACTCATTTTCAGTCATATCAATTTTGTCTAGTTAATCATTTAGTGTAACACTTGCAATAGCTTCTCCAACTAGTTCTTGAAACTGTTTCAGGCTGGTTCTCTGTCACAATTGCTTTTGCATAATTTTTAATTTAGATTGTCTAACTAGTTCAGTAGGGTTTAACATACATGTGAGGTGGAAATCGAACACGCCAGGAATGGTGTGATGCTCACTACTTCCAGTATTGAAGCGTGGAGTGTGGTATGATGGTCAGTTCATCTTTCCAACATACTCCTGGTATAAAAAATTTGTGCAGGTTGAGTTTGTTGTGTTGTGTAAAACTGATTGAATTATTTATGTTTTGTTATGTTTGATTGATTGAAATTTGATTATAATTTTGTAATGGAAAGCCATCAGATGTCAAACAATGTATGAGATTTATAGAGATCTGCAGAAAAAATATGTGTCTGTGTAAGGTAACATCTTCAGAATACAGGAGTAATGTTTCATAAAGTTCAGCATATGAAAAATTTATTAATCAGATTCAGCCAACTTTTCCTATTTGAGACAAAGAGTAAAGAAAATTAGACGGTGTATTCAAGAGAGAATAAACAAGAAGAATATCTAAAGAAGAAACAAGAGAATCTAATATCTGGTGCTGGAACAAAAAATATTTATAAACTGTACTTATGATACTCTGATTTGTTAATAATCACAGTGTACTGGATCAGAGCCGCCACTCACGTTCTTAATGGTTGCACATGAGAAACCGTTCTTAATGGCTGTACATGAGAAACCGTTCTTAATGGCTGTATATGAGAAACCGTTCTTTATAACTGTAAGTGAGAATCAACTGAATACTGTCCCCACAAAAACAACAAATGAAATACTAAATATCAACACAAAGCTCGTACAGAAGTTTACCAAGTCCAGGAACGTTAAAGCAAGCCCAACGAGCCCAGGTTAAGCCACGGCAAGGTGATAAATAAAACATTTAACACTTCATTTTAATAAGTTTTATTTTTAACATTATTCTTATTCATGCTGGTATTTCCACAATTAAAATCAATTTACTGATGACCAGTAGTATGGTGCCCATGTAACCGCTGTTGCTGGCGGCAACAGAATTGGAAATACAAGAAAATAATATTAATTATATATCATAGAATGAATACTTTGGTTATTGAATAATTTGAAATCTGAACAATATTAGTAAGTAGGGAAACTTGAAAAAAGCATAGCATTGCTTTATAACTGCACCATCTTGTGTTGCCGGCTTGGACATTGGCAATGCTTTACTGCGTATGGTCATTGACCTCGTACTAGTTGTCACTGTACTGGCTGTGGATGAGGGGGGGACACAACTCATTGTCCACTCAATGTGTTGCTGCTGTATAAACCTGCAAAACACTCAGTTAGCAGCTATGTTCGTTTTCAGAACCAACATACAGCAGTTACTATATACCATACCTATTTGTGTTTTATTCGTTTAGTCATGTATTTCTCTGTTTGTCTTTATTATTTTTAATTTGATTATTTGTATCCTGATTTATTCTGTGTAAGTATAATGACTCAGATCCAGTTGAACCGGGACCTTCTTCCTCTGCCAGCAAATGATAGTAAATACACTTAAAAGCTCTAAAAAGAACACTTGATACTGGAAAAAATTTGAATTAAATTTTAGGCTAAGTTTGTGGCATATCACAACTGGCAACAGCTGTAATGTACCCACGCTACGCCACTGCTGATGACACATTTATTGTTTATAAAAAATAACAATATTTTAAATAATAGTTTATGATGATTCATTATTTACTTTTGAATAACATTGAACCTGGTTGAATCATCTAATTATAATTTCAGTGAATGAAGTTAAATCAAGTTAAAAATACCAGCACTTTTGTTTTCTTATGATTAAGTACGTATTTGTAATAATAACCACACACAGACTCTCAATCTTTACTAATTTACACACTTTTCAACTGCTGAGTCCTTTTTGCCATGAAATTTTCATCATATTTGCTTTGTGAAACATTGTTCTTTACCATACACATACTCAAAATACGATTTTGAATTCTTACTTGTTTAAAACTATTTCATCTCTAGCACAGTTGGCTGCAGATGTATATCATTCAACAATTCACAAGTGACTGGGCAGATTCCTTGAGCTGGATGCCAGAAATCTAATACGGTGCTCGACTGCCTTCGGTATCAGCTACATTCACATAAAACTTTACGTTTACCTTCATCCCCTGATATTTTGCCAAACTAATTTTTATATACACTTCAGCAATTGCTTTCTCACATATTATACATTAAGCAAAAAGTTTACTATACCCCTTTCAATGATTATATTATTATTCATTATATATACAGTCTCCAGATCGCATATAAGATTCAATTAAATTTAATATTTAAAATATACCTTATTTTGATCCGTCTAGCGATCTTGTAGTTTATTATTACACTACATGTTTCGGGAATAAATTCCCATCTTCAGGTAAAACTTCTTCTTCCTAGTATATAGGAGTCATCGGCGAAATAATTAAAAACACATACACACACAAACGAATAAAACAAACACAACTGTTATAAATAACAATTAAAATTGTGTGTTTATGGGGTTTTAATTATGTTATTTATAACAGTTGTTGTTTGTTTTATTCATTTGTGTGTGTATGTGTTTTTAATAATTTCGCCGACAACTCCTATATACTAGGAAGAAGAAGTTTTACCTGAAGATGGGAATTTATTCCCGAAACATGTAGTGTAATAATAATAAACTACAAGATCGCTAGATGGATCAAAATAAGGTATATTTTAAATATTAAATTTAATTGAATATTATTATTTCTCATCACTTCATATCATGTACTGCCTTTCAGTACGTAAGCTGCATATCCGATATATGAATTGGTGTGCTTCTGAATAGCCTTCTGCACCATTACAATATGCATTCAGGAAGTATAAAGAAAAGGTATCTTGACAAAAACTTTGATTTGATTATACCCCAGGTAAAAACAGTACTTATTAATGAAAAATCTTATTTTCATTATTAAGTTCCTAAACATTATGAAACCATAAAAATAAATGAAATTTGGATTTTCTTATAGTTATGTGTGAGATTCGAAACAACTTTCCAATTCGTTTATTGTATTAATCAATTTTTAGCCCAACTTTTCCTGTACTGATACCTTTTATTATTATTTTTTTTTCAATTATAAGTGCTGCAGCAACTTTGTGTTTCAGTAAAAATGGCATGACTGTGATCTGAGTTGTACTGAAGAGGAAATTAGTCCAGTGAAATTAAAATTTACATGAGTGTATACTCCTGACATTCAAGAGTGTACATTCATAGATGCATGCATGTATGGGGGTAATTTGAAAAGTTTGCAGCCTGATAATAAAAAACTTGCCTTTTAATTGTGGAATCATTTTTATTTTTCAACATAGTCTCATGTAGTTCAGTAAACTTGATCCAGTGATGCTACAGTGCTTTTACCTCATTGCAGAAGTTCGATTCTTCTAGGTCCTCAAAATAACCAATACTGCCACTTTCAGCTCGTCATCTGAGGAAAATCACTCCCCCCCCAAAGAAATTTTTTGAGGTTTGGGAATAGTTGAAAGTTACATGGCGCTAAATCAGACAGATAAGGTAGATGGTGCAATAGATCAGACTTAAACTCACTGATGTATGCCATAGAAACAATGCTGGTGTGAGGTCGTGCATTATCCCAATGGAAAATGATCTTCTCAGGGTTTGCTAAACCCCATCTTTTTCTCAAATTTTTTTATTTAATTTCCCCAAAAAGTTAGCATAATACTATCCATTTATCGTTTGACCCTTTTCAAGGTAATCTATTAACAATTTCCCTTAGCGTCCCAGAAAATTAAAGCCATACACTTTCCAGCAGACAAAATTGATTTTGCCTTTTTTGGAGGTGGAGAATCACTATACATCCATTGTTTTGACTGTTGTTTTGTTTCTGGCATGAAGTGATGGACCCAAGTTTCATCAGTTGTTACAAATCTACAAATAAAATCTTTGGATTTTTCTTTTAAACCGGACCAAACATTCCTGAGAAACTTGCATTCGCATGTGTTTTTGGCCACTTGTCAACAAACATGGATCCATCTTGCAGACAGCTTGTTCATACCTAATTCCTCAGTAAGAATATGATATACCCTTTCATCTAAGATGCTCGCAGTCTTAGCAATTTCAGACACCTTCAGGGGGCGATCTTCCAAAAGAATATCATGGGCTTGACATGTGACAGGTGGTGGGGCAGGGGGTCTTCATTCAGACTGGCATACCACATTTAAATTTAGCAGCCCATTTTTTTTACTGGAATAGATGAAGGTGCAGCATCACCCAACACATTCGTCTCATTAAAAATTTCTGTTGGCATTAAACTTTATGAACAAAAATTTTGATCACTGCATAATGTTCAAATTTCTCTATTTTCAACATTACACTGAGATAACCTTATTTACACAGCTGTTTCTCAGCAACAATTATGCAGAATGATGTGAAGCTTCCAACCGTTTGTAAGGTGAATGTAGCGCCACACTGTGGTAAGAAACAGAAACGCTACACATATGTTTGTATGGTAGGCTGTGGACTTTTAAAATTGCCCTTGTATGTGGCCTTAGATTCAAAGTCTCATTTTCTATTGCTCTGTTAATTATGTGTTGCTGTGAAAAACAGACTTCTTTTTCTTTAATTAGACACTTTGCTGAGACTCGGCCATAGTTGATAACAAAAATTAACCTTCTTAGAAATATAACCCAACTAAAAATCAGAAGTACAATGTGAAAAACACTACCATAATAAAAATTAGTGTGTAATCAATATAATTTATTACTGTCACTTGTATTAAGCAGTTGAAAATAATTTGTGCATTAGGAGTAGTTTAAATAAATCCAAAAACTGTAAGAAGAACAAATTTGTATAACAATACTTCTGCATTGGACAGCTAGTCAAAATGACACTGTAGTTTTCAGTGAAGCTCAGTGTACTATATGACACCAGGCATTACTGCTGCCTTTTGTTTCACTTGACAAACACGTAGAGCTTGTTATGTAACTATACTCTTAGTCACACCATGGTGCTCAAAAAACTGTAGAACAGTGCAGCAGAGAAAGTGAGAAGTCGCGCGCGCGCGCACACACACACACACACACACACACACACAATATGGGGAGACATTAATCAGAAATTTAAAAAGGAATCATATTCATGTTAAATGTAAATGAACATAAATTTGTTAATGATTCTTGGCTAAATATTATTGTTTGATCCAGAACATTTAACTTAGAGCTTTGTCTTATTTTCCAGTTAAGTTACTAGGTAATGCTAAGCTGCACCCATCAACTATGATTAATGTACAAACTAATTGACTTATATTATTATATTGTTAAGTAATTATTTTTATAAAAGTTTCGTGTACTGCTAAAATTGTAAGATACTATCTGACTGAGCACAAGATGTAATTTGGCAGTATGTCATGTTGGCAAGTGATCAAAAAATTATTTTTATCTTAGAGTTTATATATGTATGTGTATAAAAATGCTTTTACTATAAGCCGGTAGTAAATCATAAATGCTTTTTCTATCTTTTTATGTAATATGTTTATTAATTATAATCTAATATTAACAGTTTATTAAAGTATCTGCCACATTTGAAATTCTCTAACTTGTTAAAATACAAGTTATCATATCCACGATCCAGGAACTTGTTTCACTACAACATTACTGATGTAAAATGATACTTTAAGTCTAATAGCCAGTTTAACAAACATTCTGTAAATGACTATTTTTTCTAATCAGTACCAAAATATTTAACAAATGGCATGCTTTCAATATCTGGCTTTGTCATTAATGCATGTTACAATGTTGTATATTACCATAATATTTATCAGTGTTGTTTTTGATTGATTTTAAGAGGATACATTGAAATAACCTAAAAACTATTTTATAAAATGGCATTACCAATTATGGCCTTCTGTTGTATTTACCATAACAGATATTTTTAACAAATAGTTGGTGTAATTACATATAAGGTAGTATTGGAAAGTTACTGGACTAGAATAAAAAAATTAATTTGCTTACCTTTTTATAAATGGCCATCATCTTCAAAATTGTCAACAAAATCCCTTTCCTGAAGGCCACCTAAAACTTCCTGCCTTTCATTTTTGATGCCTTCTGCAGTGTCAAAGTGACAGAATTTCATCTTCAGTATCTGTTGGGGAAACAAAGCAATGGTCATAGGGGGACTAGGTCTGTAGAATATAAAGAATGTTAGACAACTGCCATGTTAGTCTTCATAATAAGAACTTGTGTATGTCATTTGAGGGAATATATCGCTGGTTATTTATTAATAAAATTATTATGTAGAAGATTATAAAGAACATAAAATGTGACGTGCCAAAAAACTGACATCTACAGGTATAGTTATTTGATTTAATAAATGCTATTGAATACCATTGTATCATATCTGGCAAATGAAAGGCAACTATCAGAATGTTCCTAATATTTCAGCGCATCATTGTATGTGACATAAACTATGCAAAGGCCTGCATATATGACTAACATCTATGTAATTGACACTGTAAATAAAAGACACTGCTTTATAACAATGCAACTGTTTTTAAAATATTAAATCATTGAAGTTATATGCAAAATTTCATGTCAGTGTGTTTGTTTCTTTGTTCCGATAAACTTTTATTGCCAACAAGTTTATAAACATCTTAAAAATTAGATTCCCAACATTTTTTGATGCTTTCTGACTTCCATCCTCATAGACCACTTTTGTGCACTAGATATTTCTCTTCCATTTCACTGCTGGCACCTTCCGACCAGTTGTTCTTTTGATCGATTTTACATGGTGGCCTCCACTAATAATTCACCACTATTTAGGAATATGTTCACTTTCTATTACACAGACACTTCTCTTACCAGGTCAGGTGCTTGGTTCTTGCATCTCCAGTTGTGTAATAATTAAGTTTATGACTGTAATAAATAATGAATGAGTGTGTTAAGTAAAAGCTACTTAGAATAAATACCATTGACTGTAATAGTATTATTATTACATTTCATATTGAGTAGATGAGATTTTTTACTTACTGTTGTTATTTCCTTTATAGGTAAGACTGATAAGAAAGTGTGAACTTACATGCAAAATGCACACTTACATGTACAGCAAATTCAATTAATAAATTTACAATAAAGCATTAATGCAGTGCTTTGACCACATATTGTATTTAGTACACTAAATGAAACTTTTTCAGGTATATATATTTTTTATTTGTATCAGTAGAATTTGATTGTATGAGTATTTAACAAATTTTTATAAAAACTGGTAACCAAAATGCCTGTTATGCCTGCAGGGATGCACACTTGATATGTCATGGTTGTCAACATAGAAGATACTGTTAGTAGTGATCTCAACTCTGTAGCCACTGTTTAATTATAGGTTTGTGATTTGATTCTTTTGATTATTTCATTTTAAATTTTGTTTGTAATCTTCAACTCTGTAATAAAGTAACAGTAAAATCTACATTGTGTGGACAGAGTGTAACACAACATTAGAGAAATAGAAGAAAACAGAATTTTTTGCCTGATGAACTGTTGGCAAGTAGAATGTTTGTTTGAGAGATTTTGCCAACAATTTGTAAGCTGCTGTACTTGTACATACCTTGACCTCATTCATTATGTAACATACTAGAGTTTGTAAACTGTTATACTTAAACAATTGTTAAGAGCATCCTTTTTCTATAGACCTTGACATATATAAGACTATTGTAAATTATTTTTAAAGGCAGCCTCATTTTGTAAGTAGACTTTCCATGTAGTTTTTATGTAGTTCCATGTAGTTTTTCTTAAATGGTGTAAAGGTATTTTATGTGTATGCTGATAGGTTAGAGGGAATTATCCCTTATTACCTTGACTTTTATATGGAAACACAGAAAATTCAGTCTTTTTAAAAATAAATACACATGAAAGAAAAAGAACAGTAGTTTGAAGTACAGCTTCCCTAATTTTGTTGTCACAAACGGCTTTATCAGATATAGAGAAATACAAACAGCATAGAAGAAAGAAGAATGGTGGTATATAAGGTCCTTGATATGCAGAATGACCTGCACCTAGAAGAGGAGGTTTCTCTTTTACATCTGGTTTTAGAAGAGGAGACCACGGCCCAACAGCCTGAAGTTGACTAAGGCCACAAAAGTTTTAGTATTATGATGTGCTAGTCTGGTTGGAACGTCTGTTGTTGAAGGTAGTTTTAGTTATATGGTTATATGCTTGCCAGTCTGTGTATATGTGTAGGTCTGAGTCTGAGTACAAGAAATGAAATGTTACCACTGTTGTACTTGTGTACTGTTGTATTTGTTTTTGTTAAAGAAAGTTTGTTAATACATTGAGCCCTATGGACGTAACAGGTATGTCCACAGGCTTGGTTTCCATTTAATGGAATATTTTAGTTCTCTATTTAAACTGTAGAGGTCAGCATGCACTGGAACAAACACGGAAAAATATTTCTGTTTGTGCTATGTACTCGTGTTTGATGAGGGCAGCCATTTTTGTTGTTTATCTACGGCTTGAGTGAGATAGTCATGTTTTGTTTTATTTTTTTTATTGAAAACATATCTTGCAGAAGAAGAAATTAATAAAAATGTAACCACTTCTGGCCCCAACATCGATTCAGCAAACTCGTATTCAGAAATTAGTGGTAATGTGTGTTGATGATAGTGACATTGTGATGGGTGAAGCTAATGATATAACTAACACTTCTCAGTATTTAGTTGAAATTATTAAAAAATCAGAAGATGTACGCGTATGCAATAATACAAGTTAATTTCATATATAAAATTCAAGTCCATGGTGTGAGTTAGATGGGAACCACTATTACCCGTGTCTGAAAAAAAGAGTTTATCGTAACGTCAATTGATAAGACGTCTTTTGTTTTTGAATATTTCAGTAAATTTTTTGATAATACAATATTTAGATATAAATAATATAATTTTGTGTATAGGTGTAATCTATGTTTAAAATTAATGTCTGCACAAGAATTGAGTTGATTTTTTTTTTTTAGTGAAAAAGTATACTTTTCTCAACTTAATAAAAAAAGAAAACTACAAAACACCATAACAAAATATATTATCATTTAAAAGCAGAAAATGTGTACTTTAATGCACTGTTATAGAATGGATGTAAGTGAAGAGACAGATTTTTTAATTGGCCTTCAAACTTTTCCAAAAATGCTAGAAGACACAACAGCATGTAGAACTTAAGTGGGCAGGCCTCAGTGTGTGTATTGTTACGTCCACATATGGTGGGCTAATTGTATTGACATGGGAAAGTATTTGAAGGATTGTAGTATATTAGGGTCTAAGTGCCACTATAATAAGATTTGGATTTTATCATGCCTTTACCTACGTGCCAGTACCAATAGTATTGTTACGACAGTCTCACTGACCATCATGTAGTACAAGAAAATAGACACAAGTGAAGTTACTAATTACCAGCTTCAAGTATCACAATTAATAATTAGTAGTCATTTAACAAAATTATACTCGTACAATAATTCTAGTTAGATTTGTCCACATGCAATAATAATGTCAAATAATAAAGTTCCACACTAATTATAACACAATAACACTTCACACAATACTTCGACAAACACTAGATCCGTGCTAAGGAAGTCACTCAACACAACTGACTTGACAAATGCCAGACGCTCTGCTTTTATAGCTCACGCAGAGGTCCACAACAGCTTTCCCTCCTTACCCGCATCAGCTGTATTTTTGTGTGCAGTAGTTTGGGTTCATGGGTTTATTAGTGTTTAAGTGTCAGTGGTCCAATACATATTAAGATCTGCCTACCATCGGGATTTACACCCTTTTGCTTGGGATTGGGCAAATTTCCGGTATTTACACTTGTACATTTTATCATACAATCTGTAAAGCGTTTGGTATGTTCAGTGTGCAAATTGAGCCATCATAAATTCCCATGGTTTGTGCTCAACTGAGTATTCGAGAGAAGTTTACAAATGTCTTCCAGTCATTAAAGAGACAAAGCACCAATTAAAGCGACAAACTGAAAAACCATTGCATGATCCTCACCAAGGATCTTCTGTCTATAGCGGTGGTCAAGTATGTAGAACTGAAACGTTTCAAACCCAGTGACTTGGTGGATGGATTTTATTAGGTTGTAACTGATTCGAAACAATTTGCAATTTGTAAGGAGTATTTACTGTTACACTTGTTTACAAAGGAGGTGCTTCATTGAAAAAACATCCAGCGTGTAATTTTTTAGTCAGTTATTACAGATTACCATTATTGAGTAGATTGTAGTACAACTTAAATTCAATAATATAAAGTATGCAAATAAATAAATGTGTTATGAGCATGTCATATTTTTGACAGATATAATTTATTACAGTACAGTTAAATATACACACTTTTGTAAAATCAAAAAGTATGTAGCTTATTGTTTTACATATATTGTGTGTGTAAAGTTAATTTCTGGAAAAGTATTTCATTTTTTTACAAGACTATTAGAATAACCACAGTGGAAACAAAGTATATGAACAGATGATCGCGTAACAAGATAACGTTAATAATAATAATTCTTCTGTGAACAACATTGCATGGTAGAGTATGATTCATAATCAGTTACAAACAACATGAACACAGTAATGTTGTTATATATGATTCATATCCTATTGTCACAACAGTTAAAAGAATGTTAGGCTACAATATTCCAGACTTTTCCATACATTTCTCCAGAGTAAGCTGCTACCAACTAAATGCTATTTTAAGCACTTTTCACTGAATACGTGTTAACAGATAAGAAAGGAAGGATAACAAGATAAGGATTACACTTGATCAATGCTAACAGACCACGTTTCGGAAACTCTTAAAATTTGAATTCAGACTTTTCTCGTTTTGCGCACGCATGTGTGTATGTATGTTCCATATGGTATTTCCTTTTTCACTTTTTTTATGTGTATACTAGCTGTTACCAGCGGCTTCACACGTGAATATTTGACTGAAGTATTTTAATATATTTTTTATTGTCTATGGCGTTCTGTCAGCTTGTATGAAAAATGTTTTACTCATTAGTCAAATTCTCTCCAAAGCTGTTTTCAACATACTATTTTAACTTGTAAGAAATTATTATTATGGTGCAAAAGCCTTTGGAGATATTTATAATGTATCTGTTAAATCAAAAACGCTAAATTCTTTATTTTAAATGTTATTGTGTTAGAAGCATTGTATAACACATTAAACATTATGTTTTCCTCAACCATGGCTTTTATTTATTTCAACAGTAAACTAAAAACCAAAAACCGTTGTCACCTAACCTCACAAATGAAAACAACACGTATTTTCTCTTTCCATTAGGACAGTTTACAGTTAGTACACTTCTTCTTTTCTACATCGTAATATATCGATACAATCACATATTATATAAAACATCGAAAATGTACTGCAGGAATGGATAAATGTACAGTTCTGATGCCGCTAAATAGCTTTTGTGTATTTACTTGTTACTATGGTAATTAATTCTGGTCTCCATCTTGTTGTTTACATTTTTAGTAGTAGTGTTTAATATATTTCATTACTTATTCATTGCATAATCAGAAATACATATAAACATAAATTTTATAATTGTTTAAGACAAGTACAAAATATATAGACATAGCTGTATAAAAAATTACAAAATATATCGATACAATCGCATATTAAAAACATTAAAAACTGGAGGAACTGATAAAGGTACAGTTCCGATGACGCTAAATATAATTTGTTTATTTACTTGTTACTATGGTAATTAATTCTGGTCTCCATGGCGTTGTTGACATCTTTATATGCGTCAACGAAAAGGCATAATTAAAAGGGCCTAAATCATCCAAACGGGGCAAAATTTTGTGGCAGTCGGTGTAAGTGTGGATTTGTATTCAGTGCCCATAAATCCTCAGGCTTTTGAGTTTTATATATATAGATATTATTACTTCTGGAAGATAACTGGGGAATGTAAAGCTTTGATTTCAAATAATTAAGACTGTCTCATGAAACATGTTCAACTTAGTGCAAGTTGTGTAGATTTCTATAAAAAAAACCCTTTTTGTGTGAAACCGTTTTTGAGGTTGTGTGAAATTATTCCAAGTTGAACACAATAAGAAACTACTTTATATTACTTTACATACAACTTTAAATAGACGTTATTTTCATGGCACAAAAGTAAGGCATATTCGTAAAATAGCTTTCTTTCTTTTAATATTACAGTTCATATGTGATAGGCAATCATAGTTACAAGTTAATTTTCTTAAGAAGTATCACTTTTCTTCTACAAATGATTAATTAGTTCCTTTCTTCATTGAGGATCATAAGTTCATTGGAGCAAATGAAATCTTTATCTTACCTTCATTATTTATTCAAAAGATTATTTGGCAGTAGTGTGGTCACTTTAATCCAAAAACAGGAAGTGGAGAATGATTGTTAACAATACTGAATGCAGGATGAAAGCAGATGTTACAAAGATTTATGAGCAGGTTGCTGGTGGTCAGAGTATGCTGCTATGTAGTAATGAAGCATTTATAATCACTGAAAACAGTGTTAATTGAACATTGCTTGGTAAATCTATAGTTGTTCCTCTTCAAAGAGACTGAATTTCTTTTTAATTCAGGTCAGATAAACATATTCCTTGGCTCAGGTTCAGAAAAAAATGTTCCCTAAACATAAGTGACATTTTGCAAAGATGTTAAGTCATTTGACAAACACTTATCAAATGATTTTAAAAACTGCTTCAAGATTTGAAAGTTCAATACAAGTTCAGTAAATTGCTTCCTCAGTATGCGTTGTCAAGATATGCCTTTTTTTACCATTGGATCAGCCTCGCCTTTAGCATGAAAATATCAATAATCTCAGTTTATACTTATATTCAAAACACTATATATTCAAAAATACAATTAAGTAAGCAGCCATCTAAAAATCAGGGAGCATTTCCAAAAATTGTTTTTGTATCCTTCCGTGAGAGATTCAATATTCCGTGAGTTTTCAGTATGAAGACGTTGAATGTGATCATTTTCCATTTCTTTACACAAAGTTGCAAATAATCTTGACAGCAGCAGGTGTATTTTAATAAAATTGAATGCTTTCACTGTATTATTGTATGTCTTTTCCAAAACAATTTTATCATCCAAAAAAGTGACATATCATTTTGTGAGCAACAGACTTTATATAGCAACAAACCTGTTTTATATCCAAACATGGCAGGCTATACAAATATATTTTTCTCAACCAATGTTTGTTTAAAATCCATCCACTGTCTGTAATATTTCTTGTAAAAAGTATACAGTAACCCACAAAAAAAACATCTTCAAATAAATGATTTTTCCAAGAGTGAAACAAAAGCCAGTGAAATTGTAGTGTTTTTCATTGTTCGTGCTTTCTTCTAACTGCAGAGCCCATCACATGCATAGCCTAACAAATTAGATAATTCTTATGCTACCGTCCATATATCAGAGTTTCTTGATACAGTGTGAAACATTTAACTTTATTCATGATCAGGGACCAGCAGTGACTGATATAGCTGTTGTGGCATCAAGTATTGTTTTTCATAAGGCTTCTGCAGCTGGAAGAACTAAGCTTCATACTTGCCTCACTAGATTTGCTGTACAAAGTTGAGTTTTTAGAAGCAAGAGTAGTATTTTAATTAGTTGTTGTATAGCATTTTGAGTAATTGTTATGTTTAGTTTCAAGACAGCATCAATGACTAGCATACATCTAGAGTAGATTAGTTCAGATTGGCTAGAATGGTGCATAACTTTCTAGTGTTGAAATCCCTATTATTGATCACTGTTTCAGTTGAGTCAAATAATGAATGAAAGTAAACTCGGTTCACTATTGTTGGTTACAGAACACATATGCAAAACTATCCTCCCTCAACTACTGACAAACGCAACATGGTAGAAGGCCATACTTATCAAGCAACTCTCATAATAAGTAAAATATAATGGCCCTTTAGTACCAAATTAGGCTGTAGTAAAGTAAGGTGAATGTGTTGAAGGAGCAAATATTAGGAAAACCCATTTCAGGGACATGGGCAAATGAATGCAAAGTGGATATCAGGAGTCAAGAAAATCGCTGAATTAAGTAAACAGTCTTTGTCCTGAGGCTGGACATTATTCAAGAAAGAGTTCAGCATATCATTGGGATGTTGAATTACAGAAAAATCTATGCCATATTGGTCCCATGACAATTGACGGATCCCATGAAGGAATGTAGAGAAAAAGAACTGCTCAACCAGTATTGTAATGAAGGGGACGATTTCCTCATAAATATTCTGTCTAGAGACAAATCCTGGTTTTACTATTATGACCCAGAAAACAGAAGGCCATCTGTGGAATATCATCACGCAGGTTTACCAAACATTAAGAAATTCAAAACACTTCATTCAACTCATTAAATCATTCTTAACCATTTTTGGGATACAGGGGTGGGATGATTTGTACAGAATTTCTGCTTAAGGAAATGAAAGGTTAAGCTTTAGAAGCAGTGCACATATGAAGAATAAATCTTGGAAGGAAAACTTCTTTTGCATCATGACAATGCAAGTTGAAATTGATGCACATGGTAGTAGTTGAAAGACAGTGGAAACTGTGATAAACGTGAAATTCACACTTTATGCACACACACACTTTCTTGCAGCCCAGATTTGACACCTTCAGCTTCTGGTTGTTCACAAAAAAGAAAGAGATGTTGAGAGAGCAACGTTTTTTGTCCAGTGTAAAGTTGAAGTTGTGCATAGACTAAAAAAAACCACAAACTTTCTTTGTGGACAGAATAAATCTGTGGCATTAAGTGGTGACTGTGTTGAAAAATAAGATTCTGGTCTTTTAGAAAATTACATTTTCTTTATTTTGATCCCACAGTGATTGTTTTCTTTCTTCTTATTTGTAGACTTTAGTTTTCCATCAACCATTATGTAATACATCAAGTAGAATCTTAAGCTTTCTATTCCTCAGTTGTGATTTAATTATTTCATGCTTGTTTTATGGGAATGCAACATTGTGAATTAACCCTTTGATCAGTAACAACTCAGTTAGTACTCTGATACTTGCGTTTTTGGAAACTATGTAAAATATAAGTTAATGCAAAATTGTCAACTTCAGTTATAGAGAAACCAATTAAAAATTTATAAGTAGTGTTAAATAGATCATCTCCACTCTGATTCATCAAAAAATGATACTTTATCGCCTGATTCACATGTAACATATTCGCGAATTTCATCCTCAGTCAAATAGTTAGACATTTATATCAGAAATACTCAACAACAAAGTAAAACTTTCTATCCACTCATCTAAAATGAACAGTACAATTCATTTATAAAAGAAAACACTGTTCACACCAATACATTAAAAAACTAAGCATAACATAACCTCCACGCACATTTCACCACGATGCTCCATAACGTGTGACAGACAACGCCAATTCATCACCACAGCCATATATATTACATTACACTAAGAAAGAATAAATTATATTGCAATTAACGTTGTATATTGGCAATACTGAGGCAGCAAAAGTTGAAATTGTACATATACGTGATTACTGTTCAGAGTGTTGAACATCTATGTACTATTATGAATGTTCATCATATACTAGCTGTCTAATAATGTGTATCTTTTTTTTCAGAAATGTTCTGACTATAAAGCATCTGAGATCCCCACTTTCGCTCGAACTGAACCACCTGATACTCAGGTACTTCATACTGTCATACTAATATGTGATAACATTTTTAGCCTCTTTCTTTTAAATAATAATAATTATTATTTAGTATCACAAAGAGACAGACAGACAGAGACTTAGAATTAAAAATAATTTTTATTAAACAGTGTTTCTCAGGCGTAAAGAATGATATTGAAATTTTGTAGAAAAACCAGTATTGTTACAGACAGTAGGATTTTATTTGGAAGTGACATACATTTCAAATAAAGAATACATTGAATATATTAATAATTTCAAAATTACTACTGATAGTACTGCAACAGACTGCATTAAGAAGTCCATATGGGGAAGTGTTAGGCCAAGCTCTTTGCATATAGAGGTGTGTACTGAGAGTATATGGGGGTATTTCATTAATAATGCACAGGTGGGGTAGTACTGCAGATTGGACGACACAACAACAGTGAAAATTATGTTGCAGTTGAAGGCTTGAGGTAGAAGTACGTTTTTTGTTTCATCCATAGCATACTCTGTATTTAAATAACGAGAGCTAGAAATGGGGTCTTGGGTACTGTGACTGTTGAAGAAGGCCTTCAACTGTGCGGTTTGTTGTCTATGGAAGTTTTTCTGCCTTAAACTTATTGACCCATCTTCGAATATTACTCCCATCCGATGTTATATACCGATATATGTTTCTTAGAAGTCCGTGTCTGCTTCAGATTTCTACTCCTCTACCTCATCATGAAGAGAGAGAGCCAAGTTTCATCTTACTCTGTTGCAACTCCTCAGTCATTTCTGGTAGAAATCTATGCTAAGATAGAGACCATCAAAATGATCAGAATTACCTTCAAAACAATCTGAATAAATTGCAATGTAAGAAGTATGTGAGTAGAAGTGATGTACAAGTATCTGAGTTTGTCAGAATGGCCGTGTTGCGTTACCTTCAAAGTCACTGGTGGATTTTGTTACATGGATGAGTGGACTTAGGATTCTATGACGGTCCTGATATGTTAGTTCCATTTACGTGTAACCCAAAGTGGTGTGAAATACAAGCAGCCTCGAACATCTGGCAAAAGCCTCAAGATAGACACAACATTATTGCTCAAGTCTTTCATCTGAAAGTAAAAAGAAATGATCCATCTCATGACAAAGGGTTGTATTTTCAGACCAAGTTCATGTACACTGTGGAATGGCAGAAATATCCATCAGGTGTATCTCATGTCCACATCGTGCTGTGGCTAGTGAACAAGATCAAGCCAGCCAACATTGACAAGATCATCAGTGCAGAAATCCTTTATTCTGCCCTTTATGAGCTCATTAAGTCAACCATGGTTCACAGTCCTTGCAGCAATTATAACAGGAGTTTGCCTTGCATGGTCTGCGGTGTTTGCACTAAATGCTACCCCCTACCCATCAAAGAAATCCAAACTTAAGACTATGGTTATCTCGAGTATTACTGTCACTCTCCAGATGACGTTGCTTTCACTGTTACCATCAGTGGGGTAGAGTTGAAAAACTGCTGGGTGGCTCCCTACAATCCTATTCCATCTAGAACTTCCCAGGCTGATGTCAATGTGGAATTTTGTAATTCTATAAAATCCATAAAATATATGTGCAAGTATGTTAACAAAAGGTCTGACCAAGTAGTATTTACTATGAAAAAGTAAATATGACATAGTGACAAGGTATGAGATAGGCTACAATATCAGCAGTTTAGAGGTTCTCTGCCAAATATTGTGCTTTCCTCCTGTTATCCATTTTGCTGTCCATCTTGAAAGAACACCTTGAGGCCAACAACTTATTTAGCCTTCTTCAACTGATATCTTCACAAGAACTCTTTCTTTATTACAAGGTTCTATGGTAATATGTATGAAAGAAAAACAAGTTCAGCAGGGGAAGTCCGAACCCGGTCTAAAGAGAGAGACCAGGTTTTGGGAAGAATCTACACAGTGCATCCTTGAGTGTTACTACCAACAAACAATAGAGTATGTGTTGTATGTGCCTACTGTGTTGTATAAAGTCCAAGGGCCTACATCGTTTGATGTCTGAAGAGGATTAAAGACATGCTCCATACCCTATTCAGATCTGCCTGCAGAGCTCGAGGACTTTAGGAAGATGCTGCTTATTGGCACCAGTCTCTTAAGGACGCTTCATTCTCTGACTCACCATATAAAATTTGGCATTTATTCACCATGATGTTGGTATTCTGCCAATTTTCTAACCCTTTAACTCTACAGAAAAGCATAAAGATAGTCTTTCAGAGGATGTGAAAATCCAGGTGGAGAGTGGCATGCAACAAGTTGGAGTGTCATTTAAACCATTACAACATCGAAGAAAAGCAACATTGATTAAGTACTGAGAGAGAGAGACTGTGTGTTGATCACGAGGGATGAATGCACGATGGCCCACAGAGGAGGTATTGAGGCTCTTGATGCAAGCCTTCAGACATCTGAAACAATAAGATTCTGATAGGTGGAGTGGCCAACCATACTGTTGGCAGAGGACTTTAGGCAAACCTTGCCTGTTGTGCCTTGGATGACTTGCACTGACAAGGTCAGTGTCTGCCTTAAGTTCTCTTGTCTGTGGCCTAAAATTAGAGTCCTCACTCTCAGACTAAACAGAAGGGTTCATCTGAACAACAACTTGAGGGCGGGGGGGGGGAGTTGCCTGATTTACTTATGATGACTGGAGATGGCAACCTGGAAGAGTGGATGGGAAAATAAACATTCTGGACAACCTTAGTAGCCTCGTGTCTAATTTTCAGAGATTAGTGTGAAGTGTATATCCTGATCTTGAAAAAGAATGAATGAAAGAGGCATGTCTTGGTTGAGGGAGAAGATAATCTTAACGAGTAAGAATGACGTGACAGTTCATATCAACGATCTGTTCTGTTCTTGGAGAGTTTAACTGTGCTTTACTTCTCAATTGATACCAGTAGTGAGGTGGATGATGGTGGTGGATATTATCATGTTGAGTTCCTGCACACCCTCAACCCTCCAGGTATCCCACAGCACTGCCTCGCTCTGTAGGTCGGGACACCAATAATGCTTCTTAGAAACCTCAACCCACCTAATATTTACAACAGTACCAGGCTTCAAATCAAGGTGCTCCATATAAACATACCATCATCTTCTCAGGTTGTGGGGAGGGTGAAACTGTTTCATTTCCACATCCCCTCATTCTATCAGACTACCCTTCCAGTTTAAGCTCCTTTAGTTCCCCAAAAAGGTTTGCTTCACCATGACCATCAACAAGACTCAGAGGCAGTCTCTGAAGATGGTCAGTTTGAACCTAAGGCTTCTCCCATGGCCAGCTGTATGTGGCCTGTACTTGGTGAGCTCCTCTGACAATCTCATCATTCTCCAATCAGAGAATGAAACTAACAAGGTAGTGTATAAGGAGGTGCTGTAATTTTAAATTTCAAATCTCATCTTTTGTAACCCACTTTTACTTTATTAGAAACCACCAATTAAATATTCACAAATCCACATGTTTCATTGTCTCTGTATAACCACCAATTATATTAGTTTAAATATTCATAAATCCACATGTCTCCTTGCCACTGTGTACATAAAAACCATTTTGGTAGAACTGATTTATTTTTTAGTTACGTAAAGAAATTGTTACATTTTTATTTATAATTTCAGTTCCAAACTTCACATGCATTAGACCACGTTTTCTGTGATTATTTTACAGTAATTTTCTAGGTTGCATCATTTATTTATTAATAATCAAACATGGAGGAACAATAATAATTTCATCTCTAAATTGTGAGCTGTTAGTTTTAATTGCAAACCTTTTTATTTAGTCAAATAAAAGTCCAGTGGTAAAAGTATTCAGGTAGTGGTTTAGTAAACATGAATTAATCCAAAGTTTTCACAGCGTTACAAAAAAAATCATAAAACTTTTTAACAAACTTTATTGTTAGGTATGCAAATGTTGGGTCATTTTTCCTCTGTACATTATACAGTATTATGAAATAAGAATGCACACTGTTTTAATTTCTTAGACTTTAGTAATGCTAGTAGAAATTGCACTTATGTTTTAAAGGTATTCAAATTTCTATGCAACAGAAAATGGCACAGATAAACTGTAGTTTTCTGTAAGTTTCTTATATTCTGTGTATGTTGTTTATGCAGTATTCACTTATTAATTGAAATATCTGAGAAGTAACTCCATAAAAAGAATTATATTTATCCTATGAGTATAACAATTGCTGTTTATAAAAACTATGCTATAAACATTTGCAGAAATCAAGTAAAGTAAAATTTAGATACTGTTTGTATATAAAATTGATTACTTTTCCTGGCAGTTGTCAGATAGGTAACATAATATGTGTATGCAATTTTATTGTTTCTAGTAACAAATTTATCTGTTCATTCCAGGTAACTAAGTCTGTGATTGCATTGTTAAAGTATTATGACTGGAAAAAGTTCACAATTATTTCAGAAGATGCATGGCATACTGTTGCCAAGTCACTAGACCTTGAAGCAAAGGAAGCCAACTTAACAGTACAAGAATTCAGATTGGTACAAGATAGTCTCAAGTGCTGTACTACAGAGCAATTAAACTGTTGCACTAGCTCATACTGGTACCAGGTTATTCAGGACACAAAAAATAAAACTAGAAGTAAGTAACATTCATACTAACTGAATAAAGTACACACTGAATTACTCTCATCATTTCTTTTGTAGCGATAAACTACTTTTATATTTATTTCCGGTATCGTTTCCAATATTTGATAATATTCTCTAATTCCTAGACATTACTTTCTCTATTGTTATTTGTAGCAAATCGTATTATTTCCAGTTCTTACATGTTCTATAAATTTCAAGCAGTCCTGTCTTCTGATAATGTATTTCTTAAATTTCTGCTCCACCATAACCACCTATTTAAAGCCTTAAAGGTATTTAAAGTAAAGGTACTTAAGAGAAGACTTGGTAAGTGGTTTCCACATGGCATTGTTGGTTCTTAACACCTGTATTCCACAGTCATTTGTTACCACTATAACAAAATGCTGCTTCACAACCTGTAAGAAGGGCCAAAGTGTTTTGATCTTTCATGTTATTACAGACTATAACTATGACTCACATCCCTCTGACTATTTAAGCATTGGTAATGGTGGAAGTCCAAGACAGTGGCCACCATTTTTGCTGTCATTTCAGGAAGAATCTCCTGTTGCTTGTGTAAAAATGTCACAGCAGCTGAGTATTACTTTCTCTTGTATTGTATGAATTCTTAATACACTCTTAATACCTGGTAGTGAAAACTTAATCTTCCTTTTATGTGTTCATTAGTGTGATGATTTATTCATTGAATCTGAAAGTGAATTGCTGTCTGATGATAACCAGCCAGAGATATAAGACAATTATTTATAGCATGAAAGGAAACTGTGAGTTTTTTTTTATAATAACTAGTTGAGTACAAGTAATTAGATGCTAAATTCTCAGTAAAGTAAATTTGCTATCAATTATAGTACATTGCCCTCACTGTGCACACCATAATGCAATGTTCATCCAAGATTTTCTTTTATATAATATGAGAGATTTGTCACCTTTCAGTGATCATATTGTGACAATGCAGACAAACGCTTGGAGGGGGGGGGGGTACATCCCACAACATACTGTAAAGATGTGTATTTATCTTACACTGATCATCTATGCTAGTTTTTAAACATTGTAGTGTAGCTAATTGTTGTTACCACTGAAGTTTATCTTATATTGAACTGTGCCATTGTATTTTTTTTCTTTATGGCTCATCCTATTGTTACACCCCCTTTTCAGTGATTGGAATTATAAACTGATTGTGAATAGAACACAACTAAGAATTTTATATCCAAGCAAGAAAGTTTATGATTCTGTATTCTGGACCAGAAGAATAAATCATTGTAAGCAAGAACACGATTATTTTAATCGTAACAATGAACAGACTTGTTCAATAAATATGTCAGAAATTATAAGTAATACAGTAAACTTCTGTGTAAAATTTAATATTTTGTTACAGTTTACGTATTTCTGGGCAGCCCTTCAGCGCTAATAGACATTATGACCATGATGTCAAGCCTACAGCTATTTGATAATGGGGAGTACATGGTAATACATGTTGATATGATGACGTATTCCCCAAGAGAAGCTCTGAAGTACCTATGGAGTAAGTCACAACAAACTTTGGTATTACATAAAATAACTTTGTATTATCATTTACGTGGTTATATTTTATATCATTTATTTGTAAACAAACATTATCAGAAGTGCACATATATAAGGTGATTGTGTTAAGTGTATCGTTGGCATTGTCAATAAAAACTTACAGATCAGAGTATACATTTACCGAGCAACGTGCAGCCACTAAGGTATTTTTGAGTGGCCCTCAATTTGTTTTCAGAAAAAATATAGTTACAGAATGTAATAGCTAATTAGAACAAATCTTTCACTCTTTAATTTTGTTAGGCTAAAATGGTCAAAAATTTCATTTTGGATTCTGTGCAGAAAATACTTAATTTTTCAATGGCAGAGTAGTCTGATAGTAGTTATGTTTTGTAACATTAAGTTTTGTTAGAAGAAATTGGATTAGCACAATAAAATGCTGTATTTTTAACTGCATTGAATTGAGTATTTTTATTAAGGTTTGGTTTTTAATAGAACGTGAATCATTTCACTTTAACCTATATACATATTGGAATATATTCAAATATTTGAATTTACATGTAACGTATATGTTTTTGATTGCTAAGGTAAAAATATATGGAAGTGCACATGCACACGTGTGTTTTTATTTTTGTGATATGTTTGTGGGAATATAAAAATTCAGCCTAAGTTGGGTAAGTAAATTGGTGTATGCTTGCAATGTAAGTTGTCCTCCGGAATTACAAAGTTGAGCAGTCCTGGATTAGATAGTAACCAAGCTCAATGTTACTATAATTATCACATGTGATCGTGCAGCATTCTCAAAACAGATTATGCAGATATTAAATTATATTATTATTGTTGTTTTTGTTGTTGTCATCACTCTAATAATATAAATAATAATTATTTTTATTATCAGGCACATCTAGAAAATACATACTGTATTGTGTCTGCACCTCTCTTGTCAACACAAGGCTGTGCATGTGTATTTACATCCTTCCACCAGCTATCATGTGAAAAAATATCAATTGGTCTACAGTTATGAAATTCAGTTGGTAATCAGGTTTATAATGTAAGAAACATTTTTCCACACAAAATCAGGTTTCTGAAGTATATGGTTAAACATGATCAGAGCTGAAATGTGATACATAACTGAAACTCAATTCTTGCAGGAAGCCAATTCTTGCTCTTGATGAACAAGTGAGCAATAGCTGCAAGTCTGTCTTGTCACATAGTTGAAGTAGCTTTATACCTCCTTTAAACAAGGCCTTTTACCATTTTAGTTGTTTCTGCTGTATTAAGAAAAATGTGCAAAGCTAATTTACATTTGAAAATATAAATTCTGAATTACTTAATTCCAAAAACTTCAAATTTTTGAAGTGAAAACTTCTATAGGCACGTTGGGCGATTTTTGGATGGGTAAAATCTTATGGGTTCGCGTCACCGACATGCAAATGCTAACAGTATATCTGTAGCTATAAGTATGACGTGTTGCGCGTGGCCAGCAGTGAAAGTATAGATTATACTTGTGTGTAATACTATTATACTACAATTATATTATACAATTGTAATACTATTTATACTATTTAACACACTTTTATCGTTTACGTACTTTATTTTGGAGTTTCTTACGCTGCCGAATTTGCTATCGCGTGTTCGATCCCTAGCGCGATTTCGGCTTTCCGTATTAACAATTAACGCAATACTTATGATCTATTTTACATTATTTTTATTCTTATTAATTACTTATACTATATTATATGATATTTACATAATTGTTATTTGTCCGTCTGGCTGTTAACTTAGGGTTTTTCTTCATGTCTAATGTCGAAGTATGTATTTTTAATAGTTTTTTTATTATTGTAAGATTGTAACATTAGTGCTGTGCATATGTATATAAGTAAAGTTAAATTGACTACGTGGAAAGTTTAATGTGTGTATACTGTGCATTATTTAAATTGTGTTTTAGTTTGATCATTATTTTAAATGTTCAAATGTAGGATCACTGTGCAGTACAAAAGTGAGTACTAAATATGTTAATATTTTTATATAGAAAAATGAATAACATAAACAAAGCATGTATTTTGAAATATTTCCAATATTCGTATCAATATTTCCGTTTAAAAATTTGATATTATTTATTTTTTATTTTTGATATTTGACCTCTGCCATACATCATGCAATGAGTATTTCATAGTGGCTTAGGAGTTATCTTACTAGCGTGGTAAAACAAATTTCTAGTTGTTCGATAGTATTTTTGCCGCGGATTTTAAAATTAAAAATTCTATAAAATTTTATAATAATTTTAGATTTGTGTGTTGAATTTTGAAAATATGGTTACTAATTCAAAATTATTTTTTATTAGCTTATATTATCGAAATTTTGGATTATGTCAATTAAGTTGTATTTATATTTTGTACTGGGCTTGCGCCGCCCATCATATGTTTTGATTAATAAGTAAACCATATAAAAATGTATATAATTGTTGCTCGGAGTGCCGATAGATGTGAAAACCAGACTGATGTTAAAGATTGTAATTTACAAAAAATTTTAATTTTTGATACTACAATTAATTTGAATATCCAAAAAAACCACTGTTATTTCATAGTTTTAAGTATTCACTTCAGTCGGCAGTCCTCAATGACTGCCTATTTTTAAATTTGTTTTCATTTCAGATTGTTTTTTCTTCTTTTTCTGGCTGTTTTTTCTGTTATCTCTTGAGGATGTATCTAAGTGTAGACACTTATTATGAAGAGCTTAATACAAATTAATATTTGCTTTTCCAGTATTTGATTGTCTGGTAATCTTATTTTATAATTTTTTTCATTGCTTTTAATTGTCATAAAAACCCAAATTATTGTGAATGTCCCTTACAAATTGTTGTTATGGTCTCCAAATTATTCCTAAGGCTGCATCAAAAGTCAGCCGTAGTTGTTATTTCTTTTTACATCTTTTTTTTGTATGCTTCTGACTTGTACAACTGTTTGCATCATTTTCAAACCTCTCAAATTCATTCACATCATGATCCATGACCAGAAGCATATAAGCTGATAATACTAACCAGGTCACAGTACTCTGACCCTAAAGCTTTCATTTATATCTTGAAATGTTTACAAAAAACCAGTTGTAATTTTCATTTCAGTTCGTATTATTTTTCTGGTCATTATTCTAACCACATTCTACATCTTTTGTATGGCTCTCATCATCATTCCTAATGACAGTTAGTTTGGAAACTTGCCCTGTAATAAGATTTATTCTGTTTGGACAAGAGGAAAAGCCACTACAATTTTTGAAATCAAAATTTAATAACTCAATGATTATCATAACAGCTCCCTGACTAACTTAAACACGTTTTGGCTACATTTAATACAAAAGTAATAAACAATTCTACAGTGCCATCTGGCAAAACATGAGTAACAAAAGTTAACTAATCATTACGCAACACACCTGAAGGGGAATCTGTAACTACAGAATACTACTTATTGATTTGCCAAGCCTCTTCTTCATGTTGTCTATCTCCTAATCTAATAGCTGCAATATGAATTCATCAACAATTTTGGATAGTACGTAAGAGGGTATCTTGACCTCTTCCTTTGTTCCCATACCCAATTAAGTGTCAAATCATGAACGGGTCAAACTTAGAAATAAGTTTGGGGAGGGGTGTCAGACAAGTAAATGATGTTTTACTGGCCATGATGTTTTATTTTCAAGTCAGAGCGACAGCCCTGGAGAAACTAAGAATTTTGTTGTTTCTACAACATGTTTGAGAATCTTTTGATAACGTGTTATCACTGCATTAGCTACACATCACATTTTTTATGTATTCCCTTAAAGTATTCTCCTGCTAAGATGCTTAGCCAAACATTCAGATGTACCAAATTATTGCTGTAGTCATACATTATGTTAGTGTTTTTCAAATCATTAAATCTATACATCGCTAAAAAAAAGGCTGCATGAAATGTTCAGTTGGTGGAGGAGAAGACAACTAGCTGCATTATGATATTTCATTGCTAGTGAAATAGATTTCTACATTAAAAAAAACATTTCTGAGTGGCATATTGCCTTTCAGATTTGGAAAAAGTAACTTGCTTGTTTCGATGGGTACTGTATTCACCTCTAAAATCCAGTAAGCAAGTCATCAAGTGGCTTAGTTTATGATATTTGCTTCAATGATAGGATCACAAGAACACTGTTGCTGGTACTGCATGCTGAACTGATTCAAAGGCAGTAGCCCAACACTGGTACACTCTGTTGCTTCTTTGACTCAGAAAATTTGCAGTTTTCTTTGCTTCTATTCACTCTTTGAAAATTTGTGTCTAGTTCAGGATTTTTTAAATACAGACATGTTGATCAGCATTTTCCTTCACATGTATCTAGAATTTCTCTCGACTTAGATTTTTCTGATACAAAATTTGATCACAAAATTAAAGTTAAGATAGTTAAAAAACTTGAATGCTCACTTAAAACCATAACTGTGTCTTAAAACGCTACTGTTAAAACCTAGAGCACATTTCATTAGCCCAAACAAATGTAACCTGAATCTAAATGTATTGTCCCCACAAATTAGTTACACTAAACTAAGCAGTGGGATGTAGTTGACACTGTTCACTTGAATACCAGAAATTTATCCTTACTGGGCCCATCAGACACTGTCTGAAGTTCACAAGAAACAACAGATGTCTACTGCTTTGAATTTTCATGAGCAGTGTGACAAAGATGGTGACAAAATACTGGACCACGTAATGGACTGGGTATGGAACATAGATTTTGTATGTTACATCCAAAACGTCCATCTCATTAGTGGCACCATTGTTGGTTACCTTCCAGGCCAAAAACATTAAGCAGTTGCTTTCTGCAATATTTTGGGAGTGTCATGGAGTCGTCGTCTGTGATTTCATGCTTTGAGAGAAAACAATAAGTATTGATGCTTATTGTGAAACTCAAGAAACTACAATGTCCAATTCAAAACCGCTGCCACAGACTTCCGTCCAGTAGAGTTGTGCTGCATGATAACACCCTGCGACAAGCTCCAAGTAGTAAATAATTGTTTTTATTCTTATACCTAAGTTACATCATTAAAAAAAATCTCACTACCCATCCATGGGCTAGCTTTGAAGTCTACATCTACTTTTTTTTTCATCACCTTGAGAGTTTGTATTCGGCAAGTTTCTGAAGAACAACATAACCAAATTGGCTCATTTAAGTTAAATACTTAATCTGTTTCTTCTCTATTTGGGGATCTTTTGCTTCCTGTCCATTTGCTCTTCTGCTACCATTGCTTTATAATAACAAAGCTATCTTTTTTTGGCGGTGTCTGATAATTTTCACTCACATCAGATGTATTGGTTGCAGTGCAGTTCCCACTTTCTTCTGTCTCTCTCATTCTTTGTAACTTTTGACTCCCTGTAAATGATCCCAACCATATTCCCTTTCAACTCACATTTTCACTACAAAATAATGTTCACTGTGAAATGAATGTTTTTAAAACTACCACACCTCACTTCAGTCACTCTGTAATTGACACATGTGTGGGATATTTGGTAAAATATGGTTGTGGAAATGTTTAATATTTAAAATTATTTTATTTGACTGTTTAATATTTACAGTTAAAACCAAAGAGAAATGTATTTCTTAGGAGAAGAATGTGGGTTGATTTTGTGTCCATGTGTTGTGAATTTGTTTATATTTATTATTGGTATATTTATTGTTATTTATTTTTTTTTTTTATTATTATAGAAGTAGATGACCTTTCAAAGGGGAAAAATTGTACACTACACAAGGAATTTTTACAGAGAGCACGATCTTTGTTAGTTGTGGTATCATCGCCACCTGAAAAAAGTTATGAAAACTTCACAGACAAAGTGAGAGAATACAACAGCAAGGAACCATTCAACTTCACTACACCTCTTGTATTTTCCAACAAGTATATTAAAGTAAGATTTGTAAATTAACGTATAAATGCTACATGTATGAGTATAATGTGTGTTCATTCTTCAATAGAGTGGCAACAAATCCCTGAATTTTATTCCCATTGCCAGCCACCCATCACTAACTCTACATGTTTCCCCTCCCAAACAGCATGATTGTCAAGTGTGAAAGCTTCATAAATATATTATTTAAAAGGTGGTATGAAAAGAGAAAAACTCAAATAGTATCAGATTTTTACAAGTCTGACTGTGTGTCATTCAGTCATCCAAACATGCAAATGCTGGCCTGCTTCCATTATGGATCACTAAAACTGTTCACTTGTATTGTTTGTTACTAAACACATTAGTAATTACTAAAACTACTATCCAGGCTGTAAGGCCATTGTCTTCCATTTTCTTCTACATTACAAAAGACATCTTTTGTAACGAAGAAGAAAATGGAAGACCACGGCCTTACAGCCCGGGCAGTAGTTTTAGTAAATATAATATCTGTTTTGAATATGGTTGAGAAATCTAATGTGTTCTCTTTAAAATGAGATCTTAGAGATCCAATTTTTTTCTGAAAAGTTGATGTGCAAATGTGTAAAATGTGCCACAATTTAAAAAATGTAGGAAAAGCAGCGCAAACAATTTTTTTAATACTCTTGGTTCCTTATACACGTGTGAGGAAAATGATCCTGTACTGAAACCAATTTTTAATGCATATTTTGGGAAATGTAATACTTTTAAATTAATCTGTTTTTCAACATTTTCCTACAGATAATAGTAGGAATTGCTTTATTGATTTGCAGATGTTTAGAAAACATTTGACATTATGGGTCAGATTGTAATGGGGCAGATTAGGCAACCCGTTTTGACCACTCAATGTACAACTTTTGGGGAACGGCCTGTAGTGGTACTAGGTACACGCTGGTACCAGCACATAAATTCACAGAAAAAATACACCTTAGAAATTCGGAGAATCAACCACGTGGCGAAAGAAACGAATTTCCATCTCCAGTCTGCCAGAACATTTGATGGACCAGCCAATCAGAGCAAGAAGGCGTTATAAAACCGACATACGTTGGCGGGTAGCGTGGTCAACCCCCAACACCTTGCATCTATGCAACCACGCGCACGAGGCTCGCACAGTAGTGGTGGGCATTTCTGTTGTTTCTGCAAAATGAAAACAAACTGTTTGTTAAAAAAAAAAAAAAACTTTTAAAAAACAGGTTGAATTAATGAACTCTTGCTATTTACATTGACTGTTTTTATCATTATATTGTTAAATATTTTGTTTTGAGCATTTAAAAATAACTGTTCATTTTAGTATTCTTCTTAAATGGATGGTTATGAAACTTAAATACTGGCATTAAGTCAATATTTATCTTATTTAACCTACATCTTAAAGGTCCTTTTTTTTTTAAATTGTTTCATCAAAACTTATGGGGAATATCTGAATAATATTTTTAAGGACAAAGGACTTACTTTTTAACTTTTACTAACTTTTAAAGGACGTAATATTTTACTAACTTTTTAACTTATGAGGACAAATCTGAATAAAGTGAAATATGTTTTCTTTTTAAATGACCTTTTAAATTGGTTATCGTAGATTTATATAAAATTTTTTGTTTACAAACTGTGCAAACAGCCATATCATTATCTGCTTTGTGAAAATAATTCCACATGTCGCTTCGTAATCTGTTTGCCATGTTAATAAACAGTTTTATTTATACTAAAAGAATATCTGCCTTACGCCATCTGATTTAAGCTATAACCTAAATAAACATCAAACACACAATAAATATAAGCACGCAGACACACATATATAATTTTGCGTCAAACAGAACGAGGACAGTACAATAATCAAACCTAAGTCAACGCACGTTCCATTAAAAACGAACAGTTTAGTCCTAACAAGGTTAAAAAAAACAGTTTACGCCAAACAGCTCAACGAAAGTGCCAACGAAAACGAACGGTTTACTGCGAACGGAAAACAGAACGAGCACAGTACAATAATCAAACCTAAGTCAACGCACGTTGCAATATAAACGAACAGTTTCCTCCTAACACAGTTCAAAAAAACAGTTTACGCCAAACAGCTCAACGAAAGTGGCAACGAAAACGAACGGTTTACTGCGAACAGAAAACGGAACGACAACAGTGAAATCTGTGAACAGTTGTGTTGTCAACGCCACGTTCGTTTTTAAAACGGAGAAACAGTTTGTCTCCGCGGAAAAGAACAGTTCGTTCGTTTTTTTTTCAGTGACCTGTTTTTTCAAACAGTTGTGCGTTTTTGTTCCCACCACTATTGCACAGTTGGAAAGCAGACATTAAACAGTGCAGTCGATACTACAGGCACCGTCCCAGTGAAAAAGCGTCGGGAGGCCGGCGTATGTAAGTACGCGCGGCCTGCCCCAAAATTTGTTAAAAGACGATTAAATAGTTGAAACAGTATAAGTGACCGGAGTAAGTGAAAGTGAGGAGTTAGAAGAGTGTCAGTAGCTACGAAAGTGTGAGTTACGAAGTATGGCGGAACTTTGTGGATGCCCGTACAGGTACCATAAAAAAAAATAACTATCGTGATCCAAATGGCCAAATAAATAATAAAGAGCTCTATAAATAAATGGGGGGGGGGGTCCGCATTGTGATGAGTGAGAGAGTGTGTGTATATAGCAAAAGAAAACAACCGTAAAGTACTGGTTTGTAAAGATAAATTAGTATAGAGAAATCTTATATCACATAGAAATAATGAATTAACATATATAAAGAAAAGAGAAAGTAAGAAAGTAATTTTGGATTAAAATAAATCATATTTGTTCAGTAACATAAAAATGTGTTAACCTAATTATTACGTTACACCCATAACCTGAGTTCTGCATCGACGATTTGTCTAAATGAAACCTGAGAATTTTCTGAGTTAAGGGCATTAAATGATCTAAATTAATTAAGGGTAAGTATGATGGTTTCGATGGTATAACCCAAAACATCGTGGCGACCCTTTGAGCGAGTTTGGAATCTTCTGGGGGTTTTTATATAAAAGGTAAGTTTAACGGGATCAAGGTAAGTAAAATTATGGTGTGTAAAAAGATAGAACATTAGTTTCTTTACAAGATCAATGCAAAACAGTGGCATGCAGTGGGCAAAAAATTTGGTGAAGCTGAGTTATATCCGATACTGTAAGCCTAATTCAGTTTCAAAAAGATAGCGGAAGCCCAATTTATAATTATAATGAACATATAGTGGCTTACCTATTAATCTGTCTTCCTGTTAGTAGGTGGCACACACGATTATGATTGAATTTTAGGTATAAGATCCATTATTAAGTTTGATACCTTATCTGTTATCCACCGTAAATAGGGAAAGGCTAAATGAGCGTTTGGCGCTGCATGTAGGCAATTACATGTTTTATAGCATGATAAAATATCATGTTCAACGCAGAATGCATAGAACACGTATAATACTCCGCGGTTCGAAATCTCTTAACACCGAGTTACTAACGCTTTAAAACACTGGCACAATACAGGCTTTAACTTGAGATGCAAATTCTTTTTAAGACACATTGTCTGAAAATGTAAATACTGTAATAGCAAATTTGCAGTGGTAAAATATCAACTTTTTTACAACCTCTCCTGCACGTAAATACATTTTCCTTACATATACAAACATTCAACTAGTTTTCAATATCGTATTAGAGTTTAATAGCTTTAAAGCTTTAAAAGATTGGATATACTTTTCCCTTCAAACTCCTCACTACTGTAGAACACAATAAGTTCGTTTTATAAATGCACACTGTCAAAGAATTTGCCAAATGTTTCCAAAAGGCTTTAAAAAGGATAATCTTGAAACCATGTATACAAGTGATTGTCAATGTTATCAAACACTCACAATAAATACGCTTGTAGTTCACATTTCTTCTCTGTAATGGCTCCCCTACTACAGATAGGGTTTGCTGAAAAACGCCTTCAAAGTCATCATGGAGAGATGCTATACTTTGTCGAGTTTCTGCAATTTTCTTTCGGCAGTACAAAATGTCACCCGCTTGAGTCTGTCATCTGTATATGAAAATATTTTATCGAAAGTATTTTGTCTCTAACACTGACAAAAATTCACTAATGGGAGCTAAAATATCAGACTCGATCTCTTCAGGGTGATATAACGTGGCATTGAATACATCACACAATTAACATCTGTTCCTTTAAATGGTATTTACAAGTCTAGAGGAATAATTCCACATCATTAGGCACAGATCGGGAAGTCATTGCTGCACAAACTCATATAAAAATTTAGTCCATTTCGGAGATCTCGAAAAATGGCTGCAATACCACTAAGTATGTTACAAAATATTTTGCACTCTGGTATTTTCCTGACACTTTGAGACACAACAAGGTTTAAAACATGAGCATATCAATTAGTAGGGTCAATCTACCTGAAAAAATAAAAATATGGGAACTGAGAGCAAACAGCAATTTTTTTTTTTTTTTGAATAGGTTCTATTTGTCTAGTAGATTAAGGGAAAAATATTTTTTTCGTCCAAAGGTGACCAGAAGTCCCCTTTTTTGGGCCTTTTATGAAAAAACTGACTATTTTAACGTTTTTTGATTACACTAATGAATATATTTCTAGTTCTAGATGTTAGAAAAAAAAAACAAAAAAATACAGCACTGTCGGCATACTATACCCTTTAAATCTAGCCAGGTTAGAACTTGGTACCTTGCATACATAACCAAAAAAATTTTAAACTTGATGTAAGGTGAGGTTTCGCTTTTTTTGTTATATCTTCGGTGCTAGTGGATCGATTTAGTTAAACGTTTGGGAAAATGTTGGCAGAAATAAGTCAAATGCACGAGCGAAATGTCAAGATGAAATATTTATTACAACGGCCACGAGAGGCGCTCAGTTTTATTTTCGAAGCTTGACCAATTACGAGCAACCCTATGTAGAGAGATGAAATCTGCGGGAGGTTGTAAGGATTTTTATGCACTTTCAGAACATGATAAAAAAAAAATTACTTTTTTTTAATTTTTTTAACTGTTTTTTTCTCTACAACATTTTTTTCGTAAGTAATTATGTTTTTTCTTACCTTAGTGTTATTTTTTATATTTATGACAAAAAATTGAAAAGAATGCAAAAAAATCATTATTCACAATTACGACCACACACACATGCACACACACGTATATATTTATATTATGTAACATGACATAAGATAGCACCAAAAAGCACTAATAATTGATAGAAGAAAAAGCTGAAAGTAGAAAGAAAAAATAAAAACTTATAACCTGAAGATTGATAACCCAACACTACGAAATAAAAATTGACTAAGACACTGACTACGACTTAATCCAATAGATTGGAGAAGGTGAAGGAACAAGAAACCATGGTATAACCCAAAGTGTGACCACAATCATTGTAACACCCAAAATGTAGCTAATAAATAAAATGTAAAGAAATGCACTAAATCAGATAGGGCATAAATGAAATGTAAAATATATAAACCATAAAAATAAAATAGATATATTATGTGTGTTAAATGAAAAGAAAAGAAAAATGAATGAATAAATCTGAGATAGGAAGATAGAAATAAAAAATACCCTATTAAATAATAAACTAGCCAAAAGCAAGTAGGAGAAAATCGAGCTTAGCAAAGGTAATAATTAATACAAAAGTGACAAATGATAAATAATAATAAAACAAATGTTAATGACCAATGACAACCCAGTGATGAAGATACTAAATAAATAAACAATGTGTGAAATATCAGGTGAAGTATAGAACTTCATAAATATAAATAAATGACAACGAACTATGTAAATAACATAGAGTAAAAGTGATAGTGATATTAGATAAATAAACCTCATGTGAAAGGAAAAGTGCAGTGTAAGTGTCTACATTGTAAAATACAATAAAAAGTAGAGTATATTAATATAGCAAAACAATTTTTACTAGTATGTTGGCTAGTAAGTATATAAAACTAATTGTACCATTATTAATTTAAGTAATAGAAAGTAAGAAATACCTAGAAATAAGATAAAAATTAATATATTAGAGTGGAAGATGGGAGAAGGAGACACTATATCTTAGTGAAGGAATTTGTAAGTGAGTTATGTTGTTTAAAGTAGTGTTCAAAATTATTATTATCAGAGTTTTGTTGTTAAATGAACCATAGTATTAGTAAGCTTAAAGGACAAGTGATGTAGAAGTAAGAAAACAATATTAATTAGAAGTTTAGTCTCAGGCATGGACCTGGAAAGAAAAAGTATATTAATTATATAAAAGGTGTGATGTTAAAAGCACCAATTTTTTTTTTTTTTTTTTTTTTTAGAAAATCAACAACTAAATATAAAGTTAATGAATATAAAAAGACTGTAAAGAATGGATAGAAGTTGTTCTATTGAATAGAAGTATTGTGAAACCTAGGCATGAGGCCTAGCATGGATGAAGGAACAAAACAATAACAAAAGGTCAATAAAGTACATAATATGTTTAGGTAATTAAGTAAGAATATCAGGTACAAAAATGTATAAATAATGTTTAGTTTCAAGATAATTATATAAAGAAATATCCATAGGAAAAATAAGAAATATGTTATTAATTAATCAAAGGTAACTATGAGTGATATCAAAATAATCTTTAGTAAAAAAGCAAAACAATGGTGTTAGTGTAATTAATATTACTGCTAGCATAAGAAAGTAATTACAATTTAAAGGATTTTTATAAATTTGAACAGAAATAAAACGTTAGAATATAACAATGTTATAAGATATTGGCCAATGAGAACTAGTATATCTTGGAAGAGTTGCCATGACAACTAAAGTTTGTTACAAGTTTGACCGTTGAAATCTAAATATTCCATTATTGACTAGCATAGAGGGTGGACGTATGGAGCCCTTGAAGACAAATAAATCCTAAAATCATTAAGTTTTACTAAATTTGAATGAAGAAGTTACAAGAAGAATATATAAATTAACTATTGATGAGATGCCAAAAAAAAAAAAAAAATTATATAACAAATATTATATCCAAAACTTGAAGGAAGCAAACCAAATTAATAGACGTCCAATACTGGAGGAAGAACAGAAGATACCCAACTCAACCTGAGGAAACCTATGAATCTACAAGTCTGATGGAAGCTGAACCTTGAAATTCGATCGTTTGAACTTGGATCTCAATCAATCCATACAAGAAGGGACGCTTAGACGTTTCCAGAAGAAGAAGATCGGCCAAGAGAAGCTGCATTAAGGAATTGATGAGTATAAATTAAATACTTCACCCCAAAATTAAAACTTTCAATTACCCACAGTAGATGAGCAATTTTATTTTTCACTTCACCAGTCACTAAATTAACTTTTCGAACTGAACTTGATTAGATAATCCTCTTTGATAAACCAAATCTATCACTGAATTTTGATTTTATATTAAACTATTTTTAAAAACATAACTTGCTAACAAAATTTAACTTAGTGAGCACTATTTCTCATGTGCAATAACTTACTTTTCATATTTTAAGATATCACATATTGTGTATTAGTTATAAGGAATATTATAAATTTATGTGCATTTATTAGTCTGTAAACCAACATTCTGTAGTCCAAAGAACTTATCCCTGAGATATTTATAAAACAGAAAACTGTACGCCATTGTGACATCTACGCACGGACTGAGCGATAGCAGGAAGTAGAGCCAACTACAAACAAATAAACGCCGAAGCTATGATAAATGTATGTTTCATTTCCCAATTGTAATTGACCTGATTGTATAAAAAAGAGTTAAATAAATCTTCGTACCTATCAACTGCTGTATGTTTGATTCATTTAAAAAGGTAATATAAGAGTTTGGGATATAAACAACAAAAATCCATTAGTTGACGAATTCGACTCGGCCAGACAGTGGGAACTAATCAGACGGCGAGGCGGAAAATTTAACTGAACTGCGAGAATACAGTCGACTTAGTAAGTATTAAGAAAAAGTATTAAACGGCTCGTTTCTATTCAAAATAACAACAAAATAAGTAAACATACATAAAATTGAACACCGGTAACCGTCAAGTTACAATATATACGTTATTCATAGAAATAAGCGCAGTAAAAAATTTGAATTTTCGCGCGTACCTACAATTTCACTTTAACAATAATATAAAGTAATGTTAAATAAATATAAATATGGAAATTCTTTTTTACGAAAATATATTTATTATTTAATGTATTCGTTTTATCATAATAATATTAAAAAATGCCTAAATTAATTTACATATCTTATTAGAAAATTTTACGACGCTTGGAACTTGATGCAGAATCATCAGATTGATACTCTGTATTGCTAGTGTTATAATACATACAAGAAAATATGTCTGTATCACTCTCATTTTGATTAGTGATCATTCGATCAATTTTATTATCAAGTGAATATAATGAAGAATCGTCTAGATCAGATTCAGAGTATGTTTCAACTTCCGAACGGGAGTCGGATTCAACTTTCGAATGGGATTCAGATAGATTATCTTCAATATTGTCGTCTACACCATCTTCAAAAGACAAAATTTTTTGCTCGCAATTTAAACAATTTATGCCATTACAGTGTTTGCATGCCATACTGCATTTTAATCCCACTTTTTTACAAGAACACCCATTGTCTTGCATCCTGACTTGCAGGTACAAGTTATTGATTCTAGCAAACTTTCTGGCAACGGTTTTACACCTTGCGGAAGAGCAATGGGCATCAGACCGTTAATTGTCATTTGCCAACCGTATTCACTAGCTGACTTATTAGTTTGATATATCCATTTTTGAATCTGGAAGTAAACGTGTAGGGTATGTTGATTTGCAGCATCTTTTGTTGGAGGTAGAGCTCTTAACTTACATGCTGTGCTCGTAGTGCTTTTAACAAAACATCGATATCGTATATCGTGTTGTAAATCTAAATTTTTTTGTTTTATCTGAACCGTAAAGCCCTCTGATACAAGCTTGTCCAGCAGCAAATAAACTTGTCTTAGTTGCTTCAGGGTCATAAAATACTTTTACGTCTTTTCTAAGATCTTTATATTTCTTAAAAACCTCACAGATCCTTTTCTTTCGCAACCCAGAAAATGCAGATGTGGTATCGCAACCAGAAAAGGCATGCAAAAATAATATTTCTTTTAAATCTGTTTTTTTTTTAAATGAATTTTTATCGAAATACTTTTCTTTACTTTTTCCAATAGCCGGTTTATAAAAATAAATTCTTTCAAAACATGATGCAAAATGAATAAAAAGGACAAGCAAATCAATGTCATGGCCTACAATAACAATATCATTGTTTATGTTTTCATTTCTTTTCGCTGTAGCTGTACAAATGATGGACCTATCTGCATCTTCTTCACAAATATTGTCGTAAATATAAAAAATAACACTAAGGTAAGAAAAAACGTAATTACTTACGAATAAAAATGTTATATTGAAAAAAAACAGTTAAAAAAATTAACATTGCTCGTATTGGTCAAGCTTCAAAAATAAAACTTTGAGCGCCTCTCGTGGCCGTTCTAATAAATATTTCATCTTGACATTTTGCTTGTGCATTTGACTTATTTCTACCAACATTTTCCCAAACTTTTAACTAAATCGATCCACTAGCACCGAAGATATAACAAAAAAAGCAAAACTTCACCTTACATCAAGTTTTAAATTTTGTTTAGGTTATGTTTGCAAGGTACCAAGTTCTAACCTGGCTAGATTTAAAGGGTATAGTATGCTGAAAGTGCTGTATTTTTTTTGTTTTTTTCTAACATTAGAACTCGAAATATATTCATTAGTGCAATCAAAAAACGTTAAAAAAGTCCGCTTTTTCATAAAAGGCCCAAACAAGGGGACTTCCGGTCACCTTTGGACGAAAAAAATATTTTTCCCTTAATCTACTAGACAAATAGAACCTATTCAAAAAACAAATTGCTGTTTGCTCTCAGTTCCCATATTTTTATCTTTTCAGGTAGATTGACTCCACTAAATGGACAAAGAGAGCTTTTAGATTAGTTCTATTAATTATGGTCTCTACTCCAATTAAAATTTCCCCATTGTTGCTGCCCCATTGTAGGCTTGAGTGACTAGTTTTCCACTGCATTCAAATTCAGTCAGGAACTGGTGAATGAGTGTTGGAACAGCCTGGGCATGTCGATCACAGCTTACATCATTAGATCCTAAAAATCTCTCTTTTACTTCTCTATTATATGAATAATGTAAAACTGTAGAGCACTATGCTTTATTTGAAATATCTTTGGTTTCATCGACTAATACAGCTACAAAGTGTATCTCCTTTCTTTCATTTTTTTATTGTCACTAAAATAACTGAGCTAATCGCTTCAGTGATATTAGACAGTTTCCTAAATACAGTAGATGTTACGAAAGAAGAGGATGATATTCGGCTGTGTACTCAAGACGTTCTACGTAATTACCTCGAATAACTGTCTTTCCCATTTCATCGTGTCCTCAAAATGCTAATTCTTATTTACCGAGATATCAAACGGCATTAGTCTCCTAAGAAAATCTCTAATTGCGTTGAACCTTCTGATTGTGAGCTGACATCTCCCAATTGAGTTGGTTATCTAACGCAGTTTCTATTCTACTCTGACCGGAAACAGGAATACACAATGATGAAGGAAGGTGATTCACAGTAATTTCATGGCCGCCAATAGATTCAACTAGGTTTCCTAAATGTTTGAATCCAGTCTTGGCCCAACTAGTATTCCTGTCCTTTCCAAACAACAAACAATACCAGCAAAATAGTGCATTTAGTTCACCACTACTAGCCAACCACTCACATTTGCTGTACATACTAGACTGGAAATACCTAGTAAACCTTCCAGATAGCTGGGTTAAGTTTAAAAGATTCGGGGCCGGCTTACCAATTTTTATCATTTCAGTTTTTTCGTTGAATGACCGGGAAGAAAAAGGTTTTGCTAAAACGTCTTGTATTATACAAACCGACACTGTAGAAAATATATTAAACTAACATTGAAACTACTGCTACCTGTATTCTAAAATATATAACTATATCTTCAAATATAATTCATATCATTTAAATACAACGTAAATAACATGTAAGATGCACTATTTAATAAGGTATAATTGTAACTTCGAATGTTAAAAACAGAAAACGCATATGGTTTAAATGCGGTACTAAATAATGTAACATGCACAGCGATACCAAGAAACTCAGCACCATGCAGTCCAACTCAACCCAAGTAATCAGTTACCGACCACTGCAGAGGCGGTTTTCTATCTTGCTCTACGTGGGCGCACATCTCTCTACACCAAGCTACCTTAAGCTGTGATGAACCTGCTTCACCTACCACTGCAGAGCCAGCGTGTGAAATCAGTCTACTTAAAAAATTTTCGAAACAGTCGTTTAGAAAATTCCAGTCCAGTGAATTTTTATTTTGGTTACTTCAAATTAGATTCTATTAAATTATAACATTTACGTTAAATAATTACAGTTAGTGTGTCGCCAATCATTACTGAAGCAGTGCTTCATTTGCTTCCCTTCACCGCAGATCCAAAACATCGCATTTCCAACTGCCGAGCAGCGCAGAGGTCACGCGTGCAGTATGCGTGCAGTTGGAAATGCGATGTTTTGGATCACCCGCCGCATAGCCTGGACCTCGCGCCCAGTGATTTTCACTTGTTCCTTCACCTGAAACAATATCTGGCCGGAAAAAAGTTCGATGACGATGACGAGGTAAAAGAAGAGGTCATGACATTGTTCAAAGGGTTGGCGGCAGACTTCTGTGACACGGGGATACAAAAGCTGGTTCCCAGACTTAATAGGTGCTTGGATAATGGCGGTAATTATGTAGAGAAATAAAGATATATGTATTTACGTAGCTGTCAGTTAATGATTTGTAAATAAATATTTTTAGACCAATTACGACCTTTGTATCTTTACTTTCCGGACACGCCTCGTAGTATCATAATAATGGCCAAAGTAGGACAATGGTGTTCTGTATAAATGATATTTTTGAGTGCACAGGACTTGTGAAAGATCAGCTGATACAGCAGGTGCACAATTTTCCTTCCTTAGATCAAAAGATGGCAACTAATATATATTGATAATATAATAATGAACGTGACTTTATGCTATGCCACTGTTGGTTTTACCAGCTTAAACACTATATTTTATTGAAATACATTTAGTGTATTCTGTATTAGCAAAGTTTTGTACTGTTGTAGTATTTTGTAGTAATAAAAAATCTGATTATCCAAGGTGTATTATATCTCAGTTATCTCAGGTTTATAAGTCAAACTGTAATGAATGTAAATTATAAAGTTATTGAAAAATGTATACCCAAATACAAATAGTTTTAATATAGACTTAATTAATACTTTGTACTGTCTGTGTGAGACAGAGAGAAAGAGAAATAATATTTTGTAGTTCACTGATAATGAAATTACATTTTGTTATAGTATTTTCCAATTGATGTGTCAAAAGATGGCACAAAAATCAAAATACTTTTAAACAAGATATGTAAATAATAGTCTTATAAACTTGAAATGTACATTCTTACATTCTTACATCTATACTTTTGTTTTTCCAGTTAAGATAGGAAATTCTATTTTAATTTGGATTTATACAGCATATTACCTTAAGTTGAAGTTAATGCTATCTCTTCTATTTAATTTTCAGTTTATATCTATCTATGCTGCTTACCTGTATGATTCTGTAAAACTGTATGCAAGAGCACTTGACAAACTTCTTAAAGAATACACTGTCCTCAATGATACTATTATAGAACAAGTGGCTAGTAATGGAACGAAGATTATAGAAACAATCATCAAGAATGGATCATATGAAAGTAAGAATCTTTCACCTCTGTGTTCTAAAGCAAACTAACATATCTTACTACTACTGGTGACTAAATGGCTTTGTTTATTCTATGCTAATTGAAATATTCTGTATACTACAGCTAGACTGTATTGTTACGACGGTCTACTTGATCGTCGTAGGTACAGTGGAAACAAAATACAAGACACCAATTAAGTCACTAATCACCAGCTTTAATTTTCACAGTTAATACAGTTCGTAATTATCAACACAGTCTCTTACAACAAATCAAATAAAAATTGTTCACACGCAATAAAATGTCAACCAATATTTTAACACAATTGTATTACAATATACCGCCCGATTATAAAATGCAACACTTCACTAATAACCACTTGAACGTACACGGTAATATCGCCCAATAATAACTCGAACCGCACTGTAAATATATCGCTACTATACTGACTACTAATGCCGCTGCCGCCTTGTATTTATACATCCGCGCACAGACCAGAAGATTCCAAACTGCGTCTTAGCGCCAGTGTGTATGACGTAATTAATTGCGGCCTTGACACAGTCCGCGCGGCTGGCAGCTTCCAGAAAAATCTCGCGAATGCGTTGAGAATCACGTACACCACCGCATTACATTCTGGATCCCTCTGTGGAACATTCGATAAACACGTAGATTGTTCTGTGATGTCGTAACAATATATTGGTTATGTACAAGTGTGTAGTTAATAAAGTCACTTATAATGAAATTTTTATTTTAACTAATAAGACAAAATTGAAACTTTTGCACATAGAAATTTACATTAGTATGCATTCATGAGTTTGTTTACAGTATAAGTTTAACAATTTATTAGATATATTACACCTACTGTGTGCTGTAAATGTATTTACTTACAACTGTATCTCCTTATAAATATACAGGGTGATTCACAGAGATATGGAGAAACTTTCAGGATGTGTTCTCCTGGTGAAAATAAAGAAAACAGTTCATATAAACATAGGTCCAGAAACATCTTGTTTTCCATCTGGCCACTTTTTTATTTAAGAAAAACTTTACATGTCAAGAAAATATTGCGATATTTTAATGGTATTTAGTGCACATGTTTACATTAATGTTCTTTAATGAAGAAAAGACTAAGGTTATTTTGTGACCTCTAATTTAAAAATGGCAGTTACTTTATTTTTTTTATCACTAATAACTCTGTAAATTTTAATTTTATCAAATCGTAGTTTATACTTAAAATGTTAAGCTTTGTATTGTAAACATAATGACATCTTCTGTGTTCACATCCATTAACAAATAACAGAGTTATGGCAGATAACAGGCTATCCGTAAACTCTGATTACTTGATTTTGTTTACTGGTCTTCGATTCCTCCAGTATAGGAAAAATGTATTTGTAGTTCTTACTTTTTTCAAATTAACTTAGTAATGATAATTTATAACAAAGTAAACGGTCGACTTAACAAATTTAACTACAACTACTTACTTAAACATCATAATCGGAATCACAAGAGTTAAAATTATTTTGAATTAATAGAAAATGATAATGGCATGTTTTGAGTTGTAGTTTGAAAATCATATGTGAGATGTATAGTGGACATTTCACCAAAACTGTAGGTAGCCATTCTTGACAGTTACATGATAAACAATGAATAAAGAAACACAAGCAAAGGGAATTTAGAAACCGACTTTAAGAAAATTAACTGACGATATTATTTAATTAAACTACATGTTATAACCGAATTCACTAGAGTAAACAGTTATTTATAAATTGAAACATATTTTCTATTACTTCAAAATAATTTCAACACTTGTGATTTAAATTGTAATGTGTAAATAGTTATAGTTAAATTTACTAAATGTTATAATTTCAATGAAAATTGGTCCTTTACTTTGTTACAAATTGTTTACTTTGAGATAAATTGTTCGTATACTGGAGGAATCCAGCCCATGAACGGAAGTACTAAAGTACGAACTGAAGTCCAGTACAAAAAAAAAAAATCGGTACATAGTAGTCAACATTTATTGATCGGTTGTTTTCGGCCATTACTTGGTAATTTGGTAACAAATATGAACAATCAAGATGTCGTGTTACAATAAAAAGCTTAACATTTTATGTAATAAACTATAATTTGATAAAATTAAAATTTACAGAGGCTATTATTAGTGATCAAACAAATAAAATGGCCACCATTTTTATATCCACAATCTTTATTTATTAAACAACATTAATGTCTACATGACTAACAAATTTCATTAAAATACCTTCTTAAGAAATACAGTTTTCTTTATCAACTAAAATAAAGATAAATGCAAGGACAGTTACCTTCTCTATATTTTTTTACTGAGCCTTCTGTATAAATTTGTGTGGTGGTTTTTTTTTTTTTTTAAGCAACACCAACAAGAATAATAAAATAAAATATTTTTCTTTAAATAAAATATATTTATATCCATTAAGAATCAATACTACATTTTAATTTGAATTGCTACTTTCCACAGCGAAGGCAAAATTGTTTTCAATACTGACTATATTATGTGCAATGAAATGCTTTGTAGATACTTGAAGATTCCCAGACTTGAACTTCGTCCCATTCTGCCATCCATTGGGTTGGTGAAGCATAACATGATACAACACATTGCACCAATATGATATAAAACTTTCACTTTGTATTATATTTAAACAAAAAACTTTTATGAGGGTCATAGTAATAAACTTTTATGTTAATTATATGAAAAAATTGTCTTTTGATTAATACCATAAATGAAATTTACCATTATATGAACAGTGATAAACTCAAAGTTTATTCGCAATGTTTCATATCCAATCCCTTATACAAATATTTTCTAAGACATCAGCTTGCTGTATTGGTATAATTATTGTACATAAAATATGAAGTAGATAATATTGCATTTGTACAGTACAGTATAGTATATATTTTTATAATTTTTATCTTGGTACCATATCAAGTTTTGTGATGCTATTTAATATAAATTAAGATGTTAGTTAACAAAGCTTTCTCATACTCAGGTGATCATTCTTATATTCATAAGCAACATTAGTGAATCAGATATGCATGTGTTATTTCATACACACACACACACACACACACACACACACACACACAGATATATACATAATATAAGCATGTTCATACTTTTGCAGTTTTATAATTAACATTCAAACATAAATAAATCTAAATTATGATGTGTGATTGTTAGGTGTTACAGGAGCAACAATTAAGTTTGACAAAAACGGGGATTCTGAAGGAAATTTTTCAGTACTTGCATTAAAACTGTCAGATATCTCAGAAAAGATGAAAAATGATGATACATTTTTTTATTGCCCTTACTACATGGTTCCCGTTGGCCAGTTTCAGCAAGGAGAGCACAACCCAGTAGGTTATTCTCAAATTTCATTTCCTGTTGTTATTAATTTGTACTCCATTAGTTATAAATTATGTGTAAATTTTCATTTTAACTCTGTGTGTGTGTGTGTGTGTGTGTGTGTGTGTGCGTGTGCGTGTGTGTGTGTGCGTGTGTGTTTTATAACTTCAAAAATGCATTGTTTAGTGTTAGTAATTTATGACAAGAGTAATTACTGACAATTGGTTTCAGCTTGTTCTAAACTTTCTGTCATCATATATTCTGTCAGTACTTATCATTAACTGTATCCTTAAAATAAGTAAAAAGAACTAGTGAAAACCAGGCTTTAGAGCTTATATGTTTTTAGAGTACAGGATAAGTGCAAGAAAAAAAGATACATATTTAGTTCACTTTTGAAATACTAATATAGCTCTAAACTGGAGTGGGCTGGAAATATTTGTATATAGCCTTGTGCATCCTTCTGGGCTGGAAATATTTGTATATAGCCTTGTGCATCCTTCATTCAGTAGTGTTTCTGTAAATAATGTATTTACTTAAGTATTATATTATTCCTTTAGTACATTATTATTTCTTGTTGTTTCAGTTCCTTTATTTGTAAGCATATGTATGCATATTCTTACAGTAAGAGGAATCCATCTCATATCGCTAGTTCAGCCTGTATTCTTATGAATAATAAATTTAATTTTTATTTTCGCATATGCCATACACTGTTCCGTCTCACTACCTTAGTTACTCCAACATTTGAGTGTATGGGTACCATTGTCTAAGTATTTTAAATGCCAAATGTACTAGCAGCTGTCCTGCAGACATCACTGTCCTTGAGATTGTATTCTGTCAAATTAGTTTTCTTTATTATCTCCAGTAGTCTGAAATATTTAAAAATGTATTTTATTGTAAGTCAAAAAGATGTGTCAGAATTAAGTTATAAAAAAATATGTTCTTCCTGCAATAATTGTAATAATTGTAAATGTAGTGTAAGTAAATACACTACATTTACATCTACATTTACTGGCCCTAATAGTTCCAGTATCTGTTATAAGAATTATAATACGGAAACTGAAAACAAGTTTTAAAATTATTCAATTCACACAGTAGGTTGTGAAGATACTTTTTCTTTGATACGTGCGGATACAATTTTAAAAATACAGCAATTCAGTATTATGTTTCATAAGTAGCAACATTTTGCTTTGAAACATTGGTGGTAAAAATGTGTTACAAATTGAGGTTTTAAAAATAGACTGCTGTTTCTCATCTCTTAAAAATCATGTCTTTTAATTGTATCATGTTTGTATTTATCAGTGTCTTTTTATGTGATAATTATTTATACCAGGAATACAGGCTGATTTCTCCAAGTTCCCAACCCGATTGGCCAGGTAACATTAAACCTGAAGATGAACCAACTTGTGGGTTTGATAATCATCTTTGTGCAAATGATGAGTCACGGACTGCTAGTAAAATTGTTGCTGGTACACTAGGTTTACTTCTTTTCTGTGCATCTGTTATTACTCTGAGTATATACCGAAAGTGGAAGATAGAGCAAGAAATAGAAGGATTACTGTGGAAAATAGAAACAAATGAATTAGTTGGCTATTATGGAAATGATGTGTTATCTTCACCAAGTAAAGTGAGTAAGAGTTTAAATTGTACACTACTTTATGTTATGTATTTTACATTTACAATACAATTTCCACTTTCATTTAAGTTTACAATACTGTAAATTTGTTAATTATGTTCAGAAGTACGATTGTACAGTAATAAGTATAAACACAACATATTTATTAATGGTGTCATAATTGTAGATGCCATCCGTAAGTGCAAGAACAGTTGTGCACTATACCCTACTGTTCTTAACATTTTTTTATATTAACAAAAAATGTTGGCAATGAAACAATATGATAATTTTACAAGATAGATATAATCAGTAATAATTAACATTTGTTTTAGTTGAGTTTAGTAAGTGCAACATCATATGAATCACGGTGTGGTGGTCAAGTTTTCGCAGCGACTGGTCAGTATCGTGGTGTTGTAGTTAGGATTAAAGAACTAAAATTTTCAAAGAAAAAAGATATTACAAGAGACATTATGAAAGAGATGAGAGCTTTACGAGAAGTGAGGCATGATAATGTAAATTCTTTTATTGGTGCATCTGTCGAACCAATGAGGATACTGATTGTCACTGACTACTGTGCAAAAGGAAGTCTTTATGTAAGTAATACATTGTAGTAGTAAAAAAATGTAGTTTTGTTGTTGTAAATATTATAAAAATTTAAAATATTCAGTTGAATGTAACTGTCTTTCCAAAAACTATTAATCCTATTCTCTGGTTTCAAGAATATAAAAAAGTGTACTAGAAAGTCTGTAGTGAAGTGTTTGTGCATCCAATCAGATCATAGCATTCATCTCCCATGATTAATAAATTTCAGAGTAAGTGCTTGGGAGAGTTATTTTAGTGTGTGTGTGTGTGTGTGTGTGCGCGCGCGCGCGCGCACGCGCGCTAGTAAACCGTCAAGTAAAAATTATTACTATTGCATTTGTTGAAGTTAATTTGACTTTTTATAATTTCAGGATATTGTTGAAAATGAAGACATTAAACTGGATAAAATGTTCATAGCGTCATTGGTTCATGATCTCATTAAGGTATGATTTCAAATTTATCAATACTATGAAATGAGCTGTTATTTAAAAATTGATAATCACTACAACTTTTACTCTCTGTGTATCATTTTCTTTACATGCATTTACTTTTTTTAATATAATAATAGGTAGTTGGCTGTAGTGTGGCTGCGATCGCGCACGTGTGTGTGTGTGTGTGTGTCAAGAACTGGAAAAATGACAGCCTTTCTTAAGTGGTGAACTGCACCAACCAGGGGAATGAATTACATCCATTAAAAGTATTGCATAAAGTGTGTAGAGAGTAGAAAGGGTAGAAAATGCAATAGGAAAGATAGAAGATGACACAATAACAGTTCACTGTCTCACACACTCTCTGTCTCTGTCACATACTGTCCCTTCACAATGACATTAGCATGCTTCCAACATTCTTGCCAACTTTGTTGCACGTGATGTTCACACTATGAAATGCTGTAAAAGACTATCGTACACATGTTCAGAAAGTATGAAAATTTTGTTAGCCTCGCAATCAGGTGTTTGACCACTGCACTCAAGTGACTGTTCAAAGTCTTTCGTCAGGTCTATACCTGACTGCTATGTTTTCATAGATATTTCATGTAGTAATATATTTCAATTTGTGATACAAATTATATGAACTTGTTTGTATATGTTGTATAGTATTATATCATGTATTAATGTTTTCATTGTACTGTATTAGTGTCAAGAAATGGTATTTGCTGTATATTAGAAAATTAAATCTGTATCTTCTAAATCAATCACATTTTATTTTTAAAGGAAATAAAAGTTTGGCCATTCTGAGTATTAATACTTTGCAATCCAATGTTAATACTGAGAACTACAGTGCACAAAAATTGTGTATGAAAAATGTAATGATATAGTCAACACATGGTGATAGTGAAACGTTAAAAATGTAGAATAAGGAATATTAGATGAAAATTAAAAATGTATGAGCGTCTGAAAATCATAGATTGGAATAATAACAGAAAATCTGAAAGCAATGAGTGATCGCTTTTTGTTCATTAGTGTCTGAAAATAGTTAAAAAACTGGTGCAGAATTAAACAGTTAAAGAAAGATATAAAATTTCAAAATATATTTGGTTAAAATGTGTTCAGTTTTCCAAAGAGACCATCCAGAAAGATTCTTGCAAGCAATTGGTGATAACTCAGAAATTGCACTTTCTTAACGCATTTCTGAATACTTTATTCACCACAACATCCAGAAACATAAATTTTGATGTCATAATGTCCAGTATAATTATAAGGTCAGTATTGGTTTCACTTTATATCTTCTATGTCCTCTGGAGTAAGGTGATCCTTAAATACATCTAATCTCAACATGCTGCATTTTTTTAGGAGTGGTCCAGGTATGCAGTTCTATAAAACTCATTTCAGTTCCTCATAAGCTCATTAGTCATCTATCCTCCTTCATAACACCAAAATATGAACCAGTGGGTAACTACTGTTTTGGCCTTGTTTTTCTCCTGATAATAATGTAAGTGATATCTTTGTTCCATCTACAAACACAGCAAGTGTTACAGTCACTCGAGACTTTTCATTTTCTGTGTTATGAATGAACAAACTTTTTGCATTCTTTTCATTAAGCATAACATTTGATGGCATGTCAGAAAAGACAGGCGTTTCACCTGTGTTACCTGTACCCACTACAATTTCATAATTATGAAATTTTCATAAGTTTATTGTGTAACATTGAAAGTCCATTATTTTTTTTCCAAATCTTGAGGCAAATGCTATGCAATTCTGGTTTGTTAGCATGAGCCAACCCATGACACACCAATCACTGTTTTGAAATCTACATGTTTTGCAGCACATAACTCCTGGGGTTTAATTTGAATAATGTTTCAAGTTGCATGCATCCCAAGACAACTTGTTCCCCAAATTCAAGAAATCAGCCCAATTTAAAACCCCTGTATGATTTAGAATGCCTCCTTCTAACACTCACTTCCATAACACCATACATAATTCAACACTGCACTGCTTCACAGATACTGATAATCACTCTGCATGACGGATGGCCATCGATTTGAAATTCAGTTATAACTCCTACACACATCACATGAAAAACTTATGTTGAGATGACCCTGTCTTCTCAACTGAATCACACCCACAATCCACCATGGGAAGAAGTGCAAAATAATCTCACTTCATTGGTGCGCACTAGAGTAAACTTGGAGATATGGCACACATTTTGTAAAGTCCCTATACCAAGACCAATAGTGCACACACATTCACACGTACTGTCACCAGACAAAAGGCTTGCCGCATGACAAATGGCGCCAATCGTACACTGTAGTGTTTTTGGTGGCCCTAAAAAGGACCGTGTGGCGAGAAGGCTGATGTTGGTCGTGCCGCGCTGAGATGTTCGGCTGCTGCACCCGCTATTCGTGGCGCACTGCAGTCCTCTTCTTTCGGCATCGGTTGTAGAGTCAGCTGCCGGCCTAGCGAAATCCATCGCTGGCGCGGAACTGGAGGGCGAAGACGCAAGAACGCTGGTTCTATTCTTCGGCCGTTCCTTCCGGCTGACTCCGCGTCGATGTCGTCCGAGAGAGGAGAGGAGATGAAGTGCGTCTGATGGCATGGCGATGAAGAGTGCGCCAAAATTTTCTGCCGGCCCGGGTTTTATGGACTAACCGGGATCGCTGATTGGCTCGCTCCGAGCACATTAGTTGTCACGTCTTGGCTGCTGATCCCCGATTGGCTCACTGTGTCCGCTGCTGGTACCGGAGAGCAGATGTTGCATACCCCTGCCGTCACAACTCCACCAGGTCTTGAATGCTCTCCGGTAGCCAGCCTACTGCTCTTCTCTGGATGTTGTAGAGGTGTCTGTTGGGCGCCATGTTGATTTCCAGCCGGTGTGCTGGCTGGTAGCTCGCTGGCGTGTCTAGATCTTGCATCCGCAAGATGATCTCCGCCCCACGTTGGGCACCACTTGTCACCGGACAAAAGGCTTGCCGCATGACAAATGGCGCCAGTCATACACTGTAGTGTTTTTGGTGGCCCTAAAAAGGACCCGTTTGGCGAGCAGGCTGATGTTGGTCGTGCTGTGCTGAGATGTTCAGTGGCTGCGCCCGCTGTTCGTGGCGCACTGCAGTCCTCCTCTTCTTTCGGCATCAGTTGTAGAGTCAGCTGTTGGCCCAGCGAAATCCATAGCTGGCGCGGTGCTGGAGGGCGAAGACGCAAGAACGCTGGTTCTATTCTTCGGCCGTCCCTTCCGGCTGACTCCGCGTCGATGTTGTCCGAGAGAGGAGAGGAGATGAAATTCGTCCGATGGCGTAGCGATGAAAAGTGTGCCAAAATTTTCTGCCGGCCCGGGTTTTTTGGACTAACCGGGATCGCTGATTGGCTCGCTCCAAGAACGTTAGTTGTCACATCTCGGCTGCTGATCCCCGATTGGCTCGCTGTGTCCGCTGCTGGTACCAGAGAGCAGATGTTCGCATACCCCTGCCGTTACAGTACACACACATAATTGTATATAATGTGTATTTTTTTAGAGGCTATTGGGGACCATATACTATAATAGTGTAACATTAAATATAGAAATAATTTTATTCTCAAAAATTATCATGTCCAAAGTCGTACATGGTCATTCCCTTATATTCTGGGTGTTAGCCACATCCTACAAGAGTTACGCTGCACTTAGTAAAATTTCATATAAAATAATTTTAGTATAGTTAACAGTTTTTAGTGTTGACACACCATTAAAAAATATAAAATGCCTTAAAGTTTACATTTTAAAAATTTGTGAAAAAATTGTTTTAATTTAATTAAAAAAAGCTAAACTGTTTTAAATTTAAAATTATTTTTGTTTGTTTGCTCTACCACAATCAATACAAAATTCATCAAAAATACTAGTCCTCATAAACCCACAATTTACATATAGCACAATGAAGCCAGTCAGTTTTCTTTCATTTAAAATAATTTTCTAGACATTCCGTACAACAGATCACACCCATCTTCTCAACACTCTTCCGATTGTCATTCATTAGTACAATTTTTTTTTTTTTTTACTTCTTCGCTGATTTCAGATATAGCTTTGTTGTTAATGTTGACACCTTTTTCATCTTAATCAGTTTTTTTCTTTTTAACATACGTCTTCAACTTTTTGTCTCTCTTTTCTTGTTTCTCATGTAATTTTTTCCAAATAGCTTCTGGTTTTCTTCTAATGTTAACACAGCTGCCTTACCTTTCCTTGAATTAGTTTCTAGCTCTTCAATCAAATCTACGCTAGTAGAAGTTTGTGGCAGAATCGAGTCTTGTGGGTTACCACGATATTGTCACTGTTAGGATGCTGGTCTCGGTAGCATCTAGGTTGGCAATATCTTTTGTACGTGAAATCATGTTATCAGATATGGAAAAGATGTGATCTGATGAGGCATTTCTACTAAAGGAAAGAGGCCCTTTTGCTTAAAACCATTGGTTACATTTCCCATTGATGTAGATTTATCCCAAGTCTTTGAAATAATGCATCCAACTTGATAGCGAGCTAACTTATGACCTACATATTGTTCTACCCATGTATTACAATAATTTTTGAAATAAGGTTTAAGGGGCCTAAAATAAGACTAATGGTGTGTGACTGTTCTGTATGTGTGTGAAGAACAAATAGGCTTATCATTCCATTTGTTGAGTACATCTTATCTTTTTTCCATCTTAATGAATTCCCGTGACTGTTGGCCGTGGGCGGGCCGGCACAGTGGTCGCATCCCTGACTCATAATCAGAGCGTTGCTGTGCTGCCGATGTGGGATCGAGTCAAGGTCATGGCTCGATTTGCTCATTCACCTGCATGTATGCGAACAAATAATACGTACGTCTTCTCTGGCATACCCGGGCCAGATAAGTAACAAGGGCACACAATATATACTACACACATAAACAATACTCTCCCCCCCCCACCGCACGGCTTGCCCCCGGGCGTGGGTTAAAAGGTTGGCTAATATCTCTCTGGCTGGGGTGGAGCGTGAGTTCTATCACGGCCGGAGGGTGCAACAGGTCTGTGACCTAATGCCTGAAGTGGAGAAAAAGAAGATGAATTCCCATATGATACATGGATTTCTGCAGTATACCTGGGTGACCGGTATTTTGGTAGTATCCATTCTTATCTTGAGGCCAGTCTTATCTCAGTGCTGAGTTATCGCTGATGTTAGCACTTTGTCCATACATTTCTGACTATTAGTTTATAGTACATTGGTTATACTGGCTTATACTATATTGGTTATACTGGCTTATACTACATTGGTTGTACAGGCTGATGTGTGAGAAGTTTTAGTCACTACAAAGTACTCTATATTCTTGAAGGGGTGTACTGTCTTTCAGAGATCTCAGCAAATATCTGACAGTCTATTATACCCTTAATAATATGCCAATCCTGTTCCTAGTACCTTGGATGTAGTGTTGTGTCATTGTTTGTTTATTGTTCTTGTTAGAGCTTCCTGATGTGCCTGTTAGAAATGAAATTGTTTTCAAATTGTATAATTTGTAACCATGGACGTGGTGTTTTAAAATTTTAGGTCTTTGTTGTATAGATATTTCAAAAGTTGCTTCATACATAGTACTTTGAAAACATATTAATTAATTGTTATAGATTACTGTGTATTAAGCTAACATAACATTGTGTTAAACTAAAATTGTGTAAAAACATCATCACTAAAACTTTAAAGAATGTAATAAATATTTTTATTAGTTGTGTGTTATTGTAGGGTATGTTGTATTTACATACATCTGCACTAATCTGTCATGGTAATCTCAAGTCATCTAACTGTGTGGTTACTAGCCGCTGGGTTTTGCAAGTCACGGACTTTGGCCTGCATGAATTACGCCACTGTGCTGAAAGTGACAGCATTGGAGAACATCAGTATTATCGAAGTTAGTATATAAAGCTGATAGTTGTTAAAATTAATATAAGCAATACTATATGCTAAATTACACACACACACACGAACATGCACAGGTGTAAACTATGTTATCTGTGTCACTTTGATAAATATTACTGACAGTGCTGCTGACTAATGTTTGTGTAATCTCTTGGGGTAGATTTTTAGATTGTGTGCAAAGTTAAATGTGGATAAATTTTAGTTTGTAATTGCTATTAAATTCTTTTTTTGTAATATTCTTAATAATACAAGAAGTATTCATGAAAAATAACCTGTAATCATAAATGAACACGTTACTTAATGGTAGTGTATGAAAATTCTGTGACCTTAAATATTGCTAAATGTTTAATGCTTAACCATACCCTAATAATATCAGACATGATTTTCTAACATAGTACAATAAAGTTTAAAACAAGTTTACTTGGATGTTATCAACTTTGAAAATAATTTGTTATAAAAAAAATCAGCTGTGTCAACCTACAGCAAAACAGCTGTTATGGTAATTGTTACCTTTCTGCAATGATATTAGCTGAAGAATTTGAAGTTTTCATTACAAACCTAGCTGCTAGAGAGATGGTAAAATATTTGTAAAAGTATTTGTTTTTACTCAAAACGTTAGTGCAAAAGCCAAATTTTTTTTTAGTACTGTTATATATTTATTCCAGCTTAATCAACTATAATTCAAGAAAATATAAATAACACAATATAATGAAAGTATTGCCTCAGTACTTACAGCCCACAATTTTGTATTAAATTGTAATTTGCTAATGGAGTTGCATAAGTGAGTAAATTGATTGTTGACAGGTCAGCTGTGGAAGGCACCAGAATTACTCAGGGATGTTCATGCTCCTATAGGTGGAACACAAAAAGCTGATGTTTATGCTTTTGCTATCATCATGCATGAGATTATTGGAAGGAGGGGTCCTTTTGGTGCATGTGGCTTAGATGAACCAAAAGGTGATCAAATGTGTTACATGTTTACACTACTCTATTTCTCACATGTACTCACTGATTTATAATGATGAAAGCTATTGTTATCCCATTGATGCTCATCTTAGTTACTGAGTTTGATGAACCATATTTGTTGTTGTGTTACTTCTGCTGTATATGAAAATACTAACAAAATAGGTTGTTTCAGACACCTGAATACCATATTCATGAAGTTTATTCTCTGATCATTTAAGTTATTTGTGTGCCCAGATATAGTTGATGTAATGTTTAAAAAAAGGGCACGTTTAATACTGTGAAGTGGTTCAATATTTAAAAATTATGTAATAATTGAATTTACGAGTTAAGGTACAATAAAACATTTAAAAATATTGTGTGAAACGTTTTGCAAGGGTTAACCAGGGATATCGTTTAGTGTACTTGGCAGAGAATAATAAGCAAATACAATTAAACAAATACATATTTATAAGTATTACAAGTAGAATTTATTCAACAAATGACACACATGATGATATGAATATATGAATTTAAAATATGGCTTGAAGGTTAAGTTTCTGTTAACATACAATAGTAGTTTTCTACTTACATACCTCCTTTGCTTTATTTATAATTTAATACACGATTTACCGCACTCAGTGCTCTGCTCTTTTCACCTCACTTTATTACACCATCACTTTTCACTGGGTATTTGAATTTTAAGGATTTTTGGGCATCGCAGTTGTAGATCGTTGAAGACGCCATTAAAAGCTGACAGTCGTTGCTCTCCGCATCTCGTCTCCATTATAGTTATTTGATTGCATCTATGATGATGACATAGTATTTCCTTGAACTGAGTAGTGTGTCTGGGTCTTACAAATTTAAATGTTAAACTTCACTGGTTATATATTGAACATTACATTAATGAGTTGACCGTAAATCCTGTCCGCCCATTGCTAAAATTAAATTAAAACCCCTTTTTTCTTTATATTAGTTTGTATTTCACTTGACTTTTATTAACGGTTTAAAATTCTAGAGCTTTGACATAATTCGTCTGTACTTCTTATTACAACTTATTGAAAGATCTCAGGTTGTAAAGCTGTTGAAAGTTAATTTGAAAATTGTCAAACTGCGCCCAGAGACGTCTTACTATTCTGAACAGTGACAAAAAGTCTGTATTACATTAAGAGACTTAAAAAGGTCGACATTGATGTCTGAACATTGACACTCTATCACAACTTGAAAACTTCCGAAATGTGAAGCAGTTAAAATTTAAGCTGAAGATTAACGAACTGCGTCCAGAGACGTCTTACTATCCTGAAAGTGACTAAGAAGTATCAAAAGAACTTCACATTTTTTTTTTTAACAAAACTGAAACTTCGCGAACTGCAGCCGAACAACCGCCCGTCTTCGCTGGTGACTAAGAAGTGGTGTTAGAAAATCTACTCTGGGAGCATTACATTTTACAATTCATAGCTGGGGCTGATTCTACGCATGCGTACAAGTTACCCTGTTCACTCTCTATCATTCTGTCTCTTCCCCACAGTAATTCCCAGAACATGTATATTACTAGTTATTTCTAGTTTTAGTGCGCGTATTTGCGCATGGGCGCGGGACTTTAAGCATTGACGCCAAGAAGTATGAGATCATTCTGATGTCATTCAGTATTGCAAAATTTGTTTAGAAAAGTGAATATATACAAGCCAGACTGTCGCCAATAATATAGAAATCTAATACTGTATGCTCAAAATCCCATACTGCATGGCTTATAATATTATAATAAAACAATAAACTATTATATCACTACACGTTTACATTATTACTGAAATAAAACAATATAATAATACCATATGTCAGTACATAGTTATGGTCCTTTGTTCTAGGTAATATCATATACAAGTACCATAGGTATGTCTCCTTATTATAGGTAATACAATATAATTAAAACAGACATATAGACACATTACAACTGTGATGTCTATAGTGTATAGTAGCATTCGTATTGACACATGCTACAAACATTTAATATACAGTTTTCCCATTATAACATTCTTATCTTTTTTATATTTTGAAAATTCATTCGTATTTTAATCATTAGGGTGGGATAGATTTGCATAAATAATGGGTTTTTGTGCCTCTTGGAAGCAGTTACAAGTTAGAATAATACACAGCATATGGGAAGTTCAAACATTACCTTTTCTGTAAGTTGAGTGTCATTGGGTAGAAATATTTTTATAAATTAATTTTCAATGTACAAGATAATATCTATCTTTGACATAGAAAATCTGTACAAATCCGATGATTATGGTACTCTAAAATTCCAAATTTATAAAGTTTTTTATTTTGTTACAAAACTGCATATTTTTTTGAAATATTAGTTCCAAATATTAATTTTTTTAATGTAGTTGTTACTGCTTTTAGGATGTAAATATCACTAGATACTCTCGACTCTGTCATTTCCATTAACATCACTCATTAAATCTGCCTCCTCTGTAGTAGAATATATTATTTTAATATAACATGAGGACAAATACTGTATTAGCATATGTTTTTAAAGTGAGCAACTATATTTTTGTCAGACATTGTATTTGTAAATTTCTTCTGTATTAAACTTTCCCCTCAGACTTCCCCCATTTTCCATGATCCTTTGAAAATGTACGTGTTCCACTGTATGTATAAGTTGTCACACTGCACTTCCTGTTTGGAGAAAGTGTTACCACTTAGAAACTTTATAGTTACTGTATGTTTATGTTTAAATCATTCTTAATTTCTAAATAACCATGCTTTATAAATTCATATATACGTGAAGTCCTTTATGTTGTAACAAGTGTGAATAAATTTGTTTTAATTAAATGTAGAGATAATTAAGATGGTTAAGAAGATACCAGCCCAGGGAGAGCAACCATTCCGTCCAAATCTAGAATTACTACGAGACTGTGAAGCAGGACAGGATTTTGTATTGTCTGTAATACAAGATTGTTGGGCAGAGTCACCTGATGTTAGACCTGATTTTCGCACAATTAGAGCTCGATTAAAAAATATGAGAGAGGGGAAGTAAGTAAATTACTGAAATGTTCATATATTCAGTGTAACATAGATAATGTAATTTTATTTACCTACCACACTTTCAACCTGATTTAATTGAATAATGATCATAACAGTCCCATATAAAGATACTGGAATAATGAGCTCCACTCTGACTTAGTATATGTAATTAGACACGACTTTGTATACTGTATTTTCACGTGTATAATGGGTCTTTGTGTAACGTGCGCCCCAATTTTATCGTAATAATTAACAGAAAAAATGTAATTCATGTATAAGGCACATCTGTATTTGTGTTAAGAAACGGTTGAACAAATTTATTATGATGTAGAAAAATATAGATAATATAGATACATTGTTTGAATATTATGCCTATATTATGCAGAAAAAGTGTTTCACACAAAATAATAGAAAAATGTACATACCATGCCTATATATTTGTAAATACAAAACAGGAATATTAAAACCATATAAAATTTAAAATAACTTAAAAACTTACACAACTCGTAGTTCTTGTTGTTTTTGTTTAGTTTATGTTTTTTAGTTTTTCACTAGCACATAACATTTACATTTCTTAAGTCTTCAGCTGTTTCTGAAGAAGACAGTATTGAATTATTCTCCTCTTCTGATTCTCTGATGCACCTTTTCATCAGTATTCGTGGCCATTGGCATATCGCAAAAGACAAAACATTGGTATCCATTCCCAATTTGAGACAAATCGAAATTGTTCGTATACCTCATTTGTACAATAAATCGATGGAATTCAATAATTTTATTTTTGTACTCGTGGTAAATGGTAAACGTTGAGCCAGAGTAGTTCAAAAGAACGTTGAATCAAAAGACCGTGTCTGCGAAGAAATCGTACACACCAACGAAGGCTATTTCAAGACGTTGAGCAATTTTCCTAGATTGAACTGTACCGTTTCAGGATTAATGGCGAAAGCCCCACTCCTTTTTTCTTTCATAAACTTGACTATGTCCTTTTCTACTACTGAAAATTGCCACGGAAGTAACGCTGATCACAAGAAGTAACATTTAATTTTCCTTCTTGGTTTTTCCACAACCGAACATTAAATTCTGCTACATCAAATTTACACTATGTGGCGCAATTATAATAATATTTTTTGTGAGTTTTATTATGGATAATTTAAACTGAGCCACATAGGACAATAGAGATGTTCTTCCACTGATTATGAATATTCAATCTCTTTCTTCACAACACACGCAGTACTGGTAATGAACTACTGTAGAAACAACTGACTAATGACAACAAACAAGTACAGTAACAGAATGCTACAACAACAGAGTACTGTTCTAAGACTATTACTAGAACATACTGTTGGAGAAGAGATGTTACCAGTAAATTGCATTTTACTATTCGTAGACTCAAACCTGCCAGTTGTAGGTGATGTTGCGAACTCTGCCATGCACAATCTGACTATACAGTACATTGCAATTTACATTTTAGCATGTAAATTATATTATTCGTGTATAATGCGGACCCACATTTTTAGGAAGAAAATCTGGGGAAAAGTGTGCATTAGACGAGATAATACAGTATTTCCTTCTGATATGTGGCCAGATAATTGAAAGCCCTTGTGGTTTCCATTATTGTGGTGTATATGCAATATTTGGAGAAAGCACTTGTAGAATATTATATAAATTAATTAGTAGGTAGATAATACTACGTTTGTGAATAATACTTACCAAATAGTTTTATTAAGTGTGAGAAAACAGTAGGCATGCATCAGTGCATCATTTTAACTCCATTCATTGTACACTGTCTTAATTTTTACTTCCATGTTCCTTAAGGAAATGGAAGTATGGTGATGGCAAAAAAAATCGTGTTCGAGATTATTGCAGATTCTGATTGTACTACACTCAAAACATGAAAAAAAGTCATTTTTTGAAAAGTGTCGTGTGTGTGTGTGTGTGTGTGTGTGTGTGTGTGTGTGTGTGTGTGTGTGTGTGTGTGTGTGTGTGTGTGTGTGTGTGTGTTTTCTATGGAAAACGATAACAGCCGCAAATTCAAACAGAATCAAATAATTTTGTGCATACAGTCCTGATCTGTAGAGTACTCAAGACCTATTGTTTTTGGTGAAGATTGGTTAAGGGAAAGGGGTAGTTTACCTGCAACTTTTTTTTTAATCAAGGGTAATTATTTTCTATGGCAAACGATAACAGCCGCAAATTCAAACAGAATCAAATAATGTTTTTCATACAGCCCTGAATTGTAGAGTTCTCAAGACCTATTGTTTTAGGTGAAGATCGGTTAAGGGAAAGGAGTAGTTTACCTGCAACATTTTATGTTTTAACAAGGGTATTTTCTATGGTAAACGATAACAGCCACAAATTCAAACAGAATCAAATAATATTTTGCATACAGCCCTGAATTGTAGAGTTCTCAATACCTATTGTTTTTGTTGAAGATCAGGTTAGGGAAAGGGGTAGTTTACCTGCAACGTTTTATGTTTTAACATGGGTATTTTTTTCTATGACGAATGATAACTGCCGGAAATTCAATCAGAATCAAATAATGTTTTGCATACCTTCCTGAGCTATAGAGAATTCAATGTCTGTTGATTTTGGTGAAGATCGGTTAAGGGAAAGGGATAGTTTACCTGCAACATTTTATGTTTTAACAATGGTAATTTTTTCTATGACGAACGATAACTGCCGCACATTCAAACAGAATCAAATATTGTTTTGCATACGTTCATCAATTGTAAAAGACTGAAGGCCTGTTGATTTTGGTGAAGATCGGTTAAGGGAAAGGGGTAGTTTACCTGCAACGTTTTTTGTTTTAACAAGGGTATTTTCTATGGCGAACGATAACAGCCGCAAACTCAAACAGAAACAAATAATGTTTTGCATACAGCCCTGAATTGTAGAGTTCTGAAGACCTATTGTTTTTGTTGAAGATTGGTTAAGGGAAAGGGGTAGTTTACCTGCAACATATTATGTTTTAACAAGGGTAATTTTTTTATGACGAACGATAACTGCCGCACATTCAAAAAGAATCAAATAATGTTTTGCATGCATCCCTGAATTGTAGGACTGAAGGCCTATTGATTTTGGTGAAGATCGGGTAAGAGAAAGAGGTAGTTTACCTGCAACGTTTTATGTTTTAACAAGAGTAAAGTAGGTACTTAATTTTGATAAATAAAGTATCCTGATGAGAAGCTCATGATAATCCACTGTAGAAACGTAGATGAAATATCTATAAATGAAGAGGTTAGGTGAACGGGGTGGGGGTAATTTTCTATTAATGAAAATTATTGTTGAAGGGGGAGGGGAGAATTTTTTAGATGTGTACTACGTTATCGGCATCAAAGAATTAGATCTTTGTTAAAATTCCTTCCCGGGCTGTTTAGCCGTAGTCCAATGTTTTCTGCAAAGCCAGACTTTTCGGCAGTGCCATCGACTGCCATCATCAGTGAAAATCGAGTGTGATAACGTGAGGTGGTATACGTTAGTGACCACACTACTGTGGTTAAGTCTGAAGCAGTAAGTGGAAAGAAGTAGTTTCTATGGAAACATTTCATTTCGAAAATGATTTTAAATATAAATCTTAGGACATGGAAATCATGTATGGTGTAACGATACAATTAAGCCAAATCCCGTACCAGTGATAAAAAAGATAATTCTTGATATAAAATTACTTCATATGAAATAAAATGTTTAAAAAATGATTAAAATGTAAAATGTAAATACTTTGACAAGACGTACAACGATATTACCCAACCCAAGTGATTGAGCTAACAACCCAAACATACAGAAGGGAACCACGTAACATACTTAAGAAAAATATGATAGACAAAACAATGATGAACACAGAACTAAAAAAGAACCAGAAGAAGAGAACAGATCCCTACAATTAAACAGAATTTAAACCAGAAGAGAAGAAGAGGAGAACCGAACCGGGATGAAGACGACTGAAGATGAAGAAAATTAAGAAGAGGAAGAATGAAGAGGAGACAGATAAAACCCAAGGGGAAACTAACACACATATATAAAAGGGAAAGATTGTATGTTTAAAGATAGAATACGGTCAATAAACCTTGAATAATTATGTATTAATGAAACCAATATTATTATTGTCTTGAAATTAACCTATGTAACCATTTTAAAGACAATACAATTGTAAAATATAATGATATAGAAAAAGTACACTAACCCAGTCAGAAAGGTTAGATTTAACGAAACAAAACTAGCCTAATGTTGTTAATAGTAAATGTCATACTAAAACAAAATAGTGAGAAATGGTAGGAGAAAATATAGGGATTACCCATTAAATAACACTAATTACAAAACAATGAACCAAAGTGAAGTGCTTTAGTGAAGTGTAAATGCCCTAAAAAATAATGAAAGTGTATGTGAAACATTCAAAATAGAATGATAAGTAAGCAGACACTCTGTGAAATCTTGATAAACAAACAATGATTGGAGTGAGATTATAAACAGTAATATATCTAGAAGTAATTAGAAATAGTAGTCCAAATTAATATTAAGGAAGCTTGTAATATTATTCAGGGAGAAAGCCCAGACAAATAACTTGTGTTAACATGGCATGATAGAACAGAATTAAAGTTTTGTTATCAAAATTCAGATTGTAAAGAATACAACACCCCATGTTGAAGGGGGAATCTACTTTCATAATTTTATGAAAAGTGACAATGTTTATCACTTTAGTTTGTAACACAAGAAAGAAATCAATGTTAGTACTAGTAATAAATAATGACTTGTAAAGAATAGTTGGTTCAATGTTAAAGGAGGAATATGGCTGAAAGGAACTTACAGTCCATAAACCTAATTATGATATTTTAAAGGAAAAATAATGAAAATGCATGTTGAATAGTAGTTAAAACATAAACAAATAAGTAAAGCCCATCAGGCTGAATTCAGAATGTAATTTAAAAAGAAATACACTAAAAAACAATCATGGCTGATTTTGACTATGAAAACATTTAACTGCCAAAGACATTCAAAAGTAAATTGTATCAATTTCACAAAAAATCTTACTAATCTAAGACCAGTGAATGGACAGTAATTATATATCAGTTATTTTAACACAGAAATGTTATTGTAATAATTTAATTTAAGAAAAATATATTATTTATTAAATGTCAAATAATTAGACTATAGTTAATGTATAACAAAATATGACCTTATGAGGTATCATTGTAAACTTTGAAAGGAAAGAAAAATAATAGTGATGTCATTTATTATCCCAAAGGAATTATAAGGGAATAAAATCATTAGGAAAATACTTAATAAATTTGAATAAAAATTCAAATATTTTAACAATGTATGTAAGGAGTAATTAACCAAGCATTGAATTATGGTTACTATGACAACGAGACGTTTGAGGGCTTATTTTCCGTTAAATTATATAGACTCTGAAAAACGAAGCGTGGGTAAGCGACGCGCAAAATTGGCCGATTAAAATTTTAATTTAAACAGTTATAAAAAGTCGAATCAGTGAACCAAGATGACCCAATATGAAGAGACGTCGATATATAAAGAATACATGATGTCCAGGAACCAGATTAACTAAATTAATTAAAGAAAAAACCCAAGACCAGATGAAGGAGGTGTTAGAAGTTTTAAACCAGCCCAAATTCGAAGAATATACGCCTATCCTGATGATGACATTTCAACGTGAGACGAATTGATAAGTACCGAATAACTTCCTTATTCCCAAAACCCTAAATTACTTAAATTATTTTCAAATGATAAAATTTCTCACTATTTAAAAAGTAGTATTTTCTTTCAAAGGTAAAGGCATAATTTACTTACATAAAAAACATTTTATTAAACTATATAGATAACCTTATTTGTGAACACAACTACTGTAACAGAAATACGACACTACCGAACAAATTGTACAAACACATTATAAATCCTAAGTACGTATAAGGTATGGTAGTGTACTTTTTTGATGTAACCAACGTTTATGTCTTATTTTCATGATCAAAAGAACTCCAGATTTTAAAAACATAGTAATTTAATGAAAGTGACTGAACGATAATGTTTTGAAATCAAGTTTGCCAACTCTGAGATATTTTGTGTTTCAAGCTCTAAGCCGGAGCATAGTATTATAAAATTGTTTATGATTCATTTGTCATATTTATTGATAATTAAATTTGTATTAAAAAACGCAGTACAGAACATTACTATCTTGTTATTTCATAGGATTTTTGTAGAATATATGTGTGTTAGCGAAGTTGTAAGTAATAGCCAACTAGCGCTCATCACGAGTGGCCGAGTCGACAACCTGTGTAGCAGCGGGAACAATTCGAACGTCACAGCTGTCCATGCTAATATCACGTATTACCTTAGAAATTAAATATTTTAATTGTTTTAACAGAAACAATTTGGCGCCACCCGGGAATAGCAATCCCTATGATTTAACAGGTAGGTTGTACTGGTAACATTGACAACGCTACGGACTCCAGTAGTGACGTCGATTTATGTAACGACCAGTGTGAGGCAAACACACTACATTCACACTAATACACCATATAAACAAGTGTGATACATTTTGACAGGTACGACCTCGAAATATTGTTACATATTGGCGACCAGCAACGTGCGGCTAGGAAGAATAACTAGCGGCGATCATGAATAGACACGGTATGGTTACGAGGCGCAAAGGGAAGGAAACATCAAACCAAGAAGGAAACCCAGAAGAAATGGTGGAAGTTGAGGAAGTAGAAGTGGAGGAAACGACTGGAGAATTGTCAGAAGAAAACCCACAGGAGGACCAAATGGAAAATCCAAGCCCACCTGAACCTGAACCTGAACCGGAAATAGAAGCACAAGTCATGGTGACTGAACAACCAGTCAAACCAACAGAAGAAACAAAACTAGATAGAATGATGAAGTTCATGATGGAACAATTTGGACAGATGAGCAGGAGCCATGAAGATTTAAATAACAAATTAGAATCAGACAAGGAAGATAGAAGACAGGACAAGGAAAATTTGAATAGAATATTGGAAAAACTGGACATAAACAGTGAAGAATTGAAAAAGCAAATGAAAGAGAGCGTAGAATTCCTGAATGACAAAATAGAGAGCAACCATGAAGACCTGAAGAGAAGTCAGGAGGCTTTGGAAAAGAAGAGCGAAGAGCTGAGGAAACAGTTCAAGAAGGATCTAGAAATAGTAAATCAAAAGATGGAAAATAATCATGATATTCTCCTACGGAAGATAGAGGAAGCAAATGAGAAAACCAAACAGGAATGGAAGCAACAATTGGTCGAATGTCGAGAGGAGACCAGGCAATCGGTAGTGGAGACTAATGAAGCCTTGTTACAAGTACGGGAAGAAATGAATTATAAAATCATCGATGTCGAGGAGGAAAATAAATTGAGAGCGACAGAATTCTACCAAGTACTTACCGAAGGATGCCAGAAGAAGAAACAGGAGGTGATCAAGGAATTGGAGGAGAGGCACCAAGAGCTACAACTGGATGTAAACAATCGGGTGGAGAAGGTGTACACCGTCATAGATAAAATAGACGGACTGACCCGAGAAAACCGAGAAAAAATCCAGGGAATCAATATACGAGAAAAACAGATGCAGGAAGAATTAGATGCATTAAGAGAAAAACCATATAATCACACACAATTCATAACCAGTGAAACTCGAGAAATGATTAATTTTCGTAGCTACCGGAGAAACCCGATAGAATTCCTCAAACGAGTAGAAGAACTGATAGAGAAGAACAGGGAAACCAGATGGTCCAGTGTAAGAAGTATGATCGACGAGATGTTCCGTGACACCCATGACAATTGGTGGACGGCCACACGACCTGAGATTAATGATACCCAAGAGTTCAAGAAACAGTTCAGAGAGAAGTATTGGTCCGAATCAACACAGAATGTGGTCCGCAATGACATCAGTAACGGAAGGTACGAGACACAAGGAGGACACACGTTAACATCGTACTTTCTGGGAAAGGTATGCTTAGCCAGAAATTTGGAACCCAGGATACCCGAGGAGTCGTTGGTAATACAACTGGGGTATCATTACGAAGAAGCCATCCAGAAGGCCAGGCGACAAGGCCAGATTAAAACAATTCAAGGAATGGTTAGTCTATTGGAGGACATGGAGAATGATAACCAGTATCGAAAGAACAGGATCACCAACCAAAGGTATAACAAGTGGAATGAACATAACAATACAACTAATTTCAATGTACCCTACAATCACCCACAAAACAATAATAGGAATAACTGGGGCCGAAATAATAATGATAATAATGCAGAACCAACGTTCAATAGAAATACCCAGCAACACCCTCCAAACGATCAGCCTGGTAACAGAGGCCAACAAAATCATCATTCAGGGAATCAGAACAACAATAGAAACAGCCCGAATAATAATAACCGACAGAATGATAATTACCGAGGAGCGGGACCTGAACAAGGTACCAACGGTCACCCCAATGACCATAATTACTACGGCAACCGGTATCATCCCAATTACCAGTACAACCGGGGACCCGGGGGTAACCCAAATAGAAGTGACAATCGACGTCATGTAAATTTTATTAGTGGGAGAAGGCGGAATAACCACCGAAGATACAACTCAAATTGGCACCCAGAACCATGGTACCACGCGTCCGACGAGACTAACGATAGACCATCAGTGAACAGGAGCAATGAACCACCTCGCAATGAAGATAACCAGAGCCCAAGAGAAGAAAATTCACAAAACATACGACAGGTGAACAGTATGGTGGGAGTGAGATCCGGAAACAATAACCAAAGAAGGGACACTCCATCCGGAAGTAATCAGGCCGAAGAAAACTACGACTGGATACCCTTCAGCAATGACCCAGCAGAAAATTTCCGCATAGAATATAACAAACGAAACCCGCCGGAACTATGGATTCCATCAAGAAGTAATGGAAATCGATCGAACACACCTCAGACAGAAAGGCAAGTCATTGACGAAGAAGAAGGGACGGCCGATAGGTGGAATGCCTAATGAACCATGATCAACGAACTTAAATTTAATAATCATCCAGAATAAGTGCGTCTACCAAGCACTTGAAGGAGTAGAGGTGCATAATAACAAAGAGTCGAGCAAGAGAAGGAAATAATAAAGGAAAGAAAAGGAGAAGTCAACTTACAAAAATATAAATAACGGACCAGTATATAGCAATATGAATAAACAATTATGTATATCATAATAATCCGTATATCATCACAAGAGACAATGGTAATAATACTTACCAAATCAGTAATATCAATACAAAGAAAATCAAAGGAGTTTATAACCAAACTTCGATAAAAAAGTTTTACGAGGAAGAATAAAACCATTGTGAAATAAAACATATTTCAAAATTCCAAAAGAGATTGTAAGAGCAGCTTACTAACTTATTTAGATGATATATGCGGAACAATAAAAAAGTCTTATAATAATGAAAAAAAAAACAAAGGAAACAGTTATACAAATTCCTTTAAATTTAAATCAATTTAAAATATAACAAAAATTGAGATATGAAGTATGAAGTAAAAAAATGAGATAATAAGGAATACGTTACACACATTCCTATATAATAAAAATGTAAGAAGCACAAACTTACAATTATAATTAAACCAGAAAATAGCTAAAAAGGAATACGCTACAAACATTCCTTTAAGGTAAGGCAATTAACTTACCAAAGAATTATCAAAAATGATGTTGAATACAGTATGAAATGAACCAAAAAATAAAATCAAGCTCAAATTACTGAGATAAATACTTGAAATTATACTGAATCAAAAGTATTATAAGAACAAATAAATAAAATTATACCTGATACAAGGAGAGAGAGAAATTATGTATATGAAACAAATATACAAATATGGCTAAAGCAGAATTCTGCTAAATGAAAAAAATAGAAAAAATGTCTGAGACAATTAAGATGATCACAACGAGCATTGAAAACAAAATAATGAAAAGTGACATATGATGAAATTAACATATGAATAAAGATAAAATTTCTCAATATAGTGTATGAGTAGATGTTAGTGTATAGTTAAGGTATAGCGGAAGGAAGAATGAGTAGTAATGACAAAGTGATCTAAAAACAAACCACAAGGTGGACAATCCCAAAGTATATTATATTATTATTATATTATTATTATTATTATTAAGTCACAAGTTGACAAAGATTTAAGATTGACTGTTGAAAAGTCCAGCAATCCAAATGAACTGAGTAGAGAAGATGTGCCTCTAGTCTCAGAAAAATGAGTAGTAATGGGAGAAACCAGCTACTATATAAAAGTTAGGGAAAAATTTGTGTATGAGGGAAAATGCACCAATGGAAATAAAAAAAAAAAAAACAGATCCAAATAAAATGGAGTGAATTAAGTAAGAAGAGAAATGAAGAATGGAGAATCAAACAAGGAAGAGGAGGAAAAAAGTTATCTATAACTGATAATTTCATAAAAAACTATGCTAGTGTTTTATTAAAATGATCAATTTTAGAGGAGAGGCATTATGTAACGATACAATTAAGCCAAATCCCGTACCAGTGATAAAAAATATAATTCTTGATATAAAATTACTTCATATGAAATAAAATGTTTAAAAAATGATTAAAATGTAAAATGTGAATACTTTGACAAGACGTACAACGATATTACCCAACCCAAGTGATTGAGCCAACAACCCAAACATACAGAAGGGAACCACGTAACATACTTAAGAAAAATATGATAGACAAAACAATGATGAACACAGAACTAAAAAAGAACCAGAAGAAGAGAACAGATCCCTACAATTAAACAGAATTTAAACCAGAAGAGAAGAAGAGGAGAACCGAACCGGGATGAAGACGACTGAAGATGAAGAAAATGAAGAAGAGGAAGAATGAAGAGGAGACAGATAAAACCCAAGGGAAAACTAACACACATATATAAAAGGGAAAGATTGTATGTTTAAAGTTAGAATACGGTCAATAAACCTTGAATAATTATGTATTAATGAAACCAATATTATTATTGTCTTGAAATTAACCTATGTAACCATTTTAAAGACAATACAATTGTAAAATATAATGATATAGAAAAAGTACACTAACCCAGTCAGAAAGGTTAGATTTAACGAAACACAACTAGCCTAATGTTGTTAATAGTAAATGTCATACTAAAACAAAATAGTGAGAAATGGTAGGAGAAAATATAGGGATTACCCATTAAATAACACTAATTACAAAACAATGAACCAAAGTGAAGTGCTTTAGTGAAGTGTAAATGCCCTAAAAAATAATGAAAGTGTATGTGAAACATTCAAAATAGAATGATAAGTAAGCAGACACTCTGTGAAATCTTGATAAACAAACAATGATTGGAGTGAGATTATAAACAGTAATATATCTAGAAGTAATTAGAAATAGTAGTCCAAATTAATATTAAGGAAGCTTGTAATATTATTCAGGGAGAAAGCCCAGACAAATAACTTGTGTTAACATGGCATGATAGAACAGAATTAAAGTTTTGTTATCAAAATTCAGATTGTAAAGAATACAACACCCCATGTTGAAGGGGGAATCTACTTTCATAATTTTATGAAAAGTGACAATGTTTATCACTTTAGTTTGTAACACAAGAAAGAAATCAATGTTAGTACTAGTAATAAATAATGACTTGTAAAGAATAGTTGGTTCAATGTTAAAGGAGGAATATGGCTGAAAGGAACTTACAGTCCATAAACCTAATTATGATATTTTAAAGGAAAAATAATGAAAATGCATGTTGAATAGTAGTTAAAACATAAACAAATAAGTAAAGCCCATCAGGCTGAATTCAGAATGTAATTTAAAAAGAAATACACTAAAAAACAATCATGGCTGATTTTGACTATGAAAACATTTAACTGCCAAAGACATTCAAAAGTAAATTGTATCAATTTCACAAAAAATCTTACTAATCTAAGACCAGTGAATGGACAGTAATTATATATCAGTTATTTTAACACAGAAATGTTATTGTAATAATTTAATTTAAGAAAAATATATTATTTATTAAATGTCAAATAATTAGACTATAGTTAATGTATAACAAAATATGACCTTATGAGGTATCATTGTAAACTTTGAAAGGAAAGAAAAATAATAGTGAAGTCATTTATTATCCCAAAGGAATTATAAGGGAATAAAATCATTAGGAAAATACTTAATAAATTTGAATAAAAATTCAAATATTTTAACAATGTATGTAAGGAGTAATTAACCAAGCATTGAATTATGGTTACTATGACAACGAGACGTTTGAGGGCTTATTTTCCGTTAAATTATATAGACTCTGAAAAACGAAGCGTGGGTAAGCGACGCGCAAAATTGGCCGATTAAAATTTTAATTTAAACAGTTATAAAAAGTCGAATCAGTGAACCAAGATGACCCAATATGAAGAGACGTCGATATATAAAGAATACATGATGTCCAGGAACCAGATTAACTAAATTAATTAAAGAAAAAACCCAAGACCAGATGAAGGAGGTGTTAGAAGTTTTAAACCAGCCCAAATTCGAAGAATATACGCCTATCCTGATGATGACATTTCAACGTGAGACGAATTGATAAGTACCGAATAACTTCCTTATTCCCAAAACCCTAAATTACTTAAATTATTTTCAAATGATAAAATTTCTCACTATTTAAAAAGTAGTATTTTCTTTCAAAGGTAAAGGCATAATTTACTTACATAAAAAACATTTTATTAAACTATATAGATAACCTTATTTGTGAACACAACTACTGTAACAGAAATACGACACTACCGAACAAATTGTACAAACACATTATAAATCCTAAGTACGTATAAGGTATGGTAGTGTACTTTTTTGATGTAACCAACGTTTATGTCTTATTTTCATGATCAAAAGAACTCCAGATTTTAAAAACATAGTAATTTAATGAAAGTGACTGAACGATAATGTTTTGAAATCAAGTTTGCCAACTCTGAGATATTTTGTGTTTCAAGCTCTAAGCCGGAGCATAGTATTATAAAATTGTTTATGATTCATTTGTCATATTTATTGATAATTAAATTTGTATTAAAAAACGCAGTACAGAACATTACTATCTTGTTATTTCATAGGATTTTTGTAGAATATATGTGTGTTAGCGAAGTTGTAAGTAATAGCCAACTAGCGCTCATCACGAGTGGCCGAGTCGACAACCTGTGTAGCAGCGGGAACAATTCGAACGTCACAGCTGTCCATGCTAATATCACGTATTACCTTAGAAATTAAATATTTTAATTGTTTTAACAGAAACAATTTGGCGCCACCCGGGAATAGCAATCCCTATGATTTAACAGGTAGGTTGTACTGGTAACATTGACAACGCTACGGACTCCAGTAGTGACGTCGATTTATGTAACGACCAGTGTGAGGCAAACACACTACATTCACACTAATACACCATATAAACAAGTGTGATACATTTTGACAGGTACGACCTCAAAATATTGTTACAATGGTTCTCCATACCAATATTTTTATGTATAATGTAAGTAATGAATTGTCATACCTGTAGAGTGAATGTTTCATTTACCCACATTTTGACAATATGAGCTTACTTTGTAATGAGTATACACGTTTGTAATTATTAGTGTGATTATAACGTGTGTGTGTGTGTGTGTGTGTGTGTGTGTGTGTGTGTGTGTGTGTGTGTGTGTGTGTGTGTGTGTTTATATATTTTTTTCCTTTAATGTTTTTATTATTTTAATTATTAAAAATTATATTGCCACTGAGAACACTTAAATTAGCAGGTTCAAAATGTTTAGTGAAAATTGAAATAAATGTGTGTTATTCATAATATGTTTTTGTCTGTAATACTTAAAAAACGTAGTCCTATATTAACACAAATTTTATAGACAGAGGAACATAATGGATCAGATGATGGATATGATGGAAAAATATGCAAATAATTTGGAAGATCTAGTCAATCAACGCACTTTGGAGGTTTATGAAGAAAAACGAAAAACAGAAGATCTTTTACATCGTATGTTACCTGCGTAAGTATCTAATAAACTACTGAGCGAGCATACCTAATAAACATGCACGTGCGTGTGTGTGTGAATGTGAATAATCATTATTAGACTGCAATAGGATCATGAATATGAGTTTAGCGTACAAGTCAGTGATGGTAAAAGAGGGCTAAAACCTGTAATGTGTTCTCCATTTACTGTCTCACCAAGCACATTATATAAAAAGACACAATTGTTAATAAATTATTTCTTTTTACTTCCATGTTCCTTAAGGAAATGGAAGTATGGTGATGGCAAAAAAAATCGTGTTCGAGATTATTGCAGCTTCTGATTGTACTACACTCAAAACATGAAAAAAAGTCATTTTTCGAAAAGTGTCTGTGTGTCTGTCTGTCTGCCTAGATTCTTTCTATGGCAAACAATAACAGCCGCAAATTCAAACAGAATCAAATAATTTTTTGCATACAGCCCTGATTTGTAGAGTACTCAAGACCTATTGTTTTTGGTGAAGATCGGTTAAGGGAAAGGGGTAGTTTACCTGCAACATTTTATGTTTTAACAAGGGTAATTTTTTCTCTGACGAACGATAACTGCCGTAAATTCAAACAAAATCAAATAATTGTTTGCATACCTTAAACCAACTCAGTCACTATGACGAAGAATTAGGTGAAATATAGAATAAAGAAAAGACTATGAGTTCAATGTAAAGGAAATAAGTACCCAGTAACAAATTAGGCATTCTGAATAAAATGACAGTAAAAATGACTTAGACTTAAATTGACACATACCCAACTAGATTAGGAGAGTGAGATAATAACAACATGATGGTAATTAGTAGGATGAGATATAATATAAGAAAATAACCTTGTATTTTATTATGTAACAATACCAGTTATGGAAAATCATTGAATAACAGAAAGAACTGATTGTTAACTAAAATATAATCAAAAGATAAGAAAAATTTTGATAATTGTAACCAAAAGTATAAATAGTAAATAATACTATACTTAAGTAATCAAATGTGAATAGAGTAACTAGTAAAAACAAACGTTTAATGAAGAAATTTGTGTTAGTGGTTGTTTCTGATAGTAAAAACAAACCAACATAACCTAACCAGCAGTAAAAAATCACTATTATAATGGCAAAACATAATATAAAATTGATGCAAATCTAATGTGTGTTGATTTTGTATGAAACTAGATCACTTAAAGAAAGTTCTGAAAATCGTTGTCAGTAATATAAATAACATGATAAAATCAGCTGTAATAAAAAGCACTTATCTGTTATTTTATAAAGCTACTAAAATAACAATGGTTAGTGCATATCAGTATTACTAATAGTAAAAGTAATAAATGACGTAACTAATGGTAATAAACTAAACCATAATGTGCACTAATAATTTAACCATAAGGTACATACCAAGACCAACACCTGCATAAGCAGGATGGACAGCTAAATTGTAGATAACTCAAGGTCTGTTGATTTTGTTGAAGATCAGTTAAGGGAAAGGGGTAGTTTACCTGCAACATTTTATGTTGTAACAAGAGAACGTTTTCTATGAAGAATGATAACTGCCGTAAATTCAAACAGAATCAAATAATTTTCTGCATATTGTAATATAACGTTTACGTATGTTTTTTATTACCACACGTTTTTGAGTCACTTTGTAACCTTACGTTATTATTACCGTTAATTATCTTCTTTAAATTTATATTTTAAATTTTAATTTTTTATTCTTGTTTATTTAATTTTTTAATTAGGGTTCGGGTTAAAAATTAATAACCATCCACATTTAATTATTTCTTACTCTCCTCTTAATCTCAATCGTGTAGTAGAATTAATTTGAAGAAATGTTTTGCGTTAGCTGATTCGATTTGACAATCGATTCGTAATATAAGAATTACCTACTTCTTCGTTTCGCCCAGCTGATGTTATTCTTCGCAAGTGTTCCTTCTTCTATACCTGAAATTCTTCTAACTTACTTATTTTATAAATAAAATGCAATTAATTGATAATTAATCTCATTTAATGCAAATTGAGCAATTAATCGACTCTCGGGTCGATATTGTGATTGCCGGCTCGACTCCTCAATCTCAAGTCGATTGCAAACAAATGTAATTTAAATAAAATTAATATAATTGATTTGGATTCTTTGAACTGTTACTCAAAAGTCAGAAAGGAAATTTTTCTAAAAAGTACAATACTTACAAATAAATTCTTAGTGATTAATACATAAATATTTGATTTTTTTGTTAGGAGATATACAACATTTGGCGTCAGTGGAACTTGGTTCAGTTTGAGAAAATGGCGGCCATGTCACACCTCAAATTTTATGTTAATAATAGTTTTTGTCACTTTCCCTTAAATAAATGATTCTTAACTTGAGTGTCCAAAGTTATAATAATGTTAATCACTTTTTCTTCGTTATATTGTAATTGAAATGGTGTTATGAGTTTATTATAGTGTGGTGTTAGATTTAACAGTGCTTTAGGTTAGTTCTGCTTACCAAACGTAGGCTATGTAGGAATGTTCACTTTCAAATCATACTTTACGTTCTTTTGCGTTCGTGATTTAAGGAATTATTATATCTTCAAATTCATAGTAGTATTATTTTTTCATATTTTTCGGCTGGTTTCTTCTCAACATATATTTTTATTTTATTTCACTTAGAGCTGATGATTTTGGCATTGTAGTTTTTTCTGTACAGAGCTGACCCGCTCGTCTTGATGTCTAACAATCAACTCTTTTTGTTTCTTCATCATTCAAACGGATTTGACAGTTTTGTCAAATTCTGATTGGTTCATTGGAATGAACTCTTTTGAGTCATGGGACTGTGTTCTAAATAAAGTGACCCTTCACCTCCCAGTCTAATTTACTCTCTAGTTATAATAAAATTTTACTTAATTTAGTCTACTTAGTTCAATTCCTTATTTTATTCTGAACAATTTGATACTAGACATTATATCCTTAGCCTCAATATTAGGGGGAGTTAGAGAGTAAAAAAAATGTTTTTTTACTTTTTCGGATTTTTATCCCATCTTAAAATGTGCAATTTTCTTATTAAAATGGTATGTATATATATATTATATATATATCAGTTGAAAACTCGCATGGGAAGTATGTTATTTGTTTTTTTAAAATATTGTCTGCACATGTTTAAAATGTTAAAAATTTTACATGCATTACTTCAAGATCAAATAAAGTCGGTAATTTTTTATGTAGAGGCTGTGGTTTGCAGTATTACAAAGGGGAAATTACGTTGTCTCTATTGGTAGCACTGTCGAAACCAATATGGTAGCTTTTCATAATATAAACACATGTTGTATGTGAAAGTGCTAACTTTTTTTGAGTAAAAGTGAACAATAGTCAGGTGCATTAGTTCTAAAAAGGTAAAGTATGATTCCAAGACGAAGTATTTTCAAGAAACGTGAGTTTCTTGGTAATAAATATTCGAAGAAAGACAAGCATTGTGTTGAACATGTGGCATGTGAGGTTATAGACAAAGAAACACAGCCCAGCTCGTCAGTATGTAGTGAAACACCTGTAAGTGCTTCAAAGATTAAAATAAAAAATTGTGAAACACAGTTTTATGAAAAAGAAAGTGATGTAAATGGTAGCTTAGGTTATATTTTGATAGATTTAAACATTCTAAGTAAGGTATTAGGTGAATGTGTCTGTTGTAAAGTATGTGGAGGGCCAATTAGTTTACATGAAGACAGTGAGGCAACAAATGGACTTGCCAGGAAACTTATCATTGATTGTGCCAGTTGTAAATATTGTAACGTCACAGAACGTTCCATAAAGGAATTTAATTGCAAAGTAAATTATCATAAGAGGAAGGTGAGGTGAACAGTATCGAACCCAAGTAATCCGAAAAATTTTGTAATACTGTCCGATAATTAATATCATTAACATGAAAAAACGACAAAGACTATGACTAAGACTCAAACCCCATATATATTGTTTAAGTGAAGAACAGTGTAAAACTAATAATGTACTATAAGAGAAACAGATAATCTTAGAAATGACCAAAGTGAGGTCATTACATATTAAGAAATGTAACTCTGAATAGGGTATAAAAAACTATTTATTGTGAATTAATGGACAAGATCTATTATTATACTTTGTAATATAAATAAAATAAATGTATTAAATGATTTGAATACATCATTAAAAAAGATGAAAGTTAAAATAAAAAATATATAAATGTTATGACAAAAAATGTTATGGTTTTGGATTTGAGACCAATCACTCAGATTTTATGTGAAAATTAATAATTATAGAATTAATATAAAAACTATATGTAAATATCAAGTAGACGAAGACAAACAAATTATCTTAAATAGAGAAAGCTGTAAATTGATTAGAAGTCAATTAAAATAGTCAAAAACAGTGTTAACTGAAAACGTGTGATGAACATATAAAATTGTAATATTTATGACAAAATGCAACAAAATTGTATTCTGAAGTTGAAATACAATATAATGTAACTATACTTATATATTTGACCACCTAAAACACTTTAACAGTCAACTTAGGAAACTATTTACCTATACTATACCAGGCTGAGGCCAAAAAACAATCACAAAAATAGTCATATTTGACAGAATAATTGCAGAATATTAGAAAAAATAAAGGAAAAAGGTACAATCCTATAATGTACAATGGAAACATACTTGCTCAGTTGAAGACAAGCTTAATTCTTAGAGAATTTTGAATATAAAAATGAAAATTGTCACTCCATGAAAATGACTAATCTGTGCAAAGCAGTATGATGCTAAGTAATATTACAGTAAAAATAAAATGTATCAGGATAAACCAGGTATCACCAAGATAGACAATATAATAAACTCTCAGTGAATACCCAAAAAATCCCATAATAATACCGAAAAAGACAAATTTTCATCAAAAACTAATAACAAAAATCTAGGCCATATGTCATGCCTATAGAAAAATGAACTTATTTATATGTTGTATGTTTTAATATTCGTTTATTTTGTTATGAAAGGATAAATATGTTATGTATTAATGTTATAGCAAGAACCAAGCAACTTCATAACATTTTAATAATTAGAGAATTAGAATTTTGTGCAAACACTACAAGGTAATAGTTGTATTTTATGTTAATTTATTAGATTTAATTTGTTCAAAACCAATCGTGTATGGTATCATTGTATTCAGTTGAAAGCAGAGAATCCAAAAATAATAATGGCATGCAGATTGTAAGTAGTTCTGTAAAATTGTTTGACAAATACCAGAATAATTTCAGTAATATCCTTGAGCATGAAGAATAAGAAGTTTTTGTTCTAAAGCTTCTACGGAAGTCAAATTTGTTCTATGATGTTCCATTTGCATATTCTCGAACGTTCCAGAAGAAAATTTTACACAAATATACCGGAAGTTCATGTTTAAAAATTAAAACAATGAGCCTTACAGAGTATATAAGGAAGACGAAATTTGACACAAAAAACACTTTATGCTTTGAATCCACAAGAGACACATCACCTACGTATCCGATCATCTCGTCCAAGGCGAAGTCGAAGAACAAGAATTCAACACAAGAACACAGAAAGGCTTTTTCCCGTACATGACAAAAGACTGACTTAACCTATACAAGGAGTATACGCTAACGTGTTGTATGAATAGAGCAGCAACACGCCATATTTAATAGAAACGCACCCAGCCAGATATCCAGCGGCCCTGAAAAGGACCGATTTTAATAGAGGAAATCAATTTTGCTGGTATTTGCTAAGACAAGCTGACTTTGACAACATTCCCAAAACAATTTACTGGCACGAGCCTTCTACATTGAGTCTGGAACTAGAGCTGTGACGGCCGAATCGAGAAACCACGCAGACAGCTGTTCGCCGCCACCAGAATTCAAAGCATAGATACAGTGCGAAATTTATTTCAATCGTGCGGAGTTTTAAAACCGTAATTGGACTTATAAATAATTACCAGTGCGCGAGGAACGTAAACACGAAGAGGCGCAAGATTGGAATCGTCCCCAAGAACAGTGTCCAGTGAAGAAAATACTTACGTGAGTTGTTCAAAAGTTAAAATCATTTTTACCTGGTATCCTTTGTCACACAATTGTACTACACATGTCAAACACCTTCAAATCACACAATTTTTGTAAAGCATCCCACTGATTTGTCTTGCTAGTTCAAAGGAGTCACGTCCTGAGTATAAAGATTTTTCATACACTAAATTCATGCTATTCAACTGAGCAATAAAATATTTATTAGCCAATACTTACTTAAAAAACTTGTCAATAATAATTTTTTGTAACTCTGCAATTTTGTTTAATTTGAGTGTTAGTCCTTCAGACGATTTTTATGAAAAGAAAGTTCATTAAACATACGTTATTTACAATTCAAACTGTCTTGTTCACATTTTTTTATATATAATTAATTTAACAACTAAGAAATCAAATTTAATAATAATACTAATAATTTCTTGGAACAAATATCCAAGTGGCGCCCACATACACATGTTAGCATGAGTTGTGTTTGCAGGACAACATCGTCGCAGAGAAACCAGCCATTAGTAAGTATTAAAAGTGCGTGGAGTGTAACACCCGACATAATAACATAACAACACACACAATCTATCTATTATAATATACTCAATCATATTGGAATTCTGAAAAATGTAAAGATAATTTTTATGAAGTAAATGTTAGGTATTTTTATGGATTGAGAGCTATTGGGAAGGGACACTCTGTAGCAGAAACAATGTGTGCTGTAATGAATATGCCACGCCCTCCTTGTAAAATTGACAGATATACAGGATTTATTGGAGGTGCTGTGGAATCTGTTGCATGTGAGTCAATGAAGGCTACTGCAGATGATGCTGCTGAATCAAATGAAGGTAAGACTGACATACCAGTAGCTTTTGATGGCACCTGGCAGAAGTGCGGCTTCAGTTCTAAGAATTCTGTTGTCACGGTGACCAGTGTGGATACTGGAAAGGTAATCGACTTTCAGATTCTAACAAAACATTGTTATAAATGTAAATCAGGGAACCAAGCAGAACATATCTGTGATAGGAACTATGAAGGAACAAGTGGTGGAATGGAGGCCTCTGCAGCTATTGAAATTTTCAGTCGATCCATGAATGAAAGGGGTGTTTGTTACACTAAGTTCTTAGGTGATGGGGACTCGAAAGCACACAGTGTAGTAGCAGCTCGGCCTTATGGTGATAAGATTATAACAAAACTGGAATGTGTGGGTCACGTCCAGAAGAGGATGGGCACCAGGCTGAGGAAGTTGAAACTAAGTTTGAGTAACAAGAAACTTTCCGATGGTAAAACCATAAGAAGTAGTCTGACGGACAAAATTATTGATGAATTACAACAATACTATGGGATGGCCATTAGGAATAACACTGATGATTTGTTCAGAATGAGGCAGGCAGTATGGGCTACCTACTTCCATAAACTGTCAACAGATGACAAACCAACGCATCAACTTTGCCCTCCCGGACCAGATTCATGGTGCAAGTATAGAAAGGCCCAACACTCAAACACTTCATACAGCCATAAACATTCCATCCCAGCAGCAGTCATGGAAATCATAAAGCCCACTTACAGAGACCTGGCACATCCTGACTTGTTGAAGAAGTGTCTACATGGGCAGACTCAGAATCCAAATGAGTCCTTCAACAATCTCATATATACTCGCATTTCAAAAAATGTTTTTGTTGGGTCTCTGATGCTGTTATTGCTTTTAATGATGGCAACATTGGTAAGGTGAAAGTGCTACAGTGTATGGGAATTAATCCTGGAGTAAACTGCATCAGAGAACTTCAACGGATGGACAAGGTTCACATCGATAAAGCACAGCATGCAGCAGAAATGGCCACTAAGGAGTCCAGAAGGGAGAAAAGAAAGAGATCCTTGGAAAATGATCAAGAGGATGATACACAGTATGGTGCAGGGTGCTTCTGAGTGAGTAAAAATTAAAAAAAAACATTTTCAGTAAGTAAATCCATATTGAGTAAGTTTTAGTCATTTCAAACTTTAGTCACTGTTTCTGAAAATTTACATTTTCAGTTGCATTTTTCCCTAAATCTCAGGAACCACTTGGAGTAGAGTATTCAAATTTTCAGGGAGTTGCAACATACATATACTGAGTCTTCTGTAGTAAAATAAAAACAATGTTAAGTATAATTAAAATTATTTTGGAGAAAGTACAAAAAGTTAGACAAAATTTTAACCGTATAGTTACAAAATTGTATTTCCCAAACCAGTGACTGCAATCCAATGATTTTAGTACGGTACACTAAGAACATGCCATGTAATGTCCAGTAAAAGTTTCATGTCCATTGCTACAGTGGTTTCTGAAATATAGGGAAGCTAATTAACAAAATTTAACATTGTCGATATAGGGCGTTCTAACTCCCTTAAGTGATTTACCCCTTATACAAAAGACTCTGCTTATATCCTTTTTTAGTCATTTGACTTATATAGAATTATTCTAAATTTCTTTAATTGTCTACTAAGTTGTAGTTATTATATAAAAAGAAAACATTGAATTAACAATTCTTGCTCATTTCATTACTCAACAGTGGTTTGATAATGTATTATGTAATTTGAACATTACTTTTAATGTTTTTTAGGCCATAGTTCTTTAATACAATTGAACGTCTAAAATTATCGTGTAAACCCCGTGATTACTTCCAAAAAATATTATTACAATTGTAATGGATAACCTATTTGTTCATTTAACAAAATTACATGGATTTACATTATTTTATCCCCTTGTTTACTATTTATTTACAATAGTTATGGGTTTTGATATTGGCCTATGTACTGGTATTAGTTTTATGAACAAGTTTACAATCATTTCTAATTACAGTTACCCTTTCTGACTGATTTACTAAAAACCCTTTAACAGTTAATTTGTTATATTAATAACCTTAATAACTATGAGAACCAATTTAATGTTATATAACAATAGATTAACAGAACAAATTATATCTTATCCTATTAGTGTACTTTAAGGCCTACATGGCTCTAAGTTTGATTGAACATACAAGTAACTAAAACACAAATCTTACTAAAACTATACAATTAATTAACATTAAATAAGAATATTTTATTCAGTTCACATTGTTTTTATATCTTTTTTCATTATTGTTTTGTTCTCACTTATGGCATCCCCTTACCTTGTACATAGTTATTGGTCTATCGGTTTTGGGGACTTGGAATATAAATTCCTATTGTACACTAGTTTCTCACATGCTTTATATTTGCATTTTGCTGGTGATATTAAAAGAAAAGGAAAAACACATAGTTTCTTGTGTTATTACTAGTTAACATTTCACTGATATGGTTTAGTTACATAGTCTTATATCTAACACTTTTCCTTAACCTAAAGTACATTGGTTCATTCTTTAATAGTATTGTACTCTTTGGTTATTTTATAATGGGTGTTACTCTTTTCTATATTATTTTGATTATTTGGTATTTATTTATTTATGTAATGGGAAGGAACGTCACGTTACAATATGTACCTTAGTTGTAGAGGACTCATGGCCTATTGATTTTGGTGAAGATCGGTTAAGGGAAAGGGGTAGTTTACCTGCCACTTTTAATGTTTTAACAAGAGTAATTGTTTCTATGACGAACGATAACTGCCGCACATTCAAACAGAATCAAGTAATGTTTTGCATGCATCCCTGAATTGTAGAGGACTCAGGACCTATTGATTTTGGTGAAGATCAGTTAAGAGAAAGGTGTAGTTTACCTGCAACGTTTTATGTGATAACAAGGGTAATTTTTTTATGACGAACGATAACGGCCGTAAATTCAAACATAATCAAATACGTTTGTGCGTACGTCCCTAAATTGTAGAGTACTCGAGGCCTGTTGATTTTGGTGAAGATCGGTTAAGGGAAAGGGGTAATTTACCTGCAACATTTTATGTTGTAACAAGAGAAATTTTTTCATGACGAACGATAACTGCCATAAATTCAAACAGAATCAAATAATTTTTTACATATGTGCCTGAGTTGTAGAATACTCAAGGCCTATTGATTTTGGTGAAGATCGGATACGGGGAAAGGGCAGTTTACCTGAAACATTTTTTGTTGTAACAAGAGTAAAGTACTTAATTTTGATAAATAAAGTATCCTGATAAGAAGATCTTATTAATCCACTGTAGAAACGTAGATGAAATATCTATAAATGAAGAGGCTAGTTGAACGGGGTGGGGGTAATTTTCTATAAATGAAAATTATAGTTGAAGGGGAAGGGGATAATTTTTATATGTGTACTACGTTATCGGCAACAAAGTAGTAGTTTGTTGTTAAAATTCCTTTCCGGGGTGTTTGGCCGTAGTCCAATGTTTTCTGCAAAACCAGACGTTTCAGCAGTGCCGTCGACTGCCATTATCAGTGAAAATCGAGTGCGATAACGTGTGGTGGTATACGTTAGTGACCACAGTACTGTGGTTAAGGCTGAAGCAATAAGTGGAAAGAAGTAGTTTCTATGGAAACACTTCATTTCATAAATGATTTTAAATATAAATCTTAGAACATGGAAGTCATGTATGGTTCTCCATACCGATATTTTTTTGTATTACAGTAAAATCCTGTTACCTCAGACACCATTAATTTGGAATTCTCTCAAACTAAAAGCTCATTATTTTAATTCAGACTGCTGTCTGAATTATTTAAAACATGTGTTATTAATTATGCAAGAAAAACGTTAATCAATTGTTTACATTTTTTATTCTAACCTAGTAACAAAAAAGTTATGAGAATTATTAGTTTTTATGCTGAAATTACACAGTAATTATGTATCTTGGCATACATAATACAGTATTTTATTTTGATTGCCACTTGTCCTAGCAGTTGATTATGGGATTTATAATAAATTTATATTTAAAAATAAATTTGTCCAAGCACTTTTATAATAAATTGCTGATATGCATTTAATTCAGTTTAATCTGCTGGTAGGCATTGTGCAAGGGTTGTGTGATGTAAACACGTACCCAAACACCGCACCATGCATTTACACCAGCCACCCAAGCTTGCCTTAAATTCATTTATTGGAATTTTCAACTCACATGCCACTTCCAATGCCTTCATTTGAAAAACTTCTTGGCATATTAGATATCATTTGTTTAGTTTCTGATGAATGTATTCAGAATCAAGTCTATCAATATATTATTAAATTTTTCAGTTGTAAGTCCTATGAATGCTTTTCTTTTCTTGGACAAGTCTCCAGTGCTTTTATTGACTGGCACTAGTAAACGCCTACATCGTACTTTACATTCAGAAACAATGCAGTTGTTTTAGCAGCCTGTATATTATTTGTTTGTTTCACCTCATGGATAACTCATAATTTGAAATTCACATCATAGCAGCTTCTCTCTCCTGTGTTTATATGACACACAGTGGGCTCCCTCTGTTCAACACTATCCTTTACTTGTGGATCAGTCATTACCGTTTTAGTGTCAGTGACTGCAGACAGCAGTATGGTACTTGAATAGTGTAATTAACACACACACACACACACACACACCCCACGGTACAAATAGAGTTGTGAACACTGAAATGGACAAACAGATCAATGGAGACATATAATAATAGAACAACGAATGCTCCAACACACTGTAATGAAATTACAAATCACTTGTAAAGTAAGTGTCCCAGTGTATAAATCGATAGTGCTGTTGGGAGATCGATAGATAGTACTTGATTGGGAGTGGTCATATAATTGGTAAAGCATTGCAGAAAATAATTTTTATTACATTTCTATGTAATAAAGAAGCTAACAAAGAATGAATAATATTAATGTTGGCAACATAACTGGAGAAGATAATGAAAGCAGAGTTGTGATCCAGAAGCCAAATTTCACGTAAGGATACTTTTGCAAGTATTTTGAGATATAGTCTGAGTTGGTGATCACTCATTCATTGTTGGCCATGAAAGCAATATAACTTACCAGGTGCGTGGTAAAAGAAATCGCTGATTAACGCATTAAAATTCAAAGTTTTTAAACAAGTGTGTGAGTGAATTCAAGAACATGTTTCATTTGGTACAAACAGTATAAATTCAGCAATGAAAACGAGCTACTAGTTGAAAATTTACAAGTCAAAAGATGGACGGCCACATTGGAAATAGTTGCCTGTGCTGGTGTAAGGAACTAAAATTGTAGCAAGAATATTTTAATGATGACTGAGTAAGTGCGTAAATGTTAATTGGGAGTAAAAATTTAGACGTTGGCAAAATAAATAAGAAAATAAAACATTCCATTGTGCCTTAATGACAGAATATGGCAAGAGCACATGGAAATATGCTTCTACATTGAACATTTTTAATGAAGTCAATATTTTAATTAAAGGGCCATAAACAATTCTCAAATAAAAGTGATGGAAGAAAGTATTTTTGATCAGAAAATTATTTAAAAATTTTAATATTCCGTGGTACTACATCCTTGTGTGAAGTTGGTATCCACACTCTGTGTGGCATGGTCGATGATATCATTGCATGGGAATGTCATTGTCTCCATCACATACAGGAGGAACGTCCCTTAGGAGTGCAATAACCATAGCGGAACACTCATCAAATTGGGAGCATAATTGCAAACGAAAAATTCAGCGTTTGTACTTTATACAGCTCCTATATTGCTTACTAATTAAAACAGAAACATCACATTGCTATAACCACTGAATGTATGCTTACATTCACCACCATGTACATGAGCATAATTGTTTCTTCCCTACCTGTTCCTTTTCTTTTTGTTTCAATAAGACATAAACAGTTCTGTCATTTCTTTTCTTTGTAACAAGTTATTTTCTATAAGATTCCATATTTTTATAAATGAATTCCTCAATGTTTATATTTGATTATATTGCCTTTTCTTCTTTTAACTTCATGGCCCACTGCTTAAAATAAAAAAAACTAAGCTTTACATTAATCTTTCAATTTCTTCAAATTTTTAGTTTTACAAAAATTCCCTGTATGTTCCACAGTCCAATTTTCATTTTTATTTTCCACACAAAGTTCACTTATCAGTTGTATGATTTGAAGTTTTAGGAATTTGTGCTGCAGGAATTTTAGCAAGTAGAATTTTCAGAGGAAATAGGGTGCTGGCCTATTGTTGCAACCACCACCATGGAAGAGCAGCATTTTTTATCAAAGTTAACTCCCATAGATAGGCTGCTTTCACTACAGCTTCGGAGCCCAAAGAATTGTAAAATAGGAAATAATACTCTAGCCATTGGAAACCTAATAATGTCAGAGTTGAAGAAACAAGAGGTGTCCAAGGAACACCAACAGAACAGAAAAAGACACCTGGTACAAGTCAGTAGAAGTAATACCAGGTTAAGAAGAAGGCTGCTATATTTGGTTCACCCCAGCCTGAGCTGATACCACTCTTCAGCCCATAAGAAGCCAAGGTGATGTCCACTACCAACCACCTATCTTGCCTAGAGGCAAACCAGTAAGCAGGTATTGTGAGCTGTCATAACTGAAGGAAGTTACCCTCCCCCCACATGGTTATATCTGAGGGTCAGACCGTATGAACATAGAAAGATTTAATATGAGTGGAAACATTTCATTGATGGAAGTCCAAATGAAATGTATCAAAAGCTTAAAGTTTTTTTTTTATTTTAAGCAGTGGGCCATGAAGTGAAAAGAAGAAAAGGCAATATAATCAAATATAAACATTGAGGAATTAATTTTTAAAAATAAGGAATCTTATAGAAAATAACTTGTTACAAAGAAAAGAAAAGACAGAATTGTTTATGTCTATTATAGAAGAGAAGAAGACAAGTAGATGAAGAAAGCAAAGAATATAACATGTCAGCAAAGAAGTCTCAAGATAAATCCATAAATGAGGGAGCCAGTAAAATGAAACTTGAGGACTTTTGAAGAAACTGAAAACAAGTACAAAAGAAACTAACAGATTGACAGTGATTATGTTGGAAGAATGGAAGCAGTATTATGAAAACATTTTACAGATGACAGAGAAGAATTTATAATGACACAAGAAAATTCAGACACTCATGATGAAAATGAAGAAGTTGACATGTGATGAATTGGTAGTAGAATTAAAAGACAATAAAGAATGGCAGAAATCCTGGAGATGGAAGAAAACCAATAGAACTAATAAAGAATGCGTCAGTAGATGTATTTGAAATATTTGAATGAATTTTCAAAACATGCCTTTTATGTGAGGAAGTGTCTTGTATGAACAGAAACAAATCAACATGACAGTTGCTATATAAAAAGCATGAACAGTGGAAATGCAAAAATTATAGTGGGCTTAGTATGATAGTTCTTCGTATTGTTTAAATTAGCAGCCATCCTTACTGTTTCTTTTATGAATTTGCTAACTGCTATAATTTTTATTGTTTGACTAAGCTTTTCGTCATCACTGACATCTTCAGGTCTTAAACAACCTTGAAGACCTGAAGATGTCAGTGATGACGAAAAGCTTAGTCGAACAATAAAAATTATAGCAGTTAGCAAATTCATAAAAGAAATAGTATGATAGGTTCTGTTGGACAGTTATATGGACAAATTCTAAACAATCGAATAGAAGCTATGATACATGATTTAGAGGAAAACAGTGGTTTACATGCAGAAAGGTTTTGTATTGATAATGGGTTTTGCTTGAAACAGTTTAGTGAGAAGACTGCCATGGAATACCTGTGTATCTTAACATCTATTGATTTACATAAACCTCATAGTAGCATGCAACTATGAAACCTCTGGCTATGCAGGATGTTAATGTAAGGCGTAGGTGTTCTGTAGTGCCTACTGTATTTAAAATTTATATTAATACAACTTTGGGAAGGTAGAAAAGGCGCTGTCATGAAATGTCCATTTCAGTAAATGTCAACTATGTCTTTACATGCTTTCGTTCATGGATGTCTAGAGTGTGATATCACTGGACAAACAGGACTCGGATTTCATGATCCAAAAACTTCATAAAGAACACAAATCTTGGGGGCCTCGACATAAATTTTTGAAAAACTAACATCTTGTCTAGCTTCTGAGGAGGGGGAGGGATGAGACTAGCTTGAAGATTGGACTCCCCATTCTCCTCAAAACAATGATAAATTCAGGTTTCTTCCCATATAAAGTTTATAAATATATTTGATAAGGCTGCAAATATCTAAATATGTATGTTATTTACCAAATGTTGACAGATTGTTATTGTTAAGACAGCTCTAACTTTATTAATTTGCAGATATTGTAATGCCTTTTATTTCTACAATTATTAATAAGCCTTATTTTAACACATGCAACTGGCTTAGAAATGCATCTGCATTAAGTGATAATTAAATTTTGCTGAATTTCTAATAGCTCTTCTAATTGACCCCTGATCCCCCCCCCCCATAGTTATGCCACTATCTGGTAATGTGAAGTGAAGGAGCTGACGGCTAGATTGGCTTAGTATAAAAAATAGTACTTTTTTAGGAATCTTGGGGCGACATTAACAAAAGATGTCAGAAGTGATTAAGATAGCAGCAGCAAAATAAAAAAAAAAAGGAAAATTGTGATAAGTTAGCTGAATTCCATGCTTTTTTGTAGGAAAAAACTGCAAAACCAAAAGATAATTTACTCTGAGGTCTGAGAAAGCATAGTAGTCACTTTTCACTCTGAAACTTGGGAAAATAAATCAAAGAAATTCTTGAAGGCTCCAAGCAGTAGAGATGGGCTTCTGGTGAAGGTGTTGTGGGGTCTCCAGGCTCCAGTACATTAGAAATTAAGATATCAGGTGGCATATTCATATTGGGAGAACATATTTTAGACACAATATAAACATGAAATGCCTTGCATGGTATGGCCGTGAAGGACAGATGCCTGTTGATATTGGCCCAAAAATTTGTTGAACTGGATTTCAACTAAATGGCAGAAACAGGAGATCATGAAGGAGGACATATATTATGGGATGGGGGAAAAGAGGCTTGCAACAAGGTGATTAGAACAACTGAAACCTCTGGTGTGCAGGATGCAAGAGGCGGCTGAAGCACTTGCACATGTGTGGATGGGGTGGAAGAAGTAAATAAAGTGCTAAAGTATAGTTTTAATAAGACACGTTTATCTATATATATAATATTTAAAATTTATATTTATTATCACGAAGGCTGAGGATGAGAACACAGGAGTTCTCGAAACATGTTCCAAATAAGGAAAAATAACATCTTGAGGTAAAATAAATAAATTTTAAATATTTTGTACAGGGTGTCCCGGGAGGAGAAGGAAATAATTTGAGAAATGGTTCTATAGTGTAAAAGAAGAAAAAAAGTTCGTATAAACATATGTCTAACACGTTTTTTTAGGTTAGAAGTACAATAACTTTGTTAAATGATTAATAAATGCATAAAAGTTAAAAACAAAACTTGTAAAGAATTTAATTTTGAGAAAAATGGTGTAAATAAAGTCAATAAAAATCAACAAAAAATTCCAATTTAGGTTAAAAACAATACAATACGTTTTTAGGCAAAGATTTTTCTGTTTTACGTCGGATATCATGAAAGTTATGGGAGATACAGTTCTGCGACCTGTTTTATTCAATTTTTCAGGTCAAAAAACCATAAGAAACAACAGAATTCGCCCCTTAATTTACCTTCCCAGAATTTCAGAAAGTCTTCATTTACCCGGGGGAACCAAAACCCGGGCGAAATCTTTCGCTAGCCGTAACTCGCTTACAAAGCGTTTCCAGACATATGTTTATATGAACTTTTCTTTTTTTCTTCTTTTACACTATAGAACCATTTCTCAAATTATTTCCCTCTCCTCCCGGGACACCCTGTATATATCAAGAAACGAACTGTAGCAGAAAGTGGTTGAACTATATATATATCAAAGGCTGAGGATTTATGGGTGGTGAATACAAATCCACACCGTTACACCGATTGCCACCAAATTTTCCACAGGTAACCTTTGACACAAGGCGAAAAATACTGTCTAACCTGGAATTTGATATTTTCCCCCGTTCACACGATTTAGGCTCTTTTAATTATGCCTTTTCGTTGACGCATATAAAGATGTCAGTAACACCATGGAGACCAGAATTAATTACCATAGTAACAAGTAAATAAACGAAAGCTATTTAGCAGCATCGGAACTGTACATTTATCCATTCCTACAGTATATTTTCGATGTTTTATATAATATGCGATTGTATCGATATATTACGATGTGGAAAAGAAGAAGAGTATTAATTGTAAATTGTCCTATTACTTAATGCAAAGCGAAAATACGTGTTATTTTCATTTGTGAGGTTAGGTGACAACGGTTTTTGGTTTACTGCTGAAATAAATAAAACCCATGGTTGAGGAAAACATAACCTTTAATGTGTTATACAATGGTTCTAACACAGTAACACTTAAAGAATTTATCATTTTTGGTTTAACAGGTACTTTATAAATATCTCCAAAGGCTTTATAAACGGGTACTTTTAAATCTCCAAAGGCTGTTTCTCCAACATAATAATTTAGTACAAGTGTTGAAAACAGCTTTGGAGAGAATTTGACTAATCAGTACAAAATTGTTATACGAGCTGACAGAACGCCATACAGACATAGACAATAAAAATTATATAAATATCACTATAATATTGACGACTCGGAACACTAAGTTTTTTATAAGTAAAAACGTAAAGTTTTACCTTACAGCCTAAACCGGCTTTCACCTATAGAAGGCTTCATCAGAGGCTGTCGTAAGTAGCGCTGTTCGTCTTGTTGTTGGCGACGAGATAGTGTTTCGAAAGATCGAAGCTGTGTGTGTGTGTGTGGTGAGATGTGTTCAAATAATGCGTGCGATTTGAAATGTGTCTGTTCGTTTAGGATGTCGTTTTTATTTGTTTTTGTGTGTTTATATATTTCTAATTGTTCTAGAGTGTCTAGTTTTCGGCCTTTTGTGTGTACGTGTAGTATGTTCATGTTATTGTCGATGTTTTTATATGTGTGGTTTGCTTCAATGAGGTGGTTTGCGAAGGTAGATTCTGTAGTGGTGTGGAGTGCTTTTGTGTGTTCAATGTATCTCTGTTTGAAGCTACGTCCTGTCAGGCCTATGTAGAATTTATTGCAATTTGAACAATTTAGCTTATATACACCGGGTAGATCGAATTTGTTTTGTGCTTTGGGCATGCGTTTTGATAGTGTGTGTTCTGTTTTGTTAGTAGTTTTGTAAGCGATTCTGTATCCTGCTTTTTTGAATTTGTGGGCAATTTTTTCTGTTTGTTTGTTGATGTATGTTAGTGTTATGAATTTGTTGTTTTCTGTCTTTGTCTGTTGTTTGTTTTGTGTTTTGTGTAGGAGTTTACTGACTATTGTTCTGTCATAACCATTAGATTCTGCTAGATATTTTATCGTGTTTAGTTCGTCTTTGTAGGCTATTTCACCTAAGGGGATGTTGTTAAGTCTATGTATCATGGTTCTAAAAGCAGCTAGTTTGTGTTGTATTGGGTGATTGGAGGTGTTGTGTATTAGTGTGTCAGTTGTAGTTGGTTTTCTGTATATACTGAATTTGTGCCTGTGTTCTAGTTTTGTGATGGAGAGGTCTAAGAAATTTATGGTATTGTTGTGTTCGTATTCGGCAGTGAAGGTTATGTTTTTATGTATTTTGTTTATGTGCGTTAGTAACTGTTCACATTGTCTTTTGTTTCCCCTGTATAGTATTAGAATGTCATCAACGTATCTGTGCCAATATAGTATTTTATGTGAGTGTCTGTCATTGTTTGTGAGTATTTTTGTTTTTTCTAAGTGTTGGAGGAAGACTTCTGCTAGAATGCTGGATATGGGGGAGCCCATGGGTAGGCCATCGTTCTGTGTGTAGTATTTATTATTATAAGTAAAGTAGGTTTCTTTTGAGATAATGTTCAGAGTTTCTGTTATTTCATTGATAAGTTCGTCTGGTTTGTTGTTCTGTTTGAGTTTGTTTTGTAGGATGGTGATTGTTTCAGAGATGGGGATGTTTGTGTACAGGTTTTTAATGTCAAAGGAGGCTAATGTGGCGTTATGGGGGATGTGTATGTCTTTTATTTTTGTTACTAGGTCAGTGTTGTTTTTTACTGCAATGTTGTTGTCTATTTGTGTGTGTTGTCTAATAATTTTGTCTAGATATTTTGCCAGTTTGTGTGCAGGGGCATTACGGTAGTTGATAATGGGGCGGATCGGAATGTCTTCTTTATGGATTTTGGGAAGCGCTTGGAGTGTAGGTGCTGATGGTCGGATTTGTTTCATGTAGGGCTTTTGTTTATGTGTCATAATGTGTTTGGCTTTGTTGACTGTTTGTTTTACTGAGTTTTGGTATCTGTCGGTGGGGTCGTGTTTTAGTTCTGTGATGTTGTTCTGTTCCATGAAGTTTTGTACTTTTTTGTGTAGGTTGTCTGTGGGGATAATTACAGTCGTGTTGCCTTTGTCAGCTTTTACAAATGTGATGTTGTGTTTGTGTGCCTTTTCCCTCAGTTTTATGGCTGTGTGTATTTCTGAGTTGTGGTTGTTGTTGTCTGGTGTCTTATGTACTCCTATTGTGTTGTTTATATTATGTCTTAATATGTCTTGATGTTCTGGTGCTGTGTTTTGTATATTTGTTTCTGTGTCAATTATGAGCTTTGTTAGTGTTTGGTTGTTATGTTTGTAATGTATGTTATATTAAAATACTTATTAAAAGTCAAATATTTGCATGTGAAGCCGCAGGTAACAGCTAGTTAATGATAATTCTTAGTTTTCATGGGTATGCTATGTTATGTCTTTTTCAGGTAGTTTAAAATGTGGAGTTTCACTTTTATCTTTGAATGGCTTACCACAATGTTTCATCTGATACATCTGTGCCATCATTAGCCTGATTAACAAGCCATCGTAAAGACAGTAGAGATTATATTCCAAAACATTGTGTTGAACCCTTCCAAGGTGAACAGCAAAGCTGAATATGGGGGACTCTACCCAAAAACAGGACATATTATGTTTACTAATTTAATTATCTGTACATTATACTAGATATGCTTATACTAGAAATTAATTTGCCTGTAACAATCTTTCCAGTCCTGTTGCTTCTCGGCTAACCCGAGGATTTGGCGTTGAACCTGAATCTTTTGACCTAGTCACCATTTACTTTAGTGACATTGTTGGTTTTACATCAATGTCTGCTGAAAGTACACCATTTCAGGTATTTAACATGTGTTACTATATACTAAGTGTGTGTGTGTGTGTGTGTGTGTGTGTGTGTGTGTGTGTATGTGTGTGTGTGTGTGTGTGTGAGAGAGAGAGAGAGAGAGAGAGAGAGAGAGACGCTAGTGTTTCCTCATAAACTTGGTGATCCTAATTCACATTACTGCTGGTCAAAACTCCTGAAATTTTAATTATTAGTAAGCATAATGTCCAAAAAAATATATAAAAACAGAGTTGTAATATATGTAACCTCTCTAAATGCACAGTTTATATTAAGATACCATTTTAATTCATTTGCAGAAGGTAAAGATGTGTATTATGGCAAGCAGTGTAATCATTAAAATAGTGACCATTATATATCACAGAAGGTACCAGTTCATTGTATGGGTGAACTGGGAAGTTATTTGACTCTTCATTGAATTGTTCTGTTTGACAACAGTGATTTTGTTAACTAATAAATGATATTTAAAAAGCCCTTCTGGAGAACGTTTATTCTTATATGAGTTAAGTGCGTAGCACAGATGTTAATTTTAATGCTCATTCTTAAATTTAACCATGAATGGGAGGTCATCAACAGAAGGCTTTTTTTACTTCATTAGAGTAGCAATGGATTTGATTTGTGCAGTGTTTCTAAAACTACCTCCACCTTGACAGTCTAGAAGATTCACACTCTGGACCATTTGAAGGAACATAGTGACATTAAATCCAAATAATAAAATTGTTAACCCATAATGTTACTAACGTTTATGTGAATAACAATTTTTTTTAGTGGAAAACCAAGTTTTATTGTTGATACCAAACATTTTGCCCATTCTGTAGCGTTGCATCCTCTGAGATAAAGCTGATTATTTATATACCTTCGTCCATTTTGCAATATGCGCAATACACAAAAAGAATTGCACAATAAAAAATTAAGAAGTAGTTATACTTCAACAACAAAAAGTAAATACGTACAATAATAATAATATACTTTTGTAATGTTGGTTTGTGTATTATATATATATATATATATATATATATATATATATATCTGTCTCTCTCTAATTTGTTTTATGTTTGTAATATCGTGGTCATTATGTTCCAATAAATAATAATGTCAAATGTTTTTTGTAACCCTGCATAAGCAGTGTATCACTCAATAAAATGTATAAATTTTATGTGAATTAGTAGAACTCATGTAAAAATGTACATGAATGAGTAGTTCTAAACTAAATATTAAAGACTCTTTTAATATTAAAATATGGGAAGGTAATTTTTTATGTAAATAATTATGTATCAGTTTAGTTGTATATCCAAAAAATACTACTTTCTACGATCTGTACAGTACAAAATATTTAAAAGTTATTTGCTTTTTGTGAAAAATTTAAAATGAAAGTTGAGTCTGCATAAATTACATGATGCCACTTAATATGTAAGTGTGAGAAGACACTATAAAATTTAATTTGGTTATTAGAAATCTGTGCATTTTCCTATGTGTTTCTTAGTAAACATTAAGACAATCAGAAGAAAACACTCATTGGTTTCATTTATTTTTAATAAGTTATTAAAAACTTGTACCAAACTAATGTTTATATAAACAGTTGGAATGATTTAACATGTTTAAATTGTGTTTGCAGGTAGTAAATTTTCTTAATGATCTTTATACACTGTTTGATCGTATAATTAAGGGTTATGATGTGTACAAAGTAGAAACAATAGGAGATGCATATATGGTGGTAAGTACATAGTTTTATTCAATTTATGTAATTTGTGAAGCTGTGGTAAGACCTAATAATTTTGAGCATAGTTTATTGTATTTATTTTCTGAAAGAAACTTTTGTTCAGATTTTAGGCATATGGTGTAATCACTCATTCAGAAAATATGTTTTGTGATAAAGATTGGTGTTGTTTATCATTTGTTTTGTAAAATCTGTATTTGTTTTCTAGGTGTCTGGTTTACCAATAAGGAATGGAGACATTCATGCTGGAGAAATTGCCTCAATGTCCCTGGATTTGCTGGACGCAGTCAAACAACATAAAATAGTTCATAGGCCACATGATACATTGAAACTAAGAATTGGCATTCACACAGGTAGCTACTGAACATCTGACTTCCATATATCATCATATTAGAGTGTTGATAATTTTGAACTATTTGTTACAATTTGATTGCTTTTGTTGTCGGTATTATTTTTTTCACACATTAAGTATATAAGAACCAACTGTAAAAAAAAAATTTTGAATTATTTTCATGTATACCGTTTCCTATAACAGAATTATAATGGGAAAATTATGTGTTAGATCAGTAAGTCAGTAGCATTCCCAGCATCCATCCAGGTCGCTTGCATTAGATATCCTCGACCTACTCTGCAGCTGCAGCATCTCCCCTTCCATGTTTTACTTTATTCATACAGCAATATAATATTATGTGTAACTTATATATTTCCAAAAAATATTTATTAAATCCAGTAGAATTAGACTGTTTTATGCAATGGAATACATATAATATACAATGGAATGCATATAGAATTAGACTATATGCATTACTGGCCAAGACATAGATGTGGTGATATAATCAGCCTATCCATTGTACACTTCTGATTACAACTATATTAAGTGTACGTTTACTACTTTTAATTCTATACTAATGATGACAATGTTTCTGCAAGTTCCCAAGTTTTGAAAATGACAATTATACTGACTGCACATAATAATTTAATGGAATGTATTAATTTCATGTATTGTTTTTATCCCACATTTAAATTAGTAGGGTGATTAACTAAGAGATATCATGCATTTATTAATACCTGAATAATTTGGTTTTTCTATACGTCAGTACATAACACTCGCCCGACTAGTCTTGCTGTTTCTCCCCATTTGTTCATAAACACCTACCTGCTAGTCAATTCTTTATACAAAACAATGTGTACAGTCCCCCCCCCCCACACACACACACACACACACCTAGGTACAGTTGTTTTTCTTAATATTAACATCGTTAAAGGCATTATAATTTATATAGCAAGACATTGGACTATTCGAATTTACTTGTGTAGGGTCCTACTTTATACCCTTCGTCAATCCACTTTATGTTTAATTAAAAGTTGAAAGTATTTTGATTATGCACAGTATTTTCAGGTCTTGCATGTGTCATGTAAAACATAAAGTTTAACAAAAAGATCCTAAACCATGTTAATTGAAGTTGTAAAATACTTTTTTTTAATTTTTTTAATTAAAAATTACCATTCGTTAAGCTTTATTAAAAACATTTCTCAGGTGTTTATTCACATTGACTCAGTGTGAAAAAAGAAACTATAGGACTACAAAGTTGGTAGATTTTTATGAACTTATAAATAACAAACTTTCTAAAATTGTTGTAATAATAATAATATTTGTGTTAATAAAACCCAAAATAAAATATACTGTGATAAAAACAGATATTTGCCATTTCTGTGAGTGTGCCCATCCCATAGTATTGTATTTGCAATAAATTAAATGTGTTTGGTCACACTACCTTTCTTCCACTATCCCTCATGTTAGGAATCACCCCTGACTCTCCTAAACCATCAGGATGATAAAAAAAGAAGTTGATTATTATGTGTGTGTGTGTGTGTGTATCATTTATTTACTTATTTATGTATTGCTTCACTCTTCATTCGACATGATTATTCCTTGTAGTCTAGCACTCGTAGTGCTGTTCTTCCTCCCTATCCTCCATATACGTATCATCTTTAACTATATCTTAATATGTTTATAATATTCTTATTATGTTTACCTCGTCTCCACTCATTGTCTAGTTTGCTTTTTGTCATAGTTATATGGTTTACCAGCAGTAGGTTATTATCCAGTTGATGCGTAAACACCAAGACAATGCGCTGTCTTCTTAGGAACTTTCCGAAGGAAATCTCAAACATTATCCACATGATATCCATACTAATTTATATACTAGTTGTGTGTTTGCTCTGTCCTTACAAATTGGATAAATATCAGGAAGTTTTATTATACTCAAGTCAGCATGAATGTTTATACTGACAAATTCTTAATTAAAAAAAAAAAAAACTATCTTTGAAACTGAGTTTTCATTTATGTATCTCTTCTGATAAAGAAGTAGTATAATCCCGTGAAAATACATAAGTATTACATAATCTTGAATGGAGTGCATTTTCTGTTTCACCAGGACTTTCTCCACTCATGAAGGTACATAATTTTGTAAGTGTGAATATCTGATTTAATCTAATGAAAGTATACAATTTATACATATCTAAGATGTTTTTTTATTATGAGTAACTGAATTTATTTGTACATCATGTTATGTGTATATCTCATTACAAATGCATAATATTTGACAAGTTTTAGAAATTGATACTCGGTCATTGATCATTACATACATACTTACCCTGGAATACTTCTCTTAATGTAATGAAAAACTGTATTAAAAAAATATAAAAAAGTCTTTTCTCAGATTTGCTGCTTTTGTACTCAGTCAAGCATATTTACTACATTTTATATGTACACATTTATTTTGATGATATCTTCTTGGTATTGAATCATATTATGAATCTGAAATATTAAGAACTTTGTCGTATTTTGTTGCTTCTCTGCTATGTACAATTTTCCCTCGAACAAGACCTTTCGGTTTCGCAACTATGTACAAGGCGTCGTTCGAAGGAAAATTGTACATAGCAGAGAAGCAACAAAATACGACAAAGTTGTTATGAAGACTGCTAACAAAGATAAAATAGCTGATGAAATATTAAGTGCCATTGTCGTTCTTAAATTTAAGTAAGGTGTCAACATTGTAAAGTTTTTCATATGTGTATGTAAGTGTGTTGAATCCAATTATGATGGAAGAATTAATGTTTACAGGTCCTGTAGTTGCAGGAGTTGTAGGTCTCACAATGCCAAGGTACTGTTTATTTGGTGACACTGTAAATACAGCTTCAAGAATGGAATCTAATGGAGAACCACTTCGTATACACATTAGTCCACAGTGCCGAGAAGCGTTACTCAAAATTGGTGGGTATGAGGTGGAAGAAAGAGGATTAGTTAAATTGAAAGGCAAAGGAGAACTTGTAACTTACTGGCTTACTGGTGCTAATGAAAATGCTGTTAAGAGACGAGAGGTAATCATTTATACCTTCTACTGTATAATTGTACTATGTTATATATTTGAAATATTTTCCAATATTAGTGCACTGACACTTAATGAAGTTTAACATAATATGTTTTGGGCTTTTTCGATATTATAAGCTCTCTGTACATCAATTATAAAGAGATGATTCAAAACCTGTTTTGATAATGTGATGAATATACTCACATAGTTGTGTAGGCCAGAACTGTGACCACCGAGACACAAGGACCTTTAAGGTAGCGGAAAAGTTCAGTTTGTGTATGTCATGTATGGGAATACACGACATCAAGTAAGGATAGTGTGTAATAGTGATACGTAAATAGCAGTAAAAGTCTCAGCTGGTTATTACACATGAGACTTGAGGAATCATTGTTTGTGCATGGTCTTGTATTCTTGTATAGCATGCTGAAACAAATGGCTGCAACAATTAAACCTGGAAAGGTTGAGAAAACACATTATGCATACATATGCTTAGTTATGATTTTTGTAACATTTACTTATATAAAAAATACATTAACGAAAAATTGTTATATTAATTTTTACCACAGTTTCTTGGTCCAAATGGTTTGAGAACTTTGTGGAAGTGACGTTCGTAGCTCAATAAATAAAGGAGGAAGGTATAAAAAAAATGACTAATCTCTGAGAACCAGTGTGTATTATTATTAAACATTTTTTCATTAATGTCAAGATTATCCTTCCCAAGTTATTAGGAAAAATTCTAATTCTTTTACTATGTATACAACATGTGTGTGTTTGTGTCTACACACACATGATGATTCAATTTCTACTTGTATACTTTTGCTAGAATTTGAAAATTGGGTGTAAGTTGTCAGTTCCTTTTTCTAATTTAAAAGCAGTGTTTTGGCTGCAACAAAAATTAGTAGCCATCTTCAGGAGATAATTCTAAAAAACATAAAAAATTAAATTACCATTTCATAAGTTAAGTGATGATTTCAAGCAAGTAAGTGATACAACTTAACGCAATTTTAAAAATACAACCTGCACAGTTTCCACTCAGTAGGCTTACACTGTAAAAAGATTTTTTTGCTGTTGAAGTTTATAGGCACAACATGTGTTTTTCAAACAGTCTGTATTATAATCTTGTACATTTTGTGAAGCATAGATAATGTATTAGTTAAAATGTATGCTAAAGAAATTAAGAACAAACATAATAAAAAATTTTCAACTTGAGTAGGATCACCAAAAATAAAACATTAATGTTAATAAATTTATTTTCATTTAGCAAATCCCATCAAACTGAATCAAGATGTTAAATTCTGACCTGTACTGTAGCTATTTTGCTTTGGTCAGTCTGTCTTTTAAAGAAGAGAGGTAGATAGTTCAGAATAAGTGATGTTTGTCAATTGTAAATTATATATTATAAGTTTAAGATAAAGGTGGAACAGATATTGTAACGGGGCAAACCCATGGTTTATTTTTATTTCATAATAAGTTTAACAATTTGTAACCAACCCATGCTAGGCAACAGTCGTGATCACGAAAGGTTGATTTTTTTTAACACCTTGTAGTCAGTGCGGTACCAAGCCGTAGTGTCGCACAAAAGCAATTAAAGGGTCTGGGAATGTTAAGTATCAGAAGGGGTGCATATTCATGCGGACGCGCGCACGTGTGGGCCACCGTTCACACGAATAAGTCACGTATAAAAATTCCTTATCGCCAGGTACGAGAGGACAACAAGCCGCAAGCTGCACCCAGCCAATCACGAGCCAGGTAGCCGGATACAGAAAGATGCTGAGCCATGTTGAAAAGTTAAGTTGACGTCGAACTTCCGAGCCGTGCAGGTGCGTCAATGCGCGGTTCGCCGAAAAACTGTACTCAATAATGTAAACCGACCGGCCGAACATAAAAATGTGTATTTGAATTGTGTTCAAATAATGTGTGTGAGCAACTAGCAGTCGACAAAAGCCCTCAGACGGCGCGGTTCTCTATATCAGTGCTCGAGCAAAATTTTAAAGTCGGGCGACTAATAAAAAGTGAACGGACGTAAGACAGAAATAAAAAAAGTGAACAAAAGTAATAAACCTAAAGTGAACCAAAGCGAATTAACGATAGTGTTGCAACCACGTGAAGACGGCCACAGCAGTAATGCTCAAAACAGAGAAGTAACTATTGTAAATCTAATCAAACGAGAATTAAAGAAAGAGCTCTATAAATAAAAGGGGGAAATTTAAAAAAAAATATAATGAGAATGAAAGCGAGTGTGCGTGTGAGAATGTAAAAATATTAAAAGTACTGTACTGGTTGGTCAAGAATAGCTTTATAGTAATTAACCATTTATACTGTTGATATTAATTAAGCCATTGTAATCTCAGATTTATAATTTTGATGTTATACAAAGGGAATAGAGTGTTAAAGGAAAGTGCAGAGTTTGAGGAGTTGAAAGTAATGTTAGTAAAAGGGAAGTAAGTTTTTTTTTTGAATAAATTAACATTGATTTAGTCAGCACAACAATGAGTTAGAATAACTAATTTCACCATTAACCTTCTATATTTCTGTGTCCACACAAATTCGTCTCACGATACTGGGAATCGTGTAACCTAACGTGTTACCTGATTGTGTAAAAGGTAAATTACGAGAGCGAGAAAACATCGCAAGGTAAGAGTGGCAGTATAAATTTATTTAAGCAATTTGTTTGTTTTTTAACAAATGATGACTACTGCCAGGATTTTTATATAAGAATATTATATGAAAGAGACCTATTTGTGGCACAGAGGGTAGGTGGTGGTAAACGGCGTTTTATATAAAATTGTCGAAAACAATTACGTTGCATACAAGTGTGGTTATGTTGAGTAGTATAATGTACTAGTGTAATTGAAAGTGTTCATAGTAGCACATGGCACATTGAGTGGAAAAGTAAGTTTTACATACAAAATAAGCTGAATTAAATATTTCATTGTATTAACTGTTGAATTAAATTTAATACAATGGAAAATACGGAAAACAAAGTCAGTTTGTCTGACTCAGCTGTTATAAGTGAATCAGAAATTCAGTCAGTAACTCCTATAGTAGATAAAGAAAGCTGGACGAGTCAGCTGTTATGGACAAGGTGAGAGTTCATTCAACTCCCGTCTCGACTAGGGAAAGTAATAAAACTGATGACGAAATGAGAAATTGGTTTCGTGAGATAATGGGGGAGATTAAACAAATGTCTAGTGATAATAATAAGAAATTTGATGCATTAAATAATCGTTTTGACACTAAATTTAATGAAATAAGTAGCAACATCAATAAACGCTTTGATATTAATGACATGAAGTTTAATAGGAATGAAGCTGAACAGAATGGGAAACTAAATGACATAAATAAACGTTTTGAAATACCCAATGAGATATTTGAAACTAAATGTAACGATTTAGTACAAAGTATAGAGGGTATGGGAGTGTGGAGAATAAATACAGGTAAGTGCAGTATAAACAGAAATAACGAAGTAACAGACGATATAGGTGTCAATAAAAGTGAGTTAATAAATAGTGGTGATAAAAATATAGTAGTAGTTGAAAAGGTAAGTGAGAATAACAGCGAGATAATTAAAAATGGGGTGTTAGAGAGTAACCGAGTAAATAATAATAGTGGCGATGAAGTTTTAGAGAGTAGTAATAAGATAGTGGTTGAAGAGAGGTTAGGTTTACAAAGGGCAAATTTTCCCAGTGATTTAAATGGAGTAAAGACTCCATTAATGAGTTATGAGGACAGAGTTTCCTCCCGTGATTATACAGACGAGGTGTCTCTAAGTAGGCCCCCTAGTTCTCATAAGTTCCCTGGAAGAATCAGAATGTGTCATGATAACGTTATGTTGCCTTTTGTGTGGATTGAGAGAGAAAAAGTGAGATGGTGTTACGATGAGAGGTATTGTGAGAGAGTGGTAGAATTATTCACATTGAGAGAGAGAGAGAGAGAATATTATTTGATGTTGTTAGAAATTACGAAGAGCTACTAGAGAAAATAAAGAGAGAGAGAATTAGTAATATTGTTGACTTACCTTGTTATGAAGATAGTGCAGAAATAAATAATGATAACGTTGATAATTATATTGAATCCTTACCTGTGCACAGACGTGGAATATTAATAGTAGATGATTCTGAAAATGAGAGGTTAAAATGCTTAAGGGTGATCGATAATAATACAGACAGTGACAAGACCAAAACTAATGATGTAGACAGGTTATATGATTTAATAATAATGTGAGATAATCCAGTAGATTATTATGCGGGTATAACGGAACAATGTGAAATTGTAAATAGTTATTATAATAATAATAACAAAATGAAAATAATTAAAAGTGAAGTGTGTTATAAAAACATAAGACTAACTTACGATGATGGTGGTTAGACAATCAGTGAATGAACATTTAATTATTTTAGTTTATGGTAACTACTTGGCAAAGTTATGTAATGAGGTGTGGTAAACAATAATATAATATGACGAAAATTGTAAATAAATTTATAGTGAGATTAATTGTGTTTGTATAATAGGTTATGTGGTACTTTGTAGTTCATATAAACAATGTATGTATGCAAGGTGAATTGGTTATATAATAATGATAATAATAATAATATTTTACCAGACTAAATAAATAATGAGAATAATTATGAAGTTTATAATGCAAATGAATTGTAATTATTTTGGAGTAAGGTGATTAAAGTAACTTTGTGTTTTAAAAAACTGATTGCATTAAATATTTGAGATGAATTAATTAATTAATTAATTAATGTTGTCTAGATAATTTTTGATAATGAATTTAAATTATTTTTATAAGATTTGAACTTGATAATAAATAGTAAATGAGTAAAAGTAAAAATATGTGTAGTTGTTGAGTCATATGGTTGTTATATAATGTTTCAGAAGGTACATATGGTTTTGTACATTATATTTGTGGTGAGAATTGTTTATAGTTTGAGTCTATGACAAGTGATGATGTGTTCATTTGATGGAATGATTAACCATATGTAAGTATGAATTTTAAAATGAAGTGAAGAGCTTAAAATGAGTAAAATGTTTTAATAATGGAATTAAATGAGTTTAAAAGGTTTTAAATTAGGTGATTAAATTAATTTGAGGTAGTTATGAATTTTCTAGTGTAATTTTTTTCAATGAACATATTAGTGTAAAATGTGGAAAAAGATGGAGTTTGGGTGATGATTATTTTAATAAGGCATTGAGTCAGTCAGAGTTAACCTTAAAAGGGTGTTAGACAAAATAAGAATTTTGGAATAAAAGTAATACAGAAACGGAGTATTAGTAGGGACACAGTAGTGAGAGTGATTGTATGTAAAGAAAGAGAGAGTGATGAAAGTGGATAGTAAATAGGCTAGCAGGGTACATATATTTTGTAGTGAGGGTGGAGGTATAAGAAGTCCTCAACGCAAGGCGTTGTGGCGGGTAGTAGAGTGTTTTAGAAGAGTGTCTGCCGATATACCCGGGAGGAGCAAGAAATTATAAATGTGAATTAAAGGTGAGGGAACACACATCCTAGGTACAAAGAGGGTATCAGGTATTTAGTAATAAGAGGAGAATGATTTAAGTGGAGTTAGAGAATTTAGTGGAGGTAAATATTATTGAGAGATCGGTGTCACCCTATGCAAATCCGTTAGTGGTTGTTAGAAGGATGAAGGTGGGTAAGGTTATATCTAAATGCCCATTCAATAAATCAAATCATGGTGAATGACTAAGAATCACCCGAACAAATTAATGATGAAAATGCTTAATAGAAATTCATAGTTGAAATGTAATAATAAATGTAACAAGTGAAAGATGTGATAGAATTTGAAACTAAAGTAAAACTGTAAGGTGTGTAATTTTTAGTCAAATTTGAATTTGGAATGTTATGTAAAGTGAATGTTGATAATAGATTTGAATTTGTGGAGAATTTAATGGTACAATAAATGATAAATAATTAAAGGTTGAAAAAAAAAATGTAAGTAGAAATTATAATGCAACAGTTGGAAAATTTAATTAAAAAATTGAAGTAAAGTATATTATGTTTTCATGTTCTCTATTTGAGGTTATGCTACTTTGATAAGATATAAGCTGATTCATAGTGTTCTGTGTATATTATATTTTTGTAATCAGTTTATAGTTGCAATCGATTTTATGATAGTAATGTTTTTTATTTTTTAATAATTGTCAATATATAATTATGAATGTTTATAATAAAAATTAAATTCATTTAAAAGATATAAATTTTGGCAGTAAATTTAAAAGTTGGAAATATGTGTAATGGATTGGAATAGTTTATTTTTTGACTTGAAATGAATAATAAATAGTAGACAATTAAATTTAAATGATTAAAATATCTGAGAAAAATCCAAAATTGAAATGATAATGCAAGATATATAGTTAAAATGTTTAATTATTAAAAATTGAAAGATTAGCAATGTTTATTTTGAATATAGGTTTTTGTGAAATATAAATGTTTACTTGATTGGGAAAGTAATAAATTGTAATAAATAACAAATGTAATATGTTTATGTTAAGAAGGTACATATATATGCAACCAGTACTTTGCTAAAGGCAAATCAGTACGACTAAGAGGAAACAAGTCAGTTAAGGTTATGGTATGGTGAAGAGCCAGTTATTGATATTTTTTCTTGAATGTTATAGAGTTTGGTGATACTGTGGCGGGTGCCTGTGTGACTTTGCTGTGTTGGGATCTCGAGAGGGAAGTCCAGTAATGTCATTCAGGTGCAGCCATAGTCACCGGACTAGGGGGGTAAGTTACCCATGATTTATAAGGATTTAAGAGGGGTTGTTGGCGCCCTATCCTAGCTGATCCTCTTAGGTTTTAGGCAATGAGAGTTTTTCTGTTTCAACAGAAAACCTTTCATTGGGGGGGGGGTATTGAAATGGGGCAAACTCATGGTTTATTTTTATTTCATAATAACAATTTGTAACCAACCCATGCTAGGCAACAGTCGTGATCACGAAAGGCTGCCTTTTTTGAACACCTTGTAGTCAGTGCGGTACCAAGTCGTACGTGTCGCACAAAAGCAATTAAAGAGTCTGGGAATGTTAAGTATCAGAAGGGGTGCATATTCATGCGGACGCGCGCACGTGTGGGCCACCGTTCACACGAATAAGTCACGTATAAAAATTCCTTATCGCCAGGTACGAGAGGACAAGCCGCAAGATGCACCCAGCCAATCACGAGCCAGGTAGCCGGATACAGAAAGATGCTGAGCCATGTTGAAAAGTTAAGTTGACGTCGAACTTCCGAGCCGTGCAGGTGCGTCAATGCGCGGTTCGCCGAAAACCTGTACTCAATAATGTAAACCGACCGGCCGAACATAAAAATGTGTATTTGAATTGTGTTCAAATAATGTGTGTGAGCAACTAGCAGTCGACAAAAGCCCTCAGACGGCGCGGTTCTCTATATCAGTGCTCGAGCAAAATTTTAAAGTCGGGCGACTAATAAAAAGTGAATGGACGTAAGACAGAAATAAAAAATGTGAACAAAAGTAATAAACCTAAAGTGAACCAAAGCGAATTAACGATAGTGTTGCAACCACGTGAAGACGGCCACAGCAGTAATGCTCAAAACAGAGAAGTAACTATTGTAAATTTAATCAAACGAGAATTAAAGAAAGAGCTCTATAAATAAAAGGGGGAAATTTAAAAAAAAATATAATGAGAATGAAAGCGAGTGTGCGTGTGAGAATGTAAAAATATTAAAAGTACTGTACTGGTTGGTCAAGAATAGCTTTATAGTAATTAACCATTTATAATGTTGATATTAATTAAGCCATTGTAATCTCAGATTTATAATTTTGATGTTATACAAAGGGAATAGAGTGTTAAAGGAAAGTGCAGAGTTTGAGGAGTTGAAAGTAATGTTAGTAAAAGGGAAGTAAGTTTTTTTTTTGAATAAATTAACATTGATTTAGTCAGCACAACAATGAGTTAGAATAACTAATTTCACCGTTAACCTTCTATATTTCTGTGTCCACACAAATTCATCTCACGATACTGGGAATCTTCTGATTAAGGGGAGTTAGATTGTTTTGAAATTATTAAAAGATTAATTAATGGGAAGGGTACGAAAGTTTTACATATTTTAACTTAAAAAATATGTTGGCAACCTTGAACTTCTGATTGTGTAAAAGGTTAGAGAGCGAGAAAACATCGGAAGGTAAGAGTCTGGCAGTATAAATTTATTTCAGAAATTTGTTTGTTTCTTCACAATATAATTATAATTATCAAACCTTATGTTTCCTGTATATTGTACAGTTTGTTTTGTATTACAATACAGTCTGGTTTGGAAAAAGTGTTCTTTAAAAATTATTCAGTAACACTGACTATGTTTAAGGTTGACTTAGCCGAATTACCTCCACTGTTCTGTCGTCCACGAAGAAGTCCAAAATTAATGGGTGGTGGAGGAGATACTAGTCGTCGGCAGTCATCTGTTCCTAGAGGGATTAGTGTTGATAGAGGTGTGCCAGAATCATTTCATGGTCCAGTGCGTAGGTTTATTCGTGAGTCTAGATCCTTGGATCCCTTTCCAGACAAGCGTTTGGATGGACTTTCAGTTTGCAAGAGAAGCTGTCATTCATTGCAGGTTAATAGCATTTCAGATTTACTAAAAATATAAGGTAAACACTAGCAAACTCTTATACACGTGTGTATACTCTTATACAGTTTGTAAATAATATAAGTAAAAAATGTATTTCAGTTTGTATACTATAACACTATTTTTGTAGTACAGTGACATCTGAAGTGAACGGATACCTGTAGTAGGAGTACTAGAATTATTGGTTAGTGTGACGAGGGTCTCTTATGCATGTGACTTAACTATATCAGGATACCATAATTTTGGCAAAGATTTGATACATGTTCTGGTTATCCTCTAATTAAAAATGTAACAAAAATTCATTGATGAAGTTAGGTTTTATTGATCACTAAAAATGATCTAAACAAAAAAAAAGTCATTAACTTAACAGTAGAGTAATTATAAAACTTAATATAAAACATCGCGTTTTAAAAATTATGTATCCTTTGCTCTGAAAATTTTCAAATTTATGATTTGTTTTTCCATGTATGAGATTAATTCTATCATAATATTAAGTCCAACATGTCTATTTTGTGTATTTGTTAAAGTTTTTAATTGTTTATAATTTATTGTACCAGTTTTTCACTATATTTTTAAAACCAATAGGTTCAACTTAGTGACATTGCTATAACCCTATGTTTTTCCAGGGTTGGCATGTTTAAACCCCTAGGTTTAAACCACTTGGGGTTTTTTTTAGAAAAAAAAAACAAATTGGTTTTTATTAATTTTTTGTAAGATTATACTTATAAAAAAAAGAAACACTAACAAACATTATTTAAATTTAAATAGCGCGCGTGCAAAAGCATTTGAAGCAGAATACAAAACAGAGAGAAAGGGTTCTTGCTGACATACACATTATGACCAAGCCGAGCACGTGCGGTCCGAATTTTCTTTGATGTACCGCCTCCCGAGCGAATACGAGCGCAGGCAAACGAATGCGTTCATTCGCCTTCGTTTTGACGTACACACTGAGTGAACGTATGCGTTCGCTCGCGTGCGCCTAGTGTGTACATACCCTAACATGATTCCCCGAATTCATGGCGTATGGGATTCCCTAAATCTTGGCGTACGTTATTCCCCGAATACGCTTGTATGAGAAAGAGACGTGTAATTTTCATTTGCTGTTCAGAAGTGAACTGATGCGCTACAATGAGTGGAAGAAAAAGAGATTTAGTGTGGCTGTATTATGATGAACTCAAAAATGAGGGAGGCAGAAAAGGACACAGAGCTAAATGTAAAAAATGTGGACTTGAATTAGAAGGCCAAGTAAGCAGATTGAAAAAGCATATAGAAAAGTGTAAAAGTGGAACCGTCGGAACCAATAGTGATGACGATGGTAAGTATGTTAATTTTATTTTTTTTAGTGGAACCTCTCTAGAACGATATCCGATACAACAATAACTCCCTCTACAACGATGCTTTTGAAAATCCTCGGCCCATCATCTATAAGGTATAAGGCTAATGTATAACGCCTACCGTTACAATGATATCCTGTATAACAATAAATCCCTCTACTATGATACTGATACGCAGTTTTATAACGATAATTGTCATATATTTCAGCCGAAATACAGCAAAATACTATATACAAAATTAAGTTTTCGCTGCACAAACTCAAGGTCAACATTGTTGTATCACTTCATAAGCTAATGTACAGTTTTGACTTTTGACGGAGCTGTACAGTTTCTGCGCGTTTGGCTCGGAAATCATACACTGAAAAACTTTTTACACTAAACTAGCAGGATGTGATGCATCTATATTTATCTAAAAATAAAAAAATCTAAAAAACTATGTCTATATTTATCTAAAATAAATTGTGAAGTTTTTATACACTTATTTTAATGATGCAACATCAAATAAAGGATCATAATTACAAAAACTGTGGAAATTTTTCCAAAATAAAACGTGTTGAAAATTTTTTTATGTTTTAAACAAGAAGGGGAAAATTTTCTATGGAATCATATATTGATATAATAATGTAAAAGATTTTTTAAACATATATATACATACACTATATCAAATAATGCATATATTCAACAACAAAAATTGCATAAGTATAGACTAGACACTATAAAAGATGCGCGGCAAAAACAATGATTTAATTAACAAAATATTTATCTATATCTATAAAAATGAATGTTTGTTTCTTTCTTTGTCCCGTATGCGTTCCTATACCATGCATCCGATTGCGATGAAACTTCGGTGAGTTGTTGTGCGCACGCTCGCGAAGGTTTATGAATTTTTTTCGATGCGGTCCTTTGGGGGGTTCTTGGGGTCTTCCTCATCTCCTCCTAAACCACTGGACCGATTTCAACCAAACTTGGCACAAATATTTTATGCAACGGGAGAACCAACATAGGGTAGGTGTTTTTTCGATGGGGTCCTTTGGGGTCTTCCACATCTCCTCCTAAACCACTGGACCGATTTCAACCAAACTTGGCACAAATATTTTACGCAACGGGAGAACCAACATAGGATAGGTGTTTTTTTCGACGGGGTCCTTTGGGGGTCTTCCACATTTCCTCCTAAACCACTGGACCGATTTCAACCAAACTTGGCACAAATATTTTACGCAACGGGAGAACCAACATAGGATATGTGTTTTTTCGATATGATCCTTCGGGGGGTCCTTTGGGGTCTTTCACATCTCCTCCTAAACCACTGGACCGATTTCAACCAAACTTGGCACAAATATTTTACGCAAAGGGAGAACCAACATAGGATAGGTGTTTTTTCAATGGGGTTCTTTTGGGGGTTCTTTGGGGTCTTCCACATCTCCTCCTAAACCACTGGACCGATTTCAACCAAACTTGGCACAAATATTTTACGCAACGGGAGAACCAACATAGGATATGTGTTTTTTCGATATGATACTTTGGGGGGTCCTTTTGGAGGTCCTTGGGTCTTTCACATCTCCTCCTAAACCACTGGACCGATTTCAACCAAACTTGGCACAAATATTTTACGCAAAGGGAGAACCAACATAGGATAGGTGTTTTTTTGATGGGGTTCTTTGGGGTCTTCCACATCTCCTCCTAAACCACTGGCCCGATTTCAACCAAACTTGGCACAAATATTTTACGCAACGGGAGAACCAACATAGGATATGTGTTTTTTCGATATGATACTTCGGGGGGGGGGTCCTTTTGGAGGTCCTTTGGGTCTTCCACATCTCCTCCTAAACCACTGGACTGATTTCAACCAAACTTGGCACAAATATTTTACGCAAAGGGAGAACCAACATAGGATAGGTGTTTTTTCGATGGGGTTCTTTGGGGTCTTCCACATCTCCTCCTAAACCACTGGACCGATTTCAACCAAACTTGGCACAAATATTTTACGCAACGGGAGAACCAATATAGGACAGGTGTTTTTTTTTTATACGATCCTCTGGGGGGTCCTTTGGAGTCTTAAAAAACTAACTTATTAGATCTGGTTACTATGGCAACCCAATGGAATAGATTCTGTTCTAAATATATTATCGCATTAAATTGAAGACCACGCGAACGAAGTCTTTATATATCATATATATATACAAACACTTTCTTTCTTTGAGTGGCATTGCAACGCATGCCGGGTACTCGCTAGTATTAAATAATTTTTGAAATTTTACTGTTATTTTAAGGAATCAAAACATTCTTAAAAGTTATAAATATATTAAATATTTTTAACAGTCTAATTTGTACCACTGCAGCTGTCATAATTCCTAAACTGTATTACAGTAATACAAATAATATGTGTGAGTTTTTTTAAATAGATCTGATAAAATTTTTCCTATTTTGATAATATTCAAACTTTTTGAAAAAATTGCGATTTAATATTTTCGAAAGTTGAAAATGGTCCATTGTACCCCCAACCCTATGTTTAAAAAACCTAATTTTTTGATAAATTGTATTCAGTGTACTGTCAGTTTGCAGCCAGATCATTCAACGGTAACTTACATACCGTTTAGTTCCAAACATCGTGTCATGATTGCTGTAGTACATTCGGTTGTGCGTTATCTTTCTTCTAGTGTTGTCTGCGTAATTCAGTAAAAATAGTTCGATATGGCACCACGTACATTTAACAATTTTTTTTATTTTTTCCAGACACACAGACACAAAGGGAATTAACAGATACCAGTCAATTTTAAGTATGTACCCCAAGTAAGGCAAAAAAGGCTGCTTCATCTTCATTACATACATTTGTTGTGAAAACTACATCACAAGAAAAAGATTTATTAGATCTCCAAGCAGCTCGATTGGTTTATGCTACCAATATGGCATTTCGCAGTGTTGAACATCCACAGTTTATTCAATTAATGAAGCAACTGCGTCCCAGTTATAATCCTCCGAGTAGAAGAGAAATTGGAGGTACTTTGTTGGATACAATTTATATGGAAGAAAAACACAAGTGCTCAGAAATGTTACAAAATAAAATTGTTTGTGCAGGGATTGATTGTTGGTCAAATGTCCACAATGAACCAATTGTGTGTGTTACTGTAACAACTGCAACAGGTGATACATATTTGGTAGACACAGTTGATACCTCAGGAAATTCACACACATCTGAATACTTGGCAGAGATTGCATGTAACAGCATCAAGAAATGTGAAGAAGAACTAAAGTGTTATGTGCGTTCAGTTGTGACTGATAATGCTAATAATGTTGCAAAAATGCGACAATTATTAGAAAATCATGATGACTTAAATGTAATAACATATGGTTGTTCTGCACACGTTTTGAATCTCCTTACAAAAGACTGTCAATTTCCAAATATCAAGGAACATGTTCTTGTTATCGTTAAGTATTTTCGAAACAACCATTTTGCAAATGCTCTCTATAGACAATCAGAGCCAAACCTCATTATGCCAGCTAACACTCGTTGGAATAGTTTAGTGGATTGTTTGCAGGCTTATATCAAAGGCTGGTCTGTGCTTTTTAAAATCTGTGAAGACCATCGAGATAAAATTGATGATAACGTGCAAAGCAAAGTCGCTAATGTTATGTTAAAAAGAAATGTGGAAGATGTGATTGCTATATTAAAGCCTATTAGTGTAACACTTGATAAAGTACAACGCAATGAATGTCCTATCGCCCATTATTTATGGAAACAACTTAAAAAAGAATTCTGGGATGCTACACAAGATGAAACCATCAGACAAAAATTTATCAACAGGTACAACATGGCATTAACTCCAGCTCATTTTCTTGCATACATAATTGATCCAAAACAGATTATTAATACTGAAGCCCACTTACAACTAACTGAAAATGAGAAGAAAATTGGGGTGTATTTTGCATGTTCAAAGTATGCATCAGCTTATCTTCTCCCATTGATAATCAAATTTCAAGCCAAAGCTTCTCCATTTGTTATACTACTAAAATGCAATATAATATCTTTACACTTAGGCAATAAATTCAAAGGTCGGGCGCCATCTTGTAGTTTTACTTACCTTTAAAGTTATTACAAGGGCAGGAATTCGTTTAAGCGAACTCTTGAGTAGCGGAAAGTGTTATGTGAAATAATAATACTTTCTTAAATTGTTTACCATATGACATTACCGTTTAATATTGTTTAGTTACACAACATGTGATCCGTGCGAAATATGCACGCTACTATATGATAGATTGCGCCATGAAACACAGTTCCTCTATACAAAATTTCCCCTCAAACATTTCAATATCCCTCCAAAATACATAATATGAAAATGTTGTTACTATATATTATAACAATGTTAAACATATCTATATATGCATAAATTTTAGTGAAAAATGATCACAACCCAGCACTTGTTAATAATATCTGATAATTATTTTGTTCACGCTCTCTCTCTCTCTCTCTCTCATTCTCTGGTACAATTTTTTGTTTTTTATGAGCTCATTTTTTATTTAATGAATAATTTTGGTCATTAATTATGAATTTACTGAATTGGTCATTTATTTTCTTTGATATTTAAGTGTGTAAAATTATTGGACAGCTGATACTTAGCTTCCGGTTTTGGGTAGATGTCACCGCACTACTCGAATCCTGTCATCGTTTAAAATCTGATTCTTTACATTGTCTTCACACTTTGGCAGATTTAGCTGCACGTAGAAGTCCGGACCGCTGCTAGATTCTTACGGTTTCACTCGGCCGATGACACCTACTCAAGCCCAGTTACAACATCAACATTACCGATATTTCATCAATAGTTATTAAACCACTTTTGGTGGTGTAAAATTTACACAAACACTCTTAGTGAATATGCCGGCCAGCTCGGTTCACTGTCTGGACGAAAATGACCCAGAGTCTTTGTTAAACATTGCGTAGGTGGGGCGAAACTACGTCACGAGTTCTTTGTTCCGCAGCCAAACCCAGTCGCATACAACGCGTCTTGCATTCCTTCATCTGACGTAATCATGGGTTGGTCTTGTTTACTGCTTATCGATGACAAATAGTTTTTTGCGACATTTGTAGCTTCTCAGCGAATTCGACCGAAATCCTGTTAATTCCAAAGTGCGTTGTTTAAAATATTCTATAGTTTATTCACCAAAACTTTATAGGGATTATGAAATAAAATTATTATTATTACAAAATAAATGGTTAGGGAATAAAAATACAATAATTATGGTTTTTAGGACCAGAGATTTACAAAAGTATGATTGTACCAGAATTGTACCATCACAAAACCCCCTCAATGAAAGATTTTATGCCGAAGCATAAAAACTTTCATTGACACATTCGTACTTCCTAAAGGGATCAGCCAGAATATGTCGCCACAACCCCCTTACAATTTATATGAAAAGAAATACAATAACTCACCCGTGGTCCGATGATGATGACAGTACCTGCATGACCTTACTGGACTTCTCCTTCGAGATCCCAACACCATAAGGCCAATCAGGCGCGTAACGCTCCTGCTCTGACACGCTGGCCAGCTCAGGTCCGCCGTCACAACATCACCAAACACTAAAACAATAAATTAAAAATATCAAAATAGTGGCTTGGTATATGCTATATCCCTAACCGATCTGTTTCCCCTTAGCTATGTGCTGGTTTGCGTTAAGAAGCACTGGGTTTGCTTGAAATATAATCAACAAGAATTATATAGAAGTGCCATTCTCTTCATTGACTATCCTTTAATTTTTTTAAATCGTTTCGATTCCCATCGATAATAATTAACTCTTTCTGTTTCATAATTAATGTAATTATAAAAGAAACAAATATCTAAATAAAATACATGGATATAATTAATATATATATATCCCAAATTTATGGATATAATTACCTAAATCTCCCTTTAAAGTAATTACTCAAACAGGGAGAAAAACATTTTATAGAAAAAAAAATAATTAATAAAATCTGATTGAAATTAATATTATTATTATTATTATTATTATTATTAACAGTTAATAACTGGCGCTGTTAATAATATCTACCCCTCTTTCTCCTCCACACACTCTATTTCCCCCCCTGAACTGTTACGTTCAGTTGCCTCCACAAGGACTGAGGCAGAAGGAGTGAGCACTTTTTTCTTTTCTCTCTCTCCCATCCTTGCTTCAGCTTTACAAAACCTTCAGGGTATGTACACTTTCATTCTTATAATATGCCCCTAAGGGCTACCACCCCTACTGAGGTGAAGTAGCCTATGCAAACAAAGAATCTTAGATTCCCCTGAATCTCCCATTAAATTTCCAAGTTTAACCAATTTTATAGGCAACCAACCATGGTCAGGTTAACAATTGCTGGCCACAGCTGGTTGTCGTCCAGAACCACGATTAGTGTTGGTAAGACAGTAATCGCCCGAAATATGGGGAATCGCAATATTATGACACATTGTGTCTTATGTAGTCCCATTTGGAACTACCCTACAACTAACAGGTTATACATATAAATCCATTACAAGAAACACATATTATAAACATAATAATCATATTATCACTGTTCATAAAACAGTCTCAATATATCACCATAGTATCACTATGTCCTTTTAACCCCGTAAGGTTGTTACTTCAAGATAAAATATAAATATGATTTCAAAATTCAAATATCATAAAAAAAAATTGATTTCTTTCTTTAGTTTACATAATTAAATTTGTAGACACTTTTCAAGTTCCAACTTTCACTTTTCAAAACCAATACCTTTTCACTACAGAATAACAAGTACAACAATGGATCATCTTATATTTCTAGGTTATACTAAAAAAAATAACTCCGTAATGAGTTAAAGTTTTAAGTTACAAAATTTTATATGTTCTATTCTATAATTTTTAGAATAAACTAATGTTCGTGGAAAAATGCCAATCATAGTTTTTTTTTTTTTTTTTTTTTTTTTTTACTAGGGGTCCCCCTCCCCGTTCAACAGTACAAATTAAATTTCTACTTGCACCAATTTGTGGAGTAAGACCATCGTTGCTTTCACCCCCAGATGGCAGTTCCGCCAACCATGGTCCGCCTCCAGAATGCCAAAATCCACGATCAGAGGTGGTGAGTCGTGATCGCCCGAAAATGGGGGAGAGTCCCTTCTGGAAAAATAATATATATCCAATTAATACTCATACACTCGCTAATATCAAAAGCAAAAACAACAATATACCTAAGATGACCAGTACAATTTTAAATTTGTAGCATTGTGTGTTCCTACTATCTCTCAAGTTACGTTGTTCTGCAACACATAAGAATTTTGCATTTTAATCTCTACTACCTCATACGGACCTCCGTTCCGTATAATAGAAAGAACTTCTTGATTTCTTTGTCTTACGCACTCGATAAGTCATGCCTTTTTACTAATACCATTTGTCCTATATTATACTTAACCCACTTACCTCTTGCGTCGTGTCTACGTTTTCTCTGTTCACCTTTGCTGATTAAGTTTTCGTTAGCCAACCGGATTTTAATGTTTACATCAGTTGTCCTGCTCTCATGTGGATAGTCGAACAGTTGTTCCAAAATTCTTGGGGGGCGTATTCCTCTTACCAACTCATGAGGTGTATAGCCGGTGGACTCGTGGGTGGTACTGTTTAGCCAAGTTTCTACCTTTCTTACATACAATGGCCATTCGCTGTGTTTAGCGTGACAATAGGCTCTGAAGATCCTGCCTATTTCTCTCATTACACGCTCAGCCTGGTTAGACTGGGGATGATACACAGCCCTATGCTTCGTGAGGATGCCTTCCCATCCTAAGGTCTGGCGCCGTCTTCCACTGATGAACTGCGGCCCATGGTCTGATAAAATTACCTTTGGCTTACCCACGTTAATCATATAATCTTTCGTCACCTTTTCACTCAATACCTTACTGGTAGCTCTTACAATCACCTCACGCTATACAATTTTACATATTTTGAGAAAGTGTCAAGCAATACAAATATATAAACTACTCCGCCTCTACCTTTCGGCAATGGTCCAAATAAATCCACAGCAACTAAATCGAAAGGTCTTTCTACCTTAATATAATTTAACTCACCTTCCACTCTGTAGTTTACCACCTTCGACTTTTGACACAAGTCACAACTCTTCAGCAGCTGTCTCACTCGTCTCTCCATATTCCTGAAAATACATGATTCTTTTAAAACATTCACACACTTTTTAGCCCCAACATGACCATATCTTATATGACAATCCCATATAATCTTCTCCTCCAACACTGCTGGCACTACTAATCTCCAGTCACGCTCACCCCCTACTACCTTCTTGAACAACAACCCTTTGTAAATTTGAAAATATTGATTGTACTCTGAGTCATCCAACTCTGTCTCCAAACTGTGTATTATTTTCCCAGACTTACCATCTGCTCTCTGCATGGTTTTGATATCCTTCAACTCTTCTCCAAAGATCCTGTCTTCTCTGCTAATCTGAAAAATTTCAATTTCTTTTAAATCCCTACCTGTTTTATTATTCTCACAATCTACTCTGGAAAGAGTGTCGGGCACCTTATTCTCGGTTCCTTTAATATACTCCCACTCGAAGGTATACTCCTGCAAAACAAGTACCCACCTGGTTAATCGACTGTGAGCAAGTTTACAAGTGTTGAGGAATGACAAAGCTATATGATCTGTTCGAATAATTGTTTTGTTGCCTAAGATGTATGTTCTGAATTTGCCGACTGCGAACACAATACTGAGCAATTCTTTCTCCGTTGTGGTATAATTCTTTTCGGCAGGCAACAATGATCGGCTGGCGAACGCAATGGTTAGATGTTCCCCCCCTCATCATCCTCCTGATACAGTTCCACGCCTACGGCTACATTGCTGGGGTCTGTCTGCAAATAAAACACTTTATCAAAATCCGGATGGTTCATCATAATCATATTACTAAATTTTCTTTTTATTTCTTCAAAGGCTCCACGCTCCACGTCTCCCCACTTCCATTGTCTGTTCTTTTGCAATACAGCACTTAACTTTGCTGTGATTTGTGCGTAGTTCCTTTGAAATTTTCTATAAAAGTTGCACAGCCCAAGAAAACTCTGAAGTTGCTTGATGTTTTGTGGTTCAGGGAAGCACATAATAGATTCGACCTTGTCCGGGTTGGCGGAAATTCCTTCCGATGTAATAATGAATCCTAGAAAATTAATCTTTGTTTGTAAAAATTTGGACTTGTCCCAATTTACGGTTAAGCCTCCCGCTTCTAATTTTTCTAACACATACTTTAAATGTTCTAAATGGTCTTCAAATGTCCGTGACGCTATCAAAATGTCGTCCACGTATACTGTGAGAAAATCTAAATCTTTTGGTCTCAAAATTCTATCCAAACATTTAATGAAACTAGCTACGCTGGTATTTAGCCCAAAGGGTAGTCGCTTAAACTGATAATTTTTCCCATTAAATAAAAATGCTGTGTATGGCCTACTTACCTCTGCTAATGGTACTTGCCAATATCCGGCCGTCAGATCCAATGATGTCATGAACCTCACTCCACTAAACTTTTGAAATATTTCATTAATGGATTCAGGTGATTCCCGGTCTGGTATGATGATCTGATTTATCTTCCTTGCATCTAAACACAATCTTACTCCTCCATCTTTTTTAATTACCACCACCAATGGATTTGAGTAGTGAGATACTGACCTCTCGATGATTCCACCTTCCATCATCTTATCCAACTCTTCTTGCACCGCTCGTCGTTTAGAGTAAGGCTCCGCTGCATGAATGGTGTGTGTTCCCTAATCTGTAACATACATTCATAATTTTTTTCCCTTCCTGGAATATCGGCAAACACTCTCTTAAACTGCTCTATTACCTGCCATAACGCTATACGTTGGCCACTCCTTATCACCTCACCCCCACTACAGAATTCATCCGCCCTTATCTCCCATACTGCATTATTTATATTGCTCATTTCATTATCAACATCTTCAAAATACTCACCCTCTCTACAAAAATTTATTTTAGTATCTATGTTATTCTCAACTACTCGCTTCTGTAACAATTTCATACCAGTTGTTCTAACTTTATTTATCACATTTTCAAAATTAATTTTAACAGACCGATCACCCCCATCTAGCTCTAACACCTTCCCTTTAAAATTTATTACAGCTTTATTTCTTTGTAAAAAATCATTTCCTAAAATGATATCTAAACTTAACCCCTTGACTACCAAAAATGTATTATCAAAATTCATATCTCCAATTGAGAAACTTAAATGTATCTGTTTTGTCACCCTTTTACTACGTACCCCCGTTACTCCTATTACTGTAACCCCTGCTACGGGTAGAACTGGAATATTCTTTTTAAATTCTTTTAACTCACTTAAAATGTTCTCAGCTATTACTGAAATCTCACTTCCTGTATCAACAAGTGTTTTAAATTTCCTATTTTCTATTGTTACCTGGATTTCCGTGAGTCCAGCTCTCACCTCCAATGTTGTGTTACCTTCCTCCTCCAACAAGTCAGCAACGATATCGGTTGTTATAACGTTAGATTGTACATCTTCTAATGGTCGGACCTCATGAGCTTGCCTGAACAGTGGTCGGGTCCTATTTACCACTGTCGACTTCAGTTTTCCGGCTGTAGCCTGTTGTTACTGGTGGTGGGTACCTGGTGTCCCCTTGTCGGTCCCTGGTTATGGTTTGGTGTTCCTCGGGTACTCGGTGCTCCTCTGGTTGTAGGTACGAACTGCTTTGGGTTGTTACTCCTTGGTTCATTTCTTGGTGTTTTGCATTGGTAACAGTGTTGCATGTAGGCACGGTTCCCCTTCCTACACCTAGAACAACTCCACTCGCCTGGTTGCTGTAAATCAGTACGATACATATGTTTATTATCATTATTATTATAATAAGGCCTTGGCCGATTAAACTCGATGTTATGATTATTTATATTCTGTTGTATGGGTCGTCTACCCATTTCACGGTCATTAATGCTTTGTAGTATATCTAATACTCTTTCAAGCTCATTTAAATTTTCTTTTTCTTTGGTCATTAAAGTAACCTGCACCTCTCTTGGTAAGTGCTTACTCACGTATCTAACGAATAACTTAAACGGTATGGGCGGCTCTAAGTATTTTACCTTGTTATAAAGTTTAATTACATATATTGTGATGTTATTGTTATTAGGGTTACGTCCCATGAAATTACCCGCTCCCATAATGCGGCTTCTTAAAGTTTCCTGCTCTTCTTCCGTCCAATATTTGCCCTTAAACGCTTTCTCAAAAGTGTCATAACAATCCCATTCTAACCTATGAGCCTCAGCCCATATTACTGAATTCCCCTTGAAACACTTGACTATTTTAGTTAATTTCACTTCCCAACTACTGCTACTAAAATAATTATAATCCCGTGTCTGATTCAAAAAACGCATGGGATGTATCACCCTGTTTTCATGGCTAAAATTTTCTAGTTCTATTTCATTATAGAAATCCCTAGTCACTACCACTCTATCATTAATACTTGAAATATTTTTATGAATTTCCCCCCGTAACTCATTTTTCACACTGGTTAAACTATTAGCAATTAAATCATATTTATCATGCACATCCATATTATTTTGTATAGCTAAATCATCAATTTCTTTGATCTTACTTTGTAACAGACTTAGTCTACTCTTGGTATTTCTTTCATGTTCTGATATTGTATTATCTATAGTTTCAATATTCTTTGTAATGTCTACTACATTTGATTCAACTTTCTCTAAGTGACTTTGCAAAACATTTGTTTTCAGTTCTACTTGGTTACTCACTTCAACATTTGTTTTAATCTCTATTTGACTTTACATAAGTTAAACATTTCTTTTCTATTTCTGTATTTTGTGACTCTATCTGATTTTTAACTGTGTCATTAACTGTCTCATAAATTTGATCAATTTTAGTATCCAATTTACTTATTTTATTATTGAATTTCTCATTAACAATTTCTAATGTGTTTTTCTGGATACTATCACAGCGTGTTTCTATTGTGTTAATTCTTTCCTCTAAGTGATAATTTTGACTTTTAATTTCAGTCTTTAATTCATTAAACTTGATATCAAAACTATTTCTGATTTCATTTTTATGCTCGTTAAATTGTTTATCAAAATTATCAAATCTTACACTCTGTTCATCGAATTTATTATTAATTCCTTTAATTTCGCTTAATAGTAAATCATTGCAGCCGTACCATCTGTCTTACTTACGTCTTGAGTTGAGATGGGGGTTATTGGAACCGGATTTAATTCAGTAACACTGGTTTGACTAATTTGGTCCAGTTTAACATCCATCTCACTCGCAACTGTTTCCTCTACGTTATCACCTTTATTGGTATTCATTTTACTTATTTTAATATTACCCGCATGCATATAACCCTATAACATAACCTCGTGGAAGTTGGGTTATGTTTACGTATTTAAAATTATGTTTATTACCTCAGATAACTTTTCCGCTCTCTTCGTAGGGTTACCCACATAAAACAAAAGTTTATGTAGTGTCCCTGTTCGGGCGCCAAATGTTATACTACTAAAATGCAATATAATATCTTTACACTTAGGCAATAAATTCAAAGGTCGGGCGCCATCTTGATAAATATAAATTTGTAGTTTTACTTACCTTTAAAGTTATTACAAGGGCAGGAATTCGTTTAAGCGAACTCTTGAGTAGCGGAAAGTGTTATGTGAAATAATAATACTTTGTTAAATTGTTTACCATATGACATTACCGTTTAATATTGTTTAGTTACACAACATGTGATCCGTGCGAAATACACACGCTACTATATGATAGATTGCGCCATGAAACGCAGTTCCTCTATACAAAATTTCCCCTCAAACATTTCAATAGCCCTCCAAAATACATAATATGAAAATGTTGTTACTATATATTACTAGCGAGTACCCGGCATGCGTTGCAATGCCACTCAAAGAAAGAAAGTGTTTGTATATATATAATATATAAAGACTTCGTTCGCGTGGTCTTCAATTTAATGCGATAATATATTTAGAACAGAATCTATTCCATTGGGTTGCCATAGTAACCAGATCTAATAAGTTAGTTTTTTAAGACTCCAAAGGACCCCCCAGAGGATCGTATCGAAAAAAAACACCTGTCCTATGTTGGTTCTCCCGTTGCGTAAAATATTTGTGCCAAGTTTGGTTGAAATCGGTCCAGTGGTTTAGGAGAAGATGTGGAAGACCCCAAAGGACCCCATCGAAAAAACACCTATCCTATGTTGGTTCTTCCTTTGCGTAAAATATTTGTGCCAAGTTTGGTTGAAATCGGTCCAGTGGTTTAGGAGGAGATGTGGAAGACCCCAAAGGACCCCCCGAAGTATCATATCGAAAAAACATATCCTATGTTGGTTCTCCCGTTGCGTAAAATATTTGTGCCAAGTTTGGTTGAAATCGGTCCAGTGGTTTAGGAAGAGATGTGGAAGACCCCAAAGAACCCCCAAAAGAACCCCATTGAAAAAACACCTATCCTATGTTCGTTCTCCCTTTGCGTAAAATATTTGTGCCATGTTTGGTTGAAATCGGTCCAGTGGTTTAGGAGGAGATGTGAAAGACCCCAAAGGACCCCCAAAATGACCCCCCGAAGGATCATATCGAAAAAACACATACCTATGTTGGTTCTCCCGTTGCGTAAAATATTTGTGCCAAGTTTGGTTGAAATCGGTCCAGTGGTTTAGGAGGAGATGTGGAAGACCCCAAAGGACCCCCCAATGGACCCCGTCGAAAAAAACACCTATCCTATGTTGGTTCTCCCGTTGCGTAAAATATTTGTGCCAAGTTTGGTTGAAATCGGTCCAGTGGTTTAGGAGGAGATGTGGAAGACCCCAAAGGACCCCATCGAAAAAACACCTACCCTATGTTGGTTCTCCCGTTGCATAAAATATTTGTGCCAAGTTTGGTTGAAATCGGTCCAGTGGTTTAGGAGGAGATGCGGAAGACCCCAAGAACCCCCCATAGGACCCCATTGAAAAAAATTCATAAACCTTCGCGGGCGTGCGCACAACAACTCACCGAAGTTTCATCGCAATCGGATGAATGGTATAGGAACGCATACGGGACAAAGAAAGAAAGAAACAAACATTCATTTTTATAGATATAGACTATATATTATAACAATGTTAAACATATCTATATATGCATAAATTTTAGTGAAAAATGATCACAACCCAGCACTTGTTAATAATATCTGATAATTATTTTGCTCTCTCTCTCTCTCTCTCTCTCTCTCTCTCTCTCTCTCTCTCTCTCTCTCTCTCTCTCTCTCTCTCTCTCTCTCTCTCTCTCTCTCTCTCTCTCTCTCTCTGGTACAATTTTTTGTAAAATGTAAAATTATTGGACAGCTGATACTTAGCTTCCGGTTTTGGGTAGATGTCACCACACTACTCGAATCCTGTCATCGTGCAAAATCTAATTCTTTACATTGTCTTCACACTTTGGCAGATTTAGCTGCACGTAGAAGTCCGGACCGCTGCTAGATTCTTACGGTTTCACTCGGCCGATGACACCTACTCAAGCCCAGTTACAACACCAACATTACCGATATTTCATCAATAGTTATTAAACCACTTTTGGTGGTGTAAAATTTACACAAACACTCTTAGTGAATATGCCGGCCGGCTCGGTTCACTGTCTGGACGAAAATGACCCAGAGTCTTTGTTAAACGTTGCGTAGGTGGGGCGAAACTACGTCACGAGTTCTTTGTTCCGCAGCCAAACCCAGTCGCATACAATGCGTCTTGCATTCCTTCGTCTGACGTAATTGTGGGTTGGTCTTGTTTACTGCTTATCGATGACAAATAGTTTTTTGCGACATTTGTAGCTTCTCAGCGAATTCGACCGAAATCCTGTTAATTCCAAAGTGCGTTGTTTAAAATATTCTATAGTTTATTCACCAAAACTTTATAGGGATTATGAAATAAAATTATTATTATTACAAAATAAATGGTTAGGGAATAAAAATACAATAATTATGGTTTTTAGGACCATAGATTTACAAAAGTATGATTGTACCAGAATTGTACCATTACACATTCATGGAATCATTTTTTCACAAATCTGTGGTGACTGAAGTTTCTGCACATGAATGGTGGAAAAGCCAAAAAGAAGCGATTGATGCTGTTAATACCGACGTATTTTCTATCATTGAACAACTGCTGACTGCTCAAGCGTCATCTGCGAGTGTGGAAAGAATTATTCTTCTTTTGGTTTAGTACATTCCAAGCTTAGAAACAAACTGGGAATGGAAAAAGCCTCGAGACTCGCGTTTTTATTTAAAATGTTTAATAGTAGTGCCAATCCTTAGCCGTGTTAGCATTTTATGAAAACTTAAATTCATATATATAAGGTGCAGATAGCCACATGCATATTTTTGTTTTTTTATATGTTATGTTGTGTTTCACATTAAAGTTGTACAAAAAGTAGTTGTGTTTTCAATGTACAAATAAAAATTCTAATAAAACAATGAGGATTGAATTAACTGGTTTAAACCAAAAAAACCTGTTTTTTTTTTTGCCAACCCTGTGTTTTTCACACACTAATAATCATCAGAAGCTGTTGCTATTTCAGCAACAAGACATGCATTTGTTAAAACACAAACTGATTTCTATGGTTGTAAGCACAGCTTAATAAAATTAAAATACAAACCTGTTAATGACAAACCTTAGCATTTGTGTCGTTCATTTACTAGTTTTGCCAATGTCAACCATATCCATCTATTGAGGGTAAGTTATTCTCAAAGGTACTCAAGTATTCCTTTTGTTTCTCTTACCTGTAGCAGGATATCTACAATTTTTTTTTGTAATCAGGCTCATTTAAAAGGGTTCAATAGTATTATTTCAGTGACTTCCTCAGCTCTTTATGAATATAATTATATTAGATAAACATATACTTTTTTTGTTAATTGTGATTGTTTTCAGTACTATTAAACTGACTACTAAATGGTTCAATATCTGTTCCTGTACTTACCTACCTTAACCATTCCAGAAAACTCAAAAGCCAGAGTCGCCACCATATTTTTACAGGCAGTATGTAGAAACTGTGTAACTGTCCTTGTTGAAACAAAACATTACATTTAAAACCAAAATTTTCCATTTACAAGAATTTTCCATGCTCATTAACGAACTCATTGAGGACATGTTAGGTTAAGGTAAGGTGACATTAATATAACTTAACTCATTCTCATTGTTATGGATATAAGATCGTTTACTGTTAATTGTATCATTAACTAGAAGCATTACATCCTTAAGTTGCACCACACTGTTATTCAAATTAAATGTATTAAGTATTGAAATTTACCAAAGACAGTTACAAAATAATGAAAACAAACACTTTAATAAAAAATACAGTGATAACAGTTACACCAAAAAACATATTAACCCATAACCGTGTATTTAACAAAAAGTATACATTGACCCATAATAAGGTGACGTATTCAGATTATACTGTTCATGGTGCAATTGCCTTGAGCATATTAACCCGTAACCGTGTATTTAACAAAAGTATATATTGGCCCATAATAAGGTGACGTATTCAGATTATACTGTTCATGGTGCAATTGCCTTAAACATATTAACCCATAACCGTGTATTTAACAAAAAGTATACATTGGCCCATAATAAGGTGACGTATTCAGATTATACTGTTCATGGTGAAATTGCCTTAAATATATTAACCCCGTATAGGAACGTAATTTTTATAGTGTACATGTTTCAATTATTATTACCTTGGTATAATATTTTTGTTTAGTCCCCGCGTTGCAGGCGTAAATTTGTAATATCATAAAAACTTTTTAATTGGGTATAGGTTGTTGAATGTTTAAACCATGTATGCAAGTTATTCTCTGTTTATTTATTTTTTTAAGTTTTGGGTTCCTTTATATACTTTTTCTATTTTTTCACTGACAAAATTATTCATCATCTGCCATAGACATTTGAATAATCCGGTTGTAATGCAGAACCAGATTACTAATGAGTACTCTCGATTACCATATTGAAATATACCCATTGAGGTTATTTCTAATTTCATAAAATTTTTGTTTGTTTTCTTTTTATTTACAACATGCCGACGTCGTCTTGGTCTTCTTCGTTCAGTGAGAACCCTCTTATCTTAATCTGTTTGATAAATAAAAACACATTGAATTACAATTGATAATAATGTTCAGTATTTATTTGGTTTAATTTCAATTGAAAGTTATATGCTTGAAATTAACCATAGCACGGATCGATTCAGTCTCTCGGGTCGATTTCTTACTTTCTTCAATTAATATTATAATGTTTGAGTTCTTTAGACTGCTATGCAAAGTTCATTATGGTTAACAAGAAGTACATTACAGTACAAATATTGTCATACTTATTATCTAACACAACAGAAATAATAGTGAATAAAATTAAAAATGTAATACAATAAATCTTTTCATTCAGTCTAATGCCGCAATGCATCATGGTCCTTCAGTAATCATATAGACAACGTTGCGGCTGGTCGCTACACTGATTTTATGTGAAAATGGTTTACCACCAGTTTTTTTCTTAATAAAATAATGTTCACTAAGTGTTCACTTTTTATAAATTATATTTTCTTTCTTTCAAAAGTGTTTTGTTGGTTGGAGGTGTTGTTTGGGTTGTTCTTAGTGTTGTTAGTTATAAATCGTAGATTGGGCAATGTTACCTGTAAGTTAGTCAACTGTAGGAATGCTTCACTTTTTATAATTTAGTTTTATTGTTTCTTCTTTTCGTTTGTTTTTTCGTACTTTAGTTATATCTTCCTTCAATATTAGATTTAATTATATTTTTTGATTCTATTTTCTTTTTATAAAATTTTCTTCCTTTCTCAGGTTAGATTCCTTTTTATATTTTTGTCACTTCTAGTCGCACAGAATTAAACTGATCTCTCTCGTGGCTAACAATCAAGTGTTTTTATTTTCTTCTTTTTTCTACTAGCTTGCCCAAAATTCTATAACCCCTATTGGTCCATTCTGTTAGGTTCAGAGGTCACATGACCCTGGTTATTAAAAATACGTTATTTTTATATCTTACACTCCAAATTACTCCTTAATTATCACTTATTTATGCTTAACATAATTTACATCTTGTTTTTCCTCGTAAAATGACAAACAATTTGATACCCCTCATGACCTTTATGTGTGACTTAATAAATATTTTTGGTGATTTAAGACCTTATGATTTATTGATATGGCATTTTATGACGCTATTATGTAACCTCAATACATTCCTTACCTTCTAATAACAATAATTCATTAAATTAAAACAAACATCTTAACTTAAAGTCATGTCTTCATGACTCAAGATTCAAATAATCCTAAACAATAAACACACTTTTAAGTCTATCTGGGTAGTGTTTAATTTAAGTCTAGTTTGTGGTCATTGTCATGTCATTTAGTAGGTATGGTGTGTTAGTTTTGTTATACCTTTTTCTTTCAATTTGGGACTTCTCTCTTTTACTGTATTCACTCAGTTGATTCTCTATTATTTAAGTATATGGCTGAGTTCTGTTTACCTCTTTTTTACTTAATAATAATAATAATTATTATTATTATTATAAATAGTAAAATAGTTTTACCTTTTTCTTGTCCCGTCTGGTGGCCTTTATCCTTTATGTAAATCTACGTGTTTGGGACATATGTCCCATCATCAGGAATATCCCTTGGTGAAGTTCGTCAATTATTAAAATATTAAAAACAACTTTATATACAATTTTACACACATCACAATAAATATAAATATAAACACATAAAAATATACATAAAAACCCCCAAACATGAGAACACACACGATATTGTTGGTGCGCACCACGAAATACTACAGTCGACTGCTGTGCTCATGTTGTTATAGGTCACGCACTATGGACCTTGTTTTGTATTCTTATCGCTGTGTCGTACAGTGGATTTGATTGGAAATTCAATTGTTCGTTAAGGAGGACTTCTGTGTTTTTATTTTTATAAGCCTTATATATTTCGAATTCTTCGACAGCATTCATATAACTTCCATTTCTGCATACGTGGAGGGGTTGAAAGTTCCTTGTGAAATCGGTATAACTATGGTTTTTGTCCATCAGATGGCGCGCGTAATTTGACACTTTTACTAAATTCTATTTAGGTAAATGTTCTATAAAGCGTTTTTTAAAAGGTCTACCAGTTTGGCCAATGTAAAAGCTATCACAGTCATTGCATATTATCTTATAAACGCCCGTCTTGTCCTCAACCGATTTTGAATGTTTAGGTAAGAGTATCTTATTAATGTTATTATTAGTTCGGTAAGCCATTTTTATATTTATCTCACTGAATACTTTGTTTAAAATTTTGGGTAGGGTGTTACCATATTCTGATGCTATATACCTAACTTTATTTCTATTATTTTCTTGTAATTCTATGTTGTTTTTCTTTTTCCGGTGTTTCTTGACTAAATTTTCAACAATTGAGCTTTTATAAACATTGGCCTTAGCTATGTATTTGATCGTGTTTAGTTCTTCGTGAAAATCTTTGTCTTCCAATGGTATGGAAAGTAACCTATGTACTAAACTATGATATGCTGCCTTTTTTGAGAAAAGGGGTGATGTGACTCAGCATTTATCGTGAGATCCGTGGTTGTCGTTTTCCGGTATATTTTATATTGAAATTTTTCATCCAGTCTTGTAATTGTCAGGTCGAGGAAGTTAAGTTTATTATTTATCTCTGTCTCAAGTGTGAACTGTACGTGTAATTGTTTCATTTACAAAAACCATAGTTATACCGATTTCACAATGAACTTTCAACCCCTCCATGTATGCAGAAAAGGAAATTATATGAATGCTGTCGAAGAATTCAAAATATATAAGGCTTATAAAAATAAAAACACAGAAGAAGTCCCCCTTAACGAACAATTGAATTTCCAATCAAATCCACTGTACGACACAGCGATAAGAATACAAAACAAGGTCCATAGTGCGTGACCTATAACAACATGAGCACAGCAGTGGACTATAGTATTTCGTGGTGCGCACCAACGATATGTGTGTGTTCTCACTTTTGGGGGTTTTTATGTATATTTTTGTGTGTTTATATTTATATTTATTGTGATGTGTGTAAAATTGTATATAAAGCTGTTTTTAATATTTTAATAATTGACGAACTTCACCAAGGGATATTCCTAATGATGGGACATATGTCCCGAAACGCGTAGATTTATATAAAGGATAAAGGCCACCAGACGGACAAGAAAAAGGTAAAACTATTTTACTATTTATATACATGTAAGTGGCCTGGATACCAAAAAGCATGGATCTAATAATAATTGTTTCTATTTCTGTGCTATTCATATTATGGTTTATTAATAGTAGCCTTTAGCAATGTAGATTTTGGTAATGCTACAACCCGTAACCATGTATTTAACAAAAAGTATACATTGACCCATAATAAGGTGACGTATTCAGATTATACTGTTCATGGTGCAGTTGCCTTAAACATATTAAAATTTAAATCATCCTTAAACCTTACTCTGCTATACTAATTTTAAAAAATCAAGAAAATCGGTACTTTTTTTAATTGCATTCTCTGTCTTCATACGCACACACACACATGGTAATATCCCCCTGAATAGTGTTTATTTCATCTGTAATTGTTCTATTCTTCTCAGTCACTTTTTTTTTATATTCTAGAATACTGAGCTGTCTGTAATTATGAAAGAGTCATCCTTCCTTGAATCTGCACATGGCCCAAACCTCCTTTGTTTGCTCACGTTTACCATGTGGCCGTCATTTTTGTTATTTTGCAGTCATGTTTAATTTGTTTCATTGTTTGACATTTCATACTGTTTGCTACAAAATTTTTATGGTAAAGCTGTGGCCGAAAGACAGAATATAAGTTATTGGTGTCCAGAAACATTAAATGTCTTTCACTGTCATATTGCTTTATATGGCAGGCCTACAACCCATCTGCAGGCTCAAGTCACCTTTTTGACGTCTATTCTGTCAGGTAGCTGGACAGCAACTGATGATTGCAAGGTGTAAGCTTCACCTACTCCAATCCCGTGCTGAACTGTTTTTTTCCAGTTATTCCATGGGGAATTGAACACCTGCATCTTATTTTTGACTGGCGCAAGACTCTGAAGCATTCGAAAATACATTCTGAGCCTGCACACCTGTCAGAAACTACGTACTTTTTAAAACATAGTAAAAAATATTCCTTACAAATAACTAAAGAGGTGTTATTTGGTTAATTGTGTTACATGGTGTTATATGCTACTAATCATTAGTTGGAAAATATACCGCCATTATATATTTGTACATTTCACCTTATAATATTTTTTTCTGGTAATGCTAAAAAATATAAACCTTTTGAATGTACATTAACATCTTTTAGTACACAAGCTGATACTAATTATGGCAATATTTTTCCCAATTCCTCCACCTTATTTGCAGTGGCGGCTGGTGGTTGAAAAATTTGGGGGTTGCAGTTGGGTTGGATGGTATTAAATTGTTTTATTATATGAACAGAAACTGTCCAAGTCTCCTCCCCTCCAAACAATACGTGAGGAAAACAAAATAATGCAATTTTAGTGTCACCCACATAACCATGAATAATTGTTGTATAAATCTTTTTTAATTTTACGATTAAATATTCTGTTACCTGATTTTACATTTTGATTAAATTTGAAAGATCTGGTGTAGCCTACCTACTCTCATGATTTAATTTTTTTTCTCAATATGACATAAATTGAACAGCGTTTTTGTTTTAAGTTTACAACAGAATTCATTGCATCCTACCAGTTAAATACTAGGAGTGTCACTGACACAAATGGGTGGAGCATTTGATATTCGTAATAATTTATTTCTCAATATTTTTATACTCAAGCGTTGTTGATCCATTAAATAAATAGATTCGTAATAATTTATTTATCAATATTCTTACAATAAACAAAATATATACACTTTTATGATACTCACTTTTTATTGAATACACTACATTATAGTACAATATACATTAATTGTCACTAGACATATTCCACAACCTTTACAACTCATCTCTACGATCAACCATCCACGATGCTGGAATTCGAAACGAACCCAATAACCTGAAACTGAGAATATCTTACAGATGACATTTTTTATGAGTAAAGTTACAGATGACATTTTTTATGAGTAAAGTTGCACGAAACGAAAAATAATCTTTAACAATTGAGGGATTCTCATTTATAAGTTTTTGCTTTTGCTTAGCGATTCTAGATTCATCTAACGTTTCCTCTTGCACGAAATTACAACCCATGAGTCGTGCTAGATCAGGCCACCAAAGATCAGCTGCACTCAAATTAAAAAACCCGTAGGAAGATTATCACATTGCTCATCATTGATTCAAGTTCACCCCTTCGTTGAAACCAGTAGGATTTTGATCCTCTTATTTTTCCACACCAATAATATAACTTCTTATTATTTGAGGATTACTCGACAGCGTTTTCTCAGTTGCTGTATTATTCCATTGAAATGAGATTTTCTAGCAATATGATAAGAGTACCTTGTGGCCATGGAATTACATTATTCACTGCAGATTGGAGTCGATCAACTTCTGTGATTCTAATATTCTTCGGGATCATACTTTCATAAATTTCTTCAGGAAAGTTCTTTTTATCTGTATTCACCTCAGGTAAATCAACAGTGGGTATCATTCCATAAATAATATCATTTAATGTAATGGAAGTAGAGATATTTGTTCCATATCAGTGATGATATCACTATAGAATGGATTATTCATTTTCAAAAATTTGAGTGCTTCTAAAATTTTGTCACGTCTCGCATGAAAATCCCGATGTCCATTAACACTTTCCTTTCTTACAACAATAGTGCTCAGTGAAGCAGGTGTAGGGGGCAAGGAACTAACACTCTCCGTTATATTTTGACCAATATTTATAATATTTCCTTTATAAGCATATTGACCGGGAAAGCCTCACGATTTTACCCTATACACACGCATCACTGGTTGTACTCAAGAGTTGTTCTACATAAGTGAGATCCATCAGTTCTATAGGTACATCTTTAGGATCCATATATTTAACTGCAGTAAACTTATTTGGGTTTCGCTTATACTGCGGACACATATCAAAAAAAGTTTGCTGCATCAACACTCGAGAACAATTTACACATTCATAGAATTCTAGAGATCGTGAATTATCTTCAAATTCATTCTGAAGATTCCTATATCCTGTGTTGTTTTGGTCATATAACACATGATTCACGTTATGTTCTGCAGGACCTTCAACAGTTGCTGCAGCAACATTTTGTCGCTGTCTCATCCGTCTTTGATTTGTAGTTAAACGAACAATATTTGGACCTCTTCTCCGTCAAGGTATACTATAAATATTACATATATATAAATTGATGAATAAGAATGTATAGAATATGCATATAACAGAAAAAAGTACTTAAATAAAAAGTACAAAATTGAATAAGAAGTATAAGAATAATAATTTTAACAGAATTTGGATTAAAATTTACCTGAACTGTGATTCGTTCCAATATGTAATGGAAAGTTGCAGTTGCATCAGCGACTACATAGATTCTCGTCTAAAAATTGACACTTGTTCAACACTTAAGTCTAATCCATACATCTGGCTACACCATAGAACAATGCTCTACTACTGTTTGAATTAAACACAGTGAGACACACTATGTACGAATACAAAGTGTATACAGCAAAATCTTATCGAGCAACAGCCAGTGTGGGCGGCGGGAGCCGCACACGCACACGCACCAGCATTTGTGATACAGCAAAAGCTTCATCTTATCGGGTGACAGCCAGCACAGGCGGCAGAAGCCGCATACACGCACACACACTGGCATGTGAGCGCCGAAATCGTCCGGTGATGGTGAGTCGCCTAGCGCCCGTAAGTGCGAGTGAGACAGAGCGCCATAGCTGGGCCACAATATCTTTATCTCTCTTCCTCTCACACGTTTAAGCTAAGATTTTTTTTTTAAATCGTAATATCTTTTGAACCAAATAACTTGGAGAAATAAAAATTACATGTGTGCACTCTACAATACAGTCCGGATATGTATACAAAATTTTATAACATTCGGTTGAGTAGTTTCGGAGGAGTTTGCGGTCTAAGTTGTCCACTGAGTCATGGATAGAGGGCTATGCCTGATTTCTCTACGCTCATCAGGCTCCGCCCAATAATAAGTATCTTACACTATGACACCTTAATCCTTTATATGTACTACTATTTACATTTAATGATGAATTGGACTGACACTAACAACGAAATTCACAAAATATTCGACCGACGCTAACTCAAGTAGTTTAACAACATAAACTTACTAATTCCTATGTGGCGCATCACGTGTTATTTACCAACAGACTGGTGGCGCCGTAACGTACAAGTTGTAACGTGTCAGAATTGGGGATTTTTTATTTCTTGATGTATGGGATATTTACATTTTTTATTTATTTCATTTTGTGCGGGAGTTTATAAAAATTTAGTGGGAAAGTTATTATGCGGCAAACGTAGTTTAGTACAACAGAACACGTGTATGCAGAAGACGCAGAACACGGCAGAAGACGCAGTTACTGTATTGTGTAACTCAACAAAGGAATTCATACCCCTTTCGAATTTCTCAGAACTCTGTATATGTGTGGCGGTGCACGCACGCCACTATACAATCACGCGCTCGGGGGACGCGGCCAGCCAGAAAACCAAGATGGCTAGAGAACAAAATTATTCATCGTCTCCTCAGCGATCCTCAGGAAATGCTGCTAAGGACCGCCCACTTTAGTGACATCAGCATAGCAGAGACCAATATCGTCACCTGTTACCACACATATACCAGCTCTCTTCCATGCATAAAAGGAATACGTCACAACAAAATGAGCATGAACGGCGACTAAAATCAGGTGGCAGTGAACGGCAGTTTCCTCCCGCCTAAAATATAGTCTACTTTAGTGCGAGACGCCAGATAGTCGACTAGAAGCCAACTCCAACAACAGACGCCTATATATTTTGTGTCGGGTCCGGTTGGTCGAGTTTTCGCCAAATGTAGTTAATCCAAGAAGACCGACCGGGACCCGAGGAATTGAACTAAGTACAACAGTTGCCGGGCAGTGACAGTGGCAGATTTAAAGGAATAACGAACAATGTAACCGAAAACGAAAAACGTGTTCGGTCGGCGGCGTTAATCGGGTTACCGCGGATAAAGAAACAGACTTCGTAAAACACAAATAAAGGGGAATATGTTCAGTTGTATGAGAGTGTGTGAGAGCAAAGCTGGGCTGTTATTTTCATTTATGCTTAATTATAAAACGGTAAGCTATATGTAACAGATTCAAAAGGTGTTGTAATATCTATTGTGTTGTGCTTGTATTAAGGAATTCCAGTCATGTAAGTAAAAAGCTTTTATTTCAGAACCAAAATGTGTTAGTCTAAGTTATTTTGTCATTACCACTTTCTCATTTCTGTGTTGAAAAATTCGTCTAACGGACCGGAATCTTTCTGAATTATTAATTGGGTGGGGTCAGATTGCTAAATTGTCCGTTTTATTAAGGTAAAGTGTAAAGGTCTCCATATCTGTCCTTCAAAGATATAGGTGGCGACTCTGGGCTTCTGATAAAATTTCTGCAGCAGGTAAGCGTAGTTATAACAGGTAAGTCCTGGTAGTGAATTTGATTTATTTTATACTTCGGCCTATTTTTTAACGTCACAAAGTGGAGTTTGCAGTCCCTAATCACACCAAGCAAGCCTATATCGTTGCAATAGGAGTACCCGAGTCTAGCCAGCCACAGCACTACTCCAGTGTATTTCCCCGTATACAAAACGCGTCACAGTTGGTGCACACTTGCCATGTACACCGCGGCAAGAGCTTGTACAGTTTTTAGTATTGCTCTGCACTTTTCAATCGCCAAATGATTAATTACGATTATTTAGTGTAAAAACACTATTATTAGTAACTGTTTTATTCATAATTCTATAATTTAAAATACAATTGGGGATTTCATGGGGGTTGTGCAACCTAAGCAAGGACCACCACTGCTTATTTGTATGAGTTGTAGTTGTCATACTTTTTTAACAAAAGACAAATGATGCCTAGTACAAAATTTCTCCAGCCAGACATTTGATGGTTTAGAGCCTTTATACTTTTAAGTTGCTTAAATATTTCCACTGCTTTTCTTTGAATCATTGGTCCAGATATAGGGAATTTATAAGATCTTGTGTGCTGAAACTATTCAAATACAGTTTTGCCTGCTGCCACACGTGAACTCATCTCAGAAAATTTTTTGTGAACACTTTGATTCCCATTTGATGAAATTATTTCATAATTGTATCATCATTTATTATTTTCATACTTCCATACATCAGTTGTTTTAAGATGAAGGCAATCGTATGTCCCATGCAGAGTTATTATCTATTCCCTTGTCTACAAATTTAGTAAAAAAGAGAATGAATAATACAAGATAAATATGAATACTGTATTGTAAATGTCTCTGAAATCGTATGATACAATGTAAAATAATCTTAAACACATCTTAGACACATGCGTACCCTGAGACACATCTTAGGTTTTGAGTCCAACTGCAGGCAAAAAAGTTAGACTACATGTGTCTGTGGCTTCAGTTGCCTGATATATGATAAAATACTTTACATGAATATATAGACACTGCTTCAGCATGTGTTCAGTGATACCTAAGTTTTTGCAAATATTGTATGAGACTAAAAAACAAACAACAATGTGTTTCTATTTCATAGGCATAGAACATTTCATAACATAATATTTGGTTTATAAAACTTAACATCTTATAAAAAGAAAAATGTTCTATGTAATTAATTTTAATAATAATTACAAAAGTAATTGACTTCATTCTTGTCATCATTTTTGTATACTAGGTGGTGCACAGTAGGCCTTATAACTGTGTTATGTATAAAATCGGTTTAAAATTACAAGTATGTGCATTAGTTAGATGGAAAAGTCTACAACCTGCATTGATTTTCTTTTTTGATTTTCTACCATTTTAAAATATGTATCATAATAAGAAAATGTAACAATTTTTCTGTAGCTAACTTTTCCAGTGGTGGTTGAGCTCCTTGTGCTTAATGTCACATTTTGATATATTTTGAGGTCAGTTAAAAAACAAAATGTTCTTTTAAAAACCTTTTATGTAAAAAATGTTCTGCTCTTTCGATTGGTGCAGCATTTTTATAATCCATTTTTTTTAGACTTTTATAAATTAAATAAAACATGTATGGGTTGACATGGTTGACTTTTGTCGGTAACTATATACACATTTTAAAAAGTCTCCACAACAATTCAGCTTTTTCATAGTCTTTCTCGGGTCAAAGTAAATTTGTGTCCAATATTGTAGAAAAATAAAATTTCATACATTTCCCAGTTATTTGCTTGTGCCCCATCCTAAAGTAATAAAAACCTTTAAAATTCACTGCACTTTTTGAAAGAGGAGATTTTCAACTATATCTAGTATGCAAAAAATTTTAAACAATTTGTATTCAAATTACAGGCGGACGAATATTACTAAATTTTGCCTTTAAGATTATTCAACCCAACCTTTTCTTTGAATTCAACAGGTATGGTACTATTTTCATTTTTTTAAATGTGAATGCAGTATCTTAAAGTATGCATTTATTTCACTGTTGTAAAATATTTTCTTTGTTTTTTTTATATAGCCATACATATTTGAAATTGTAAATTCAAAAAGTAAAAATCAGGCTTTTGAAAAATTATAATTCTTTGTGGTCTACATTTTACAACAGAATTTATAGTTTTCTTCACTTCTACACAATAAATAACCTTTTGAGAATACCTATGAATATTTATAGAAATTACATCCACTTGACCGAAATAATGGCAGAAATTCGTGTTCAAGAATTGTAACTAACTGATTGCACCTAGTTACTGATTTTAAAAAGTTTCTTAAATATTAAACAATACATCTATTTGAAATGTTAATTCCATAATCCATTTTGATTTTCAAAAATAGGTTTAGTGACAAAAAAGTTATAAAAATGTTTATATAATTCACTTGTACCAGTTGTGGTGCAGTGCAACAAACACCTTGTTCTTGAACTTTGATTTGAGAGTGTATTAGAAAAGTTATTGCTCAGATAATTTCTTGAGAAAAAAAATCTTATACCATCATTTTATTAAAAAAAAATTATTTCAATTATTGAATTTTAAAGTAATTAATTTTTGTGAATTTTTAAATAAAAAGAAACAGCAGGAATTAGAACAGTACTTTTTGTTGGTAATTACTTATGCCTCCAAGAGTGCCTCCACACAGAAAAAGAGGATGTGGTAGATCTCAAAATCTGATGCTAAATGCATTGTTATTAATATGCTCTTGTAAAATACACAGATATATTTTTTTTCTAAAGAAGTAAACTGAGGAGATTAAGTTATTACATTAATTGGTATCCTAACCCATGTTAAAATCTTAAAAATTGCAACTTTAATTTTCTTGATTGCAACTTTAATTCACGGTATGTACGTATTAAAATAATTTTTTCATAATGAGTAGATTTTTTCGTACTGCAGATTTGAACTTTCATGATTAACCTCATTAATCATCAGCTTGAGCAAATTTGAAGGAGATTTCAAATTAAAATGTATGCCATTAATTAATTACTGTATACCATAATTAAAAATTACAAATTAATTCCTCTTGTTTTTCCATTCTAATCACCTGAACACACCCGTCAACAATACACACAACAGCTTCAGTGATCTAAAATAACACTGCTTTAGAAAATAATAATGTGTGTGTGTTTTCAATTGTAATAAAAAGATTAATGTTTTAAGTAATCAGTATAGATTTTTATAATGTTTTACAGATAAACGTGTTTGGGTCTAACAGCACTAAAAGGTAATAGTAATATTTGATTTGTAAATAATGGCATGTTCATTCTGGAATAAAACAGGACAGTTGACATTAAACATTTAAGCATTACAAAGGAGTATGTGTGGTTTAAAACATAATGACTATATTGTCATAGGGGTTCTTTCAAAGCATGGAAACTTGGTTCATATTATTGGATATCAGGGCTTAAATAGTTGTTCGAAACAGATGGAAAACTATGTTTACAATTAAACTTATATGTGTATTACATGTAGGCTTTCATATAAGGGTAATTTGAAAAGTTCTTAGCATAACAAAGAATATCAAGTGACTATGATTGTTCACAAGTTTAGTTGTTGTGGTGAAATAAAATAAACAAGCTTAGTGTTTTTCAAGAATATTGATAAAACCAAATGTCATACAGTGATAAAATACTTTTTATCTTTAAGGTTTAACAGCAACAGAAATAACAAACCAAGTTGGATTCCACATTGGGAGACTTGTTGGCAGCATTTTCAGTATGAAGAAATGCTGAATTCAGATATGGTCATCCATCCATTTGTGATGATCGATGTACCAAAAGAATCCAAAAGCTATGTTAACTGGTCATTAGCAAATAAAAAAGTGCTTTTCTATGAAGACAGTGTACCCATTCACATTTCGTGGTGAATTGACTATGAATTACTGCCACGTGCACAATGCTCACCAGATTTAGCCCAGTTGAGGGGGTGGACTTTTCGTGTTCCTCAATTTGAAGAAGTGGTTCATTGGAAAAATACTCACTTCAGATATGGCGCCGAGACAAAACGCCATACATATTTTATTTAATCACAGCAATCAAGCTAGTAAATAACACTGTTTTAAACGTTAGCATATGCCATCTGCCAGAGCAGACTTGTGACAAGTCATAGTCACTATCTCTCTGTCAAACCAAGAACTTTTCAAACTAGCCTCATAAAGTAATCATAATATAAATATTCTGCATATTAATAAAGAGAATATAAAAATTAGTACTCCAGATCTTGTTATTGTTTGTTAATCATGGGTACATTGTTACTGTATTTCTGATGTATTTAAAAGTTGAGTGATTATAATGAGTAAAATGAAATGAGGTTTGATGTACTACGCATGTGGTTAAAGAGAATTATAGCATTTGGTTTTTTATTTGGGGCAGTGCTGGTGATATTTAATGATTTACTGGAAGTTGTGTATAGTCTATGGAAGATAAGGGCATGGTTAGAAGTAGATGCTTACCATTTCAGTATCTGTAGACTGGTTAATTTAAAAAAGGGAGGTAGATATCGATTGGGAGGGGTGATAATTGTTCGTCTGTATTTTATTTCAATATTGTATATTTTCAAGTATTTTATTCTGTGTACTGAAATATTTGACAAAAATATATGACTGATCAAGTTTGATTGTGTCTAGTTCATAAAATTATATGTTTGGATTTTAAACCCTACATAGAATCTAGAAAATTTACGTGTAAGAATCTCTTTTTACTACAAACCTCCGTAGCTGATTTTATGGACATTGACAAATTTGTATAGGTATTTGTAATTATATAAAATTAAGGTAAAAAGTGCAGAGTATATTATTTAGTCTTAAGTATCTTTCTGCCTTTAGTGAATAAATTTAATATTATAAAATGCAAACATGACTAGATTGGTTTAATTGAACATAGTTGCAGTATTTATAGGAGCCTAAAGTGGAAACAAAACATCAAAGTTGTCACTTGTCCAAACTTTTTTTTTCATATATGAATAAAACTGTACACAGGCAAAATATTTCCTTCCTGTGAGGAAAATTCATACCAACTCCAGAAGCTAACCGTGTTGTATGGTATAAAGTTTTCAAGTTAAATTGTTATGTATTTTTTTTTTATATATATATTAATGTACAGTGCTTCAAGCCGCCACATGGATGTTTTATCCATATGATAATATTCGATTTTAATAATGTCTACAGTATTCTTATATACAAGTAGTGTAAATATAAACAAACATTCAATTTTGGTCTTGCAAAATTGTAAAGCTTCTTAACTCACCTCAGTTCCCAGCCTTTGTGTTTGCTTTCAGAAGAGATTAAATCTTCTTTTGAAATATGTAAATAGTGTGAAAGTAAATTTTTCTTAAAATATTCTCTTAATACAAAATTCTAATTAGAAATTAGGATAATATAAAGTACAGAATATATACATTTGTGTGTGGGGGGCATCATAAGTTATCATCAGTTAGTCATTTCAGTTTTGTGATTTTTAACCAGTTAAATCTGATTATAAAACGTGCATGCCAATTGCTTGCGTAAACTCGAATAATTTAGATTTTTTTTGCAACCTTGTAATTCCTGAACAAGCTTGTTTCAGTTTCAGCATTGTAACCTCCAGAATCAGTATAGTTCTATAAGTGAGTGAACTTATTACAGTATAGTTACATGTTTTGTCATTTCTACTGTAGTACTCTTTACTCATTTTAAAGTCATTATTTTTCAAATGTTTTATTGTATATCTAAATACATCGTGCACAATCATGGTTATGTGATAGAATTTGGATGATATCATTATATACTTTGAATGTCAGAAACATGGGATAGACATTTTAGACATTACGATCTTTTTGTTTCAGTTTGTAACAGAGAATTTAAAAAAAAAAACGAAAGGAATGAGTTGAAGCAATTTTTCATAACTAATGTCTCTTCATCATTTCTTATAGTTTTTTTTTTATTTTTCTCCCATGTGTAGAATGCATGACCATGTTTGTGTGGGCAAGCAACAATATTAATAGTAAGATACAATAATTGCCTAACATGATCATGAAATGAAATTTACTATATAACAGTATGATGTCAAAAACCATATATTACCATTACGGTGTATGGCATTATAGATGTGTAAGTTGGCGCGATACTTCATTCAGAAGTCACATGACACAATGGGGAAGATAGAGAAATGCATTGCGTATATGGATTTTTTGCTCGTATGTACTGAGTGAATTGAAGAATTAAAGTTGGAGAATTAAAATGTTTAAACTTTTATAAAATAACAATTGTTATTCTTCATCATTCCACAAAATTTTGTATTATTGTGGCCATAAAAAAGCTGTAAAAAAAATCTATAACCAATCAATTTTATATTTGAAAATCTATTGAAATTTAAAAAATAACTCATTGTATTTCTCATGTTAATTGATGGAATGGATTGTTTTTGCTTTAATTTGTAGCTTAATATATTACAATATGAAAAAGTTGGTCTGTTAGTAATTACGTTGCTGTCAGATTCATATCCAGTGTAAGTGAATGAAATTATCGGAATTGGGATTTAATTTTTATTTTTGTAAGTATCTACTATAACTTTTTTTTTTTTTTTTTTTTTTTTTTTTTTTTTTTTTTTTTACTGCTCGGTCAGCACTTTACACTGTAAGTGAACAGTGAGATATTTAATAATTACTTTTTATAATATTTACTTGAGTACTAAGTATAAAATGAAAGTTGTATTGTGTAATGCACCGGTTCTGTTGCTTGGTATATATTTCTTGTAATATGCACTAATGCTTCATTGTAATATGTTACTAATTAATAATTGCTACATGTGTTATAATGTGTGCTTTATAATCGTTTTAAGTAATTTCATATTATGTTTGCAGAGTAACCAAATATCTAAGTAATATGTTTAGGTGACATGCTCGTTAATTTGTTTGCTCTCTTGTAAAATTAAAATGTCTGGACTAAAACTTTGATAGAAAAGATATCAGATCACTTGTCTTGATTTTAGGAGTGTCAGGGAAGGTATTTGAGAAAATAAAATGACTGATGCTGTACACTATATTATGTAAAATGTAGGTAAACATGTCGAGTTTGGTAAAATGTGTACTAATAAATAGCACTTAAAAAGATAATTACAACAAAAAAAGAACTTCGACAAATAATTGCTTCTCTACTACAAAAGGAAAACTACCATTATGGTTAGTAATGTGTTATGATTTAATAACTTTCCATGTGACAGTAGGAACAACAGTAATTATGGGTAGGTAATAATAATATTTGATTGGTTACAGCTGCCTACATTCTTATGGTTGCAACGGTAACTTAGATCTTTTTTTTTATAATATCTAAATGCATTACGATTATGAAATCACTTGTCAGTCCGAACATTTTAAAGTAATTGTGGTACACAGTAATACAGTTTTCATTGTGATGTAGCCCATTAATATTAATTCTTTTAATTCTATCTTTAGTTAAAAGAAATTGGTTTTCCTTATAGAAAAAAAGGAAGAAGTATGGTGATTGAGAGGAATGAAATTATATCACTGGTGTCATTTCTGCATTCAAAAGAAATTTAATTTATTGATAGATATACTTTGATGAGATGTTGGTAAACATTAATTGGAGTTTTTCACACTAAAACATGCAGTCATGGAGTCACAACTGTCAAAAGACCTCAAGTTGCATTCACAGCTACATTTGTATGTTCCGTAGCCTATGGAAGTATTGAAGGAATCAAATTTGAGAGAGCTTCGATTTGTTTATTTCATGCAGGTGTGGGACAACTTTCTTTCTAGCAGAAAAAGTTTGTGGGCAGTCATGAAATAGATAATCAGAAATTTGAAAAATGGTTTAGAGATATCAGATCTTGAAAACAAATGTGTTACTATTACAGGCAATGCCCCATTTCATTGTAGGAAAAAAAAGAAGCAGCACCAACAATATCTTGGAGGAAAGAAAAAATATATGGACTGGCTTCAGCCAAAAGGAATAGATTTTACTAAGAACAGCAGAAAAGTGAATTATTACATTTATGGGAGGAGTAAACAGGCAGTATTCAGTGATGTACGTTGATAATAGAGCCAGCTATACCACTGTTAACTCAACTCAATAGAATTAATATTGATAACATAATGCAACATGTGGTACGAATAACAAAAGTTCAAAATGAACGTGATAGAGAGTCTCATCAATGATGCTCTCAACTCTGTAACTGAATAAAAATGAAGAAACTACTGTATATATGTCAAAGGATGTTCAGAAGAAAATGTGTGACAACAGATATCCTACAGGATGACATTGAACCAGTCATAATCAGGCTCAGGTCATTGTGTCATGTAGTTCAAGCAGTGATAGTGGTGGCCGGAGTTGCCGTTTGATGTCTGGCATTGGAGAGTTGAGTTATATCTGGAGTTGTGTATGTGTGGTATACCACAATGTATGTATTCTTATATATACTACCAGGTGAAAGAAACACATGACTTCCACTAGAGCTATAGGAATATTTCTTGTAGTATACGCTTGTGTCTGTTTATTGTCTGCCCATAAACATTTTACCTTAAAGTACGATTCATTTTGTAAACACCAAAATCACTAAGATCAGCAAATAAATAAAATAAACATTCGTATTTGTAATTTAATGGTTAAATTAAAATAAATGTTACATTAAATATCTAATATTAAAAGACACATAAGTGTGTGTGTGTGTGTGTGTGTGTGTGTGTGTGTGTGTGTGTGTGTGTGTGTGTGTGTGTGTGTGTGTGTGTGTGTGTGTGTGTGTGTGTGTGTGTGTGTGTGTGTGTGTGTGTGTGTGTGTGTGTGTGTGTGTCACTGGACTAAAGGCTTATCACATGACAAATGGTGCCAATCGTACAACTCTTCGTTATTTTGGTAACCCCAAAAAGGGTCGTGTGGCAAAGACGCTGTGATGTTTGTTCCGCCTGAGCCGTGCTGAGATGGTCGGCAGCTGCACCCGCTGTTCGTGGCATTTTGCATTCCTCCTTTTCTTTCGGCATCAGTTTGTAGAGTCTGTTGCTGGCCCAGTGAAACCCATCTCTGGTGCATTACAGGGTGAAGATGCGAAGAACGTCCGTTCTACTCTTTGGCTGTTCCTTCAGGCTGGCTCCGCATCGATGTCGTCCGATAGAGGAGAGGAGATGAAGTACGTCCGATGGCGTGGCAATGGAGTGGGCCAAAAAATTCTAGCGGCGCTCTTTTTATGCCCTGACCGGGATCGCTGATTGGTTCACTCCGAACACGTCAGGTGTCACACGCCGCCAGGTGTTCGCAGCTGGTACCGTGGAGCAGATGTTTTTACCTCGATGCCATCACAGTACGCATGCACGAATGTTTGTTGAATGATTTAAACTGTAAAATTAATGAAATAAATGTCATTCAGTTGAACATATAGTATATAGTTTAACATTTTAGCATATTTATTCATATCATTATAATACACATTACTGAATGTAACACATTTGTTGTTATCATTTCTTTATGTGCTATTTATTAATGAAATTTTTACCCAACTTGACATGTTTACCTACTTGTACACAGTATGGTGTGTAGCGTCAGCCATTTTATTTTTCCAAACGTTCATATATTTGTTGACATTCCTGAAATAAAGACAAGTGGTTTGATGTTTTGTCTATAAAAACTGGTACAGCTATTTTAGTTTTACAAGGGAACAAACTAATGAGCATGCCACCTAAACTCACTATTTTCATATTCAGGTACTAAACAGAATATACAATTACTGAAATGATTGTAAAGTAACATTATGAAATAAAACGTAACTGTTATAAACATGTAGCAAGTATTAATGAGTATCCTAATATGATAAAGCACAAGTAATACTACGTACTTGCAACAGCAGCAGTGCATTACACAACACAACATTCACATCATAATTAGTACTCAAGTAAATCTTATAAAAAGTAATAATTAGAAGGTAATTTTGTATGAATTGTACAAACGTTGTACAGTGTTGCATTTGTAGACCTGTATGGCAAGTGCTGGACGAGCAGTATACTTAACGCTCAATACAAACATGTATATTTTTATAACCTGTTAAGGTAGAGACAAATTGAATAAAAATTAAATTAAAATAATTGATTTTGATAATTTCAGTCTATTACACTTGGTTAACGTCATTCACTTACGATAGATACCATTGTCTAACAACAAAAAAGTTTCTCACAGACCAACTTTTTCATGTCGTAATTCAAACAAAAAAATAAATAAATATAATAAAATAACCAAATGTTACATACAATTTTTGTTTTGTTAAGCACGAAGACTATAGCTAAAAATTAAATGTTACTGATACTTAGATAAAAATATTGCCTTACTAAACGTAATATGTTACAATTGAAGTAAAAACAATCCTTTTACATTAATTAACAACAGACAGTAAGTTATGTTTTAAATTTTAATAAATTGTTGAATGCATAATTTTTATTGCATTTAGATTTCTTTTTACTTTTTTGTTTATGGCCAAAATAATTTTAAAATATGTGGAATGATGAAGAATAATTACAGTAGAGTCTCGTTTATCCAACCTTCGCTTATCCGACATTCCGTATTATCCGACATCCCACCGCAAAAAAAAAAAACAACAAGAAAACGCATTAATCGGCAACAAGAACTGCAAGTTGCGAGCGTGAGTGTAGTCTATTTTTTGTTGCTCCCAACTCTACCGCAGCTAATTAGTTACCCCAACTGTACAGTCTACACTATGACTCGTGTCTGTCATTCGCCCCACCCTCACTCACTCACTGTCACAACTCACTACTCGGTGCAGTGCAGTTTATCATTGTATACTGATCAGTTTATTGTCTGTTATATGCGTATGTGTCTGTGTGTGTTAATTTGACAAATGTTGTGTTGTTTAAAAGTTGAAATTTATGCAAGTATGGCGATGAAAAGAAAGACAGTTGTTGTATCGATGGAACAAAAACTTGAGGCAATCAAGAGACTGGACAAGGTAGAGACAATGCAGAAGGTAGCTGACGACTTTGGCATTGGACGGGTAACAGTAGGAGACTGGAAAAAAACGAATAGAAATAGAAAAATGGTGTGCATCAAGAGTTACGGAGGGTGCATTGAAAGAAAGAAAAACTATGAAAAAATGTGACTATGAAAAAGTTAGTGAAGCTTTGTATGTTTGGTTTACACAGTTCAGGGACAAAGGTGTGCCTATTTCAGGGCCTATTTTACAAGCAAAAGGCGTTGCATTTTCATAATGAATTCAATGAAGGGGACCCAGATTTCACAGCAAGTGTCGGTTGGCTCAACCGATGAAAGAAACGCTACGGTATCCGTCAGTTAAGTGTTTGTGGTGAAAAACTATCATCAAATTTTGAAGAAATGGAAGCATTCAAGAAAAGATTTCAGGAATTTATTGAAACTGAAAGCCTAACGGGTGATCAGATATTTAACTGTGATGAGTCAGGCCTTAATTACAAAATGTTACCTAGTAAGAGTCTTCAGCCAGAACTGAAGCGGCAGCCCCTGGCTACAAGCGTAGTAAGGAAAGGCTGACAATTTTAGCATGCAGCAATGCTACAGCAAACCTCAAAATGGACCTTCCAATGATTGGAAAGTCCAAAAATCCTAGAGCCTTTAAAACAGTTTCAAAAAACGCTCTTCCTCAAAATACTACAGTCAGAAAAGCGCATGGATGAGCAGTGAAATTTTCAAAGACTGGTTTTTTAAGGAATTCATTCCTTCAACAGAGAAGTTTTTGAAAGAAAATAATTTACCCAGAAAAGCAGTTTTTTGGTAAATGCTCCAACGCACCCTGATGCAGAGGAGCTTCAAGATGGTGACATTAAGGCAATGTTTATGCCCCCCAATGTAACCGCCATATGCCAACCTATAGATCAAGGCATTTTGGAAACAATAAAAAGGAACTATCGCAGGAAGCTACTGTCCACGGCGATAGAAGAAATTGAAGAAGTACAAGACATGATTGAAAAATTGAAACGCATCAATGTAAAGGATGTTGCTTATTGGGTTGCAAGAGCCTGGGCTGACGTAAGGGCTCCAACAATTGCCAAATCATGGAAGAAGCTGCTAGGCGATGATGAAAGTATGGAAATGGAAAGCACAGATGAAACCGAAGAAACCATTCTACATTTAGTGCAACGTATCCCTGGATGTGAGGATGCATCTTTGCAAGAAATCGAAAGTTGGATGAAGGATGATGATCAGTATGTAACTGATGGAGAAATTGTCGCTCTTGTCAATTGTGATGACAACGAAATTGAAGATCAAGATCAAGCACCAACTGTTGAGCCTCTCACAATTTCACATAACGATGGAGTTAAGGCTCTAGAAACTGCAATTAAATACATTGAGCAACAAGCAGAAGCTACAGGAATCGACATAATGATGCTGCAGAGATGGCGAGACTTGGCAGCGAAGAAAAGGCACTCGTCAGGAAAGCAGACTACGATCAAAAATTTCTTTAAATCATCACAGGACTAAACTTTTTAAGTGTATTTAACTTCAGACAATTCTGTAACTGTAAGTTCATTTTTTCAGTTAATTTTTTCTGTTGTTTTGTTGTAAAACTTGATTATTAAGTTCGTAATGTTAAAATTATAACATAGTTTGAAATTATAACATAGTTTGACGTTTAATAGGCTTTTTCTTAAGAGGGCGCCAAGGTTGGCCCGAGAATCGCATTTTAGTTTACGGAGTGCCCACCAAGCACTGTCATCGCGACGCCTGCTCTTGCAGCTAGGCAACATGCAAACATACTATCCACTTTCATGAGTCACATAAGTCAGCGGCGCGGTGTTGTCACTTCGCTAGGGCAAGCAGCGATACGTGCAGTGTTGCCGCTATTTGCACAACACTCCATTCAAATTCAACCAACTTTACTCGCGTGCAGTGCCGTGAACTTACCACGGCACTTTGTCGTATGGCCCTCCTGAGTGCCGACTGTGTTATGTCGTTTAGCACCCACGGACTGTATTAGCTTATCTTTACATTAGACCTGTAACTTTCATATAACTACTTGCGCAGCATTATTACTGTATATCGTTATTCTCATTACAAATTGTTATTCAACAATATTTTTCACGGGTCTAATAAACAATTGTAAAATAGTTAATGTAAGTTTTTATACCATATTATAAAAATGTATTAAACACCATTAGAAAGTGAAAGTCGTGGAGCGACCGGGATGTTTGACGATAATTTCAGTGGAGCGGAATTTACTCGCTTTTTATAGTATTGTTTATATAATTCACAATTTCCGCTAAATATAAAGTATTATACATGAAATTGGTAGCTCAGAATGTCTTCTTTACAATGGTATAAATATCAATGCATTTAAAGAATATATAATACATGCTTTTTGCAAAAACCAAGAGGCATGTCGGAACGGCAACATATGTTGCCCCTTGCCACTTGACTTGCGTTTTCTGGAACAGCAACAAATGTTGTGGTCTGCCACTACTAGGGTTAGGGAACAAACAAATAAACAGATCCTTTTTTACAAAAAAATGCTATTCTTTATTTTCTATCACTTTTTTTAGATCATGGAAATGTTCTACAAATATAGAACATAGTAGATGGAATTTATACATAATGGGGAAGGAGAATCCTAGATTTTAATTTATTCTTAGAGAAACTGTCATGCTGTCCAATTAAATTACTCATAGATGATACAGATACATGAATGGTGGAAATGCTATTCAAAGACAATCTAGTAAAAACGGGGTACTCTACACAATTATTGATGCTAAACATGTTTTAAGTAACTATATATTCAACGAAAAAAAGAAAATGTAAACAACCATTAAAGGTTACATTACAATACAAAAATGGTGTTTATATATTTAGCAAAAGTAAAACAAGTGTACTCCGTACTTTGTAAATTCACATGAAATAGATATTATATTATATATTTTCCTTTGACAATATACGAACTATAGTCTACATACATAAATGGTAAGAGAGATAATAAACACTAGATATAATAAAAATATATAAATTAAAGCAATACACAACTTAAACCAATTACATCAACAAACAATAAAACAATACCTAAAAAGTCACACATACAAAAGCATTATTTTTTAATGAATAGAATTTTTATAACTAAATAAATACAATTGAAGGAGAAATTGTTCTAATGGAAACTATGGATGTGCTATGTACAGATGTCATATATTTTTAAAAGTTATTGTTGAGAGTTTGCTTTTTTCTCTCGGGACATATTTTGGGCCTCTAGTATGTAAAGGGGATTTCTTATTGGCATGGAGCAGTTGTGCCGAGGGTCAATTATTTCAGGTAGGAGGCAGTCCATGTAAAACCTTTTGAGTTTCGGAAACATTCGATCACGCCAAAAGACTTCATCCCATTCAATTGTTGTGGTTTTGCGGCCCTTGGGAGTCCACAGTGCAAAAATGCAGTATTTTCTTTTAGTGACTTGTAGCTGGTCCTGTACCTGGTAATAGAAATTATGATTTGTTTGGATATCCCCAATTTCTCCTTCTTTGGTAACTGTCCAGAACGTGCACTTCCGTTTCTTGACTGCATCGTCTGGAGACAGTTCCCTTGCTGACGATGGACATTTTATCTTTACAATGGAATCATCCTTTACAAGGCCGTCAGGACTTGCCCCTAAGAAAGGATTATTTCTATCAATAAAAATCCCACATTTTGTGATTTTTTTCTCCAATCCTAGAAGCAAGGTCTTCACGAGCTAACTCCTCGTTGTTCCGGCCATACTCCATTGCCTCGCAATCGAACGCAGTGTAGAGAATCTGCTTGACAAGGGACTCGCAGCCAGTGGTTGGTCTCATCTTGCATACCCGCCCAAAGTTTGATGCAGTCAGGATGTTTCGGCGAAGTTCCAGCCATTCACTGCAGTACTGTCTGTCGCTCAATTCTATCAAACTCCTCATCTGATTTATAAAGACTATTCAAAAATTCATTGGATTGCTGTACCATCATGTCCTCGTCTATGTCTGGTCATTGAGCTGCTAGACCGTAGTCCTGCTTTTCAGTACCGTTTCTAATAAATAAAGACCTACGACATCTTTTACTTTTTCTCCGGTTATCTGATTTTTTTCTCTCTTTATTTCGGTACTCTTGGAAAATGTTCCCGGGCTGGAATTGTACATGTTCTTGTGGAGTTTGTAGTGCGCAAGTCCGGTGTTGTGATGAACAATAGCCGCAGAACATCGACCCTTGTATGACCCACTTGTTGCAAAATTAATCCTCTTACCGCCGATAAATTTGGCGACTATGGAATTGTAGTGCTCAACATAGTTGCTTGTCACATCAGCAAGCAAGCTCCTGCTGTGACGACTTAGGTCACGGAACACATCCATAATCAAGGGGTATAGGCTGACTGACACAAGGTTGGGTACAAGGTTAGAATCTGCTGGGGCAGATGACGAGTCGAGCTTGCAAAAGTATCCCAGCTTTGCACAACTCTTGTGTTCACCGAACACGTGGCTAGGGATATTCAAGATATCTTGCCGAAGATTTTCTATCTTTTTGCTTGTAGGTCCTTCTCCTTTTCTGTGATCTGTGGCTTTGGTTACAGCCATTCTGCAGCGAAACAAATTGTCCCCAATTTTTTTCCTTAACACTATTGAAGGCTTTTGGGTTTTAGAACCAGCAATATTTTTCAAGCGAGTGCACATGTTCCGTAGGAGATGGTTTTTACACTCGACCTTAAAACTGTCATTTTTTTCAACTGTCAAATACTTATACGGCCGACGTTCAAGGATTTTTTATATACACTACTGTCGCCATCGGCAATGAGCTTAGCATACCTTAATTTATACATGTCCTCACTTTTCTCGAAACCTTCGCAGATAATTGCTGCTTCCATGCTAGTTGAACTCTGTTTCATACCCCAGTTCTTGTAGCAAGTGTGTGTTTTTGCCGTCTCACCCTTTGTCTCAGCTCGAGCCCAGGTTGTACAGTACTTGTTTCTCACGCCGATGAACAGCACCTTTCTCGTACGATAACCAACAATGGCTGCCTAAAAATATAATGACTAAATGTAATATTGAAAATCACCTTTATTTAAAAATCCTATACTCTAAGCTTACAAACATTACGTTGGAAAACTGGTTTCATAAGTTTTATTTTTGCTGTGGATGTTTAGTATGTTTAAAAACACTATATTTTATGTGTTTCTGCTGTAATTTTAGGCAAGTGTGTAAGTTTGTTATACAATAATGACTTTCACTTTGTTTATTCGATTCATTAATGACAGATGATTCAAATTCATAATGTGCTGCTTATATTCATTATATTATACAATCATGTGACAGGTTATTTAATCACGTGAGAGGCTGAATAACGAACTTATCCTCTGTTTTAACAATACAAATGTGCATATTAAATTTAAACTCCGTGTGAACAACCGTTTGACAGCTATCGATGACACAATGAAAAATCTGTAAGAAATCTATAAAAACCTAAATTGCAGTTTAAAGACGTAACTAAAAAAATAAAGGGGTTTATTTAGTAAAGTTAAAAACATTTGCCGAAAAGTGGCAAAAGTCGGACCTTAGAAATAAGTTATTTTAAAACCTGAGTCACATTCATGAGGTGTTATGAAAAAGTAACGTTTTTGCCAAATTTGAAGGAATATATGTATATATATATATATATATATAATTTTGAATGAACACTAAAAACGTGTTCTGGGGGGTCAGGGTCGGTGCATATTTCGCACTCCCGAGTCTGGGTTTCACCGTAAGGGCCATCTGAATAGCTCATTTTTCCTGAGGAAATTCGCTAATAAGGATTTTAAAAATTAAATTTTTAGCATTGGCCTTTTGGGTAATCAAGATGGCAACAAGATCATATGACATTAACAAGCATGTAAACATAAGATCTGTAACAAGCAATTTGTAAACATTAGTTGTATCAAATACAATGTTCTATCAAACATCTGACATAGAGTAGTAAAAGAGATAGAGTCAACAGCATAGCAATAGCACATCGCGTGCCTAACCTCACATCGGTCTTTGGCCTGGGAGTTCATTACTTCACTTCACTTGCGGAATAGTCTCGCTTCCCCTACGACTAATTAAAAATTAACATTTCCATCAATTTAAATGTTATCATTGATGGTTTGCGTTTCTAGACTAGGGGAATATAAATTTACAATTAAAAAGTTGTAGAAATGTAGTTTGCAACTAGCGTTTTATAGTGAAATCGAAGATTGGTATTACATTGTTATCAAAATAATTTTAGAAAACTGGGCCCATTACACGAGTTTTCCATTTTTACAATTACTTCTCATTTAAACCATCATTACACAATAGTTGACAATAAAAGGCTAACTTCATTACATGAGATTTCACTTTCACCCATCACTTTCACTCTGTTCACAAGTCTCTCCAACAGGAACGTCACACTTCATCCCTCAAAACACACCAAACATCAATGGTTTGGTGTGTTAGGTTAGGTTAGGTTAGAAAAGTAGTTTATTTGTCAATTTTGGGGGGTTTTTGGGCTATAACTACCCCCAAATCAAAGTTTAAAATATGGATTACACTTACCACGCCAGATAAAGAGGAGTAGTTGGTGCGATAAGATCTCTATCACCAGGCACCGTCAGCAACCACCATGATGAGCGGAACGTCGTCCTTGTCCAGCTCTCCGTGCTCCCGCGCCAGCCGCTACTCCTCCGCTGCTGCTTCCTCCATCTCCACTGCCGCCGCCGCCCATCCTTCTGATACCTTTTCTTCATATTTCTTGAATGTTCCTTGGCCCATAGGAGGAATGTCAAGTACACCAAGGAACTCCTCCATTTGAGCGTGCCCACCTCCTGTCGTAAATGTACAGCAAACACCGGCAGTATTGACATCCATTATGTTATTACGGGGTGTTTCAGACCAAACGGTGGTTTTCAAATGGCACATTTCACACCGAAAAACAAAAGCACTTCTTAATCCTTGTCTTTTTTCGGATATTACTTCCATATTTGAAAATGTACAACCAACTGGACTATGTTTGTCTAAATCTTTTATTTGCTGGAAAAGATCCACAATATTTACAATTCTTCTTCCAGTTTAGTTTCAGTGGGTCACGTGAAGGTTGCTGTGTCGTTCCAGTCACTAATTCTTGTAGTTGCCCCAGAGGAACCTCTGGGCCTGTATCCGGCTCCTGCTGCTGCCTCAACTCTGCTTCCGCCTTCATGTTCCTATATAATAAAAAATTAATAATAAAGACTAATTGTTTTTTTTTTAGTATCGTCTTCAAACTGATACCACATGTGGTAATACATAAATCGAAAGTCTAACCCAAAAATCGCGGTTCTCGGATGATCTGTTGTAAAATGGCAGCGATTTAAAGTTTTTTGTATTTTTCGTCGATTTACAGGTTTGGGCCGACCGTATCAGAGTATAAAACGTACAGGGTGCCCTACCTTACTTCACTTAAGATTCAGTAAAAACGAATGATACTGTTAGCGTCCAAAACTTATACTCTTTACTTTTGATAAGTTTCAAAATTTTCTCCATTCCTAAGTAGGTTAGATCACAGTTTATTTAAGAAGCGCGATTAGAAGTTTTCCTCTACAAGTTTTTTTTTTTTTGTACTTTGAGCCCAATTTGGGTCCTCTTGCCTACCCCACTATGGCGGCTTGGCTTCACCTGCCGTAATGCTTGTTATATGGCAGTGGCATATCTATTGGTCTTATGTTATCGTTGTTATAACCATCGAGAATAAATTAGGTTTGTGCTAAGCCCTTTCTTGCCATAAAATATTACACACTTACTACAAATATTACATAAAAGAAATTAATTACAGCTTACCTTCTTTTTTCGTTGTATCGTTCAAGCACAGGGTTTAGTCTTCTTTTTTCCGATATGCAGAAAGTGCAAGGCGAGATTTCCCCATATTTTGAACAAAATTAAAAAATATGAATAACAATACACATGCAGCGATATAAAAAAGCTGTACAAATAAATCACAACATTCAAAGAAATACCGTCGAAAACAATGGGCACATGTATTTGCGTTATAGTTAAAAAGTCACAGTGACAAAGAATTACGTCCAGCCAACTTACCATGAAAAGTACGACTAATAAATAATTCTATAAACTCCCACATGACGCGTCATTACTGTACTACTTTACCGACACTGCACTAATGCGACATGTAGGCGAACCGGCGAACTTCCAGCGCGGCAGCGAGCAGCGGCCCTGAATTATAAAATGTAAACTTGTAGAAAAACCGTTTGTATAAAGAATTGAGAAAAAAATTACATATTATATCACTACAGAATCGTTCTACACAAAATATACTTTAAAATGGTATAACTTCCAACGTTATTGACAGTCACGATAACTTTAATCGTTTAGGCAAAATCAGTATAAAATAAATATTCCTTATGGGAAATTAACTTTTTAAATTAAATTATAAAAAATTATTTTTTAGCGGAAATCACATTGGCCTAGGTTTATTAGTAATAGGTTAATTAGTTCTATGACATGTTAGTGAAGGTTTATTTTATTTATGACGTTCTTATATTAAAAACGTAAATTTAAACAGTTATCCCATGTTAAAAGCGTACTCTACCGCGAGCGCCTGGCTGGCCAACCTTGGCGCCCTCTTAACACCTCCCTATTATCCGACATTTTCACTTATCCGACGTTCTGCTTGCCCGTTTATGTCGGGTAAGCGAGACTCTACTGTATTTATGTTATGAAAGTTTAAAAATTAGAATGCTGTAACTTTAATTTTTGGATGACTAAATTTTCACATAACACAGTTCCTACGAGCTAAAAACCTGTAACTAATCTATTTCCCTTTTCCTCATTGTGTCAATGTGACTCATGAACAGTGATTTGTGAGACTGACAAATTGAATTAATTTGGACATTTAATGTGTACTTAAGCTCAACTAGTACTCGCAGTTATTGTGTAATGTTAAATTTGTTGATGTCACTAACTACTTAAAAATGTTCCTCAATATTTGTATCCTACCAATCCTATTTTTCTTAAGCCTTATTTTTTATATGTAAAAACAAACAATCTAATCTGTAATTTAATACATTACGTACTAGTAATCAAATAATTATGTACTAAGTCATGAAATTTTTGTGTTGGTAGGAGAAAAATACACATGGGTTGGAAGCGGCGAGGGATGAAAGAATAGTAGGAAATGGAGCATTAGTATGTGAACCACTTTTATTGGAAAACAAACGTTGGCATTCATTGGAAGATGTTCCTGCTGAGCCTTATGCTAAGAAATTAATTACTCGTTCTTCAATTCGATCATGGTTATTTGGCCTTTTCAATTCCAGCAGTTACCGTACCAGTGATACATCATTGCGTAAAGGTGGAGGAGGTTACAGCGACTTGCAGGCCGAGAAAGAAAGCATTGTTTGATTGCTTTTTGATAAACAATTGTTTAGTTTAATCTAAAGTTATACTGTAGAACATTTATTTAAAGTTACGCCAAAGAAATAGAGGATGGTATTTTTGGATAAGATAAATAGAAGTATGGTTTTCACATGTAAATAGAGGTTAATGGGATTTATATTAATTTGTATATTAAAATATTACGCTTATGAAATCATACATGGTTTTATGTTTCCAGTTGGCTATAAAATGAATCTTCCTGTTTGGAAGTAGGAATCTGTAATTTTGTATATTTGTAGTACATTTTGTCATAAATTAGGAGTAGCTGAATCTTGAAGAAATATTAGAACTGGAAACATATTATACAAATCTCTGACTGAGTGTTATAACATGATAACACTGAAATTATTAAATAAATATATGAAGTGATTTAATTGTTACATTCATTCTAAATTTCTGTAAATTTTAAGATTAAACATTCTAGTTATACATGAATGTTGGTTTTAAGTACTGGTAGTTATATAAGAAACTAATGCCCAAGGTTCATGGTCTATACGTATGTGCATTCTTTATAATTCACTATATATTAATGTACAGAGTTTGGAATAGATTATATTTCAGGTACCACTTTATCTCAGGGAAAATGTAAATGAGGAATTAAAATATAGATCATGCTTGCAACATAAACTGTTAGGATGGATGCACTGGCTTGTATTATTAAATGGCATGTTTAACAAATTATTAATTATTCTGTAAATTATGTTTGAAAAGTTATTGTCTTTCATAGTACTATAGTGTAGTTATTGCAGTAATAATTTACAGTACTGGGCGCATGATTCTGATTGTCTCACAGTTTTATTTTATGACATAGCATGATTAAATCTTAAATATGATACACTCTAAACTAATGTTGATATAAAAATTATGTGTAAAAATGTGTAAAATTATATATAAAAATTTATTAAATAGTAAAATTTAAATTAAAGACATGATAAATCATAAACTTTTCCATGAATAGAAATAATGTATTTTATAATAATTCACCATGTTTTATTTATAAGTAAAAGTAACCACTGTCATCTCTTTTCCTATATTATATGTTACAGTACTTGCAGTCCAGCATCAGAAATTAATTATTATATAATTATTATTTGTATTATAGAATATATTCTAAACTAATTAATGTGTAAATATCGTAGTTTTACTTGCTGTATAAACTAAAATAGAAAAAACAAAACTTACTGTGCTTTTAATCGTGAAAGCTGTTACCTTTTAAGGATTATTTTAGGTATGTACTTTTATACAATTTTTGCATTCCATAAAGTGGCAAAATTTTCTGACCGTATGATGTCTTCAGCATTATGTATAATGTTACAATGAAAGAGTTAGTTGTGATTATCTGGTATTGTGATATAAGCTGGAAAGACTATAATAAAATATTTAGAATTTATTATTTAGATAAAACGTTATTGTTGCCATACTAATTTTTAAAGGAATATTCTTTTTATATATTGTAAATTAGTTTATCACTGTGGCCATATCTCTACTTCAGATCTTGATCAACATAATATGTGAGTAATTACGAATAGTTTGTGTGTAGATATTTTTTGTGTGAAAAGTGTGCGTGTGTGATTATTGAGTAGGCCTACTTGTGGCATATTAAGCATAATTTCAAATTAACATCAGTGTTAATGATATAGTTTCACATTGCAGATGAAAATAATTCCCATTATATACCATGTACAATGTCATTATTAATTGGTTTGTCTTATATTTTAGTCATATTTTTAAATGAAACCAGTTAATATTGATATTTATGTACCAGCACTAAATGTTTATTGTTACACATAATAAATTCATAAATGTAAAGTCTTTTAAGATCACATGTGTTTGATATAAAGAAAACTTACTGTTTTGTTGATAAGAATATATAAATTTTGCAAGAATATTGTAGATATATGTAATATTTATTACTATAAACAACAGATTGTATATAAGTTATTTTCTAAAAAATTTGTTGACGTATTTATTTGGATACCATATATAAAATAATGAAATAATTATTTAAAAAGACAATCATTTAAAATCTGCAGTATATCATGTCAAATTTTATTGCTTAAATAATCAGTATGACTGTTCCAATGTTTTTTATTTATTTTCATACATATACTACAACATGATTATGACTGTATTCCATGAAATATAAAATTGTGGATTCCTCAGTGTATAAATTTTTATTAATTTTTCTTTTCTTTTATGTGCTTTCTTATCGTTATTTGTCATATTATTGGTTTCCTCCAGACTTTATATAGGTGGGAAGTTTGTGCATTTTTGTGTGTCTTATGAGTGTAATTTGAACAGGAAATTTCCTTTTAAAATAGTAGTTAAAGAAACATCCACATTTCCTGAGTTTAGAGGTTTGAGCACCCTGCAAATGACAGATTGTAAAACAAATTTATGTTTTTCTGTGTTGTAGTCCTCTTTATGTCATGCTGTCGCCTGAACAAAAATATTTTGTATTGCATAAACTTGTAGAATGTCACCAGGATAGTGAATAGGAGAAGTAGAACACTGTTGTTTTGCTGTTTGATTTTTTAAAACTTCTTCACCTTTCCCATTAAAAGATGTAATTAATAGATATTTAAAATTTCTCTTCAAAACTTACACAGTTCTAAATTATTAGAAGTTTTGTAGTGTAATGTAAAATTAACTTGTTAACCTTGAGTCTAAACAACACATACAATTTGAGCACTAACGGACAACTTTACATAAGTATGCCTTAGCTCTGGAAAATATAGCTACAAACTTCAGATGTACACAAAGGGAGTAATTCCAGACAGAGTCAAGTCTCCTGAAGAGCTGTCGCATATCATGTGGTGACACATATTTGTTAGTTATGTAATAGCTGTTAAGAAGAGCAGTGTATATTTGTTCGGTTCAAAATACTTAATAGTTTTTTATACATCTGTGAGTTTGTGTGAAGAGTTTACTTATTGAAAATGACAAATTAAAAGTGCAGAGTCATAATCAGTTGCTTTCCTTTTAGTCAATTTGTTATTTATCATATTCAGACTGACATAGTGCTTTATATTTCTTAAGTGTGTGTGTGTGTGTGTGTGTGTGTGTGTGTGTGTGTGTGTGTGTGTGTGTGTGTGTGTGTGTGTGTGTGTGTGTGTGTGTGTGTGTGTGTGTGTGTGTGTGTGTGTGTGTGTGTGTGTGTGTGTGTGTGTGTGTGAGAGAGAGAGAGAGAGAGAGAGCATGTGCATGTATGTGTGTGTGCACAAAGTAGCTGAGCGCATGACCTGGACAGGCAGGGGATGGGCAGGCTGTCTTTTCCAAACACATTTGGTGACTCATGGCAGTAAGTGATGTTGCACATTGTAGGGAATAAGGAGGCAATGTTTTGTGCGTTGGTAGCGGAACCTGGCCCACATACAGCCCCTTTGGTCTATCTGTATGTATATGTTAGTTTACATCATTTGTTAGATTATTCAAGTGGTTAAGTAAACTAATACACAAATAAAACTAAGCACTGAAATGTCAAAAAGAAAGACCAATTCTTGAAGTGGTTATGTTATGTTATGTGACCATAATATTATGCAATATCTTGTCATAACATTTTATTTATATGTGTAAAGTGGCATACATATCAGAAAATTACAATCTCAATATTTGTGGGTCACAAATATTTTGTAATAAATTAAAAAGTGTATAGTAATTACGCTAATTGACTTTTGTAGATAGTTAACCAATGTACAATTATATATGATTTTCAAATATTACAAACATATGGTTGATGGCATTTAAAAATTTACAGTACAAAACTACCCCACAAATTAGAATACAGTATCGTTACAGATGTATGATTGAATACATTAAAAAATATTTACTGACACTATAGTTAATTTTACTATAGTTGGATGTTGATTTATGTATATCCAACTATATAGTTGGATATAGTTTTTCATATGATTACAATTTTTTATATTTTGTCATGTTATGCCATAATATTTTTAGGGTATTAGTGTGTCTAAATGTGTATGTATTTGCAGTAACATAAGTGAATATTAATGCAATCATTGTTGTTATTCATAAATACTTATAAATTGTAACGTTACATTTGTTTTTAATTATCATTGATTTTTTTATACTGTTGTTGTGTGTGTGTGTGTGTGTGTGCGCACGCGCACGCGCATGCGTGCGCATGTGCATTGTTTATGGTAATGTATGATAGTAGTGATCTAATTGTCAAACAAAAAATGGAAGTAAACTGTGTTTATATTTTGATAGTCTAAGTTTGTGATCTCATTGTTTACACAAGTCAACTTCAAGCAATCAAAAGTGTGTAGTGAAAAAATTAAAAGCTTGAATTAGTGACCTGAAGTAGTGAATTATGATGTAAATAAAAACAGACATTTTAACCAATGTTGGGGTGTTACAGGTGTGAAGATTATTTTTTATTAAAAAGAGACTATATTGTAAAGTAGGAAGGAAGGCTGTGAAATGAACCATTTTAATATCAGGAGACAAATATATGAATGCTTCCAAGTATTAAATGGTGTTGTCTCATTTGTTTTGTAAAATATATTACCAGATATTGTATATATACAAGTGGTGCTTTTTCCAAACAGAGTAAGTGTACCAGTAAAAATCAAATTTTATTGTATAACAATATAGAAACAAAGAACAGTGTATCAGTTAAAAACATTTTAAAGAAGTTCTGCTGAAAACCCCCTTAATACACAAGGTACACGTGAAATGTAAGTTGATGTGTTATTCGTCACTACAAGTAAATAAATGTTTGATATGCAAGTACATTACTGCTTTAATTAACCCTTGTACATACTTGTTTAAAGCCAGACTCATGATATTTACCAAACTAGTCAGTTTATTAACAATACAAAAATATATGTATTTAAAATAAACATTTACAATACAAACAAGTAATAAAATTTGTATTTGTGAGTGCTAAAAGGGAGATAACAACAACAATAACATGTTGTGGAGATTAAAGGTTCAAATATAACATAATAATTATAACACATCATTGAAGCTAGTGATGTGAAGACCATTTAGATGCGGTTTAATATTTAAGTAAAGAGAGAACTCAATGTATATAACATTTGTGTTATCAAATAATACTATTATGAAAATGCAGTGGGACACGAGACAAAAAGTAATAATACATCTCATTATAAGCGGTTATGACTCATCTGTTATTATACTTGATAAGCACATCATCAAGTGACAAAACTAAGCATAGGAGGGCATATCATCTAGACTATCATACACATTTACTTTGGTACTATTTCTGACAACCAATGATGGAAGTAGATTGCATATTTTTGAAACGTATGATTTATCTCATTAAGGTCCTCGTTGTAATCTGTATTGGGTGTGTTATATATCTGTAATGAATGGTGCAAGATGTAAAATTTTAAACGGAGAGGTGTACAAAACAAGAAAAAAATCTAAAACTTATTATCACAATATATTATGTGGTATAGAAAGGAAAAGAAAGTACAAAAATTATGAGATATTGCATTTACAAAAAATTATGATGACCACTGGAAATATAGATGGAAGTTTAATATAAAATAGGCAACAGCATGAAGATTAGAAAATATATTAAGTGGTAAGTAATTGAAACACGAACATAATATCCAGTTGATGATATTCCAGGTATTTGAGACAGTTCTTTCGATCACATTCTGTCATGCCACTCTCCACTTCTATTTGAAGATCTACTCCATATGAATGATTTGGTAAAAGTTTTCCTAATAACAAGTATGTCATCTATCAACAAGACATTCACACATGCAAGTGAGATTCTTTAATTATTTCAGTAACCTAGGTTCTTTCATATTTATTAAAAAATGTATGTAATTAGCTTGCAAATGTATTAACTGTGCTTGCAACATGACCTTATTTCTGTAGCTTCTTACAAAGCAATACAGCCCTATGTGAATCTTAGCTTCCTCCATTCGCTTCTTCCTCCTGCCAGGCATCTCCAATTCCTAACTCATACTACCTTACTCCTCCCACCTCACTTTACAGGATTCTGTTTGGTTCCGTGTCTCAATCTATTCTCTACACATGCCCTAACCAGCAAATCCTACTGAATTTAATAAATCGTACTGAATCTTGTCCTTCAAATAAGTATCTACCTCATAGTTGTTCTCATCCTCCAAATTTCTCCTTCTTTTTCTGGACTATAAATTTTCCTTATTATTTTCTGTTCTGATACTTTTAACGTGTAGGTATCTGGTGTTGTAAGGGACCAAGTTTCTGATCCATATGTTACCACTGTCCTGATCAGAGTTCTTGTGATAAACACAAGTTTTCTAAAAATTAAAGTTTCTATTGATTTTTTCCCTCAGTGTCTGTTGTTTACACCTTTCACTGAACTTTGAGGTTTGTATTTATTAACGTTATTAAAATTTTTTTTCTCTTTCTACCTTGTATTCTTATTTCATTTATTCAATTATGGGTTGGGTTTCAGACCTTTTACAAGTGTGGATAATTAGTATTTTTATTTTATTTTAAAACTTATAAATTGATTTATGTAACGTAGGGGACCATATTTTCGTTACGTTACAATATATATATATTGTAACGGGTAGACTTGGTCGTCTCTGAAAAATGTGTACAAGTTTTGTATTTGTGTAGTGCGTTCGTCTCGCACTGGGGTCGTTACATCTATTCTTGTGCTAACGATGTCCTTAGCGATGTTATATTTACCAGTACAACACAGCAGTAACCATACCTGTTTTTAAATAGGGGTGTGTGAATCCCGGGTGGCGCCAAATTGTTTATTAAAACAATTAAACTTATTAACTAATATCTTAATAGGGTGTTCTCAGCGATGACGGCCGGGGCGTTCGAATAATTCCCGCTCATTCAGCCTCCTGAATTGAGTAGGTAGTTGTTCGAATTACTACGCGAGTGCTGGTCATCAAATCTAGCTTTCGTTAACAAACACAAGTAATACAATACACTCCCTATGAAATAATAACAACGGTAGTAACCGCTAGTTATTTTAATGGTCAATAAGTAAATTTTCAGTTAGACAATTAATATTATTCTGGTTGGTTAATAATTTTGCACCGACATGTTACATGAAACACTTTCTCTCAGGCTGACGAAATCGATTCCAGAACAAGTTATTTACTCCAGCATGGCTGCAGTTTTAGTTAAATTACAATATACTCGTTCGAAATTGGGATTCTTTTGATTACAAGGCAAAGAATTCCTATGATTACAATAAAAAGTTCATTACCTTACTTTAAGTGTACTTAAATAATAAGGTGTGTGGTTATACTCTGTTCTGTAGTGTCGTTAAATGTGTTTATAAAGTTCGTATTCACACAACAGGTTATGTGTTATGTTAACAAATTTTCAGTGTGTTATTTTTCTTAATTAATCTTTGAAAGAGAATATTCAGTCGACGGTGAGAGTTCCAATTACCTTTAGTAATATTTAAAGTGAGTTTATTTTTTGTAAATAGGGTAATTCAAGATACTTAACACATCAGATGATTTGGTGTTATCAATCATTGAGTTGGAAGAGGATCGGGCTGCAATTGTTTTCTGTTTTCATCAATCTTGGGACTTAAGTAGGTCAGGCATCCTTTTCATATTCGATGTGGTCATATTTTTATTTAATTTCCTGGTAATATGGTCCTGGGCATCAGTTGACAGTCTCAGTTGTTCGTCTGCTTCTTATTCGATCATCGTTTTTGAATTTTGTTTACTATTTTTACATTTTTTGATTAAAAATTGGTCGTTCAATATTCGGCTTCTGTTCTGCCAGAGTGACGCTTTACGAGTAATGATATTCAACCGTAATTCTGTCCCTAACAGCAGTTGCTATGGTTACCAATTAAATTTGATTGGCTTAGATTGACATGATCCATTGTTATCAAAATTTGAATTCTTTTCAAAATCCTTGTATATCTTCTGATTGCTCTTATTCCTCTATCTTCCATCCTAAGTATTAACTATTATCACTGTTATTTGTATTTCCTTTCATAGATTAATTTGATACCCCACAAGTTTGGGTTATTTTAGGTAAAAGAATCAATTAAACAACTGTATAAGAAAAAAGACGCCCTCAACCGCAAAGCACTAACACTACACCTACAAATCGCCAACACATATGGACACAATTACATGACTGAACTAATACATCACACAAATGAATGGACAATAAAACAAATACATAACATACAGACAAAATACGACAGAAAAATAAAAAACCTGACACCAATCAAAACAGATATAATTCCCTCGCACAAATTCTACCCACGTACAGTAAACCTCACGAACATCACACTCACAAAAAACGAACAAACACTCCTTGATAAAGGCCTAAAACATAACATACATTACAAACATAACAACCAAACACTAACAAAGCTCATAATTGACACAGAAACAAATATACAAAACACAGCACCAGAACATCAAGACATATTAAGATATAATATAAACAACACAATAGGAGTACATAAGACACCAGACAACAACCACAACTCAGAAATACACACAGCCATCAAACTGAGGGAAAAGGCACACAAACACAACATCACATTTGTAAAAGCTGACAAAGGCAACACGACTGTAATTATCCCCACAGACAACCTACACAAAAAAGTACAAAACTTCATGGAACAGAACAACATCACAGAACTAAAACACGACCCCACCGACAGATACCAAAACTCAGTAAAACAAACAGTCAACAAAGCCAAACACATTATGACACATAAACAAAAGCCCTACATGAAACAAATCCGACCATCAGCACCTACACTCCAAGCGCTTCCCAAAATCCATAAAGAAGACATTCCGATCCGCCCCATTATCAACTACCGTAATGCCCCTGCACACAAACTGGCAAAATTATTAGACAACACACACAGATAGACAACAACATTGCAGTAAAAAACAACACTGACCTAGTAACAAAAATAAAAGACATACACATCCCCCATAATGCCACATTAGCCTCCTTTGACATTAAAAACCTGTACACAAACATCCCCATCTCTGAAACAATCACCATCCTACAAAACAAACTCAAACAGAACAACACACCAGACGAACTTATCAATGAAATAACAGAAACTCTGAACATTATCACAAAACAAAACTACTTTACTTATAACAATAAATACTACACACAGAACGATGGCCTACCCATGGGCTCCCCCATATCCAGCATTCTAGCAGAAGTCTTCCTCCAACACTTAGAAAAAACAAAAATACTCACAAACAATGACAGACACTCACATAAAATACTATATTGGCACAGATACGTTGATGACATTCTAATACTATACAGGGGAAACAAAAGACAATGCGAACAGTTACTAACGCACATAAACAAAATACATAAAAACATAACCTTCACTGCCGAATACGAACACAACAATACCATAAACTTCTTAGACCTCTCCATCACAAAACTAGAACACAGGCACAAATTCAGTATATACAGAAAACCAACTACAACTGACACACTAATACACAACACCTCCAATCACCCAATACAACACAAACTAGCTGCTTTTAGAACCATGATACATAGACTTAACAACATCCCCTTAGATGAAATAGACTACAAAGACGAACTAAACACGATAAAATATCTAGCAGAATCTAACGGTTATGACAGAACAATAGTCAGTAAACTCCTACACAAAACACAAAACAAACAACAGACAAAGACAGAAAACAACAAATTCATAACACTAACATACATCAACAAACAAACAGAAAAAATTGCCCACAAATTCAAAAAAGCAGGATACAGAATCACTTACAAAACTACTAACAAAACAGAACACACACTATCAAAACGCATGCCCAAAGCACAAAACAAATTCGATCTACCCGGTGTATATAAACTAAATTGTTCAAATTGCAGTAAATTCTACATAGGCCAGACAGGACGTAGCTTCAAACAGAGATACATTGAACACACAAAAGCACTCCACACCACTACAGAATCTACCTTCGCAAACCACCTCATTGAAGCAAACCACACATATAAAAACATCGACAATAACATGAACATACTACACGTACACACAAAAGGCCGAAAACTAGACACTCTAGAACAATTAGAAATATACAAACACACAAAAACAAATAAAAACGACATCCTAAACGAACAGACACAATTCAAATCGCACGCATTATTCTAACACATCTCACCACACACACACAGCTTCAATCTTTCGAAACACTTTCTCGTCGCCAACAACAAGACGAGCAGCGCTACTAACGACAGCCTCTGATGAAGCCTTCTATAGGTGAAAGCCGGTTTAGGCTGTAAGGTAAAACTTTACGTTTTTACTTATAAAAAACTTTGTGTTCCGAGTTGTCAATATTATAGTGATATTTAGTAACTTATTCCTTTCTTGGTACTTTTTATTTAAATATTATCGTAAGTTTGTGGTTCTTACTTTTTTATAGGAATTTTTGTAACTTATTCCTTCTTTTAATACTTTATATTAGGCCTCATAAGTCATCGAAATATTGTTGTAAGTTGTGCTCACATAATTTTTGCATTGGTTTATTTATTTATTGTAATTTATTTTTCTTCATAAAACTGTTTTAATACTGTCTTCATCACTTTTCAGTGTTCATTATACATTAATTAACTGTTTACACTTAATCTTATTCTTAACAACTTTCTTATTTACTAATATTTTTTACTAAATATCACTATTGTTTGACGACTCGGAACACTTAAGTTTTTTATAAGTAAAATCGTAAAGATTTACCTTACAGCCTAAACTGGCTTTCACCTTTAGAAGGCTTCATCAGAGGCTGCCGTAGGTAGCGTTGTCTGTCTTGTTGTTGGCGACGGGATAGTTTTCTGAAAGATCGATGCTGTGTGTGTGTGGTGAGATGTGTGCGATTTGAATTGTGTCTGTTCGTTTAGGATGTCGTTTTTATTTGTTTTTGTGTGTTTGTATATTTCTAATTGTTCTAGAGTGTCTAGTGTTCGTCCTTTTGTGTGTACATGTAGAATGTTCATGTTATTGTCGATGTTTTTATATGTGTGGTTTGCTTCAATGAGGTGGTTTGCAAAGGTGGATTCTGTAGTGGTGTGGAGTGCCTTTGTGTGTTCAATGTATCTCTGTTTGAAGCTATTTTTTACTATATTAATTGATGACTCGTTGGGCACTTGGTGAAACATATTAATACAAAGGTTTTGTAAAATATATAAAAACACTTGGTAAGTTTCACAAATTTTTTAATTAACTCTGACAGCTGTTTCGACTAACTTAAGCCATTGTCAAAGAGCGAGTGAATGAAATTACTGAACACAGGATGTTAGAGTAGTGTAGGTGGTAAACATCTGTTTAGGGCGTATCTGGAACATCTGTGTTGTGATGGCGAGGGGTGGGGAGTGTGTGCATGAGACAAGGGAAGGTCTGGTGTCTTTAAAAACTAAATACAATTGTGAGTTTTGTAGACATGTAGACAAATACAAAAGGTTTTGCAGATCATTGCTTACAACACAATCACTTCATAGACACAAAAAACATAACACTACTCCACAACATACAAAAAGGTAAAAAAATGGATTTGTTAGAAATTTTAGAAATTAAAAAAGCAATAAAAAATAACAAAAATTTAACCAATGAACAGACTGAATTTTGTGTATCCCCTTTATTAAAATCTGTTATTTAGTTTAGTTTATTTTATATTATTTTGAATGTTCATCAGTATTTTAAATTTCTATTCAGTTTATATTTAGTTCAGTTAATTTTATATTTTGCATTCACGATTGTATTTAGTTTTTAAAGACACCAGACCTTCCCTTGTCTCATGCACACACTCCCCACCCCTCGCCATCACAACACAGATGTTCCAGATACGCCCTAAACAGATGTTTACCACCTACACTACTCTAACATCCTGTGTTCAGTAATTTCATTCACTCGCTCTTTGACAATGGCTTAAGTTAGTCGAAACAGCTGTCAGAGTTAATTAAAAAATTTGTGAAACTTACCAAGTGTTTTTATATATTTTACAAAACCTTTCTATTTTTTACTGTTAACCTTTCAGTGTTTATTATTGATTTGCTATGTGTTTATGCTTTTATCCTTCACTATTTTTCACTATACAAACATTCTTTGTTATACATTATTCTCATTTAATCATCACCTTCACTTTTAAATTATTTATTGTTTATTATAATTTATTTAGTGTTTCTTCTTTATCACTTTATTTTGGGATTTTCACTTCCACTTTTGCACTTCTAAAATGTTTTTGGTTTTAAGTGTTTCTAAATGGGTCATCCCTATTATTACTTTCTCAGTACCGTACTATCTCTTTCATTACAAATATCATTAACAATTTTATGTCTCTATTGATTTTAACATTACTTCTAACTCTACTATGTGGGTTAGCTTGCTTTTATAATTAACATTCTTTAAACGGGTTTCTTTCAATTGTCATTTACTTTATTATCCATTAATTGATAATAATAATGGATTAAAATAATTACTTAAGTTATTTATTGGTTTCTTTTTCAACCTTACAATTGAGTGTATTGTTTCTCCTGCTTTTCTTCATTATTACTTGTTTGTGTCGTATCATTGGGTTTCCTTTTTATTTATTTCCCTTTATCTTAGGTTTGTTTCTTTTTCATTTTCCTCCTTCTTCATTTTTAGTGCACTTCCTTTATATCTTGTTTTTCCATCTTCTCCTTTGGGTTCATTTTAATCAGTTGCATTGAATCATTCAATTCCTTCAATTGGTTTCATTTTGCTTGGTTTCGGTTTTTTCCCTTCCTCCTTTGGTTTGGTTAATCACTTTCTTCTTCATTTGGTTTTATTCTTGTTTGTTTTTTGTTGTTCCCTTCTTCTTTTGTTTTCTCTTGTTGGGTCAATCACTTGGGTTAGGTCATGTCGTCGTTTGTTGTGTCATTGTCTTTTTTTATATTAAACATTTTATTTTATATGAATTATTATTTTATATTCAAAATAATCTTTTTTATCCCTGGTATTGGGGTGGCTTATTTGTGTTGTAACATAATGCCTCTCCTTCAAAATTGATCATTTTGATAAAACACTTAGCATAGTTTTTTATGAAATTATCAGTTATATATAATCTTTACCTTTTTCTTTCTTGTTTGTTTCTTCATTCTTATTTCTCTCCTTACTTGATTCATTCCATTTTATTTGGATCTGTTTTTATTTATTTCCATTAGTGTGTTTTCCCTTTTATATAATTTTTTCCCTAACTTTTTAGTAGCTGGTTTCTTCCATTACTAATCATTTTTTCTGAGAACATCATCTCTGCTTAGTTTATTTTGATTGCTGGACTTATTCAACAGTCAATCTTAAATACCTTTTTTGTCAACTTGTGACTTAAATTAATAATAATAATATATTTTGGGATTGTCCATCTTGTGGTTTGTTTTTATTTTATACATAACTTCTCTTTTTTCCTCGTACCAGTTCAGGTTTTTTTTTTTTTTTTTAATTCATTTTAATTTCAGGTATTTGTCTTAGCAGTTTTTTCTTGATTTTATTTTTGTTCATTATATTTTGTTTTAAATATTATATTTAATAATTTTTGTAAGTTAGTTTTTCTTACTTTATAGGAATTTTTGTAACTTATTCTTGGATTTCATTAATGACACATAACATTAACATTATGACACATAAACAAAAGCCCTACATGAAACAAATCCGACCATCAGCACCTACACTCCAAGTGCTTCCCAAAATCCATAAAGAAGACATTCCGATCCGCCCCATTATCAACTACCGTAATGCCCCTGCACACAAACTGGCAAAATATCTAGACAAAATTATTAGACAACACACACAAATAGACAACAACATTGCAGTAAAAAACAACACTGACCTAGTAACAAAAATAAAAGACATACACATCCCCCATAACGCCACATTAGCCTCCTTTGACATTAAAAACCTGTACACAAACATCCCCATCTCTGAAACAATCACCATCCTACAAAACAAACTCAAACAGAACAACACACCAGACGAACTTATCAATGAAATAACAGAAACTCTGAACATTATCACAAAACAAAACTACTTTACTTATAACAATAAATACTACACACAGAACGATGGCCTACCCATGGGCTCCCCTATATCCAGCATTCTAGCAGAAGTCTTCCTCCAACACTTAGAAAAAACAAAAATACTCACAAACAATGACAGACACTCACATAAAATACTATATTGGCACAGATACGTTGATGACATTCTAATACTATACAGGGGAAACAAAAGACAATGTGAACAGTTACTAACGCACATAAACAAAATACATAAAAACATAACCTTCACTGCCGAATACGAACACAACAATACCATAAACTTCTTAGACCTCTCCATCACAAAACTAGAACACAGGCACAAATTCAGTATATACAGAAAACCAACTATAACTGACACACTAATACACAACACCTCCAATCACCCAATACAACATAAACTAGCTGCTTTTAGAACCATGATACATAGACTTAACAACATCCCCTTAGATGAAATAGACTACAAAGACGAACTAAACACGATAAAATATCTAGCAGAATCTAACGGTTATGACAGAACAATAGTCAGTAAACTCCTACACAAAACACAAAACAAACAACAGACAAAGACAGAAAACAACAAATTCATAACACTAACATACATCAACAAACAAACAGAAAAAATTGCCCACAAATTCAAAAAAGCAGGATACAGAATCACTTACAAAACTACTAACAAAACAGAACACACACTATCAAAACGCATGCCCAAAGCACAAAACAAATTCGATCTACCCGGTGTATATAAACTAAATTGTTCAAATTGCAGTAAATTCTACATAGGCCAGACAGGACGTAGCTTCAAACAGAGATACATTGAACACACAAAAGCACTCCACACCACTACAGAATCTACCTTCGCAAACCACCTCATTGAAGCAAACCACACATATAAAAACATCGACAATAACATGAACATACTACACGTACACACAAAAGGCCGAAAACTAGACACTCTAGAACAATTAGAAATATACAAACACACAAAAACAAATAAAAACGACATCCTAAACGAACAGACACAATTCAAATCGCACGCATTATTCGAACACATCTCACCACACACACACAGCTTCAATCTTTCGAAACACTTTCTCGTCGCCAACAACAAGACGAGCAGCGCTACTAACGACAGCCTCTGATGAAGCCTTCTATAGGTGAAAGCCGGTTTAGGCTGTAAGGTAAAACTTTACGTTTTTACTTATAAAAAACTTTGTGTTCCGAGTTGTCAATATTATAGTGATATTTAGTAACTTATTCCTTTCTTGGTACTTTTTATTTAAATATTATCGTAAGTTTGTGGTTCTTACTTTTTTATAGGAATTTTTGTAACTTATTCCTTCTTTTAATACTTTATATTAGGCCTCATAAGTCATCGAAATATTGTTGTAAGTTGTGCTCACATAATTTTTGCATTGGTTTATTTATTTATTGTAATTTATTTTTCTTCATAAAACTTTTTTATAGAAGCTTGATTGTAAACTCCTTTTATCTTTTTTGTGGTTATATTACTTATTTCATAAGTATTATTTCCATTGTCTTTGGTGATGACATAAGGTCCTATGTATAATAATAGCAGTTTTTTGGCTATCCCTTCAAGTGTACTGGGTAGTTCATGGTTTTTTATTAATACCCTTTCTCCTTTGTTATATTTTATTATTTTAGTTTGGTTTTGTGAATACCTTGCTTTTTGCTTCTCAATTTTCTCCTTAATACGGTTATAACATTTGTTTTCATCATATGGGTCTTCTGGGTTGACTGGGAAGTCTATCAATTCTTGTATCTCTCTATGGGGTTTTCTTCCAAACATCATTAAATATGGGGTGTTCTCAATAAAATGGTGGTAACTTATATTTAGAAATACTTCGGTTGAAGCTAAATATTTCTGCCATTCCTTTTTGTTATCGTAACAATAAGTTCTTAGTATTCGTCCCACCTCTCTTAAGACTCTTTCTGCGGGATTACTATCAGGATGGTATTTGGATGTTTTATAGGTTTTTATGTTCTCTTTTAATAATTCATCTCGCCACTTCCTTCCTTTGAATTGTGTCCCGTGGTCTGTTATTATCATGTATGGTTTTCCAACTTCTGTGATGTATTTCTTTTTTATTATGTCTAATATTTTCTTCGTAATAGCTCGGTTTATTGCATATAATTTTGTGTACTTTGTGTAATGGTCTAATATTATTACTATAAACTTGTATTTATGTCTCCCTCCGCTACGTGGGAATGGTCCACATATGTCGATAAATACCTTTTCTAATTTGGTGTTTGAAGTGATGGGTATCATTGTTCCCTCTTTTTTCTCATTATTTGTTTTGACCATTTGACATATTGTGCATGTTTTAATATTCTGGTTTACTTTTCTTGTTATATTTTTGATAAAATATCAATGCTTTTACAATTTTTAAGGTTCCCATATGTCCGTATCGAACATGATAATCTTTAATTATCTTGGTTTCTAATGATTTTGGAACTACAAGTTTTCACGTTCTTTGATTCTTTTTGGTTCTAATAAAGAGTATATCTTGGTGGATACAATAATATTTATTTATAATTTCTTCATCTTCTAATAGTCTTCTTATGTTTAGTAATTTTGAATCTTGTTTCTGCTGTACCACTATTTCGCTTAGAATATTTTCCAGGTCCTTCCTATCCTTTATTATGCAAAAACACTTTGGCGATCTTCTCCTTTTCTCCTTCAAATGTTTGGTTTTCAACATTTATTCTGGATAAATTTGTAAATTTTATTTATTATGGTTTATTAGTTCTCATTTAATTCATCTTAGTCGTTTCTTGTCAATTATTCTTAAGTTTTTTCTTTAAATATCATTTATGTTTCTTGTTTTGGTTATTATTAATTGGTTTAATTAAATTAATACTCCTTCCTTTCCATTGGTTTGCTTGGTCATTACCCCGAAAGTCAGTCCCATTTCTCGGCGTGTTCATCTTCACTTTGTTTATCCATGGTCCATCATTTCCTCTGCACTTGTGGTTCGGATAACCTCGGTGTGTAGAACTATCTTCGTTTTCGTGAAATAGGTATCTTCTATTTTGTACCATAATTCCTCTACTATCATATATTCATTTGTCTCCATGACTGCTTCATTCACTACATTTTGATTAATCAAAGAAGTTGTTAATTGTACCTCCTTCGGTAATGTTATTATTGATTTTTTATTTTGCATTTGTATTTCTTGTGTATTCAAGTGTTCTAGGGACCTTTTTAATTTGAGACAGGAAGGAAGACTTTGAAGGTATACTTATTCAGGAAGTAGAAGGGATAAACTTCAGAGAGGGTGGTAATGAAATGGAATGTGATACGAAGTGGAACCTGTAGGTAAGATGACTGGTGGAGTTGGAATTCAAAATCCTACTACAGGAGTGATGGCAGAGGCCATCTAGGAACTGAAAAATATAGAGTCCCAGGACAGGATAGAATAGCTAGCAGCAGAACTCTTAAAGCATGGTGATGCACTGTCTGGAAACCAGATTTCTTTGTCATGTCTTTCAACTTCCTGTAGTCTGTGCAGGATGTAACCCACCGTCCTTCTTTGCTACCAGCACTACTGGAGAAGACCAAGCACTTAATGAAAGCTCAATTATTCCCTCTGTCAACATGTCCTGTACTAACCGAGACATTTCCTCCTGCTTAGATAACGGAGGTCTTCGATAAGGTTGGCATATTGATGTTGTATCCCCTGTGTTGATCCGATGTTGTACAAGAGAGGTTCTTCTCGATGACTGGCCCCGAATTGCAAATTCATGTAAAAACTGTCTTAAGTTCTTTTACCTCGCCACTTGAGAGATCGTCAGAAGAGCTGTTCAACAGTTCCTGAAGTTCCTCTGGTAATTTTGAAGTGTCTGAAGCACTGGGGTCTTCATTGCGTCATTCTGACTACCCAGGCCATAGGAGACATTTTACCTTGTCATATATTGTTTTGTAGACTGTCAGCCTGGTCCAAAATATTCGCCACTCTAATAGGTACATTTCCGGTTTCATCTGGTTTTACTAAACTTGTGGCCCGGTGTGCTGAGTACCTGGAGTTGAATATAGAGCATTGGTTGCCCCTAGTATCTACCTCGATTCTAATCATGACTTTTTTGGAGTTTAGCGGGATAGATAGTGCCACTTTATTTATTATGTCCATCGACTTTTCTGACATTTTTGTTGTGGAGAGCATTACTTCTTCCTTCCCCAATTCTCAAGACATTGTTTGTGAAGTCGACAATAAAACCACACGCATTCATTATGTCCACACGAAGAATTTCTACATCCACAATGTCTGCAACAAGTACAGTACTTGATGATTAACTCAAGTCGACTGAGGCATAGGTGTATCTTTTACAGGCTGTCCAGTGGCTGTTTGCAAGCTGCAAGAGAACCAGATTGGCTTGAGAATTTTCACTACATCAGGTCACATAGTGGAGACTGTGCCACCTGTGAATGAGATCAGCCTTTCTTGAACAAATCAAGTAACTACCAAGTTCCTGCTACTTTTCTGAATTGTAGAAATTGCGTATTGTCTAGGGGCTTCATTCCTCCAATTAGTCACCACATGTCCCGTTGTACCGACTACTGCTCGTTCCCAAACTGTACAGCATGTACCAGGGCGTCCGCACTATTCTGGTGTCTAGCCATTCATAACACTTGTTGTAGTGTACTATCTCTGACACCATCAGTAAATGTTTGCATTGCAAACCTCTTGATGAAATCTTCTGGTGCTTCAGAATAGGCCAGTCTACTCAGCCTGTCGATGCTTGCTTCAAACTCGTGAAGACTCTCCCTCGAATGCTGTCTCCTTGCTCTCAATTGGGTGCAGTACACATCTTGCAAATGTTTATCAACTGTATAAAAACATACTTATTTATACTTTTATTTTTATTGTTCGTTACTTACCGATATTCCTAAGGGTCCCCAGAGTTCTTTTATAAGCGAGATCAGAAACAGTGTGAGGTTACGAAATAAATATTAATACACATTTTGTATGAAGAGAATTTACTTAATATTTATTAATCATTTAATATGCTCTGTTGCAAATTATTCATGACTAAATTCTGGTATGTTTACAAAACCTCTATTATTTTTAGTGTATTGTGCAACTGGAATACAGCTTCCTTGTAATAGGTACTTTTACATTATTAACTTACATACTATGGCTTACCTTATACATCACTCATAAATACACAAACACAAACAGCCCAGCTTTGCTCACTCACGCATACACACAGAAAATTATAAATCCCTTAACATTTTTTTTAAAAGAAAACCCCTTCCTGCCGGCACGTGGGAATATCTCGAGCACCACATTTCACTTCGTGATTTCTAATTGATGTATTCGAAATTAATTAATTGATGTTTCTGAATGATTTTAGTTTCTGCTGCACTACTCCGTGTTCATTTTTTAACCGAAACTCACTTTGACGGATAATTATAACAAATTTTAGAAGAGCCCACCGGGCTTGGTACCTGCAGGTACTTTAGCTAGGCCTAAACTGCGCAGAGCGGCAAGGCGTTCGACGCTAACTGAATTTCGTCGTTTGTTGAGGAAACCAATGCCTGGTAGTTGTTTGTCACAGTTTCGTCCCATGCTATTCATGTAGTTGTTGGGGTGAGGACAGTAAACGATCTCAGTGAGGCACTGGCTAACGTCACGAGCTGGGCGGTCCTTAAGTTTTGCATCCGCCGTTACACGACCATGTGCTCGTATAGTTTCGTGCTTTTAGCCATTTTGAGTTTCACAAACGCGTGGGTCAGCGCCCATGCTTGGTGGACGCATAGGTGCGCACTTCCACACTCTCGCATAGTTCTTGGAAAACTGGGGTGGTAAATTCTTCGCTTACTGATTTCACAACGCTATTTCGTCTTGCCTTTGTTCCAAACTGTTCCTTACACTCAGCACATGGCCTGTTATAATGGAATTAACTTGCACAATAATTTGAAACCCCGAAAAATAAAATAAATGAAATACCCCATATTTTTGATACGTTACAATACCCCCTCAATGAGAATTCTTCTGTCTCAAAACAGAAGAAATCTCATTGATAAAACCCCTAAGAGGACCGGTGAGGAACTGGTGCCAACAACCCCCTTGTTCTTACTCTACATGGGTACATGACCCCCCTGGCTCGGCGACCATGGACGCATCTGAACGAGATCACTGGACTTCTCCGTAAGAGATCCCAACACCGAAAAATCGAACAGACAAGTACCACAGCACACCTCACCTTCTAACATGCTACCCCCAAAATCCACCCTGGCTTATATTATGCCAGATCCTCCACCGATATGTTTCCCCTTGTATGCAAGCTGGGCTGCCTTTAGCAGATACTGGGCTCACACACACTCACATTACCTACTGACATTACATATCATAAGATTGAAAAATTTCTCAAAAGTTATTTGAATTACAATCCATTGGTTGTTTTCAGGTAAAATCGATTCATAAATTTTGTATAAATTTTAAATTATTCTCTTCATTGGTTCCTGTTTTTATTTAAAATAAGTTGCTTTAAACATTTCTTATAATTAAAAACATCCTTAACCTAACATGTGAATACTTAGAGCCTAACAATACAAGTCAATACAATAAATCAATAAAATAAACATGGTTAACACACAAACAATAAAATAATCAATACTTAAAATATTCATTAGCTGGCAGGTGCAAAATCAAGAAATTTTTTTTCTTCTTTTTTTCAAAAGAAAATATTTTCCCAAAAAAAATTTTAAAATTAAAAAAAAAATTTAATTCATTAAAATGTTTCCTTTACCTATAGAAATTATTTAAAATTTGTTTACATCGATCAAAAAACAAAAGTTAAATTGACTTCCTTCCTCAACAAGCTTAGTATGTCTATGACCTCACTGTCAGCTGATCAAAACTAGGTCAAGTCCACAACCTTGACATAATATGTTATGTATAAGTTCTATCTGAAAATACATTTAACATCTATAACATCCTAATTTGAAACACAAAACATAATAAAACAAAATATTTAAAATAACAAAATATGATTATAAATAATAAGCAAATTGACATTTAAATTATTCAAAATAAACAATTCTTAATTTTACATTATTTCCAAATTCTATCAAAATTTTGTCACTGGTTTCAAAATAAAATTTTATATCTTTATTATAAATCTCTCTCCTTGCTTGACAATTTTATTCTCCATTACTGTGGGTGATTTAAATATTTATCTCGATTTAATTTACTCCTTGCTCTGTATACATATATAATCTTTCTCCCTTTGACTCTAACTACTAACAACTGTAACTCGCATGACACCCATCTCTATCTAAACATCTATCCAACAATCTCTACACCCAACTTATCTCTGGCCCCGCTCATCTTTGTACTAGGATGTGTGTTCCCAACTTGGCTATCTACATACGAACCAATGCCCCTCCAAAATATCGGCAAACACTCCCTTAAACTACTCTATCCCCGCCGCAACGCCACACGCTGCTCACACCTTACCACCTCACCCTTACTACAAAATATCATCAACAAATATATTTATCTACCATTCACATTACGCATCGCTACATATACTCACTACTACTGTGTCAACATCAATATTTCTCAAATTCTATTGCATTATCTTACAACAACATTACATTAACTCAAAACAATATTATTCTCTCCTATTTCAACTTTAATTTTAACTCGGACAGATCTACATGTCCCATAAAATATTCATCACCCAAAAACTATCTTTTATTAGCTTTCACAAATTATTACTTTATTTCTCACATTATCAAATTACTTTTCTCATTACTTTAACTAGCAGCTGTAATACATTGAAACATTACATTAAACATTAATTACCTAGAACATTTACAACCAATATACCAGTGACATTTTATTGCTGATCAGCTGATATTCCTAACATAATTAAAACACATCTCAAAATTGAGCAAATTACATGAAATATATATATTTATTTATCCTTACTTCTCATATCCTTGTTTCCCCTCTTTCTGATTCTGATAGTTTACGTTAACTGCCTGCCAGTTAGTTTAATTATTTACTTAGGTTCAAAAATACACACATAATGAAAACACATATTTTTATCAATGCTTATATCTAACTTACAACAATAAAATAATACATTTAAAACATAGAATGAATACCTTATATTGAATGTCTGAGCATGTAGTTATTTAAACAGAACACAAGCATTTTATTGGGTCAAAATTTGAGTTAGCAATTTTTTCATGTTATAAAATTTAAATTTGTGACTCATCTGAGACACCTCCCATCCACACACTCTATTGCAAATTATGTAAGGCTGTGGCGCCCCCTCGCTTTCACAAAGACAGCATATTTTGGAGTAGTTAGACCTCTCCGTGTCTTTGCTTCGGCAGTTACATTTTAAAATCTATGAATATCAACATATTCTTGGCTATAATTACACGCCCTTAAACGGGTCTACCACCTGGCTTTGCTGCCCCCACGCGGGCAGAGTGGTAGCCGCTGTTCCCTAGTTTGGTGATTCCCCTTAATTTCACCCCCCATCAATTTCAAAATACACCTTGACAACGATAACAGCTATGGCCAGTTAAGGCAGAACGTGACGCAATGAGCCCCAACCATAGCTGTTAAAGCTAAACCAATTCCACGGTCAGGGTTCGGTGAGGCCGTGACCGCCCGAAAAATTGGGGAATCACAAGTAAAATACCTTTTGTAACATTAAAATTAATAATTTATACTTAAATGACATTATCAGTTTGGATGGTGTTTTAACCTCCTATATCCCTAGCTTAAACTTCATTAACATAAAATGTTAAGTACAAAAATTAAAACTTCCTACCATTGCAGTTCCACACTCCACTGTTATGTCACTTCTTTAAACACCAATATACCCCCTAAAATTACCCTTTAATCTTGTATAATAACAAGTTCTTTTATTTAGTTTAAAAATTTTCACATAGACACTTCTGCAAGTCCAATCTTTCACTTTTCACTAACATTTTCTTTCTGACAAAATAATAAGTACCACAATGGATCATCTTATAAAGTTACATCAAAATAAAATACATTTGTGTTGTTTTCTGAGGGAAAACAATTCCTTGAAAATTTAAGTATTCAAATTTCATATTCTTGGTTATTTCATTTTTACAATTTCCAAAGCAAACTAAAATATTTCGTGAAGAGAAAAAAAATATATATATATATACTACCTTTCCACGAAACTATGGGTCCCCCTCCCCATTCAAAGCGTTGTAGTTAGTTTTCAAATTTTAACCAATTTTGGTGGAGCCGGACCATCGTTGTTTTCACCACCCGAAGGAAGATCCGCCAACCATGGCCTGCCTCTAAGTTCCGAATACCACGGCCAGGACTGGTAAGATCGTGACCGCCCGAAAATGGGGGAGACTCCCTTCTGTAAACATATAAAACCAAATTAAATTTCATTCACTCAATAACAATTAGTAACAATCATGGTAAAATTCCTATGATGACCAATACAATTTCAAATTTGTAGCATTGTGTGTCCCTACTATCTCCCTTGTCTCTCTGTTCTGTAATACATAATGAATTCTTCATCTTAACTTCTATTACCTCATACGGTCCTTCATAGAGTAAGAAAAACTTCTTGATCTCCTTGTCCTGAGTGCTCAACAAATCATGTCTCCTCACCAATACCAATTGTCCTACTTCGTACTTCATCCACTTACCTTTTGCGTCGTGCCTACGTTTTCTTTGTTCTCCTTTACTTAATAAACTCTCATTTGCCAACCTGATTTTTATACTCACATCCGCTTTCTCACTCTCAGGTGGGTAATCAAACAACTGTTCCAAAATTCTCGGGGGGCGTGTTCCTTTGATCAATTCGTGAGGTGTATAGCCGGTGGACTCGTGGGTGGTACTGTTCAGCCAAGTCTCTACTCTTCGGACGTACAACGGCCACTCGCTGTGTTTAGCGTGACAATAGGCTCTAAAGATCCTGCCTATCTCCCTCATTACACGCTCAGCCTGGTTGGACTGGGGATGATGCACAGCCGTATGTTTCGTGATGATTCCTTCCCATCCTAGGGTCTGACGCTATTTCCCACTGATGAACTGTGGCCCATGATCTGATAAAATTACTCTCGGCTTACCCACGTGAATCATGTAGTCCTTTGTCACCTTCTCACTCAATACCTGACTGGTAGCTCTTTTAACGCTATACAATCTCACATATTTAGAAAAAGTATCAAGCATCACAAAAATATACATCACTCCGCCTCTACCCTTTGGCAATGGCCCAAACAAATCTACCGCAACTAAATCGAAAGGTTTACTCACTTTTATAAAATTCATCTCCCCTTCTACTCTATAATTTACTACCTTTGACTTCTGACATAAATCACAACCCCTTAACAATTTTTTAACCCTTCTTTCCATATTTTTAAAAACACATGACTCTTTCAAAACATTAACACACTTCTTCGCCCCAAAATGACCATATCTTAAATGACAATCCCAAATAATCTTATCAACTAACCCCTCTGGCATAACTAGTTTCCAATCACGCTCACCCCCTACTACTTTCTTAAATAATAACCCCTGATAAATCTGAAAATGCTGATTATATTCTGACTCTGCTAATTCTGTTTCTAAACTATCCATAATCTTACCTGACTTACCATCTGCTCGTTGCATGGTTCTGATGTCCTTCAACTCTTCACCAAAAATTCTGTCTTCTCTGCTAATCTGAAATATTTCAATTTCCTTTAAATCCCTACCTGTCTTATTGTCTAACATGTCTACCCGTGAAAGAGTGTCAGGTATCTTGTTGTCTGTTCCCTTGATGTACTCCCATTCGAAATTATATTCCTGTAAAACAAGTACCCACCTGGTTAGACGGCTGTGAGCGAGTTTACATGTATTTAAGAAGGATAATGCCCTGTGATCGGTGCGGATCACCGTCCTATTTCCCAAGATGTAAGTGCGAAATTTGCCGACGGCGAACACAATACTTAATAGTTTCTTTTCGGTGGTAGTGTAGTTTTTCTCTGCTATCAACAAGGATCTGCTTGCAAATGCGATGGTTAAGTATTCTTTCTCTTCGTTCTCTTGGTAGAGTTCCGCACCTACGGCCACGTTACTAGCATCTGTCTGTAAGAAAAATATTTTATTAAAATCAGGGTGGTTCATCATTATCATTTTGCTAAATTTCTGTTTAATTTCGTTGAACGCCTCTCGTTCCACTACTCCCCATCTCCACTGTTTGTTTTTCTGGAGTACCGCACTCAATCTTGCTGTTACATGTGCGTAGTTCTTCTGAAATTTTCGATAAAAATTACACAATCCCAGAAAACTCTGTAGCTGCTTGATGTTCTTCGGCTCAGGGAAGCGCATGATGGAGTCCACTTTATCCGGATTTGCTGAGATTCCTTCTGGTGTGATTATAGATCCTAAAAAATTTATTTGTGTTTGTAGAAATTTTGATTTGTCCCAATTTACAGTAAGTCCTCCTTCCTTTAATTTGGCTAACACATATCCTAAATGATCTAAATGGTCCTCAAAAGTTCCCGACGCAATTAAAATATCATCTACATATACCGTTAAAAAATCTAAATCTTTGGGTTTTAAAATTTGGTCTAAGCATTTTATGAAGCTGGCTACACTGGTATTTAATCCAAATGGCAATCTTTGAAATTGATAGTTCTTACCGTTAAATAGGAAAGCTGTATATTTCCTACTCACCTCCGCCAATGGTACCTGCCAATATCCTGCTGTTAGATCCAATGACGTCATATATCCCACCCCGCTGAATTTCTGAAATATTTCATTGATTGACTCTGGTGATTCACGGTCTGGTATTATTATCTGGTTGATTCTCCTGGCATCTAAACATAACCTAACTCTGCCATCTTTTTTAATTACTACAACTAATGGGTTCGAATAGTGTGATACTGACCTTTCTATTATCCCTCCTTCCATCATCCGGTCCAGCTCCTCTTGCACCGCTCGTCTTTTGGAATAAGGCACGGGATAACTTCGCTGCATGAAAGGTGTGTGTTCCCGTATCTGCAATGTACATACGTAATCCTTTGCCCTTCCTGGAATATCGGCAAACTTCTCGATCACTTGCCACAACGCCGCACGCTGATCTGCTTGCTTCAACGCCGCACGCTGGTCACTCCTTACCACCGCACCTCCACTACAAAATTCATCCGCCCTTATCTCCCATACTGCATTATTAATATTACTCATATTACTAGTATCTATATCACTTTCGCCTACTCTCTTTTGTAGTATTTTTACCCCCGTTGTTCTAACTTTATCTATTATTTGTTCAAAATTAACCTTTACAGACCAATCACCCCCGTCTAACTATTATTTTCTCTTTAAAGTTTACAACAGCTTTATTTCTTTGCAGGAAATCATTACCCAATATAATGTCTAAACTTAACCCTTTAACTACCAAAAATGTGTTCTCAAATTCTATTTCATTTATCAAGAAACTTAAGTGTATCTGTTTTGTTATTCTCTTACTGCGTACGCCTGTAACTCCTACTACTGTAACCCCAGCTACTGGTAAAATTGGAATATTTTTTATACTTTCTTTTAACTCTCCTAAAATGTTTTCAGGAATAACGGAAATCTTGCTACCTGTGTCTACAAGTGTTCTATAATATTTATTAGCTACATTTACCTGTATTTCTGTTAGTCCCGCTCTCACCTCGATTGCATTGTTTTCTTCCTCCAGTAGATCGGCAACTATATCTGTTCTAATTACGTTACTCTTGACATCTTCTAACGGTTGGACCTCACTTGCTTCCCCGTACAGTGGTCTGGTCCGTGCTACCACTGTATGCTCTAGTTTTCCGGTTGTTGTCTATGGTTGCTTGTTGTGGGTATCTGGTGATCCCGCGGCGGTCCCTGGTGATAGTTATTGGTTCCTCTGTACTGCCTGGTTTCGTTTCTCCTCCTCTGCTCTTCTCTTGGTAAACTACATTTATAACATCGTTGTCTGCTGGCGAAATTTTCCCATTTGCACCTGGAACAACTCCACTCACCTGGTTTGTTTACATTATCTCTATGCACATTATTATTATACCCACGATAATTATTATTCTTATTTTGATTATATTCAACATGATGATTGTTATTATTCTGTTGTGTTCGCCTACCCCCTTCTCGATCTCTAATGCTCTGTAATATATCTAGTATTCTCTCCAACTCGTTCATATCTTCAATTTCTTTTGTCATCAAAATGGTTTGTACATCTCTCGGTAAGTGTTTACTTACATGTCTAACAAAAGATTTAAATGGTATCTGCGGCTCTAAATACTTCGCTTCGTTATATAACTTGGTCACGTATATCGTTAAATTATTATTATTGGGGTGTCCTAAAAAATCGCCCGTTCCCATTATACGGCTTCTTAGTATTTCTTGTTCATCTTCGGTCCAATATTTCCCTTTAAATGCTTTTTCGAATGTCTCATAACAGTCCCATTCTGACCGATGTGCTTCCACCCACACTACTGAACTACCCCTAAAACATTTAATTATTTTGGTTAATTGCACCTCCCAATTACTGTTATTGAAACGGTTGTATTCCCGGGTTTGGTTTATAAATCTCATTGGATGTATTGTTCGGTTTTCATAGCTAAATGTTTCTAATTCAATTTCATTGTGTAAATCTCTAGTTATGATAACCCTTTCAGTAACTCCGGTAAATTTTTTGTTAAATTCCCCCCCGTAATTCATTCTTCACACTCATTAAATTATTCTCAATTACAGTACATTTGTCATATATATTATTACTAGTCTGTAAACTGAATTCATCTATTTCTCTAACCTTATTTTGTATGGTACTTATTTTACAATTGGTACTATCTGCATGCTCTGAAATAGCTTTACTTACTGTTTCTATATTCTCTGCTATACTTATTACATTTGACTCAAAATTTTCTAACTGATCTTGTAAAACGGTTGTTTTAATGTCTATTTGTTTATTTATTTCAAATTTGGTTTTCATCTCTATCTGCTTATCTACTGTAGCTAAACATTTATTTTCTATCTCTTTACTTTGTGTCTCTATTTGGTTTTGAACTGTACTAATTACTGTTTCATTGATTGTATTGATTTTGTCATCTAAATCATTTATTTTAGCATCGAATTTCTCATTAACTATTTCTACTACTTGTTCTTGCATATTTGTACAACGTACGTCTATTTCATTGATTCGTCTATCAAAATTAATATTCTGTTTTCTGATTTCATTTTTTACTTCATTAAAATCATTTTTCTGTTCACTAAATTTTTCGTCAAGTTTACTAAATTTCTCATCGAACTTATTATTTTGTATATTAAAAAGCGTTTGCATCATTTTCACTATTTGATTTTCGTCAGCCCTGTTAGTCGGGACTGGCGTTGAGTGAATAATTTCTCCACTCATAATTTGTGATTCGGTTGCGCTTGTCTGGCTTTCATTGTTATTGTCATTTAGGCTGACGTTCTCGTTATCTGCCATTTTAAAATTTTATATAAATATTTCTTTCAAAAAAAAATTATTTTGTGTAATAAATATTACACATTCATATTGTATTTAAAAATTATTGTACTATCTTCTACCATGTGTATTTACAACATAACCTTATTTTTACGTATTTTATATTTTTTCGATACCCACTCTGTTTCTGAATTCTGGCTTATTTATATAATTATTTTATATAATGTCCCTGTGCGGGCGCCATTTGTATAAAAACATACTTATTTATACTTTTATTTTTATTGTTCGTTACTTACCGATATTCCTAAGGGTCCCCAGATTTCTTTTATAAGCGAGATCAGAAACAGTGTGAGGTTACGAAATAAATATTAATACACATTTTGTATGAAGAGAATTTACTTAATATTTATTAATCATTTAATATACTCTGTTGCAAATTATTCATGACTAAATTCTGGTATGTTTACAAAACCTCTATTATTTTTAGTGTATTGTGCAACTGGAATACAGCTTCCTTGTAATAGGTACTTTTACATTATTAACTTACATACTATGGCTTACCTTATACAGCACTCATAAATACACAAACACAAACAGCCCAGCTTTGCTCACTCACGCATACACACAGAAAATTATAAATCCCTTAACATTTTTTTTAAAAGAAAACCCCTTCCTGCCGGCACGTGGGAATATCTCGAGCACCACATTTCACTTCGTGATTTCTAATTGATGTATTCGAAATTAATTAATTGATGTTTCTGAATGATTTTAGTTTCTGCTGCACTACTCCGTGTTCATTTTTTAACCGAAACTCACTTTGACGGATAATTATAACAAATTTTAGAAGAGCCCACCGGGCTTGGTACCTGCAGGTACTTTAGCTAGGCCTAAACTGCGCAGAGCGGCAAGGCGTTCGACGCTAACTGAATTTCGTCGTTTGTTGAGGAAACCAATGCCTGGTAGTTGTTCGTCACAGTTTCGTCCCATGCTATTCATGTAGTTGTTGGGGTGAGGACAGTAAACGATCTCAGTGAGGCACTGGCTAACGTCACGAGCTGGGCGGTCCTTAAGTTTTGCATCCGCCGTTACACGACCATGTGCTCGTATAGTTTCGTGCTTTTAGCCATTTTGAGTTTCACAAACGCGTGGGTCAGCGACCATGCTTGGTGGACGCATAGGTGCGCACTTCCACACTCTCGCATAGTTCTTGGAAAACTGGGGTGGTAAATTCTTCGCTTACTGATATCACAACGCTATTTCGTCTTGCCTTTGTTCCAAACTGTTCCTTACACTCAGCACGTGGCCTATTATAATGGAATTAACTTGCACAATAATTTGAAACCCCGAAAAATAAAATAAATGAAACCCCATATTTTTGATACGTTACACAACATATCGTAATTCTAAAGAATCTATCAATTCAGCATAGATGTTCCTGGCTATTAGGTGGCTCTTTCTATAGTAGCTCTGCCATAGGTTCTTTTAAAGCAAAAACAAGTGAAACTGCCTTCTCTTTCTCCATCCAATTATTTGCACAAGTAGCAGCTTCAAATTGTCGAAGATATATCGTCCAGTCAGAGCTTCCATCAAATATTGGTGCACTTGACATGAACTGCTCCAACTGCACGCAGAGTGACTTTCTCTATTATCTTATTTTCTGTCTTTACCATTGGTACAGTTTGTTCAGGAATTTGTTTTGAAATGCATGGCTGTATTTTCATTAACTGCTCAACTTCATTTTTAATTTGTTCTTTTATGTTTTCAGTTGACTCTTTTATAGTTGTGACTGAATCTTTCACATTTGCTACAGTCTCCTATAATTTAGATATTTTATTTGACATGGATTCTTCCAAGACAGGTATTTTTGTAGACATCACTTCTTCTATATAAGATATTCTAGCAATTTAGATATTCTTCAGAGGTATATTCTTGCATCTGTTTCAGCATAGCTTCAGAAAGAGCTTCCATTTTATGTGCTCCCTTCTTACGTTCTTCTTTTTGTCATTCTTCACGTTCCAAAATTAGAGTTTTGTTTTTCTTCTGTTTCCAACATTAGTGCTTTCTGCATCTTCTCTTTCCTGTCTGCATTTCTCATCCTGTCATTTTTCTGTTTCTTCTGTCTCTTGTCAGCGTCATTCTTCTGTCTGTAACTGCAGCACCTGGAAATTTTCCATCATCTAGTATCCAGTTTTCTTTTCAAGTAAGTTACCATGTACACTACTCTTCTATGAAATGTTCTCTGTTTCCACGGTTAAAGGAAGTGTCTGACACCACTGATATGACGGTCTCATGGATTGTCATATTGTCCAGTGGAAACAAAATGCAGACACCAATGAAGTCACTAATTATCAATTTTCACTAATACAACTTTCATTGTATGAAATCAACAAGGTACTCTCATACAATAATTCAAGTTAAATTTGTCCACATGCAGTAATAATTGTCAACTATTAGAGTTCTGCACTAATTATAACACAATAATCACTTTCCACTAATCTGTAACAATTACTTGATCCGCACTCTACAATCTCGCCAGGTGTAATTAAGCCGACCGCTGTTGCTTATATAGATCTTGCAGATGTGACAGAATAGTTTGCCATTCTTTTGGCAGTGTCCCAGCATAATTTGCTTAGTTAAGAGTGTTCGAACAGTCTTGAAGCTACTTGAGTGCATGGCCGTGACAGAGACACTGCACCTACTTGGCTAGCCAAGAAACGTATAGAACTTTCATATAACTGCACCTCCTGACTTTTTGAGAGCATTATGTAATTGCCATGCCAGTATAAATCTCCAAACCTGTTGCTTAAAAATGCACCTCAGGTCACTTCCGAATTCATGCTAGTACAATGGGGGGCTTCATTGTTCCAAATTTCAGGTTTAAAATTTTGAAACAGCAGAAATGTCCACAGTTTATGTAAAAATATTATAGATTAGTATGGATAAAAGTAAAAAAATATCAATATAGGAAACCTTCCCCTACAATTTATTTTTACAGTTTGCTAAATTTCTGCTATTGTTAGCTAAATTTCGGTGATGGTCTCACCGAGCGTTGTATGGTACAGTGGAAAACAAAGTACAGACACCAATGAAGTCACTAATGACCACCTTTAATTATCACAAATAACAGTTTGCAATCAACAAGTTGTTAATCAAGATTATACTCATACAGTAATTCAAGTTAAATTTGTCCACATGTAATAATAATGTCAAATAATAGAGTTGTGCACAATATTCACTTAACACACCAACCATTTGATTCATGCTGAATAAATCGTCATTTATAACTGACTTCTAAGCGGCAGCTGCTGCCTACATATAGCCTGCAGGGTTCCAGATAATGTTCCGTAATATGCATCATTAACAAGCACTCGAAAACTCTAGAGTGTACTTAAGTGGCCCTTGGGAGAAACACACACCTGCTCGCAGGGCCGGAACTGGGGGGGGGGCAGACGGGGCATATGCCCCGGGCGCCGGCTTGGAGGGGATGCTGAAGGCGCCAGCCCAGACACGGGGCGCCGAAAAAGCGAAGAAATAGTAAAATTATTTTCTATATCGTCTATATGTTACAATTTTTCAAATAATAAAGCATTATTTGTGCGATTTAGTTTTTAACATCTTCAATTTTATTTTTATTAATTTGATGTAATTTAAAAAGCAGTAATCATATCACATAGATGTTAAGAATTCATTATTAATTGAGAATTATCTCCGCCCGGTTTCAATTGGCCATATACAAGTTACAACCGATCTTCGTAAGTGCTCGAGCGTGTTCGGCTACTTCCAGCTCGTTGCGGTTTAATGCAGATACATTTTTGGAAGGAAAAGAAAAGATTGTGCCAAAGTTGCCAAGGAAACCACTGTTCAGTAGTTCAGTTTATCATTTACGTTGTAACATAACAAAATGTTACCTAACCTAAATGTATGTTACCAGATTTTAGAAGTGCATAACAACAATGTAAATAGGGAATATAGTAATAAGAATAAACAAGAAGAGAGGAATCAAGAAAGAAGAATGAAACAGAAGTACCACAGGAAACAGTAAACCCAAATACTGTTTGACACTACAACCAGACAAAGACTAACTCAAACTGATGGACAGAGTAAATTTACATTAAGCTGTCAATCAAATCAGTAGATAATGTAAACAGAATATTGTATATAAATAAAAAGTGAATCAATCAGAATCTGAATACTGTGAAATCAGAATTAACATTTTGCTGATAATAAAGTTAACCATGACTAGTAAATTATGAATGCCAAAAACTAAAATTAGCAATGGCTACAAAGCGAGAACAAAGATGTATTTCAATATCAAATATACTTATGAGAAAGAAAAACCATTTGTATGAGGGAATATTATACAAGTAAAGTACCTCAACAAATTACCGAATTGAGAACCAATAAATGTTGTTAAGGCAAAATTCCAATATGAGCGATTTGTCTTAACAACGCCTAGGCCAAGCAATAATCAGCAAGTTGATTATTGGGAGGTAACGCAAGTGTAAATTAAATACACAAACAATTATTATGCTCCAATATAGCATAAAACATTATTAAAACAACATATTTAATCATAATTCAATTGTTAAGTAATAGAATAGAAAGAGTTAGCGTAAAACGAAATGTCATAGTAATAAGGATCGTTCATTACAATGTGTAAAGTTTAGGTGTACTCATAATGTTCAGTAAAAAAGGTCAGTACAGAGTTAATGGTGTTCCCACATAAACGTTTGAGTAATAAAATGCTATGTGAACACAAACAATATTAACCAAAGTGTAAAATCGTCGAGTCAGGTAAACAGACGACAGTGAAAAATAGTGTACCCGAACATTGATTTTATAACAATGTCGGTCAAAGTGAAATTAATTCGATGTCGAGTGATATCAAATTAAAGAGGACAAAGTGATCTTTAATTTGATGACAATATCGACCCAATCGCAACTGTATTAAGTGCGGGAAAGATGTTAGCATCATTTACCAAAAAAGCATCAGAAATCTGGATGCGAATAACAACAACAACAACGACGAGCTGTCAATCATTTCAGAGTTTGGCGGTTGGAAACCGTTTTTAACGGCCAAAATAAAAATACGTCATACTCCACACACCTGCCAGAACCAATCACAAAATTAGTTAGTAATTAACATTTTTACCTAAGACCGATCGACAATGAGAGTATATAAGGAGGACGTGAGCGTTTCTCAACAGACACTTTACCGACTTCATACAGCACGAGACGTGTGCTCGCCATATCAACATTTTTAATAATTGTTAGCGTCATCAACATGATACATCGAAGAACATAGCTCAACACCAAGAAACAACTACTTCAATTTAATCTACAGGAAACAATAGTGATTATGTGCAGTATTATTTCAATTTTGTGCGGGAAGTAATGAACAGAAAGTAATTAATTAATATCATTCATGATCCATTAAGTCAGAAGAGGATCGCAATACTCTGTTCTGGTGCGTGTGTTGTGCAAAACCCGGTAATCATTATAATCCGATTACCGAAGTGGTTAATGAGTTTTAATTAAATAATTAAAACCAAAAGGTAACAGTGCAATCATTATTCATTTTTTATCTGAGCGCCATAACCTGTACATTTTTCTACACTGATCTGTACTGACGCAAAACACAGAAACATTTCAAGATTACACTATGTCTCAATTTATTATATGAATTTGTTATTATGAAGTAAGCTGTATGTTAGTTATAAGTGTTCTCACATGATAAATTTTGTAAATCAAAAAGCAAGCGTTGACGAACGCACGACCTACCAACAGGTCTTTTTTATTTGTTTACTTAGTGAAAGTAACCTCAAAACATTATCAATCAATATTTTATCAGCAAATCATTAGATATTGTGTAGGCATAATTTTCTTTTTCGTGTCTCAAAGAATTCACATCTGAGATTTTAATAATATTACTATTAAAAATAAACAACTTCTGGACTTAGCCAGATCTATAACTTGTGCTCTGAGCAAGCCGTATAAGGCATATAATAACTTATTGACAATTGTACAACTTTGTATATTTTAATTATATTTGTGTTTTTTTGGAATTCTCTATAAGGGTGTAAATAAAACCCATTATTAACAGCATAACTAGACTTGATTTATTTCTATCTGATAATTAAATATTTTATTTAGAAAACTCAAACAACCTTCAGTTGTATTTTAATATTTTGGAATAGCATTGCCACAAAGGTGATAAACAATTATTTTAAATTTTTAAATCATTCAGTGATTCTATTTGTGGGTTTTACACGGGATTTTCCCAAAATAAATCCGTGTGGCGCCCACTAACAACCAAGGCAATCTAACCTTGCAACTAAAGTAAGTTGGTGTTTGTAAACTGAGTTGACAGCTTATACTAGAACTTCTAGAAAACACGACCAGGTATGTGAAAGTATATTTTGTTTATTTGTCCAGACATTACGAGACGTAACGTACTTAGACTATCAGCAACATGGAGGAGAAGTTTCACGGTCAGCATCAACAAGGCAACCATCATCTTCAAGCGACCAACTATTGTACTTTATTTTTTAAATCTAAGCAAACTTAGCATTTAAATATTATCAACCCAACTATTTTATTTATTTCATATTAGGGAATTCTTTTCAGACAAGTATAATTACACAACTGTAAACACACTGTGAGTAACCTTGAATGTTACATTTTAAATCGCTTTACAAAGTTAGTAACCTTCAACGATTACAACATCTAAATGATATTTCACACATAATTAGATTTTATTTAATCACAACCGTTAATATTTTAAAAACATAAACATAATTATAAATAACAACAGCAACACTTTTATTTTATTACAAGCTAACGTATACACCGTATTCGATCGATTTATTTACAATATAAACCTAAAATTAAACGCACCGGATTCGGTGAGTTACAAATTGACGACTCCAACGCGGGGCTTTAAGAATAAAGGAAGAACCCCAAGGATTTAGTTGGGTTACAAATTGGCGCACCAACTAGTGTGGCTTAAAAATATTAAATAAAAATATTTTTTATATTTTATATCAGCCCGGTAGACGCGAAAGAATAAACATGCCGCACACCCATCAGTATGATACGAGATATAAGGACAGTCGGGTAGGAGAAGGACAGTTAGATACGGAGACATACGAAGCGCAACCCACAGACGAGATGGAAGTCATTACAATAAATAATATCGAAACTCGTACCGACGAAACACTTCATGCAGAACCGGAGGTGGAAGTGAGGGTCAGTGACCAACCAGACAAACCGTCCGAAGAGGCAAGATGGGATCACATGATGAGAATGATGATGGAACAATTCGGACAGGTTAATAACAATTTCACAAAAATTAATGAAAATTCAAAAAGGGACATAGAGTCAATAAATAAAAATATAGAGTCGCTCAGTAAAAATATGGAGTCGCTGAAAGAGGACTTGAATAAGAGGATAGATAATACCCATAAATCCATGGACACGCTGAACAGTAAGATAGATGATAACAGTAGAGCCATCAGAGAAGAATTAAACACCGCATTGATTGAAATTAGTAGGAGGATGGAAGAAGGTAGTGAGAAAATTAACACGAGAATAGACATGGAGATAACGGGTGTGAGGGAAGAAATAACAGAAGTAAACAAAAGGTGCGAACAACATGACCAGGATTTGCAGCGAACTAGGGAAGAGATCGACGGGAGGCTCGATACCATGGAGGAGATGACTGAAGCCCGAATAGAGTCCTTGAAAAGAGTGAACCAAGATGAGATAAAACTGGTAAGGATAGACGTAGGTGAGCGCTGTGAAGAGGTAAGTACATCTGTAGATGCAGTAAGAAATTTGACTGTCGCTAATCGAGAGAGAATTGAGAAACTAAGACAACGGGAAATAGTGCAAATGCGGGAGGAGATTGAGGTTATCCGCAACCGTCCGATCCAAGGTCAGTATTTGCTACCAAATGACAACCGCGACGCGATTAATTTTAAAAATTATCGAAGAAACCCTATCGAATTCTTAGCGCGTGTGGAAGAAAACTTAGCACGGATCCGAGAGACCAGATGGAACAACATAAGAAGCTTGATAGATGAGTACTTCAAAGAAATATATGATAATTGGTGGACCGCAATGCACCACGAAGTTCACAGTTACGAGGAATTCAAGACTCAATTCCGCGCAAAATATTGGTCCGAGGCCACGCAAAACATAGTACGCGATCATATATGTCACGGAAAATACGATGCGAACAGAGGAGGAACCATGACTTCTTACTTTTTGGGTCAAGTGTGTCTAGCACGAAATTTAGAAACAAAAATACCTGAAGAATGTCTCGTTACAAAACTGTCTTACCACTTTGAGGAGGGTGTCGCTAAGGCACGTCAGTGGGGGCAGATTAAGACAATAGCAGCTATGTCCGCGTTGCTCGAGCATCAGGAGCATGAGGGGTATTACCGTAGGAGTCGTCGGAGGAATGACCATTTTAACAATACGGGCGGTAACATGAACAACAATAATAATAACAACTCCAGAAATTACCGAAGTAATTTTAATAATAATGGCCATACAAACCAAAATTATAATAACAGTAATAATAATAACAATAATAATAGGCCGAATAACCCGAGTAGTAATAATAACAATAATAATAACGGGGGCCATAACAATAATAATAATAATAACAACCGGCGACCCAATTATAATAATAACACCAATCGACCCTCAAACCAAGGCGGAAATAATCCAACGTCACAATATCGCCGAGCCAATTATGTGCAAGCCAATTACGACTCCGATAGAAGGCAGCGATACCAACGAAGAAACAGTTACAGTGGAGACAGAGGAAGTATGAGAGGAGGACGATGGAGGAGTAGTAGCATTGAGGGCGACGACCGCAACAGCGACTACCGACCACAAGTACACTTTGTTCCTGACCAGGAACCAGCCCATCAGGGAGGACGTACAACAACGGACGATAGGAGTAATGTAAATGATCAAGACCGACGCCACGAGGAGAGTACTAGCTCTTTAAACTCCTCGCGGCAGTGAAAAATTATGATAACATAAACCCTTCGCTGAACCACTCTATTGGGTATGATTACAGCACCAGTCCGAATAAAATCACCATATTGTATAACCATTACCTGAAAAATATACGGCAGGAATTGTTGGAGGAAGGAATAACCGATCACCATCAACACACCCACGATATCGTATACATAACGGCCAAAATTAATGAAGTAACTGTCACATTAATGGTCGACACCGGAGCCAACGTTTCCCTAATGGATAGCACCGAGCTCAATCGTATTCAGGAGGAAAGCAGGGTTAACATACCGACGTTACCTGTTACTAACCTCATCCTGATAGGAGCTACGGGACGACAAAATAAATCAGTAAAAAAGCAGGTTAGGTTAGAAGTACCAGCCAAGGTGTGAAAATACCGATGATCTTTCTAATAGTAACAGGCCTACCATTTCGTAGCTTGATCGGCTGCGATATTCTACGTAGGCACTCAGCCATAATCGATTTAAGTTTGGACAAATTAACCTTGAAAACGTCTGATACCAATTGGATTGCAGACATTGTAGGAACCAGGGAAGTTCCCCCAGAGAGAACGGTATACCACGTCCAGAGAACAACCAACCCTAGAAACCAAACATCCAGGCATGAGCTGGAGTACAATAACGATAACAATGATTTATGGGAAGAAAAAATCAGAGAAATCAGACAATTCCAGTCAACTGACAGAACTAAATCGCCAAGTTCAGGCCAACTCGAAAGATTAATAACCATATATAATAAATATAGACACGTATTCTCAGACCTACCAGGAAAGGTTAAAAATTATCAATGTATATTAAATTTCAAGGAACCGGTAAATTTTAACCACAAAACTTACCCCATTGCGTATTCCCTTAAAGAGGCGGTCCGGTCCGAAATCAATCAATTAATAGAGGATGATATAATAGAACCCAGTCAGTCCCCTTATACCAGCCCTATAGTAGCGATTAAGAAGAAAAACGGTAAGGTAAGGCTTTGTTTAGACGCACGAGAAATAAACAAACACCTAGTTAATAACCGGACATCTCCGGGTGAAATTGAAGAGACTCTAAAGAAGTTCCATGGTGTACAATACATAAGCTCATGGGATACGGTCTGCGGATATTGGCAGGTCGAGCTGCATCCCAACAGTCGAAAATATGTTGCTTTTATATTTGAGGGACGCAACTATCACTTTAAGAGGTTGCCCTTCGGGCTAATAAATTCAGTAGCCATATTTATACAATGCATGGATCAGGTGTTAGGACAGGAAGCACTGAAATTCACGACCGTCTACGTGGACGACCTGCTAATAACGTCCACCAACTGGGAAGAACATTGTCAGAGGGTAAACCACGTGCTAAACAAGCTATCAGAAAATCATATTACTCTAAAATTGGAAAAATCCCAACTAATTGCGAAGGAAGTACAGTTTTTAGGTTTCCAGCTCACCGAATTAGGAATAACTCCATCAACAGAAAAAATCGATGCCATTCAAAGGTTCCCCACTCCTAGGAATAAAAAACAGTTACAATCTTTTTTAGGATTGTGCAACTACTATCGAAAATTTCAAAATAATTATTCTGAACTAACCACCAGATTGTCTCCGCAATTGTCTTCGAAGGATAAATGGACATGGGGTCCAACACAGGAAAGTATATTTCAAAAGATCAAAACGAAATTTTTAGAGACGGTAATATTACACCATCCAGACTTTGATAAACCTTTTTATTTGAATTGTGATGCCAGTGACATTAGTTTAGGCTCCACCTTATACCAAGAAGACAGCGAAGGAAACCACCTGGTAATAAGCTTCGCAAGCCGTACCTTGAATAAATGTGAAAGAAACTACAATGTCACTGAAAAAGAACTCCTGAGCGTAGTATTCGCATGTAATAAATTCCGCACATACATATTAGGATACTCGGTTACTGTTAGGACAGACCACAAGTCCATATCCTTTTTAAAGAGTTGTAAATTAAGTCATGGGCAGTTAGCAAGGTGGACATTGGTCCTACAAGAGTATAACATTAATTGGGAATACGTCCCTGGCAGAAGGAATATAGCCGCCGATGTACTATCGCGAGTAAACATTACAAATCAGACTTATGAAGGTGAAAAAGAAACCCTAGCCAAAGTTTATAACATATTAAAAAGCCGAACAGAATTGGAAAGCATTATCAAAGAAATAGAGTTACATCAAAGACAAGACTGTAGACTGGCACAAATTTTCCAAAGGTTGGATAATCAAGATGTGAGGATAACTCCTTATTACTGTGTAGTTGATAATATATTATTTGTTAAAGCTAAGTATCACGATAACGGTTGGAAGTTAGTTATACCTAAAACCATAGAGAAAGAAATAATCACAGATTACCATGTTCGTTATGGGCACATGGGTGCCGTTAAAGTAATAAAGGCATTGGAAGAACATATGTATATAAAGGACATGAATAGAAGAGTGAGGCAATGCATTAGAACCTGTCCAATATGCCAGCTGGTGAAATGCACAAATGAAAGAAAGGAGGGGCAGATGATCCCCATAACATCTTCAGGGAAACTGGAAAAAGTTTTTGTAGACATCTGCGGCCCGTTTCCTAGAAGTGGAGGTCGTCACCAGTACAAGTATTTACTAATTATCTTAGACCATTACACTAAATACATAAAACTATACCCTATGAATCGAGCAATGACCCAGAAAATACTCAACTTAATAATACATAATTATATACCTGAGGTAGGTTGTCCGAAAACCATGATCACCGACCACGGTACACAATTTAAAGGACGGAGGTGGAAGGACACACTGATGGAATATGGGATAAAAACATACAAAACTGCAGTGTACCATCCCAGCAGTAACCCCTCAGAAAGAGTATTAAGAGAGGTGGGACGAATCCTTAGGACTTATTGTGCAACTCAACAAAGACGGTGGAGTGAGTATGTCCCAGCTGCAGAGGATTTTATCAACCTAGCGTACCACCAATCAATTGACACAACCCCATACAATGCCATGTTCGAAAAACCTCCACCCAGAGAGATCAGCGACCTGATTAAGTTCCCCCAGAGTCCCGAATATAACTTTAATAGAATCCTATACCACGATAAGATCATAGAAAAGTTAGAACAACGTAGGAGAAAGTATAAACGACAAGCACCAACCCGGATAATTAAATATAAAATAGGAGAACAAGTACTATTAAGAAATAGGGAGCTGCCCAGCACAATGGAGGGCATCGCCAAGAAATTGCTGGTATTATACGTCGGTCCCTATGTGATCACAAAAGACAATGAAAACAATACCTATGAACTCACTGACACGATAAATAAAAAAGTTAAAGGGACATACAATCAAACATAATTAAAAAGGTACTATAGTTAAAGAAAATTAATTAGGATAAGTAATTACAAAGTGCCAAATATTCCAAAAATATAATACTAGAAGCTGATATGGGAAAGGACACCTGTAAAACGTAATCATCCCCAATAATGCACCCAATAGAGTGGAAAGGCACAGATAACCCCATGTATATCAACTATTAAAAAATGACTACTCTTAAGAACAGATAATATGTAGTAGTAGGCGACGATTATCACCCGAATGTTTAGGGTATAAACAAAAAATATATATGTTCAAAAAATAATTACTATAAACAAACTCCTTTAAGGTTTAACAGAATCACATATTAAGCTCCAACTTATTGAAGGTAACTAATTGACTATAATAAATCAATTTGCCCTATTGAGTTACAAAAGTGTGTAGGATTAAGATATAAGCCAAATTATTTGTTACTTGTGAAAAAGAACTAGATCTATCACACCAAAGGATAGAAAATTATGTAATGCCAACTAAATGATTTAATAAGAAAAAAGACATCTATTATGTCATAAAGAACCAGTAGTGGCATATAACTAAAATTAATATACTATACTTAGAAAAAATGTGTTTATCCAAATGAATATTATATGTAACTTAATGTTTATAAAATGATTATTGTGTACCTCTCATAAAACTAGAATATTAATTAAAATCATCCAGAATAAAGGTTCACCCAACTAACCTTTGAAGGAGTAGAGAGGCAGAATAACAAAGTGTGTAAAGTAAAAGAAGGATATTATTATGGAAAGTGTAAGGAAAGAGAAAAAATGTTTATAAAACGAACCATGTAACCCCAAGAATGTCTATAAAATTAGATATTAGTATGTTGTTATATTGTCACATGAAATTGTAATTATAGAATATTGTATATTATATAAAATCGTCCAGAATAAGTGAAAACCACCATCACTTGAAGGAGTAGAGAAGAAGAATAACAAAGTGAGTTAATTGTAAAGATAGCTATTGTTATAATGGGATGAAAAGAGAAAAATGTTTATTAATTATTAAATATTGTACATCACCAGATATGTCAGAGAACATCAAACAAAAAACCATTTAGTATACGAACATTGTACGCCATGATAATCCAGGATGAATATAAATTATTAAGAAAAACTTAATGAACTATTGTGAAAATAAAATATTATAAACTCTAGATATGAAAACCAACCGCATAAATATATAAGCAGCAAAATAAGTGTGTAACCATAAGAATACTCAAGTGAACCAAAACAAATTGTCAGCTAGTACAAAAAATAACTATACAGCTGATAAAAGCATAGCTAAGAATGTCAGGTCTGAAAAGAAATAATTACCTGTAAAAAAGAAAGTATGTTAGCTAGTATAAAGATGGAAATGTGATATCAATGAAAACCTCTGATACCTTGAATATTATAGTGAATATATTATATTATTGTAAATGAATGATATGTGATATTTTATGAGTTGTGATAGTGCAACTATTGCCAGGTGCAATGTTTATTTTTTTCTCAGACAGAGAAGAGTAATGCCTCTGAATCTGAGTATGTGTATTGAGGAACGGCAGAGGATATAAGCCACAGTGAGCCACCCTGATTCCAAACCCATTACAAAAGTTAGGGAGTTATATTGTATTAATGTATCAAGGACTATTATGGAAAAATCTGTGAGGTAAAAATTACAATAACCATTAAGATAATCACGAATGTAAAGATATGTAATAAGAAAGAAGAATGTGTATAGAACAGGAAATTGTTAATTTAAGAAATGAGATCTATTGTAGTTAAATGACTTAGAAAGTAAGCTAATTGAAAATACTAGTAAGTTAAGAGTTATATCACTAGACAAAAATCAAGCTAGAGTAATACACTAATAGTATGTTAAAAGATCAAAGAGTACAAGAAGAAAAAAAAGGGAGAGAACCATAGAAATCTACTAAGAAACTGACATGAAATGATAATTTTATAAAAAATAAATTTTTTTCAAATGATCAATTTTGAGGAGGGTGTATATGTAACATAACAAAATGTTACCTAACCTAAATGTATGTTACCAGATTTTAGAAGTGCATAACAACAATGTAAATAGGGAATATAGTAATAAGAATAAACAAGAAGAGAGGAATCAAGAAAGAAGAATGAAACAGAAGTACCACAGGAAACAGTAAACCCAAATACTGTTTGACACTATAACCAGACAAAGACTAACTCAAACTGATGGACAGAGTAAATTTACATTAAGCTGTCAATCAAATCAGTAGATAATGTAAACAGAATATTGTATATAAATAAAAAGTGAATCAATCAGAATCTGAATACTGTGAAATCAGAATTAACATTTTGCTGATAATAAAGTTAACCATGACTAGTAAATTATGAATGCCAAAAACTAAAATTAGCAATGGCTACAAAGCGAGAACAAAGATGTATTTCAATATCAAATATACTTATGAGAAAGAAAAACCATTTGTATGAGGGAATATTATACAAGTAAAGTACCTCAACAAATTACCGAATTGAGAACCAATAAATGTTGTTAAGGCAAAATTCCAATATGAGCGATTTGTCTTAACAACGCCTAGGCCAAGCAATAATCAGCGAGTTGATTATTGGGAGGTAACGCAAGTGTAAATTAAATACACAAACAATTATTATGCTCCAATATAGCATAAAACATTATTAAAACAACATATTTAATCATAATTCAATTGTTAAGTAATAGAATAGAAAGAGTTAGCATAAAACGAAATGTCATAGTAATAAGGATCGTTCATTACAATGTGTAAAGTTTAGGTGTACTCATAATGTTCAGTAAAAAAGGTCAGTACAGAGTTAATGGTGTTCCCACATAAACGTTTGAGTAATAAAATGCTATGTGAACACAAACAATATTAACCAAAGTGTAAAATCGTCGAGTCAGGTAAACAGACGACAGTGAAAAATAGTGTACCCGAACATTGATTTTATAACAATGTCGGTCAAAGTGAAATTAATTCGATGTCGAGTGATATCAAATTAAAGAGGACAAAGTGATCTTTAATTTGATGACAATATCGACCCAATCGCAACTGTATTAAGTGCGGGAAAGATGTTAGCATCATTTACCAAAAAAGCATCAGAAATCTGGATGCGAATAACAACAACAACGACGAGCTGTCAATCATTTCAGAGTTTGGCGGTTGGAAACCGTTTTTAACGGGCAAAATAAAAATACGTCATACTCCACACACCTGCCAGAACCAATCACAAAATTAGTTAGTAATTAACATTTTTACCTAAGACCGATCGACAATGAGAGTATATAAAGAGGACGCGAGCGTTTCTCAACAGACACTTTACCGACTTTATACAGCACGAGACGTGTGCTCGCCATATCAACATTTTAAATAATTGTTAGCGTCATCAACATGATACATCGAAGAACATAGCTCAACACCAAGAAACAACTACTTCAATTTAATCTACAGGAAACAATAGTGATTATGTGCAGTATTATTTCAATTTTGTGTGGGAAATAATGAACAGAAAGTAATTAATTAATATCATTCATGATCCATTAAGTCAGAAGAGGATCGCAATACTCTGTTCTGGTGCGTGTGTTGTGCAAAACCCGGTAATCATTATAATCCGATTACCGAAGTGGTTAATGAGTTTTAATTAAATAATTAAAACCAAAAGGTAACAGTGCAATCATTATTCATTTTTTATCTGAGCGCCATAACCTGTACATTTTTCTACACTGATCTGTACTGACGCAAAACACAGAAACATTTCAAGATTACACTATGTCTCAATTTATTATATGAATTTGTTATTATGAAGTAAGCTGTATGTTAGTTATAAGTGTTCTCACATGATAAATTTTGTAAATCAAAAAGCAAGCGTTGACGAACGCACGACCTACCAACAGGTCATTTTTATTTGTTTACTTAGTGAAAGTAACCTCAAAACATTATCAATCAATATTTTATCAGCAAATCATTAGATATTGTGTAGGCATAATTTTCTTTTTCGTGTCTCAAAGAATTCACATCTGAGATTTTAATAATATTACTATTAAAAATAAACAACTTCTGGACTTAGCCAGATCTATAACTTGTGCTCTGAGCAAGCCGTATAAGGCATATAATAACTTATTGACAATTGTACAACTTTGTATATTTTAATTATATTTGTGTTTTTTTGGAATTCTCTATAAGGGTGTAAATAAAACCCATTATTAACAGCATAACTAGACTTGATTTATTTCTATCTGATAATTAAATATTTTATTTAGAAAACTCAAACAACCTTCAGTTGTATTTTAATATTTTGGAATAGCATTGCCACAAAGGTGATAAACAATTATTTTAAATTTTTAAATCATTCAGTGATTCTATTTGTGGGTTTTACACGGGATTTTCCCAAAATAAATCCGTGTGGCGCCCACTAACAACCAAGGCAATCTAACCTTGCAACTAAAGTAAGTTGGTGTTTGTAAACTGAGTTGACAGCTTATACTAGAACTTCTAGAAAACACGACCAGGTATGTGAAAGTATATTTTGTTTATTTGTCCAGACATTACGAGACGTAACGTACTTAGACTATCAGCAACCTGGAGGAGAAGTTTCACGGTCAGCATCAACAAGGCACCCATCATCTTCAAGCGACCAACTATTGTACTTTATTTTTTAAATCTAAGCAAACTTAGCATTTAAATATTATCAACCCAACTATTTTATTTATTTCATATTAGGGAATTCTTTTCAGACGAGTATAATTACACAACTGTAAACACACTGTGAGTAACCTTGAATGTTACATTTTAAATCGCTTTACAAAGTTAGTAACCTTCAACGATTACAACATCTAAATGATATTTCACACATAATTAGATTTTATTTAATCACGACCGTTAATATTTTAAACATAAACATAATTATAAATAACAACAGCAACACTTTTATTTTATTACAAGCTAACGTATACACCGTATTCGATCGATTTATTTACAATATAAACCTAAAATTAAACGCACCGGATTCGGTGAGTTACAAATTGACGACTCCAACGCGGGGCTTTAAGAATAAAGGAAGAACCCCAAGGACTTAGTTGGGTTACAACGTGCAAGGTGCAAGTAGTGAAATCGTTCCATTGCTGATATTTTTGTAATAAATACGAATAATTAGATTAATTTTCTTTATATTTCTCGGTACCATTAGCCGAATTAGTCACTCAACACAACAAAAATGTCAAGGAAACCTTCTGGAGCACAATACAGGAAAAAAGCCAAGGAGCGGCATCACAATGAAAACAGATTATCATCATTTATGTCGTCGTGGTTGACAGAAAAAGGTAAGCCCAGTATTTTTTGAATTTTAAAAAATTAAGTTTAATTTATAACATTAATTGTTGATGCTAAGCTTTAAAATGTTAAAAATGTTTGCCTTTTATCATGACAAAACTGTTTACGGGAAAATTAACAGACAATTCCAATTCCTTATTGTTCATATATCGCTCCACCCAGGGGCGTATCAACTAATTTTGAGATAGTTTACTGGCCGGAGGGGGGATAGGAAAAGTTTCAAAAATTGGATGGAAATTGGAAGTTTTCGAGGTTTTTCTGCAGCGAAATTCAGCTTGTAATTTAACTCATTCTTAGAATAGATTTAAAAATCGTAAACAGTAGGGGAGTTTAGGGGATCTGTAAAGAAGAATTCAGCTCGTTATATAATTTTGTTTTCCCAGGGCATTTTTTGGGCTTTCTGGATCAACCGCGCAGCCAGGAATTTCTCCTGGGGAGGGGGGTTTGGGATTTGAGATTCTCTTTGTGGAAACACTGAAACTCACCCAATCCCCCAAACCCCACCACTATTGCGCGCCTCACGGCCGAAGTCAGCCGATCGCTTACAGACATTCCCAATAATTTGCGTATTTTCCTATATTCTACACATAGCGGCAGCAAACACTCATCGAGTGAACTTGCAAAGTCGCAGTTTACGGTCATGGAATTGACATTAATACTCCTTAGTCCACTGTCAGCATGTTTTGATATGAGAACTTCTTAAACTTTTTTAAATTCTTTAAAAATTAAAGATTAGAATTTAACTTGTTCTAATTTAGCCCAACCAAGATAATTAGACGGCAATTGGGGAGCATTAAAGCTTTCTGGAGCACTTCTTGTAATTTAGCCTTTTACTAGAATAATTTTGAAAATTGTACGCAAATTGGGCATTTTGGGGGCTTTCTAGAGCGGAATTCAACTAGTTCCAATTTATCCCTCCCCCAGAAAACTAGACGCGAATCGGAGGATTTAAGGCTTTTTAGAGCACTCCTGATTTATTCCTTTTCTAAGGTATTTCAACTCGATCTAACTTGGCCTCTTTACCGAAATTTTTTTATACTCTTAGAGGAGAAGGAGGTGGGGCTCGAGTACCCAAACCTCCCCCTTGGGTGCGCCCATGGCTCCAATATTTAGTTAAGCTTAGCTTCTCTTCTTTCTCCCACCTTACAACCCATAGAGACCTTGCCAAGATTTGTCCTCTTCGTAAATCTAGATTCATAGTTAAGTTGATGATAGTTATAACGGTACAACCCATGTTGTCAAGGGCAATGTTGTGAGATGTTTTTAATAAAAACAAGATTTTTTCTCACAATTTTTATTTTTATTTTCGTATCTTTTGGATCCAATAAAACTGATTAAAAAAATTTTTTTTTTTGTTTAAGTTTGAAGATGAGGAAACACTAAGGATGTATCTATTATGAATTCAAAAGCTACCTCCGTTAAAAAAAATTTTCTTGCTTTTATTTTCTAATAGTAACCTATTACCTAATAGTGACCAATAAACGGTTCCAACTTTAGGTGAGGTAAGCTGCCAACAACGAGACGAAGAAGGTTCATAAGGAGAAGAACATCCAGTTGAGGCTGACCAGTCTAACTATGTACATATGAAACATGAACACTGACACTGTAAGTACTGCTAAAGATACAGAAATCGCTGAACAGATGGCTCTCAGTAAAACGGACGATTCTGCAGTTTCGAGCATGATAGATAATAGCTCAAAAATTTATAGAAACAAAGAGCTTCAGGACTCACAGTTAGATTTTGATATTAATGACCCAGGGTCATGGCCAAATACAATATCTGATCATCAGAGATGTTACATAACGAAAATGAGGTTAGATAAAGATAATGAACAAGAGCTAGATCTAAGTAAAAGTATGAGGGAGGGCCGTAGCCTCACAAAGGACTGGTTTTTCAAACTGTTGCCTAATGGAGAACAAGTAAAAAGATCCTGGCTAGGTTATAGCAAGATTAAAAATGCACTATTTTGCATCCCATGTAGGCTATTTTCACAAACTTTTAAAGAATCTACAACTAACTTGTCATTTTTAGCTAAAGAAGAGGGTTTCACCCAATGGAAAAAGGTGAGTGAAAGAATTCCAGATCATGAAAATTCGCAAAATCACAAGCGTTGTTTTTGTTCTTGGAAATCACTTGAAACGTCAATGAAAAAGGGGGGAATAGATAAAGAACTACAGGAACATATAGCAAGAGAAGAAACTCACTGGCGACAAGTGCTTCGCTGTATCATTGACGCAATAGTTTTTTAGGAAAACAAGGAGGGCCATTAAGAGGATCATCTGAGCTAGATAATTTTGGTGATCCAAGAAGTGGGAGGTTTTTAAACATAATCGATTTGATTTCCCATTACAATGCTGATTTACGTGATCATATCAATCGCCATAGAAAAGGTCAGATTGGGTATTTTTCCCACAAGATTCAAAATGAATTTCTCATGTTAATTAGCAGCAAAGTAAGAGAAGATATTCTCAAAGATGTGAAAGATGCCAAATATTTTTCAATTATATTTGATGCTACTCCCGATATAAGCCACAAAGAACAGATGACCCAAATTGTTCGGTATGTGAAAATGACTGAAACTGGGCCTGAAATAACAGAGAGTTTTATAGATTTTTAATTATCCGTGACAAAACGGGGTTAGGAATATCGGAAGAAATTTTTAAAAAATTAGAAAATGACGGATTGGACATAAAAAATTGCAGAGGCCAGTCTTACGACAATTGAGCTAACATGGCAGGCATCTATAAGAGAGTTCAAACTAGAATTTGAACAGAAAATAAGCTGGCATGTATTTGTACCATGCTCAGCTCATTCATTAAATTTAGTTGGTGTGCATGCTGCTGAGCTCTCCACAAGCCCAATCTTTTTTTGGCATAGTAAATCGTCTGTTTGTTTTTTTCTCATCTTCTACTTCAAGATGGGAAGTTTTAAAGAGGCATGTGCCGATTTCCTTAAAATCCCTGAGTAAGACCAGATGGTCAGCAAGGAAGGAGTCGGTGGATGTTTTTCATAAGCATTTAAACGATTTGAATTATGCTTTAGAGGAATTGGTCGAAAGTTCGCTCTGTAACGCTGAAACAAAAGCGGAAGCTAGATGTTTGGCACAAAACATTTGCAAATTTGAATTTATTGTCCTAACCTGCTTCTGGAGCAAAATGCTGCAAAAAATTGATCGCGTAAATAAATACCTACAAAGGGATGATGTCACCGTAGACACAGCTGTGAGACACATCAAGGGCTTAATAACAGATTTAGAATCAATAAGGAGCAATGCACCAGAAGATGCTATTTCGGAAGCCAGAAGAATAGCTGAAAACCTTGATGTCCCTCAAGAATTTGAGGAAAAACGGAAAAGGAAAAAAAAGAAAATGTTTGACGAGAGGTGTGAAGATGAGATCAGTGGATTATCGCAAGAAGACTTTTTTAAAGTGGGATTGAGGGGAATATTTGACAGTATTTTAAATGACATGAATGTCCGATTTAAAGCTCTGGAAGAAGTAAACTTTAAATTTAGTTTCCTGAATGGAAAAATAATGAATAAAATGAGTGTTGCAGAGCTAAGGTTAGAAGCTGAAAAAGTCGTGGATTCCTACAAAACGGATTTGAACAAAGAAGAACTTTTTCAAAAAGTAGAAAGCTTCAAGCACCATGCGATGGAAATTGATGACGGATTAAAAACGGCACATGCAAAGGCAATGCTCCAGATTATTTATAAACATGGGCTTCAAGATGCTTATCCAAACTTGACTACGGCATTGAAGATTTTTCTAACTTTACCAGTTACAGTTGCTTCAGCCGAAAGAAGCTTCAGTAAATTGAAAATAGTCAAAAACTACTTGAGGAGCACAATGGAACAAGACAGACTCTCTAACTTGAGCATCATTTCTATCGAGCACCAGAGAACATCATCTATTTCTTTTGATGACATTATTAACACCTTTGCTGCCAAAAAAGCTCGAAAAGTGACAATTTGATTTATTTAGATTCAAGAATGAATAAGGACTGTTAGTAAATTTAGTACCCAAAACTCATGTAAAAATCTAATTTGTTTTCAATGTGTTCCAAATTGAAATAGTAAAGTACTACATGAATACTGTACCAATTTATAACCAAAATACCAAATAAACTTAAGAATGATTTGAAGTTTAACTGAATGTCTCATTTCTTAATGTTACCCACTTCTGTAATTTCAGATTAACAAATGAAGAAAAAACCTTTTACTTTTTAGATTCTGTTAAAAATTATTACACAAAATACAATAGAGGGGTTCTGTAATTTCACAACTGAATTTCACTTGATCTGTTTGCACTATAGTGTAGTGTGTTGATGAGTAAAGCTACGAAGCTGTAATTAATAGCATTGACTTAAGTACAGGAAAGTATATGCTTTTGTTTTTTGTTAAATAGTTTTAAATGGAGTGAGTATGGCGTGGAGGGGGAGAGGGGGCGCCGAAATATACCCTTGCCCCAGGTGAAAGGAGGGCTAGTTCCGGCCCTGTCTGCTTGGCTGGCCGGGAAGCATCTAGAACGACGCTCTCCATTGTTCAAGAATGTTTGTAATTGCATAACACTGCCCCCTCTTTAAGCCTGTTCGTCCCAAACTGGCAACCGTCTTTGAAGTAATACTTGGTCAGGCGATCTAGTGGACGACCTTGAATTTCTGCTGTCCTTCCTGTTTAATTCGATGAACAACATTGTTGATTCTCTTTTTCACAGTGTAAGGTCCTTCCCAGTTAGTTTGAAGTTTAGGTGAGCGACCACGTTGCCACTTGGGTTGTACAACCAAACCTGATCTCCTTCTTGGAAACCCACACTATTGCTGTGAATGTCATACTGAGTTTTCCTTCGCTAATTTATCACTGGGTATCTTCAGCTGTCCTCTTATCAAATGATTCATTTCTAACAGTTGGTTTCTTAACTGTGAGGAATAGTTCTATGGCTCTTGAGACTGAGTCTCAGGTGATCCGAACATCAGGTCCCCAAGAAGACTGATCTCCTGCCCAAACACCAATTTTGTGGGAGTCACTCCCATTGCGTTGTGTACTGATGACCTTTATGGCTTTATCTGGTCCATTTCTGATTGGTTTTCATTAACAACCTCTTGCGTAACTTCATCTTTAGCAACTTTTCCCCCAGGCGCTTCCATTAACTCAGGAACAAGCAAGAGCCTTTCCTGGGCACCCATAGTTGGTTTTCCAATCACTTCTTTTGTCATTACACATATTAGTACTTCCTCTGCTAGTTCTTTTTCCATTTGGGCTTGTAATGTCTACCTTTCCCAACACTTTGATAGGGCTTTCAGTCACAGTCTATATTGTACAAGAACTAAACAGGCTGGCAGTTACTGACTAAGTCAGTGTGCACAGTGGACACTGTAATGCCCATGTCAACTGTAAATGATGTTGGTTTGCCTTCCACAAGTCCATTAACGATCAAGTTTCCACTAGTCTTATGTAGTGTGGAAAATGTTCTTGAGCTTTATTTCTCCAATTATTTCTCTCTGATTTTTGTCTGCCAGCAATCTGCTTGAAGATGACCACTTTTCCCACAATTGTAACACTTAGGTCTTTTGTCTGTATTCTTTGGTTTGAAAGATCATTGTGGCACTACTGACTTTTTAAACTGTTGTTCTTGAATTGTCTTTTTATTCTGTCCATTATGACGGTACTGTGATATTGGTTCTGTTCGGCTACAATGTGATGACATACTTTGATTAATATAGGTCGCTGACTTGGCAGCTTCAAAACAGAGAGCGTGAACAAGAGCGTCTGAGCTATTATGATCCCATGCCATTCTTAACACTTGTTGTAATTGACTATCTCTGATAAAGGGATCAGATCAGGATAAACCAATCTTGTCAGTTGGTCGACATTTACTTCAAACTCATAAAGGCTTTTCTCTGAACACTGTTGCCTCGCTTTAACTTGAACACAGTACATTCTGCACAAATTCTGGTTACCGTACCATAATTCCAGAGCTTTTGTTAATTCGGTATAGATGTTCTGCCTGTCAGATGGCACTTTCTGTATTAGCTGCAGCAGGTCCTTTTAATGCAGGAATGAGTGAAAGGCTTTTCTCTTCTGTCCATTTATTTCAGTGAGCGGTAGCTTCAAATTGGTGAAGATAAGTTGCCAGTGAGTGCTTCCATCAAACGTTGGAGCCTTTGCGTAAACTGGCCCTACTACAGATAATGGCACTGTTTTGTTACTCTTAGTTTTTGGATCTTCTTCAACATTTATTAATGGTCTTTCTTTATCAGTTATTTCTTTCACTAAATTTTTGACTTCCTTTTTAATTTGTTTTATTGAATTTGTAATAGACTCTTCTAAATTTGACGTATTTGTTTTCATAGGTGACACAGATTTTTCTATTTCAGATATATCAATTTGCTTGTTCTGCTCACCTCGTAATAGGATGGATTTTGCAGTGGTATCCTCATGTACGAATGCCTTAACTTCCATTCTTTTTTCTGTTCTGTGTCGCCTTAACGATGTGTGTTCTGTTTCGCCTTAACAATGTCTGCTCAGTTTCCATTGTTAAACAGTGCTGTCCCACTTCTAACACCACTGTTACGATGGTCTTACTGAGCGTCATATGGTACAGTGGAAAACAAAATATAGAGACCAATGAAGTCACTAATTACCTGCTTTAGTTATTCACAAATAACAGTTTGCAATCAACAAGTTATTAAACAAAAATTCAAGTTAAATTTATCCACACGCAATAAAATTGTCAACTAATAGAGTCCCACACAATAATCAGTTAACACAACAACCACTTGATTCACGCTGAATAAATTGCCAAGCATAACTGATAAGCCGCCTATATGTAGCCTGCAAGGTTCCAGCTAATGTTCCATAATATGCGTCCTTAACTTGAAAATTCTAGAGCATACTTAATTGCAGCCTTGGCAGAAACACACACCTCTCAGCTGGCTGGGAAACATGTAGAACAACACTCTCCATTGTTTGAGATCATTCGCAATTGTGCAATGCTATAGAATAACATGTACAATATGAAGTCTATTACTTTCTATGTAGTGAGTCTTAGTACAGTGGTTCTCCAAAGAAAATTCCTGGAATAGGTCACTTTCATGGAGTAGGCACTGTCCATAATTCCCACCTAACTTTTAACCAAGCCACATATATGACATGTTTCTCATGCAAAGACTGCATCATACTCTGCCACTCTAGCATAACATTATTAAGTGATTTCTGTTATAATAGTTATTTCAAACTAATACTGAAATATTATTCCACATAATGCAAACATTATGAAAAAGGTAAATATTATAAAAACCCTAATATTTTTTAAAATAATTTTCTTACAGTTGAGTGCTAGTAGAAGTAAAAAGCTTTCTGAATATGAAAACCTACAAATAAATTTTCAGGAAGGAAAAAGATGTTTGGTCACATGGATAAATATATTAAATATTGTGGAACTAATCTGAACCTGAAGCTTCTGATATTATTGTAAATGAATATGACAAATTACATCCATATATTAAAAAAAAAAAATGAAAAACATTAGTAATACTATTAACAAGAAGGGTATGAGACAAACAAAAACTTGAATCCTATTTGATGTTAGTGATCCTACAACGTGGATAGAAGTACTTTCACTTGAGTAATTGAAAAAATTATTGAAACCATCATAACGTTAATTGAAAAATATAATTTTTCCAAAAGATAAATAAAATTGGAACACTCCCTTTAAGTACTCTTACATATGGAAATTGTCAAATGGCTGTTTTTGAGTAATTGAAAAAATTATTGAAACCATCATAATGTTAATTGAAAAATATTATTTTTCTAAAAGATAAATAAAATTGGGACACTCGACCCTTTAAGTACTATTACCGGTACATATTGAAATTGTCAAGTGGCTGTTTTATTCTGTGAAATTAAATTTCATTTTTGCTTCTCAAATTAAAAATTATTTCTCTGATTGGAAACATGTTTCCTTAGCATTAACAGAAAAAAAAAGAAGGGCACACTGAAAATTTCATGAACTAGTGTGATTTAAGGAAAAGATTAGTACAAACCATGCTTGTTTGATGTACTAAAAAACATAGACAATGTGAATAGAACAAATAATCCACATCATTCTATTTTTGTCCACAAAATGCTTGTCTTTCGTGGTACATCAAACAAATTACAACAGCTGCTTTTTAAAGTTGAAATGTTACCAAAATTTGACAACTTATGGTTCCAAATTGCAGATCATATTAAAAATAATTAAATATAAAAAATGAGTTGTTCTTACATGCTTCATTATTCAACTAACTTATTTTAAAATAAAATAAAATCTTTCAGGCCAGAAAATTAAAGAAAAAGTACAGACTTTATTAAGAAATGCAATGGTCATTAGATTTGTTTGATGTACTGACACTGGAGTAGAATTCAGAAACCATTTTGGATTACACTGATATACAACCAACAGTAGACGTGGGACTGTGATTGCGATCACTGCTTCTAAGAACACTGCTCCGTGGGTAGAGCAGTGAGCAGCTGTGATTGCTCTGTAAAGTTCCTGCTCTTGTTGCACTAGCCCTACTAACTATATGTATATTTTCAAATTGTTTTTTCGATATAAAAAATGTTATTTATAATAAAATTGAATACAAGCAGTACATCATTTCTATTCAATATTTGCATTTGAAAGTAATATACAATTACCAATCTATAATAATTTTTTTTTTACTTTGAAATTCCAAGCATTTTACCAACTGCCTCTCTGCAGTTTGTCGTTGGCTTCACGCTTCACACAACCTAAAATTTTGTTAGTGTATCGGACGTATACATATATTGTGACTGCAGTTATGAGCTAATGTACAGATGTCGCATCTAGTATACATGTTAATTTTAATGTATATACATACTGAGAATGTTTCAATGTGTACTTCAACTTCATAACCTTCATAACGAACATATGCAATTCAAATAGTTCAAAGTATTCTCTTGAGTCTTGTATATTATGTATACAGTGATACGTGGTGTACATGTGATAATAATTAAAGAATTTATTTTTTTATAATTTCTTGTGAGTGCATATGTGATTATGCAGTGATGAAACGACAAAAAACAAGTGATATTTGGTCACAGCTGATGAACGTGAAAAAATGGCAAGTTGTCATTTTTGTAAACAGACATTATCTTATAAAACTTCTATCACAAATTTGAAACGTCATTTAAGTACAAAGCATCTTACGTATTCAGTGAGGCTCAGTGAAACTTTAAACAAATCTACTTCTATCAGCGTAAATGTTATTGATTCAAGTCAAAATAGCCAAGTGCAGCCCATCAGTGATATTCCTCAGCCAAGTGATATGACAAGTGTAAATGGTAATTTAAATGGATGTATTGCTGTACGTAAACATCAAGAAAGTATTGATACATTTTACCAAAAAAATATCAACACAGAAAGATCGCCTCGATAGAATGATTATGAATATGATTATAAAAGATTTATCAACCTTTTTCAGTTGTTGAGGATGAAGGATTTAAAAAAATTGATAAATATTTTGGCACCAAACTTAAAAAATATTTTTCCAAAACATAATTAGATAATATGTACAATAAGTGTCATGCTGACGTAGTTAGTAAAATCAATGCTGTCAAAAGTATTTGTATCACTACTGATCATTGGACATCTCTTAAAAATGATAGTTACATGGGAGTCACCGGTCATTTTATTGTTGATAATTTTAATCTAAACAATATAGTACTAGAGTGCATAAAATTTGAAGGTAGTCACACTGCAGATGCCATCGCTAAAAAACTAAATGATGTGTTTTCATCATGGGTAATTAGTAATAAGGTTTCGATAATTATAACAGATAATGCTCCAAATATTGCTAAAGCTCTAAAAGTAGAAATGAAAAAAAAAAAAACATTTTGGTTGTTTCGCACATAAATTAAATTTATGCGTGAAAAATTCTCTTGGCATTAAGGATAATCCTGAAGAAAAAAATAATTCTGACGAGTGTGTTAATGATAAAAATGTGAAAATTACTACACAGAAAATTAAAACTATTGTAAACCACATGAAAAAAGTCCACAGGCAAATGAGAAACTATCAAATACTCAAGTTATGTTAGGTAATAAGACGCCTTTATCATTAATAAATGATGTTGCTACGAACTCAACTTATCTAATGATAGAACGATTTCTAATACTTAAAGAAGCTATTAGAATAACTTTTGTAAGCTTAGATGTTCCTCGTATTGAAATGTTGACTGAAGAAGAGTGGTGTGTTGCTGAAGAACTTTGTAATTTATTACGTCCTCTCGAAGAGGCAACACGAGAAATGAGCGCCGAAAATTATGTGCCCGCAAGCAAAATTATTTCAATATCCACCGGGCTCATAAGTGTCACACAGATTGAAAAGCTCAGCATATACGAGTTGTTGCTGAGAATCTCTTAAACCAATTAAAAAGACGTTATGAAAATTTACAATTTAGTTTAACTATTGCATCTTGTGCTTTTTTAGATCCCAGATTTAAACAACATGTATTTGATGATAAATCTGCTTTAACTGCTGTGCAAAATCACATTACTGAATGTGTTACTAGTATTATAAACTCCAAAAAAGCGTCGGCTGGTCCAATCGATACTTCAACTCCAGATTGCAACAATGGTAGTGTATTATACTCTTATTGGTCTGACTTCGAAACTAAAGTATCGAAAGTACAACCTACAACTAGTTCGACTGCATCTGCAATTTTAGAGGTACAAAAATATCGTAGTGATAAGGTAATAGATCGACGGGAAGATCCTTTATCATGGTGGAGAAAAAGTAAGCATGTATATCCACATTTAAGTGAATTAGTGCAATCAAAGTATTGCATGGTGGCAACAAGTGTACCTTGCGAGAGACTGTTCTCCAAAGCTAGTATGATGATTACAGAACGTCTGCAAAATTATCTGATAGTAAAGTTAATAAGATGTTATTTTTGAAGTACAATGATTAACATTAACTAGAACTGATTTCTTTCAAAATAACTGATGATTTTATATTTCCTTTATTTATATTGAGATTAACTTTTGTTTGTTTATTATATTTTTATTTTGATCAAAACAAATTGTTAATTCATTTAGTTAAATATGACTACGATCTCAGTAAAATTACCAAGAGATTGTTTATTGAATTTATTATTTGATTGATATTTTATTACAATTAAAAGTATTTATTGTCGTTTTAATTAGTAAAAATAATAATTATATTTTGTTTTCTTAAAGTCAGTAATTCGTACAACAATGTTTTGCGAATAATTGTAATCTTACTTTATTTTTGTTTTTATAAAAAAAAATTCATTTATTAAACATACTCTTGTTGTTATAAAAAAAAATTGTTAACTTTAGATAAATATGACTTCGATTTCAGTAAAATTACAGACGACTAATACTTTAACTTTTTAAATTATTTATATTTATTTATTTTAATGCAACTAATAAATATGTATTTCGTTTTATTTGTGTTACCAATTTTTCAATATTTGGAAATGAATTATTTGTTTTCTTTTATAATCTGCAATTTTATTTTTTTAACAATGTGTCTAAAATTCACGTAATTGGAAAAAATAATAAATAATAATTGAAATTAATTTTTTTGTTGTAACGCAAAGTCATTTTTCAAACTATTACCTAAAAAACTGACATAAACAGTGATTAAATCACTGCTACTTTTATAGTTGCTCTCTGTGATCACTGCTCTTGCAAAAGAGCAGCTAAGCCCATCTCTAACCAACAGTTATTAGCTTGAAGGACAAGAAGCATTGGAAGACAAGTAAGTCTATTCATATAGTATGGTAGGTCTTATTATTGGACTCAGGACAAAAATCACTGTAAATGACTGCAGAGGCCTTAAGCATAGAAGATGTGTTATGATAGTGATGATTATGTTGGATTATATAGGCATAGGGTTACAGAAGTCATTGGTTTCCTTGTAATTTGACCCCTGAACACAACTTAACCCATGAAGGTTTGTCATTGGTCAAAGTGTATTAAGCTATATACAATTACTAACAGTTGAAATATTAACAGGCGGTATAATAGTATCTTTTTAATTGAACACATACAGTGAAGAGATGATGTCGTGAAACAATATAAAAAAACGGTCATCTAGAACCAAGTGTTTATAATGTATGCAAAATATCATGTAATACTTACAAACTGTATGAAAAAAAAAGACAGTGAGCCACACCGCCAGCAATAGACGTATAAAATTTTCAATTGTACATTTTGAATTATGCGTCCCGCTACAGGGGTCAATGGCAACGTGGTAGCAGGATGCGGAGATTTAACACGCACACGCACATATATGGAAATATATCCATATACTTAGTGTGTCTCAGCGCGCGCCACATACGCATTCGCACGTGTGTGTATCTATGCCTGTGGCTATTCGGTAATATGAGATTTCGTGGAGATAATTCTTAAGTACTTGATTTCATTCTTCAATTCGTTGAATTAAATATTAGTGCTGAAAGCAAATGTAGATGGCACTGTAGGTAGTGCCGAATGCCGAAGTGTTATTAGTATTGTACGTTGTACGTCTGGTACGCGAAAGGTTTTTTTATTTTTGGCTATGGTAGAAGAGAAGATGTGAGTGTTAGAATTATTTTAGGCTGATGTAAATATTTTTATTTCAATATAAGTTTACTTTAATCCCTAATTTGTTTGCAGTGTGCTTACGCTTTGTACACATCATAATATAGACAAAGCTTCCAAGCACACTATTAACCGGTTGAAGCTATAATGCCATAGATGATGGATTGGAATTTGAGTGTAGGAGTGAATTTTTCAATCTGTTATTGAGTCTTGTGTATATTGTAGGCGCCATAAGTGAAAAAGGAATCCTTGGGAAGCTGGTGGAGCGTTCATGTTACTTAACCTATGCAGTAGGTTATCGACTGTCAAATTGTGAATTGTAGGCCTATTTCAGGTTCCAAAAGAATAACTGTATGAAAACAAAAGACAATTATTATGAAATGCGTGATAAACAACAAAATATAGATCGCTTTTGCAGAAAATGAATGAATACAAAGGTTATATAGTGATATTAAGTAAATCTGTGTACAAGCCAGCAACAAACGATTTATATAAAGTGGTAGGGTAGTTTTGTAATAAGTCCTAGTGTTGTTAGCTCAGCTTGAAACAGGTGATTAGTTGCTGAATAACTTATTCTGTAACTAAATCGGAATAACCAATGGCATGCTTAAACTAGTTTTGTTTGGCATATTTGTATAGAGAAGTTCATTGTGAAACTGGAATTATTTGGTGGGGTGAACTAAGTAAACGAATTTCCTTGTGTCTGGAAAAAACACATTTATATTTAAGTATCCATATTTCCCTTAAAGAAGGTCGTGGAATTGTTACTGTATATATAAACTTTTTATATGTTTAATATACATTTTTTTGTCATTATTTATTCATAAATAAATTATTTCATGTGACAGGACAAAGCATAGTTACAGGTTTATTTATATTCAGATATCATTTGGATTCACTGGAAATCACTGGTGTGGACCATTGTTAGCAGTTAGTTAATTATCAGTGATTGTTAGTTATGGAAATGTGTTTCATAGTGTTTGTGTTTTTAGTTTATACCATAATTACTTTCCTCCTACAATAACAGAAGAAGTTGAGAACTATGTCGTTTCATTATAACTTGCTACTTTGTCGACGGATACTAGCCTTCTCTCAGCATTACCTTATTACTAAGTATATCCAAATGTCCAAGCATGGGGGTTACTTTCCTATTCTTAAGCTACTTAAACTTTGTTCTGTCCATCCTTTTAGGTGTAGAGGTTTGTTTATTGTCAAATGCAAATCCAGCCTTAATGCATGCATCCCAATATGATGAGGATGTCCTAGTCCCACTGTTGCCGTACTACTTCTTCATTCAGCTATCAGTCAGTTCCTCTGAATTGTAGCTCGGGGGTGGGGGGGGAGAACATTATAAGTGTAATTTGTAAGTAAGTATTGTTACCTAAGTACTTTACACATGTTCATTGAAAGATTACTATGTTTTCAGTCACAGGTTATTTTGTTTATTATAGTAATTTTCACATGTGTTGTATGTGACAAAAGTAAGTGACATATTAGCATGATAAACACAATAAAATCTACTTACCACTATTTTATAGTATCTATATCTGTTTGTTTTATCACTGTGAATCATCGTCTCATGTGTATTTCGTTGAAAATGTCTTCAGCTTGTAACCCCTCTTTTAGTATTTTATTGACTTATAAATTTTTTTTTTTTTTTTTTAAGAGGGGCCACAAGATAATTAAAACTAGGCCAAAAGCCTAGAGAAGCCAAAAATGCGCTGGATCCAGTGAGACGGGACTTGCAATTAAAATTCACAAAATTAACAACCAATAAATTTTTATTACATCCTTCTCCTTTTTTTTTATAACAAAACGTTAAAAATTTATCTCCCAACAAAATCAGTGCAGTCTCCTTAAAATATTTTTACTTTAAAAATAAATATAAAATTTAATTGAAATTAATATAATGATTTTATTTTCCAATTGGGGTTACTTTTCCCTACTTAGCCCTATACCTAACCCCCAGAAATAACACATGAATATACAATACATATAAATGGACATATAAATATATATGTCTACAACTACAACACATACACACGTTCCACATCACAGGACAATTACAACTTTCAACATTAATATCTTGCCACACCTCTTTCACCCCAGGAGGTACATAATTCACAATTCATAAATATTCTTGAACGCAACACCTATTGAAAGATCTTAATACATAATAATCCATATATATATATGTGTAACACCAGTGCCCCCAGGGCATACTAAAATTCAGGGGTTGGCATAATGCCTGATACTACTATAAAGTGCTCCCACACTGAGCACTTAGACTTGGAGGAAATATAATCATAATTCAGTCAAAATACAAGTGATCATAATAAATTAAAAAGAATTTAAGCGTGATAAATTTTGTGAAATATTAAAAACAGTAATGTGCCATGATGCTTTATAACCTTTAAGAATTAATTTGGCCCACAGGCCGACATGTTCCTAGGCAAGATCGTGCCTAACTAAACCTGTCCCAGGAGCATGTTCAAGTCTGCATGAAAATCCGCCTATACAGGATTAAACTGGGGACCCGACTGAAACTAACAAAAGAAACTCCTATCCATTATAGGACCCAAACTGAATATAAATATGTGAAATAATGAATCAATTGAAAACTAAATTTAATCTGTGATATTACATGATGAATGATAGAATTACTAGCACTAAGGTAACCCTTTTACTGAAAACTAGAAAGAAATTTACATGCCTGAATGGTAATCAGCCACGGATACATGCCAACCTCTGGGCTCACACTTAGTATAAATAGTATTACAAAATGTACAAAAGATTCCCCCCCAAGTCCGCGCACTATTCTGTCCCGTTAACAGGGGACCCAATTGAAATGTGTAAAGCTTAAAGTCATTTTAGGGTGTGTCGCTATATGCCCACGAGTTCTAGTTGTTATTTCTCACTTTTTCATTTGAATAAATATAAATGTATTTGTCATATAAAATCTCTAGTAACTTATATTCGGGTCTGTTTACATTGTTCGAGTTGAACACGTGTGTCACATTTACCATAATTATGGTATCTACCATAATTATGGCACCTGTTTATTTCAGTTTCGTTATATAAATTTTTATTACCTAAGGATCCAGGATTCTGCTCAGCGAGAATGCTGACAGAGATGGTCATTGAAATGAGAATACATTTAATTGCAGTAACTATTATCAATCGTAATTTATTCAGGAATTTCTTTAATCGTGTACACCATATAACAACTTGACACGGCGGCCATTACTAATTTCCGCCCTTTACTATCACCACTCCTTTATATTTAATTTTAAAGACTAATTCAAACAATTAATTTTACTGGCTATGACTTAGTTTCATGATCATGTGATTTGATAATATCTAATTATAGTCAACGCAAACCAACCCCCATTTGGAAGTCGACATTTAACGTTCACACCTCTCTCACTCACTCACATTCATACAAACATTTTTGAATTTACTTTTGACTGTGTACACATCATGATTATATTTTTTATGATTAAAAGAGCTCTTTAAATAAAAATTTTGGTTGCCACTTCCCTTGTCAGTAAACTGGACGTTCTAGTAGAGTGTCACATGTTGATTCCAAACGGCGTGGTTACATTTTCTTGGCTACACTGAATTTACATTTAACACTTTTAATATTGCTTTATACTGCTCAAACTCTGAAAGTAACTAACACTGATTTGCTTTTGATTACATTGTTAACACTTTGCAATACTTTAAACTTGACTATTTCAAGCCAACACTATTGTTAGCGTGTGGTCGCCATGATGAACTTCTGTGTACTGGGACGAAAATTATGCAAATTTTACGTATGCGTGTGTGAGTAAAACGTCATCGTTCTTTGTTTCTCATTATATAATAGCCTGGTTAGTTACGTATTTTTATAACGTCATGGTGGTTTTATGAGGTTTGGCGTTGTTGGCCAATGAAACGTGAGCAAGTAGCGCCGTTATTAGTAGCTGTAACCATTATAAGTCTTTTTAGCTGCACGTACACTGCTGTCCTTGAAATTATTTTGTCGTGTCGGAACTGCGTCGTTGTCGGCAAAACCAAGGGAAATTATGTCACCCATAGAAATGACTTTAAAACATCGGAATACAATAGTTTGCTACCTTGCATACCATATTTTTTATATCGGACTTTTTTGTACTGTCACAAAACCCCCTCAATGAAAGGTTTTGTGTCGAGACACAAAAACTTTCATTGACTCATTCACACTTCTCTAAAAGGATCAGCTCAGATATGGAGCCACAACCCCCTGTAGTGTTACAAAAAAAAAATATAAATTCAATCACTTACCCTTGGTTCAATGATGAGGTTCGCACCTTCTGACCTTACTGGACTTCTCCAGAGAGATCCCTACACCATAAGGCCATGAGGCACTTTACGCTCCTATTCTGACGCACCGGCCAGCTCAGGACCGCGGTCACCACACCATAAAACTCTGAAACATTCAATACAAAATTTTAAAATAGTGGCCTTCTCTATATCCATATCCACAACTGATATGTTTCCTCTTAGTACGTTGGTTTGCGTTTTGGGGCGTTGGTTTGCTTAATTCTAAAAATTTCACACAATGTATAACAAGAATTAAGATAGAAATTGCTCCCCTTCACAATCCGGTACCTAGTACACATTTCTGACTTCTGTCAACTATATTCACTCCCTTTTATCCCATGAAAACAATTGTTCTTAACCTAAACAACAGTGTATTTTACTGCTTTAGCAACAACCATTAACCCTAATAATTTACTTCATATAATCTTACAATATCTATATCATGGCAGATAATTTAAAAGTTTTATAATTTCTTTACAACTTTTTCTTACATTTAACCTTCTTTATAACAGAATCATTTCTAGAGAATGGACAAACTTTACAAAATTTTAATCTTATAATCGTTACTATCTTGGTAGTAACCTCCTATCCACACACACTATTGTTGTCATCGGGTATGGACTGTGACGCCCATTTGCCTCCACAAGAACTGTATTATTTTAGAGGAATCTATCGCCTCTGTGTTCCTGCTTTGGCGTTACATTGAAAAGTTAGGTACCAACATACCTCTGTTTATAATTATATGCCCTTACAGCGGGTCTGTCACCTGGCTCTGCTGTCCCTACTCGGACAGAGTGACAGCCGCTGTTCCATAGTTCCGGGGATTTCCCCTAGTTTCACCCCCCATTAATTTCTACTATCGACCAATTTCAAGCCAGCTATGGTCAAGGGACTTGATATGACCATAGCCAACCGCTCGCCAAAACCACGATTAGTGCTGGTAAGGCAGTAATCGCCCAAAAATCGGGGAAATCTACTTCACCTTCAAACATGTTCTACATCATTTTAATCATACCCTGCACGGTCAATAATCACATATAACACAAAATTATATAAAGTTTGTGCAGGGTACTTACGCCTCATTTAGGCCTCCGATGATGGCAACGCCCTATACGTCACTCATCAACCCAATTCGCCAGCTACAATAGTACATGCCACTACTGCACTAGCCCACTTACTTCTAACTTCATTCCATCTATATATACTGTTCATACAGTCCATTTTGACTTACATATTCTAACACCAGACAACTATAAAACACCCTTTTACCTTGCTCAAAAACAAGTTCGTTAATTATTTAAAATATTTTTTATATAGACACTTTACAAGTTCTAACTTTCACTTCCACTGACAACTTCTCTTGCTGTGACTTAGGAACTACAACAATGTATCACTTAATAAGATTACATACAATAAGACATATTCTTTTCTTCTTTCTCTCCCTTCTCCCCTTTTCTCTCTCTTTTTTTTTTTTTTTTTTTTTTTTTTTTTTTTTTTTTTTTTTAAACAACAAGCTACATTCATTCACTCTCTTTAATATGCAAATCTTATTTAAGCTCTAAGACGACCAATATCGTTTTAAATTCGTGGCATTGTGCGTTCCTATTACCTTCCCCGTATCTATGTCCTGCAATACATACGCATTTTCCATTTTTATCCCTACTATCTCATAAGGTCCTTCATAAAGTAGAAAGAATTTCTTTATCTCCTTCTCCTGAGCACTCGACAGATCGTGCCTCCTCACTAATACCAACTGTCCAATTTCATATTTTACCCACTTACCTCTTGTGTCATGTCTATGTTTCCTGCGTTCACCCTTGCTTAATAAATTCTCGTTGGCCATCCGGATCTTTATGCTCACATCCGTCCGCTCGTTCTCCTCGGGATAATCAAACAACTGCTCTAAAATTCTTGGGGGGCGTGTTCCCTTTATTAACTCGTGAGGTGTATAGCCGGTGGACTCGTGGGTGGTACTGTTCAGCCAATCTTCTACCTTCCTTACGTATAACGGCCACTCGCTGTGTTTAGCGTGACAATAGGCTCTAAAGATCCTGCCTATCTCTCTCATTACACGCTCAGCCTGGTTTGACTGGGGATGATACACAGCCGTATGTTTCGTGAGGATTCCTTCCCATCCTAAGGTCTGGCACCATGTCCCACTGATGAACTGTGGCCCGTGGTCCGATAAAATCACCTTCGGCTTACCCACGCTAATCATGTAATCCTTAGTCACCTTCTCACTCAATACCTTACTGGTAGCTCTCTTTACGCTATACAATTTCACATACTTCGAAAAAGTGTCAAGTAATACAAAAACATACATAACTCCGCCTCTACCCTTCGGCAATGGTCCAAACAAATCTACCGCCACTAAATCAAATGGTCTCTCTACCCTTATATAATTCATCTCACCTTCAACCCTATAATTCACCACTTTTGACTTCTGACATAAATCACAACTCCTCAGTAATCTCCTCACTCTTCTCTCCATGTTCCTGAACACACATGACTCCTTTAATACACTGACACACTTCTTCGCCCCAAAATGACCGTATCTAACATGACAATCCCAAATGATCTTCTCTTCTAATCCTTCTGGTATCACTAATTTCCAATCACGCTCACCCCCTACTACCCTTTTAAACAATAACCCTTGATAAATTTGGAAAAACTGGTTATATCCTGATCCGTCCAACTCCGTTTCTAAGCTGTTGATTATCTTGCCCGACTTACCATCTGCTCTTTGCATGGTGCTGATATCTTTTAACTCTTCTCCAAATATTTTATCCTCCCTGGTTATCTTGAAAATCTCGATCTCCTTTAGATCCCTACCTGTCCTGTTGTTCTCACTGTCTACTCTGGAGAGAGTGTTGGGTACCTTGTTCTCCTTTCCCCGGATGTACTCCCATGTAAAGTTGTATTCCTGTAATACGAGCACCCATCTTGTAAGACGGCTGTGAGCAAGTTTGCAAGTGTTCAAAAAGGATAGCGCCTTGTGGTCCGTTCGTATGATGGTTTGGTTTCCCAGGATATATGTTCTAAATTTCCCCACGGTGAATACAATACTCAATAACTCTTTTTCGGTGGTCGTATAATTCTTTTCCGCCGGCAGCAAGGATCTACTTGCAAAAGCTATAGTAAGGTGCTCCTTTTCCTCATCCTCCTGGTACAACTCCGCCCCGACGGCTACATTACTGGCGTCTGTTTGTAGATAGAACACTTTCTCAACATCCGGGTGGTTCATCATGATTGTTTCACTAAATTTCCTTTTAATCTCCTCAAACGCCCCGCGTTCTACATCGCTCCATTTCCACTGCTGACTTTTCTGTAGTACGTCGCTTAACCTTGCAGTCACGTGAGCGTAGTTTCTCTGGAATTTCCGGTAGAAATTGCACAGCCCTAGAAAACTCTGAAGTTGCTTTATATTCCTCGGTTCAGGGAAGCGCATGATGGATTCGACTTTTCCTGGATCTGCTGATATCCCTTGCGGTGTAATAATAAAACCCAAAAATTTAATCTCTGTTCGTAAAAATTCTGATTTATCCCAATTTATGGTAAGTCCTCCTGCTTCTAATTTCGTTAATACATACTTTAAGTGTTCCAAATGATCCTCAAAAGTCCTGGATGCGATTAAGATGTCGTCCACGTAAACAGTTAAGAAATCCAAATCCTTAGGTCGCAAGATTTTGTCTAAACACTTTATGAAACTTGCCACACTGGTATTCAATCCAAAAGGCAGTCTTCTGAACTGGTAGTTTTTTCCATTGAACAAAAATGCGGTATACTTCCTGCTTTCTTCGGCTAATGGTACTTGCCAATATCCTGCAGTAAGGTCCAGCGATGTCATGTACTTCACGCCGCTAAATTTTTGGAATATTTCGTTTATCGCTTCTGGTGACTCCCGGTCGGGTATAATTATTTGGTTTATTCTTCTTGCGTCCAAGCATAATCTGACTCTACCGTCCTTCTTGATAACTACCACTAAGGGATTCGAGTAGGGCGATACTGATCTCTCTATAATTTTACCTTTCAACATTTTGTCTAATTCCACTTGCACCGCTCGTCTCTTGGAATAAGGCACGGGATAACTCCGTTGCATGAAAGGGGTATGTTCTCTAATCTGCAATACACACTCGTAGTTTTTTGCCCTTCCCGGTACATCGGCAAACACTCCTCGATACCTCTCTATCACCTGCCACAACGCTGCACGCTGGCCACTCCCGACATCGTACCCTTCACTCCGGAACTTATCGGCCCTTATCTCCCATCCTGCATCATTAATATTTCTCGTGTCGTCATCATCCTCATAAATACACTCTACCTCTTTACACCCATTGATCCGCGTATCGCTATTTTCCTCATCTACTCGTTTCTTTAATAACTTTACACCCTTTGTTTTACTTTTATCTATCACCCGTTCGAAATTAACTCTTACCGACCGGTCACCTCCGTCTAACTATCACCTTTTCCTTGAAATTTATCACCGCTCTATTCCTTTGTAAAAAATCGTTACCTAAAATAATGTTCAAACTCAAACCTTTAACTACCAAGAATGTACTATCAAACTCTATGCCATTTATCTGAAAGTTCAAATGTATTTGTTTTGTCACTCGTTTACTCCTTATCCCTGTAACTCCTATCACCGTAACCCCTGCTACTGGCAAAACTGGTATATTCTTGTTGAATTCTCTTAATTCCGCTAAAATGTTTTCTGCTATCACCGAAATCTCACTACCGGTATCTACTAGTGTTCTGTAATGCTTACCTTCTATATTTACCTGGATTTCTGTTAATCCTGCTCTCTCTTCCATTAAAGTGTTGTTTTCTTCTTCTAATAGATCCTTTACTATGTCCGTTTGAATTACGTTGCTGTGGATGTTCACTGTGTTTCGGACCTCATGCGCTCCTCTGAACAGTGGTTGGGTCCTGGTCGCCACTGTCGCTTCTAGTTTTCCTGCTGTTGTTGACCATTCGGTCGTCCTTGCCTGTGGTTGGATGTCCCACTGGTACTTGGTCCTCCTTTGTCGTTCGATAAATGCTGTTTCATCTGTTCTCTTCTCCTCTGTTCTTCTTTAGGTTGTCTACATCGGAAACACTGTCGTCGGTTTGCATAGTTCTCTACCTCACATCTTGAACATTTCCACTCACCTGTTTGCGGAAACTGATTTCTGGGTCTGTAACCGTTATTATACTCACCGTTTCCTTGATATCCATTCCGATGTCGATTAAATTCTATGTTATTATTCTGCTGATTCGTCTGTATAGGTCGCCTAATGATTTCGTGGTCCCTAATGCTTTGTAAAACGTCTAAAATCCGTTCCAACTCACTTAAGTTCTCAATCTCCTTTGTCATCAAAGTCACTTGCGCTTCTCTAGGTAGATGTTTGCTTACGTATCTGACAAACGATTTAAATGGTATTGGTGGTTCAAGGTATTTCGCCTCGTTATATAGTTTCGTCACGTACATGGTTATGTTGTTTTGTCCTACAAAATTACCTACCCCCATAATACGACTTCTCAAACTCTCTTGTTCCTCTTCCGGCCAAAATTTATCTTTAAACGCCCTTTCAAATGTTTCAAAACTATCCCATTCTACCCTGTGTGCTTCTACCCATATAATAGAATTCCCTTTAAAACATCTGACAATCTTCATTAGTTGTATCTCCCAATTTTGGTTACTAAAACGACTATACTCCCGCGCCTGATTCAAAAATCTCATGGGGTGTATTATCCTATTTTCATAATTAAAATTTTCTAATTCGATTTCCCCGTACGCGTCCCTGGTTACGATTATTCTTTCCGTCGTACCGGTATAATTTCTCTGAATTTCCCCCCGTAACTCATTTTTCATTTTCATCAAATCATTTTCAATTACCTTACATTTAACATGCACATTATTATCATTCTGTATAACTAGGTTATCTATTTTTTCAATTTGACTTTGCAACATGCTCATTCTCTCATTAGTGTTACTTTCATTTTTTAATACTGCTCTGTCTACTATTTCAAAATGTTTGGTTATGTCTATTACATTGAGTTCACATTTCTCTATTTTATTCTGCAAAATACTATTTTTCATATCAGTTTGTCTACTTGTTTCACAATTGGTTCTACTTTCTATTTGCTCACTAATTGTGGTTAAACATTTGTTTTCTAATTGTTCATATTGAGTTTCTATTTGGTTTCGTACTTTACTAATTACTGTTTCGTTATTTGTACTGATTCTATGATTTAAACTATTTATTTGATCATCATATTTCTCGCTAATTATTTCTACCACTTGTTCTGGCATATTTGTGCAACGTATCTCTATTTCAGTTATTCGATTATCAAATTTAATATTTTGCTTTTTTATTTCGTATTTTATCTCGTCAAATTTTACATTAAAATTATTGTTCTGTGTATTGAAAAGCATTTGCATCATTTTCATAATTTCGTTATTCTCAGCCCTGTTATTTGGGACTGGTGTTGAGTGCACTATTCCTTCACTCATAACTACTGATTCTGTCATGCTTATTTGACTATTATTTGTACTATCAGTTATGTTTAATAAAGAACTATTTTCTTTATTCTCTGCCATTATAAAATTTGTTAATGGTTTGTCGCTTTATAATGTCGTTACCACCTAACCTACAACCGCATTCTCATTTTCAATGTCCACTCTGCCGCAATTCAGGCTTATTATATAAAATGTATTTACATATTTTATATAGTCCCTGTTCGGGCCCATTTGTTATTTCTCACTTTTTCATTTGAATAAATATAAATGTATTTGTCATATAAAATCTCTAGTAACTTATATTCGGGTCTGTTTACATTGTTCGAGTTGAACACGTGTGTCACATTTACCATAATTATGGTATCTACCATAATTATAGCACCTGTTTATTTCAGTTTCGTTATATAAATTTTTATTACCTAAGGATCCAGGATTCTGCTCAGCGAGAATGCTGACAGAGATGGTCATTGAAATGAGAATACATTTAATTGCAGTAACTATTATCAATCGTAATTTATTCAGGAATTTCTTTAATCGTGTACACCATATAACAACTTGACACGGCGGCCATTACTAATTTCCGCCCTTTACTATCACCACTCCTTTATGTTTAATTTTAAAGACTAATTCAAACAATTAATTTTACTGGCTATGACTTAGTTTCATGATCATGTGATTTGATAATATCTAATTATAGTCAACGCAAACCAACCCCCATTTGGAAGTCGAATTTAACGTTCACACCTCTCTCACTCACTCACATTCATACAAACATTTTTGAATTTACTTTTGACTGTGTACACATCATGATTATATTTTTTATGATTAAAAGAGCTCTTTAAATAAAAATTTTGGTTGCCACTTCCCTTGTCAGTAAACTGGACGTTCTAGTAGAGTGTCACATGTTGATTCCAAACGGCGTGGTTACATTTTCTTGGCTACACTGAATTTACATTTAACACTTTTAATATTGCTTTATACTGCTCAAACTCTGAAAGTAACTAACACTGATTTGCTTTTGATTACATTGTTAACACTTTGCAATACTTTAAACTTGACTATTTCAAGCCAACACTATTGTTAGCGTGTGGTCGCCATGATGAACTTCTGTGTACTGGGACGAAAATTATGCAAATTTTACGTATGTGTGTGTGAGTAAAACGTCATCGTTCTTTGTTTCTCATTATATAATAGCCTGGTTAGTTACGTATTTTTATAACGTCATGGTGGTTTTATGACGTTTGGCGTTGTTGGCCAATGAAACGTGTGCAAGTAGCGCCGTTATTAGTAGCTGTAACCATTATAAGTCTTTTTAGCTGCACGTACACTGCTGTCCTTGAAATTATTTTGTCGTGTCGGAACTGCGTCGTTGTCGGCAAAACCAAGGGAAATTATGTCACCCATAGAAATGACTTTAAAACATCGGAATACAATAGTTTGCTACCTTGCATACCATATTTTTTATATCGGACTTTTTTGTACTGTCACATAGTAGGTTACATTCACTTGTGTTATGAAAGTTTGACACAGTCTACAACAGGTTATACGGGCATGTGGCCCTATCTTTGAAAACATTAAGTTTGGCTAAAGTACATATTATTTTGCGTTAACATTGGTCAATTACGGGGCCTTAGTTACGACTTCAATTACTGTTATACAATTAACTCATTTTGCCTACTCTAATTCGCCACGTGGCGTGCGTGTAACAGGTTAACAATTTTCATTCATTCTTGTACGTATATTAAACAAAACCCCTTTTACGTTACCTTAAATTAAATATATTTAAGTATACTGCACTCACTTACCGCAGATCTGTTTTAATTTAGCCTGCCATAGGTGGAAGATGGAACAATTAATAAAAACTTCTCTGTTGGAGAGCGGCGAGGCGGTTAGTTGGAGTAGCGAAATCAGACAAGATCCGAACCGTTTATTCTACACATTTTTCAACTCGCGCTTCAAGGCGTCCGCAAGGGAGCAGCACCAATCAAGCGCCGCTTCGTTACCTCATGTAGATTCTGCGCTAACCGTTAAACACAGTATAGCAGAACGCCCACTGCTAAATACAGAAACCTATTTTTCTTTATATTCGTTAAATGCAGTACAAGATTTTTTTTTTATAATACGCTATTTACTTTTGCGTATTAGCGCCAATTTTATTCAATCGGCACAAGCTGTACTGTACATTATCTGATTACGTGCATTGTAGTCTATTTACATTTTCAGTCTAGGCTACATTGTATTTATTATAGACACGTAGGTTTTTGTGTGTGTCCCAATTACCTTACCAAAGCAGTTGTAATTTTCAAACTTATAAGGGAAAACTAGGACAGAATTACAAAATAGCCAATTTTGTTAGAAAATTGTCAGCAACCACATAAAATTTTGACAGGTGTTTATGAAATTTTTATCTACAAGTTATATGATTTTTACACACAAAATGTAATTCTAGGCTACATTTTCTTTTCAATGGGAAAATGGTTGGAAACAAAAATTTGATCAAATTTCTCAACATTTGGCATAGAGGATGCAATTTGACAAGGCAAAAGAAAAGGAAGACTAAACTCTATACAACTACTACTTAAAGGAAACACAGTGAAGAGTTTATGTTTTTTATATATATATTGCAGCGTTAAAAGTATTTCAAAAATTCACACAATTACATTACCATGTACTCATCGGAACTATGAAGTGTATTACACCGGCCAGGTCGCAGGATTTTTTTTTCTCGTTGCGTCAAGTATATGTAGTTGCACAATAATTAAATAATTTTCAAAGAGGAGTGAGATGTTGTTGACATGAAATAATTAATTAAAACCGTTTCAAAATAATCATTCTATGATTTATTAATATTAATAGAAAATATGCAAATACAGTAGAACTTGGCTAATTCGAACGTGCATAATTCGAAATTTTACCGTGGTCCCTTGAATATCCTATGTAAAACCGTGCAAAAACATCGTCAGTAATTCGAACTTTTTTTGGTTAATTCGAAATAAAAATTTTGCTCAAACTACAAAAAATCACCTGCAGTATGGGCTAGACCACGTAACAATAGAGACACGACTGGAAGCAGACAAGCAGGCATCGCCCTTTGTGAACAGATGCGTGTCCTTTATGTCAAATTCGTGGAATTGGAGCCAGTATCTTGCGATGACACGTGATTGGCTCGTGTAACGGTACCGTCCGCCATTTTCCCTTGTTCCACGCCTCGTCAGTCAGCCACCCTCACTGTTGCTTTCAGTTCAGTCTGCCTGCATTCGTGGAAGGATTAAGTCTTTTTGAGTTTCTACTGTGCAAGCTGTGTCCTGTAGTGAGAGAGACCATTCCTTTCTTTATACAGTACTGTGCATACAGACTGGTGTGTTTTAGTGACGCTTATTGTGCAGTTTTATTGTGTTGTGTGTTCATCATGGCCCTTTCAAAACGTTGTTTCAAAAATGTAAAAACAAAACCAGTTGAATATGAATCAAACAATAAAGCTTGGATGACAGGTGAAATTTTCGAAAGATGGCTTTTGAAAATCAACAGGAAATTTCGGAATCAAAACAGAAGAATCGTCTTGTTTATTGACAACTTACAGCACACAACACTGTTCCTGTGATAGAAAATGTAAAGGTTGTGTTTTTCCACCCAAACATGACTTCAGTAGTTCAACCTATGGACCAAGGTGTAATAAAAAATTGTAAGCATTTTTACAGACGGCTTGTGGTCCAAAACATTCTGTCAGGTGCTTATTTAGATGAGCATGAAAATACTATCAAGATTAACATCCTTCAAGCTGCCCGCATGTGCAACAGTGCTTGGGACCAAGTTATGCAAAAACAGTTGCTAATTGCTTTCGTAAAGGTGGTTTCTGCCACATTGAAGGTGAAGAGGAGAATAAAGCTGCTAGAGAAGTCGTACCCACTGCGGATAACTGGGAAGATGTTGGACATGACGCAGGCATTCGTTACGAAGAGTTTGTAAACATGGATGAAGACTTGGCGGTGTGCGGTGAACAGACAGATGCGGAGATCGTGGCTGATGTTATGAACAAAAGAAATGATGGTGCATCTTCAGATGAAGAAGGGGACCAGCTAGAACTTCCAGAGATACCGATTCGAACGGCTTCACAGGCATCAAATTACATTCAAGACTTGAGACGGTTTGTTGAAGGACAGCAGAACGTAAGAGACGCTATTTTCCAAGCACTTAATAAACTTGAAGAGTTTAATACAACTCAGTGTTTTAACTGCAAAATGCAATCAAAAGTTTCTAGCTTTTTTAAAAAACTGTAAATGCTATATTTTGTACTGAAACGTGTTTATACGTTTGTAATACATATGTATAAGGAAATTGTTTAGTAAAATAACATATTGCTTTACTGAATTTCGGTTTTTGATTTGATTTGATTTTTCTACCCTTATTAAAACTTTCCTCATTCGAATTTTTTACTGGTCCCTTCAGCTTCAAATTAGCCAAGTTCTACTATATTAAAAAATTCGAATCTTAGATATATAAAAATATTTTCTTTTATAAGTTTACACAGATACAATGTAACTTTCTATGCTGTTCATGACGTATAAAATAAACACCATATAATGTTACTAGCTAAACAGACATGTTAAACAAATTATGTAAACCTTTTTATTTCAGTGTGTCTGACTTTGACTCAAATTTTAAATAATAGCAACTCATTTACAAACAAAAATAATATTCAATCTCAAGAATAAAATTAATTGTTGCTCTAAACAAAATAAAAAATATAACATTTACTTCCAACCTATTATTTATTTCTGTTGACACACCCAAATTTTAATATACAACAAAAGATTAGTATTTTTAAATTTTCTTGTTAAATTAAATTCTTTTCTTTAACTACTCTTTAAATTTATGTACAGTAATTATATTTAAAACTGTAAGTCTTTCTGTTAATATATAAATTTCTTTTTGAGAGTTCTTTTCACAAACAAAAATATAATTGTTTATTCATCACCTGCGTACTGCTGACGTTACCGTGTGTGTGTGTGTGTGTGTGTGTGTGTGTGTGTCCTGAATCCTGAGAATTTGATGATGATGATGATGCTGACGCTGACGCTGTGTTCTCTGTCTCTACGGGTTGTTTGTGATGGCCCAGATTTCCTCCATAAGTCTTGGTGTGTGTGATAAAGATGTCGATCGATCGGCAGACTGGCAGCGTGACGTTGTGTGAAGATTTCTTGAGTCTCTGAGACCGCCCCAAAATGGCCGGTGGTATACTGGACGGCAATCTGACAAGTCCAGGACTGTTTTCGACCTGTTAGATATTGTCACTTCGTGCAAAGCATCCTTTTAATTACAAATCACTTTTTGGCTCATTATCGCGATTTCGTAAACATACTCATAGCACAAGCGATATCATATCCTTTGCGTAATTTTTTCCTGGTCACTCACATATAACATACCTATTAATTACTATTTAATTACACTAGTAATTAACATTAAATTACCAGGCGTCTTTATTATTGCAAATTTCTGCAATACTTTTACATCACTATATTCGTTAAAAATTCCTTAATGTAATGGTGTTTTTATAATTGTGGTAATTCTTTGTTCACAGGTTTAAAATGTATTAATTAGTTTATTTTTATCCGGTTAAAACCTGATTACAGAGAATTTGTACGCATCACCCCAATCATAGATTCTTGCCTGTCGTAGCTTGTGTTCACACACACACACACACACACACACACACACACACACACACACACACACACACACACACACACACACACACACACTGTATTCACTCCCGGGGGCAGGTGTATGCTTTCTGACAATTCTTATCCTGCATAATATTGTTAAAAACTGTTCATCATATATTTTTCTATGCTAAATATTTACAAACATACCGCCCTGGGCAAATATGCAAATATACATATGTATTGTTGCATATATTCCCCAGGTGGGTTTAAATAAAATTTGACTGTTGTTCAAATTTTATTTACACAGATATATATTATTTTAATATTTATAACTAAATTTACCTCAAGATATACTTTTTTCCTATTAGGAACATGTTTCGAGAGTTCCTGTTCTCTCATCTTCAGCCTTCGCCATCTTGTTTCTGGTGAAGTATTTGTGTGTTGGCTTCTGGATGTTATTAAGGTAGTTTGTTGGTCTTTGGTCTTTTAAAGTTGCATTATTGTGTGTGGTTGTGGTATCTGTTTTTGTATTTTGTGTATTTTCGATGTTGAGTGCTTTGAATATTGTGTCATGTTTTGTATTGATTTGTATTTGTTCTGGTATTAGTTTGTTTTGTGTTTTATGTTTGTAAATCTGTAAATTTTCCCAAATGTTCATTATGGTGCCTTTGTGTGATATATGTTTTATTAGTGTTACATTGGTTATGTCTGGGAATTCATGTCCTGTGTTTATTGCATGTGTGGCTAAATTGGATTTATATATATTTGGTTTTTTGTATGCATTTAGGTGTTCAAAATAACGTTTTTTCAGCTGTTTTTTTGTTTGTCCTATATAACATTTATTGCAATCTTGGCATTCAATTTTGTATATACCGTTGGTTGTTGTATTATCTTTGTTGTGTGAGCTATTTAGATTTTGTAATTTATTTTTATTAGTTTTGTATGCTATTTTTATATCTGTGTTTTTAAATAGTTTTGTTAGTTTTGTCATTTTATTATTTATATATATGGGCCACATTCACATATATAAATAATAAAATGACAAAACTAACAAAACTATTTAAAAACACAGATATAAAAATAGCATACAAAACTAATAAAAATAAATTACAAAATCTAAATAGCTCACACAACAAAGATAATACAACAACCAACGGTATATACAAAATTGAATGCCAAGATTGCAATAAATGTTATATAGGACAAACAGAAAAACAGCTGAAAAAACGTTATTTTGAACACCTAAATGCATACAAAAAACCAAATATATATAAATCCAATTTAGCCACACATGCAATAAACACAGGACATGAATTCCCAGACATAACCAATGTAACACTAATAAAACATATACCACACAAAGGCACCATAATGAACATTTGGGAAAATTTACAGATTTACAAACATAAAACACAAAACAAACTAATACCAGAACAAATACAAATCAATACAAAACATGACACAATATTCAAAGCACTCAACATCGAAAATACACAAAATACAAAAACAGATACCACAACCACACACAATAATGCAACTTTAAAAGACCAAAGACCCAACAAACTACCTTAATAACATCCAGAAGCCAACACACAAATACTTCACCAGAAACAAGATGGCGAAGGCTGAAGATGAGAGAACAGGAACTCTCGAAACATGTTCCTAATAGGAAAAAAGTATATCTTGAGGTAAATTTAGTTATAAATATTAAAGTATTATATACATCAAGAAATGGACTGTAGCAGAAAGTGATTGAAATATATATATATATATATATATATATATATGTACTTTATAATTACAGTTACATCTTATTATCTACCTTACAATTGGTTTTTAAAAACTCCTTATAAAAGTAAATATTTCTTATTGATCTGTACGAACAAACCCCTTTGTGGTGGGCGTCAAAATTCTTTCCTCCTACCTATACAAACATAGCAGCTGTTCATATCCTGCTTTCCTGTGTCTCATTGTTATACGTATCAACACACTGGCATTACACTTGTTCATGTGCATAACAATGATTTCAAATCCATATGCAAACAAAGTTTTGTTTTCTACTGGAAATATTTCCTCATCGATGAAGCATGATAATTGCCAATTTATTTTTGTTTTTTAGTGTCATATACCATAAAGGTTTGTGCTCCCCGTCTTGTTTGCAGAACATAGGGACCTTCGTATAATCTAAAGAACTTTTTGGCAGTGTTGTCTATTCTCTTCCCTACTGGATTACTTTGTATCAATACCATATCTCCAACTTTAAATTCCACTAACTTGTTTGTTCGATTGAATCTCTCTACCCTCTTCATACCCTTATCTTTTATCCTATTTCTTACGTTATCTAATTTTTGACTCATAGGTATAGGTAGATTCTGATTTTCAGGTTTACTAATGAAGTTCCTCCAAAATCTAGTTGGTTTCTGCCCTTCTTCCAATTCAGTTGGTGGGTATCCAGTAGCTTCACTATAATTTTCATTAATAGATTTTTCAAAGAACGGCAAGTGTTCAGCCCATTTGTTATACTGATCATGACAATATATACGCATATACTTGCCTAATTCTGTATTAACACGTTCGGCAAGGTTACCCTGAGGAAGCCTAATTGATGTGAGCATGGGTTTTATTCCTTGCTGCGTTAACATTTCAGACCATAGCTTATTCCTGAATTGTTTGGCTTGATCTGTAATTATCTTCTTTACGTGACCATATGTGGGTACATACCTTTGCAGTATTATCTTCAGAACAGTCCGTGTGGTGGGTCGCATAATACCATATAACTGGACAGCCTTGGTAAACACATCTACACATACAATAATGTGCCTAATACCCTGACTTGATCGTGGCAGCAGACCCAAGAAGTCCAGAGCTAACAATTCCTCTTTCTCCTTTGCTCTGATGCTTTGCATAGATACATAGGTATGTAAATTTGGATGTCTAACGGTCTGGCAATCATGACACCTTTTTAAGACAGCTTTAATCCTCCTAAACATATTAATGATGGTGAAATCTTCTCTCAAAGTCCAGTAACATTTTAGTGCTGATGCATGGGCTAACTTTCATGACATGGTGTAATTAACTGTTGTAACATTTCTGGTGATAACATTACTTTACAGTCTTGGTCCATTAATTTAAATAGTATGTTATTTTTAACTGCATACTTATCATGAGATGGGGGTGTTATAATTGCTGAAGCTTTGGATCTTTATCTTGCTCTCTTGCTAAGTTCTGGAGTAGCTGTTTTACTTCGTTGTTTGCTTTATACTGGATATGCAGTAATTTCAAATCTTTTATCATTGGAGAAATGAGTCTCTTCCTTCTTCTCCGTGACATATCGACTTAGTGTATCTGCTGTCTTGTTGTCAGTTCCTCTGCAGTATTTAATGGTAAAAGAATATTCTTCTACGGCCAGAATCCATCTCATCAGTCTCGCATTTGTGATTCTGCACCTCAGTAGGAATGATAGAGCTTGGTGATCAGTGTGAATTTCAAAGTGCGTTCCATAGATGTAATATCGGAATTGTTTCAATGCATATACGATGGCCAATATTTCCTTCTCCGAAGTACAGTAATGTTTCTCGGCACCTTTGAACACTCTGCTTGCGTAGGCAATCACTCGAAGTTCTCCTTTTGAATCTTCTTGGTAGAGTACGCTCCCTATTGCATAGTCACTGGCGTCCGAGTAGATGATGTACTTTCCTTCACATTGTGGATGTTGTAGCATAATATTTTCTACAAACAGTGCCTTAATATTTTCCACAAACAGTGCCTTGACTTTGTTGAATGCATTGGTGTGATGTTGTTCCCACTTCACTTTCTTCTTTGTAAACTCCAATAGTGGTTTGATTTCTTCTGCAAATAATGGTGAAAATCGTCTATAGTATCCTATTGACCTAGGAATGGTCTTAACCCTTTCATATTTCTCGGTATTGGGAACTCTGTGATACTGCTTATTTTGCATGGATCTGGTCGTATACCTTCCTCAGACACAATATGACCCAAAAATTTTATAGACGATCGCATAAATTCACATTTATCTAAATTTAATGAGATGCGAGCTTGTTGAAACTTCACAAAAATAGTGCGTAAATTGATTATATGTTCTTCTGATGTTTTCAATATGACCAATATGTCATCAACAAAAATCATGGTTTAAGTTTCTACTTCCGGACCTAATGCAATTTCTAAACATTTTACAATGGCTGCTAGGCTTGTGCTTAGACCAAAAGGTACTACCTTATGCTGGTAGCATTTATTTTTATACAGAAATGCAGTATATTTTCTATCGCTTTCTCGAATGGGAATCTGCCAAAAACTAGATGTTAAATCTAGTTTAGTTAAATACTGTAACATTACATAACACCTGCCCAATAATGATAAATAATAAAGAAGGATTCATATAACCATAATAATAAAATCAGTAATTACCCATTCAAAAAGTCAGAAATGGGGATTATGTATCATACTATAAAAACCTTTGTACCATAAAACACTGTAGCAATTGAAAACAATGTGTATGCCAAAGTGCGGTGTGTGCAAAGTGAAACATAGTATGTTATGTGGAAGTGTTAAAAACTTAAAAAGGACATCTCACAAATTTGTGATGCAGATGCAAGAAGCAGTATTATAGTAATAGACTATAATACTAATGACAAGTTGTTGTAGTTTTGTGTTGTGTAGGCCACAAAGGCAATATAACTATAATTAATATTTTGTTTACTATAATTATTTTTGTTTATGTTTAAAGGAATCCAGGGTTATATCAAACTAATAATGGCCAATTAATACAATATTAGAGAGATGGAGTGGAAAACAAAGTAGTGTAGAGTAAAAAGTACATTAACTCAAGTATAAATCATAAATAAACTAAAATAAAAGTCATTAAATTATAAAATATCGGTAGCCAAGCTTAAATAAATAGGTGAAGAAAAACCTTATATAAATTAAATTTAATTATAACTAAGATTTGTAAAGGAGTATTTTTTTTAAAAGAAGAAATGAAATAATAATAATTAATACTAGCCCATTTACTAAAACGGTACCTAGGTTAGCCAATAAAAAACCATCAATTTCTTGGTTACTAAGAGTAACTAACTAACAAGAAATGATTTATTGTTCAATTGTATTCAAGGTGAGCAGATGAAAGAAATGTAATGTCCAATAAAATTAAAAAAAAAAATTAATAACTATCATTTGGAACAAACCACTACAAAATTAATGAAACGAGTCAGCACCATACACTACATCAGAGACATCCTTTGAACTACAATAATTCACACCAGAAAATCGATGGAAACCAAAAAATCCAGTTAACCATATCTCGGTCTAGACATCGGAATTGAAAATCATTGGGTGAGATCGCTTCCTTTTAATAAATAACAAAATTACACATCAACTATAAGTATAGAACACTAGAAACAGCACCATCTCTTTAAATTCATAAGAAAACAAGGTGAACATAATAAACTTTATTTAATTAACCAAAAAACAGTAAAAATGTGTGTTCACTAGGGACGTTCCGGCAGCCATCATTATTTGTGTTCGTTTTCTGTGAAGATACGTAGTCTGCGCTCTGGCGGTTTAAAAACAAACTTAATGAACTAGTTTTTAAAATAAACAAATATTATTAATGTAAAGTATGATACAAACAAATATGCATTTCTGACTTTCTTAAAGTTCAAAGAACTTCAAATAACCCTGGGAAATATAATTAATTAATTTTTCTTTCTAAAAAACTGTAATCAAAAACATTTGTTGTGTGTTATATGTAATGTAAAACTAAGATCGAAATAATGTTGTGATTTAAAAAAATAATCGATTGTCAATTTATGTTTTGGAGACAATAGTATCCAGTGAATAAAAATAAATTCAATGAATGCTTGCTTTTAGGTAATTAAATGTATTATTTCTGGTAGATAGTAGTTTGTTACAGGAAATAAGGAATAGCCAAGAAGAGTAAGAAAATCAGCATAGTCATCAGAAAATTATTAAGTACTGCAAAAATAACATAACCTTAAATGGGTTCGTAAATAGAAAACAGCTGATGCAACGAGCGGAAAATTTTAAAATACTAGATCGTATACAAAGAGAGTAATTCTCTTTGGCTCTCTTTCACTCTCTCTCGTACCTATCTTCAAACAACTGCCCAGATTTAATACGAAATCAAGATAATTTGGTTAATATAATTCATAATCACACACTCTCGATTTTAGAAAGTAAATAACATTATCGGAATCCAAACAAATAACACAAACAGATAACAAACGTAACCGAGATAGACGCGATCAGCGTGGGAGACGTTACAAATGACGTTAACAACGGAGGGCTTAAAAAGAAGTCAACCTGTTCAGTTAGATATCGTTAAAAATAGACGTAAACCCTAAATCAGCGTTGGAGACGTTACAATACTTAGCTCCTTTGCACTTTGTGAACAACTCATCTGCTGTGGGTGCACAGTCAAAATCCTTTTCTAACGCGCTATTCAAATTCCTCATGTCCAAACATAGTCGAATTTGATCGTTCTTCTTTTTCACCACAACCAACGGGTTTAAGAAGTTACTGTTCGATCGTTCTATGACGTCATTATCCAGCATTCTTCTGATTTCTTTCTCGACTTGCTCCTCATACTTCATTGGAATTGGATACGTCCTCCTCACGAATTTTGACGGATCTGTGACCTTGATGCGATGTTCATATACGTTTGTTTGTGTAGGCAGTTTGCTAAATATGTCTGCATACTCTTTAATTAAGGTGTCTATTTGTTCTACCCCTTGGTGTTCATCATTGTTTTCTTCGCTACGATGTTTATCGTTCGCATAGGTTACTGAAGGTCTGGAGATAGTTACTGGTTCACTTATATTTGACAACTGATCTTCTTCGGTTACATTCAATTTAATATTTTGTGTGACATTATTCAGAGTGCACGTCATCGTTTGATCTGCTATATTTATTACAGCCTTCATTTTATTTAAAGCATCTATTCCTAATATACAGTGACGGACTAGTTTATTTACTACTAACATAGGTAATTCATATTGTACATTCCCACACGTTATATTCGCAAATATTTGTTGCTTAACTCATTCCCTGGTACGATTAGCAGTGGTTATATAAAATTCATTAACAGGTAGAGTGGGTATCGATTTAAAATATTGTTTGTTGCTGTGTAGCCATGTCTTACTAATAACAGATATTTCGCTTCTTGTGTCGATCAGTGCCTGTACTTTACAGTTGTTGATGTGTACAGTAACAATTGGAGAGTAGTTACATTCGTTCACACGTCTTGCAGTTGTATCCGGTGCTGTAATGTCGGCGTACAAATCAGGCGGAAACAGGCTGTTCATTCCTACTTCATGTGACGGTCAACTTTGCTTGAGGTAGACGGCATTTGCGGTGTCGGCTTCGTCGACTTCTGAACTATTGTTTTTACATTCCGGGTATATGGTTTGTTAAATTTCTTATTTGAATTCGGCCAGGTGTATCCGCCCTTTGTATTACTCCCCTCTGTTTTACTATCGTCTTGGAAATTAGTTTTATTTCTGACTCGGTGTGAAACATGTGTTCGGACTGCGTGAGTAAAATTAATAAATCTTCAACAGTTTTAATTCCTTGTGCGTATATGGCTAATCGTATATCTCTGTGAAAGTGATGTGCTAATTTAAGTACCAGTTCGTGTTGTGTAAGTGTGGGTCTTAAATGTTTACTTCTTTCCACGAGTTTTATGACAATACTCCTCTACGGTAAGTCTACCATTACGTTGATATTTACCATATTCTAAATGGTCTCCTTTTTGTCTTTGTGTGTGAATATTCCAATAGCGGCCTTCAAACGATTCTTTAAATTGTTCATATGTAGTTAAACTATCTCTGACAATGGTATACCATCATGCAGCACAATCTTGAAAATGCTTACTAACAAAGTCAGTTTTTTCTTTATCAGTTATAGTGTTACCTATTAATTCCATTTCCCGTTCACAATTTAATAAAAATTCAGCTGGGTTCTCTGTTTTCAAACCTTTGAATACTAGTTTGGTCCGTTCCTCTGTCTGTTGGATACATCATCATCTGTGCCGGTCATCTCTTGATCTCCGTTCTCAGACGTTCTACTTCTCCACGTAGATCTTCCTTAAGTGTGTTCATTTCACCTGCGTAGTCCTTGGTGGATTTTGCAGACTCTACTACAGCAGTTTCCATCATCGTCGTTCTGGCTTCCAATTCCTGTGTTTTATTAATGTTTTCCCGGATTTGTTCACTAACTGTTATTATTCTCACATATTGTTCCTGCTTTGAAACTATAAACTTTTCATTCCAGTGTTCGGCTAATTGTTTAATACCTTCCTTTAATTCTTTCGACCATTCTGTTTTCTGTTCTTTAAACCTATTCTCCATCTTTAAAGCTTGTTCGTTTAGTGACTGTTCTACTCTAGCTTCTAATATTTCTATTTTGGTATTAGTTTCTTCGAGTTTTGTAGTCAACTGTTCTTTAAGGTTATTGAATTCAACTTTAAATTCGGCTGTAACTTCGTCTTTATTTTTCGCTAATTCAGCTTTAACTTCCTCCCTATTCTTGTTTACTTCTCCATTATTCTTTTGCATTTGTTCATTATTTTTTTTTTCATTTTTTCATTATTTTTTTGCATTTGTTCCTGGAGACTTCTAAACATAGCCTCAATATCAACTCCTTTCTGCGGTGTAGCCATTTCGTTGTATTAGAATTAAATTTAAATTCATTTTATTATTTTTAATTATTATTGGTAAACCGCAGCTCTATTGGTTTTTATTTAATATTATTTATTTACGTTTATTATTATTATAAATTATCTCATACCAACAATTTCTCTCCTCTTTCTGTTTTGTTGAGCGCCAGTTGTGAAATACACAACAGTATTACAATTACAATACAATAATATTAATAACAATAATAATAATACACTTATTAATTATGAACATATACGTTATTAACATATATCGAGCCACACGTTGGGCACGCCAGTTTATTATGCAACGTTACAAGTATTTCAGAAATTCACACAAATACATTACCATGTACTCAACGCAACTATGAAGTGTATTACACCGGACAGGTCAGGATTTTTTTTTTCTTGTTGCGTCAAGTATATGTAGTTGCACAATAATTAAATAATTTTCAAAGAAGAGTGAGATGTTGTTGACATGAAATAATTAATTAAAACCGTTTCAAAATAATCATTCTATGATTTATTAATATTAATAGAAAATATGCAAATATTAAAAAATTCGTATCTTAGATAAATAAAAATATTTTCTTTTATAAGTTTACACAGATACAATGTAACTTTCTATGCTGTTCATGACGTATAAAATAAACAACCATATACTCTTACTAGCTAAACAGACATGTTAAACAAATTATGTAAACCTTTTTATTTCAGTGTGTCTGACTTTGACTCAAATTTTAAATAATAGCAACTCATTTACAAACAAAAATAATATTCAATCTCAAGAATAAAATTAATTGTTGCTCTAAACAAAATAAAAAATATAACATTTACTTCCAACCTATTATTTATTTCTATTGACACCCAAATTTTAATATACAACAAAAGATTAGTATTTTTAAATTTTCTTGTTAAATTAAATTGTTTTCTTTAACTACCCGTTAAATTTATGTACAGTAATTATATTTAAAACTTTAAGTCTTTACTGTTCATATATAAGGTTCTTTTTGAGAATTCTTGTCACAAACAAAATATAATTTTTCCCTTATTTAAAAATGAACTTTTTCTTGTGAAAACTTACTTTTTTCGTCGGACGCGTTTCGGCGTACGTATCCGCCTTCTTCAGCTTTTAGTCAGACTGCCATCATTTTGTAACGGTTTTTGTGTGGGAGGTGTAGTGGGGGCGGTGTGTGGAGGAAGGGGATTGGCGCAGGGATTCAACTTGATGTTTGTTTTTTGTAAAATTGTGTCAAAAAGTGTATGTGATTTATATTGTAATTGATCGTTGAGTATGTTGTTTGGTTGTGTTGTGTGGTGTTTATATATTTCGTATTGTTCAGTTGTGTTGAGTTTTCGACCTTTAGGTAAGTAATGTAAAATTTCGAGATTTTACCTAAAGGTCGAAAACTCAACACAACTGAACAATACGAAATATATAAACACCACACAACACAACCAAACAACATACTCAACGATCAATTACAATATAAATCACATACACTTTTTGACACAATTTTACAAAAAACAAACATCAAGTTGAATCCCTGCGCCAATCCCCTTCCTCCACACACCACCCCCACTACATCTCCCACACAAAAACCGTTACGAAATGATGGCAGTCTGACTAAAAGCTGAAGAAGGCGGATACATACGCCGAAACGCGTCCGACGAAAAAAGTAAGTTTTCACAAGAAAAAGTTCATTTTTAAATAAGTGTTAGTGCTGTGAAAGAAGAGATGAACAATCATGACAACTAAAATATAATTGTTTATTCATCACCTGTGTACTGCCAACGTTACTATTGCATGCGTGCGCGCGCACGTGTGTGTGTGTGTGTGTGTCCTGAATCCTGAGAATTTGATGATGATAATGATGCTGATGCTGTGTTCTCTGTCTCTATGGGTTGTTGTTTGTGATGGTCCAGAGTTCCTCCATAAGTCTTGGTGTGTGTGGTAAAGATGTCGATGATCGGTAGACCGGCAGCGTGACATTGTGTGAGGATTTCTTGAGTCTCTGATACCACCCCAAAATTGCCGGTGGTATTTATACTGGACAGCAATCTGACAAGTCCAGGACTGTTTTCGACCTGTTAGGTATTGTCACTTCGTGCAAAGCGTCCTTTTAATTACATATCACTTTTTGGTTCATTTTCACGATTTCGTAAACATACTCGTAGCACAAGCGATATCATCCTTTGCGTAATTTTTTCCTGGTCACTCACATATAACACCTATTAGTTACTATTTAATTACACTAGTAATTAACATTAAATTACCAGGCGTCTTTATTATTGCAAATTTCTGCAATACTTTTACATCACTATATTCGTTAAAAATTCCTTAATGTAGTGGTGTTTTTATAATTGTGGTAATTCTTTGTTCACAGGTTTAAAATGTATTAATTAGTTTATTTTTATCCGGTTAAAACCTGATTACAGAGAATTTGTACGCATCACCCCAATCATAGATTCTTGCCTGTCGTAGCTTGCGTTCACACACACACACACACACACACACACACACACACACACACACACACACACACACACACACACACACACACTGTATTCACTCGCGGGGGCAGTTGTACGCTTTCTGACAATTCTTATCCTGCATAATATTGTTAAAAACTGTTCATCATATATTTTTCTATGCTAAATATTTACAAACATCCGCCCTAGGCAAATATGCAAATATATGTATTGTTGCTATATACATATTCACTTGTGTAGCTTATAACGTAAAATTTAAACAGACCATGTATGAGAGTAAAAGCACAAGGTTAGAGGTATCTGCTTTATCTACCTTTACCTTTTCATTCAGTTGTCTTCCATCACCTTAAAAGTTGTGAACTGTAATATGATTAAGCAGTACTTTTATTCGTTTATTCGTCATCTTGCTTGTAACATCTACTGAAATTGTCAATTTTCGTTAGGTTTTCTTCATAATGTAATGAAAACATGTCTCCAATTTTACATAAAATATTTATTTATTTGAGCAGTATAATGTGTAGAATTGAAAATTAAACATCTTGACTTGTTTTGGGATCCTGGTTTTTAGTTAAAAACTTCTAGAAGGGACTCTTCTGCCTCTGTTAATGTCTAATATTATTTTTGTGTTAGAACAATTTTTGAGCTAAAATTTGTACATCATCTCTGAATAAGGGAGACTGCATAATACTATGGTCAACTATTATTGTATATTGTTATAAATAACATTGTTGTAATTAACGTTTATTCTAAGGATTTTATATAATGCATTTCCTATGAGGAGATAATTTTTGAATTATTTGTCCTGACAAATTGTTCTTGTTAATTGATTTGTGTTGGATAGGCTTTCAAGATTTAATGTGAATATTATGCGCAGAAGATATTTTTTAAATTTATTGAACGAGTCATAGACATAAATCAGAAATCTCAGTGCTTTCTTTCTCTTAGCCACTATCATATATATTTATGGATTTTTCTTAATAAAGGAGCTAACAAACATTTTTATTATATAGATATTTGAGGCAAACTGATAATAGTTTTTGTTTAACTAATTAATTCAGTAAGTGTAACTGTTTATTTCAGGGCTCGCAATCGCCATGAGAGCAAAGAAAAGAGTTCAGAGTCTGATGCTTCTGACAAAGAAAATAAGAAAGAGAAGTCTCGTGATAAGGAAAAGAAGAAGAAGAGTGATTCATCATCCAGTGAGAGTGGTAGTAGCAGTAGAAGGTAAAGTTAGTTAGTAGTTTTGTTATTATTCTGTTATTTCCTTTGCATAACAAAAGTATTTAAAACAATTTGAGGTCTGTCTGTCTGTTTAGAGATATTGGAGGTCTCTCTTTTGTTATAAATTTTCAGCTGTCATTTACAGAAAAACTTAAACCATGAAATTTAGCCTGCATTTTGTGAAAAAATTAATTTTTTGGGGGGTATTCAGAATCGTCATGGAAAAGTGGCATGGTCATAGTCAGCAACATGTTTTTATTAATCAGTTGAGTTGGTTGTGGTCTGAATTAACTTGCTGCATTGGAACCAGTGAGAACAAGATGATGGCTCTCACTCTTTGAACTGCTGCTGGTGCACATGAATGCTTGAAACGTGTAATTTGTGGTCACATAATTCATAAAATTGTGAAGATTTATGAATTTGTTGAGTACATGGCTTTTATGTAAAAAGCTCTTCCAATTTCTAGTTTGACCATTATCTCCATTACAGGATTGTTTCATGGGCAGTAGGAGAAATTTTAATCATATTAATTAGTTAATATAATTAATAAGAAGGCAGCATGAACAGGCTTACAGGTGTGTGTGTGTGTGTTGAATTTTTCTTCATTGTGTCAATTAAATAGTTGCGTGTGTATGCAGTTTGTCTTATGGTGCCTGGTTACTTGTCTAAGTTCCTGTAAGTAATTTTATCCACAAGCTGTTCATGGACCATAATTAGTAACTTATGTCATTCGATGATGTTATTTTTAACACTATAAGTTTGAGTATTAATTTTTCCAGTGAAGGGTTTGTGAGGATCGGTCAATAAGTATAACACAAATTTTAAATTATTTGTGTCGATGTTTCGACAATATTTACTGTCATCATCAGGACCTGTGTATGAATACAAAAGAAATTGTCAAACACAACAGATCAATTATTTGAGTGAACGCGCGCGCGCGCGCGTGTGTGTGTGTGTGTGCGCGCACGTGTGTGTGTGTGTGAGTGCAAGCATGCGTGTGAGTGTGTGCTTGCGTATGTGTGTCATCCTTGTATATATGAAGGAGTTGAAACAGTTTGTTTTACATCATCAAATGTTTTACTTAAATGCAAAGAGAAAATTATAATATCCCAGAACATAATTTATACACAGGGTGTCTACTGACCCTGGAAAAGTCAGGGGATTTTGTAGACATTAAAATGTCAGGGAAAAGTCAGGGATAATTGTGAAAAACTAAAAAATTTTGAAATTTTCAAGTGGTCCCTAGTGAAAATTTTTCACAACTGTACGTATTTTTGTACATATAGTTTAACTTAATATGGTAGTAGTTTGATATCTCCAAACTACGCTTTTTGCATAAATTACTGTTCAAAACGTTGGAGACACACATCTGTAACACAGTAAAAGTGAAAAAACCTTTGGGAAAACACTGGGTTATATTTTATTTTGATTTTAAAATTACCTTGTTTTATCCACTACTGACATACACAAACGGGACATATTGAAAATGTACAGGAATTTCTGCTACGTGACTGAATATAACTGGTTTTCAGGTAGCAAATGTGAAAGCATTGAAAAAGCGTACATTTCATTTTGTAATAACCCTGCAGTGCGGGATATGTGTAAGACTTTCGATAAGAAAACTGATAGATTGGATTCTTCACTCGTTCCGTTTTTAAACAAAGAATGTAATACAGAATTTGTGCAGTTTGTACAAATGCTTTTAGTTCTTTTTAATGGGAATGCAGCAGTCGAGAGGGGCTTTTCAGTAAATTCGAATGTCTTGATCGAAAATCTCTCTAAAGAGTCATTAGTTGCTCAGAGAACTGTATACGACGCAGTCTTAGATGCTGGAGGAATTGAACAAATAGAAGTAACCAAAGAAATGCTTTTTTACGCTTCGCAAGCACATCTAAAGTGGATGACTGCTCTTGAAAAAAAGAATACTATAAATGAAAAAAAAAATAGAAGAAATGAGTAAAAGGAAAAGAAACTTGAAAATAATTGAAGAATTGAAGCAGAAGAGAAGACGAATGATTGATAACAATTTCTCTTCAATAAAGGCCCTTGAAGACGAAATTAAATGCTTAGAATCTTAAAAGAATCTGCAAAGGAATCCTAAGTTTCCTTTCTAAAATATAGTGTAGAACTCTGATTAGTACCAAATTAACAAACTAGTCTACCTATAGTTATTTTTGGAATAGTTATTATTTTCCTATGCTCATATTAGATTGTTTCTAATATCCCTAGGTATTTATGCTCTTGTCCCTATAGTATTACTATTATTTAAGTGTAAAGTATTCTTTATTTAAATTTCACTTTCTTTGGTTTTATTAAAAAAAAGAAGCTTTTCTTTATACATAACATAACTTAATTAGTTGTTTTTGTTCACAATGCTGTTCACTTAGTTTTTGTATTATAAAGGAAATTAAAAATGAAAATACATAATTTATGTATATAGAGTATAGTACATAATACATAGTACATACTATATAGTACATAGCGAAGTAAAATGTTTTTATTTTTAAATAGTCTCTTTTTTACTCTACAATTTATAATCTATTTGTAAGTAAATTAACAAGTTCATTATTAGAAATTAATTAAAAAGAAAAAAAAACTTACTAAGAAGTACATTTTCATTTTACTCCTTTTGGTGCAAAATTTTTTATAGTGTTCATCTGCATGATTCTATTATTATTTACGCTTTCATTCATCGGATGTAACTCATCTTCTCAATTTATATAAAAAATAATTTACACTATCACATTTTTAAATAATTTCCTGTTATAAGGATTGTCCCTGCTGTGGTGAAGAGTGAGAGGAAGCTAGACGAACAGCGTAGCAACATTGCACAAATATCTCGTTCTATATCTTAAGGGGAGCCGGTAGGCCCTATCCCGCAGTGCTAAATACCTCATATTTAGGAACACTTTTCTCAGAAACTATTTAAGATATGGGGCTGAAATTTTTTGCACATACTGTTATACTCATTATAAGGCTCTGTCACTAGAATTAACTTGTAATTTTAAAAAATAAAATTTTAGGAATTTTTGAAAAAGTCAATATTTTTTCCTAATTTTTTTTTAAATAATAATTTTTATTTTCATTTCCTAAAGTGATAAAATAATACTAGTGCTATATAATAGAGATAGTACTAGGAGTATCCACAAATATTTCAAGGCTCTGACTTAAATATGCTCTGTGAAAAATGTACCTTTGCACTAATAAAATGCTATTTACGGAAAACGGACTTAAAAGTTAAATTTTTCTTGCTCTTAAGCACACCCTCTGGTTTTTTTTTATGGTCCTTTCTAATTTTTATGGCGAAAACCAATAACATATTCTGATAGAGAATGTTTCAAACTATAAGAAAACATCAAAATCTGAAAATCGATAAAAAAATATTTTTTGACCCTACCGACTCCACTTAAGTTGGCTAATCTTACTTTTAAATTAAAAATAATGCGCGGGCTTTCCGACGCTGCCACACTTACATGTACACACCTATTATCATTATTATTATTAGACAAGAAAGTGACTTTAACAATTAATTACACAATAAATAGTCGTTAAATTATTCTTGTTTAAAAATATTGTGTTCTTTCTAATATTTTTTACACGTATGCCAAGAATCAAATTTTTCTCTGCATTTTTACATCTTAAAGTAATAGAAATTATACACCTCTCCATAAGAACACGTATTAATTTCTACTACTTTTTTTATTATTTATAAAGATACTATGCGGTGAAAAATTCTAAAAGAAATCAGGAGACGATTTTTTTAGTTGAACAACATTTTACCAAATTTTTATAAACCTGTCTGCATTTTTAATTTTGGCAGGGACAATCCTTAATGATCAATGATTCTGACATCCATATTAAAAAACTCAAAAATAATTTTATTTGCCCGTTTTTTCAGATGATTTTATTAAATGAAGTTTTTGTGATTAAGTCTGTTTCCATGGACATTTTAATTCATACAGTATATTTAATCTTAAACTCGTGATGGTTCAGTAGATAAAATGTCAAATTTTCGTCAAAAGTCCAGTATTCATTTCCAGGAGATACCTATGAAATTTTTGTATGAAATTTTTGAAAGTTGTACTATATATTTTTATGTATGAGGTAGTACATTTTAAGGGTAAAGATGCAAGAAATGAATGACCGACTATAAAATTACCACTAGAATATTTAAATTATGAGTTTAAGTGATCGCGTCAATACCTGGAATTTTTTTAGAAATGACCTGGAAAAGTCAGGGAATTTTATATAAAGTTTTTAGTAGACACCCTGTATACAATATTACAATTTAAATTACTCATAATGTATGGTGTTTGTAATTAATTATAAACGCGTTAATCAACAATTATATATTAGAATTGGTACAGAAAACGTACCAATGCATATACTGTCAACATATAGCATAATAAAACATATTATAGCTAAATACAGATTATAGGGATATTCAATTATGTAAATTATTAAAAGTTATTTTTATCATGTTTCACTCACTACTGGTATTGAAAACACCGCCATTGATTTAGAGAATTCAAAATCACACAATAACTGTAGAACTTTACGAACTTACATAAGAGAATTTACATAATATTACAAATACAAGTTTATGGTAAACTTATCTATCAAGTGAAAATGGATAATACAGTCATATTGTTGTAAATTATTATTTACCGAGAACTAAGTATATACAGAGTAGGTTACTATAGAATATTGTAAATTATGTATACAGTTATGTACACCATCTGCAGTACAGTGGTCATCTGCATTTTGCATAATTTACACTTACATACATACATACATACATCCTCGGCGCTACAGCCCAGTCCGGGCCTTGGCCTCCAAAAGAAATCTTCCCCACTGGTCTCTACTCCCGGCCAATGTCCACCAGTTTGCTGCACCCAGCCTCACTGCCTCCTTACCAACCTAGTCCAGCCATCTTGTACGCGGTCTTCCCTTCCTTCTCCTTCCCATCGGCAAATAATTCATCACTCTTTTTGGGATTCTATCCTCTGCCATTCTCTGCACATGACCAGCCCAATGCAATCTGTTAATTTGTATGAGTTGCACGATCGGAAGATCTTTAAACCTTTCATACAACTCTCGATTATGCAGCCGCCTCCAAATGTTGTTTTCCCTCACAGGGCCATAGATTCTCCTCAGTACCCTCCTCTCAAAAATGGATAGTCTCTGCTCATCTAGTTTTTTTAACACCCAGCATTCCGAGCCATACATCAGGACTGGTCTAATCAAGGTCTTGTATAGGGAGGCATTTGTATCTTTAGTTATTAATTTTGATTTAAAATGTTTCACCAGTCCGTAGTAACACCTATTAGCAGATAATATTCGTTTTTCAATATCTCTAGAGGAGTCATTTCCAGAGTCCACATATGACCCGAGATATGGAAAACCCTGAACCTTTTCAAATTCATAATCGTTAATGCGCAGGGACAAGGCACAAGTGTTGGCACCTACAACCGTATATTTGGTTTTGCTTTGGTTTATAACCAAGCCCATAGCCTTAGCGGACAACTCCAGTTCCTGAAAGGCTTCCTTTAAGCCAGATTCAGACCTACTTATGACGTCAATGTCATCGGCATAGGCCAGAAGCTGTACCTCCTTGTGAAATATGTGTCCGCTAGTTTGAATTCCTGAATCCCTGATGACCTTTTCTAGAGCTATGTTGAACAACAGACACGCTAAGGCATCTCCTTGTTTCAACCCATTCAATGTTTTTAAGGAGTTAGATAGATTTGATTGTATTCTGATTTGGCACTTAGAATTGGACATAACTACTCCAACCATACGCACCAACTTAGATGGTATATTCAACTCCTTCATAGCTCTATATAGCATTTTCCGGTTGATTGAATCATATGCCGACTGGAAATCCACAAAGAGATGGTGAGTGGGCACTCCATATTCCAACGTTTTTTCCAGGATTTGCCTTAGTGTAAATATTTGGTCTGTTGTTGACCTATTCCTAGTGAATCCACACTGATATTCTTTTATGTTTTCCTCAGCGTAGGGAAGCAGCCTAGAAAATATGATGTTGGACAATACCTTATATGCTGTATTAAGTAGAGAGATGCCCCTATAATTTTTACATATGAGCGGATCACCCTTTTTATGTATTAAACACACCACCCCATTGTTCTACTCATCAGGCATAATTTACACTTACGTGACAAAAAGAAGAGAATATATTGTGTGTATACTTGAATATTGGCGCTCTACTTATTGTACTATTGGCGTAGTCTGTTCTGTTCCACTTATAAATTTGTTTCATAGAATTCCTCAGTTTCTTCTTTCCATCCCTCTTCTATAGCATAAACTCCTACACTGTTAGATAGTTGTGGCAGATCTTGAATCGTACAGTTAGTATTCTCTCGCTGACATATGTATAGCTTTCATCTCTCAACTTCCATTTTTGATCTATCAGTATTGGTACTCCACTGCTTGCTCGCTTTTGTTATTCAGCTCCACTATAGATCATTGTGAATCCATTAAGGTCTTCACTTCTCCTTAATTTTTGTAGTTTCTGTAATTATGGCAATATTAATATTCCTTTCTTGTATTTCATGCTCAGTCATTCTTCTTTTTTAATGTACATTCCATGTCCCCAACTTTAATCTTTTATTTGTTCCAAACCGCTGTCATTTTTGGGTTGCAGTTGTTTACCATTAACTCCATCTGGCTGTTTTCTTTTAAAGTTCTGAGTAAATTTATTTCCCCATTATGCGTTACCAATCTGTAGATTAGTAAGTTGTGTGGATGGGCTGTCTCCTTATGGGCAATGACTCCCGGTAATTTTTATTCAGGGTTGTCTTCCCCTAGCCTTTGATGCCCTGATACCACCTGCAAAGCAGCAGCAAAATATAATCCTATAACAATAGGATGTAATAACCAACTAAATCCCTGTAGATTCATGCCTGTACTATTCCAAAGATAAGGACCGGCTTATCTTCCGTACACCCTAACTTGGTACAATTGCTGTCCTCTACCAGTAATATTTATTGACCCTCTGGTCTAGATCCATACTGTTCTGCATCAGCAGGGTCACCTCTTGTAAGTCGGTACTGTACCACACGTACAGTCTTGGCTGGAGAGAGGCTAAGGCCTTCTTTAGCAGCTAACATCACTTCATCTAACTGCGGGAACTTGTGAAGACAGTGCCCAGTCAATCCAATACAAAGGTACTACCTCTCCGAATGCCCTTGACCCCCCTTGAACATCATCTTAACAGAAATCATAGTTAGCTTGATATCAAGTAGTACTCTGAGAGGCTAGAGCTGTTTCATGTACTGTTTTACTGTAGAAATACTGTAGGATACAAAATTTGAAATGGGACCATATGTGTAAATTTAGGATTCCATATCGACTCATCATTCACTCTGAGAAAGTATGATATTTAATGAGTTTACAATTTTTGGGCTATTGGGCAGTGGTTGATTGCTTGCTTGTGGTGACATTTTATTCACTAGATGTTCCGGCCACCCACCGGAGGCCTTCTTCAGTAGAAGAAATAGTTCGGCAATTGTAGGAACAGGATGATTTTTGTGTACCCCAAGGTGAGGTAAAAACAATAAGTTCCTGAGGAAACTGGGTTCCCTATATAACTTATGATAGCCAATCACAAGCAGCACTGCACTGGTAACAACAGCGAGCCATACACAACCTGGCTTTATTTCGATAGGACAGCAATGCAGCATGCCAAATCTTATTTAATGACACTTTCACCCTACTGGTTCATTGAATTCAAGGCATGCTTCTGGATCTGGACCGACTCCATATGAAGGTGAGCAATGTAGCCCCTCACCAAGGACTAGTTCTTAGTCTCCTTGAAGGGAACGTGATGATCGGCATTGACAAGAGTGTGCTCAGTGACTGCAGACTTCTCTGGCTAGTCCAAATGACAGTAACGACTGTGTTCACCACTGTGCAGGGAAGCCCACAGTATGGTGAACCACAGGGGTGCAATGGTGCAAGTCGCACCATTGGAATTTTTGGGGTTTTTTAAAGGTGGTTATTGTAATTTGGGGGAGATTTCTTTGGTACTCAAACTTTTTTTTAAATCCCCCCAGAATTTACCTCCTCTCCACTCCAATAACAATGAATAGGGCCTACCCCTAATAGAGTGTTCAAACTTTCTCTTTGTGAACTTTATAACTTTTTTGGGCCCAACAGTTTAGAACAATTGTTAATCCCCACCCAGGTTAGTAGCCTGGCAAACCTAACCCAAACAGTAAGCAGTCAAACGTTTATCGTCAACTGAGCTCTTGATAAGGCATACTAAAAAACCTTTGTGATCCCCCTACCCACGAATTCAAATTGGGGGGGATTTGCACCATGGTCTTTGGGGGGGGGGGGCATGTCTGCCACTGCAGGTGCGGACACTACACATCATGGTGTCAATGTATACCTGACCACATGAACAAGGCATGCAATATACCCTGCAGGATGGCAGCGGATCCCTGGCATCTTTCACCAGTCGCAGGAGCTGCTGTATTTTCCTGGTCAGCTTGAAGATTTTCTTGACGCCTTTTTACTGAAGTATTTTCTATATTTTCTACTGAAGAAGGCCTCTGGTGGATGGCCAAAATGTTTAGTGAATAAAATATCATTCCAGTAGCACAGAAATTATAAACTTTAAAGAATGACTCCAGATATGACAGCCTATGTAAGTCTGATATTGTTTGTTAAGGATAAATCATTGCAGCACAGACTTCCTGAGCAGTCGTCAAGTTATGTAAGACATATTCAAAACAATTTTCAATTCAAGCCATCATATCTGCCATTACCAACTGGTATATCAGAATAACTGGTGATGAAGAGATGTGCCCTCTCTTTTGATATCAGAATCAGGAGAGAAAAATTCAAACCGATAAGTTCAAATGGTTTTAATGTTTGGACAAATAAATGGAGTGGTGTACAAATTACCACCCCATGGAGGAATACATCCTATGGTGTGTGTGTGTGTGTGTGTGTGTGTGTGTGTGTGTGTGTGTGTGTGTGTGTGTGTGTGTGTGTGTGTGTGTGTGTGTGTGTGTGTGTGTGTGTGTGTGTGTGTGTGTGTGTGTGTGTGTGTGTGTGTGTGTGTGTGTGTGTGTGTGTGTGTGTGTGATACTAGAATCAATCACTGAATGTTATTGATCTATATAAGAATGACAAGCTCATATGAATAATGTAAAAGTAAGAGTAGCATATTTTATAAAAGTAAGAACTTAAAACATCAGTGAAAGTTGTGATATTCAGGACCATGTTGAAGGAAGTCATGGAAGTATTAAAAATAACTAGAAACCTTTGAGGTTTTCTACTCACAAGTTGTTGACTGAACTAAATAGTTATCAGTTTTTTAATTAAATATTACAGTAACTGTATTATTTGACATTAAATTAACTCTGTACCTTCACATTGTATGAGCGTTTTGTAATTGGTTAATTTTGTAATATTATGTACTTAATTTAGAAATATGATGGGTTTTAATTAATAGATGTGTTTTACATCTATCATTTTAAAGTTTAAGTAAACATGTTTACAGTTCTTCAGAAAGCAGCTCAAGATCATCAAGTGGGTCAAGTTCATCACATAGTTCAAGTTCAGGGTCTAGTTCACGTTCCAGTTCAAGTTCAAGTAGTTCAGGAAGCTCATCAGATTCATCAGCAAAAAGAACCAAAGCCAAGCGAAAGGCAATTCCTGGTGCAGGCAGTGTGAGCAGAAGTAGAAGCCGTAGTCCAGATAAAAAAAAGAACATAAAAGAAAAGGAGAAAGAAAAGGAACGTGAAAGAAAGGAAAAGAAAACTGAAAAACCGAAGCCTGTTAGCAAAGGTCGCTCCAGGTAAGAAACTATTGTTTGTTGAAATGTGTAATACACTGAATTATATTTTGAAAGCTTTATAACTGGCCCAAAGACAATCCGCTTGTTTAATGAAACAATTGGTTATATTATTAGTGTTGATCGTTGAAAATATGATTTTGTAAAATATGTGAGGAATATAATTTTGAATTTTATGATATACTACCACTTAAAACAGAAAATTTTTAATTATTGTTTATCATGTAGTGAAAATAATAACATTTAGACATACATATTCATTTACGTTTCCTGATACATATAAGTGATGATTATCAAACAAGGCAGTGTGAACAGACTGTATGTGTGTGTGTGTGAGAGAGAGAGAGAGAGAGAGGAGAGAGAGAGAGAGAGAGAGAGAGAGAGAGAGAGAGAGAGAGAGAGAGAGAGAGAGAGAGAGAGAGAGAGGGGTCCAAGGTGTAAGGTTAACATAATACAAAACAAATACTTCATTGTGTTTGCTTCATGTTTTCATATCCGTTTCACTGTTCTTTCTCCAAGCCCTCTAGATTTTCCTGTGAAGCACGTATCATCAAATTACCTGTGAATGTACACTCTGGTAAATGAACTTCCTTTAATTTATATTACCCCAAGCCTACTTTATGTATTTTATTTAATGGTGTCATTAAATGATGACTTTACTTCTTTTAATAGTTCTAATTATGTTCTTAACTTCTATCCTATATTGTCATTTCCTTCTTTATTGTCTGTCACACCTCCCCATCTTCCTTCCTCCTTGTTTCCAATTCATGTGTACTGAGTTCTCTAAATATTCCTTCCAAATATTCTCCAATATCTCATTTCCTGTGTTGTTATTCTTCCATCCATACTCTTTGTTTCTTTCATAATTCTTTGAATACTCTGTAAAATAGTTTCTGGCTGCCATTTATATCCTCACCCATCTTTTGTACAAGTTCTTCCAATAATTGTTTTGGAACTATTGTTTGATAATTGTCACGTGCTGCAACATATTCCTTACTCTCTATCTCTGTAGCTTATATTTTAGTTAACTATTGTGTGCTGTCTCCTTTAAATCTGTATGTTATACTTCTCTTTCTTAATTTTAACCTTTTCTTTTCAATTCCTTTATTCCCTCATGTAGTTCACATTTTGGTTTTACTCATCACTTTTATGCCACGTGCTTCCTTTGCTGTGTTAGTATGAGCCCTGTGAAATGTGATTTCAGAGCTGTTACCAAATTAAGGTTCTCCCATTCCAATTATTCCCTCCTCAGATTCGACCCATTCTGTGCAACTATATGCCATTTCTCATTTAATTTGGTCTCAGTGTTCTAATATCACATTCTTACTATTGCTTGTTAATGTGTTTGTCTTTTCTTGTCTTTTGGTATTTATTCTGATTTTACGTGTACCTTCTCATTCCAAATTCAACACTTCTTTCCTAAACTGCTGTTGTTAGCAACATACTCTATTATGGGTTTTCCCTTTCTACTCACAAACACAAAGCTGTATCCCCTGTGTTTATATAATGTGTTTGTTACTAGCATGTTGTTTTGTATACAGAAGTTTATCACCCTATAGAATATAGACATTTTTTTCTCTTTTTCAGCTTTTTTTTATTTTTTGTCAATTAAATTATTTTTCCATCTCCCTACTTGACCATTTACATCGCTCAACACCAACACTTTTGTCCTACCATTCATACATTCCACATCATCTAAATCTTTTCAAACTATCTTACTTGCAATAATATCTTCATGTAGTCCATAAACTACTATTATATGGTGTTATGCCATTGTTGCAATTACATTTCAGTGTGTAAAATCCATTGCAATACAAATTCCTATTTTCTTAACGTACCTCACTCTTACAAAGTGTCATTCTGCCATCACACATCTCATATCCTCAGCTGTCTTCATTTCCATCTTAATCTAATTATAAAGCATTATATATACTTCCCCCAACACTATCACCCGAGTTCTTTTTGTGATCTTGCTGTTATGATTTGAAAATGTCCTCTCTCTCACAGTTATGCCAAAATGTCCTCCCTCTCAAATTCCCCTACCAATTTTTGCTCCTTTCCATTTAAATTTCTTATATTTCAGGTACGGAGTTTTAATATCTTGTTATTTAACGTTTTTTTATGTGTCCATAGTATTCGATAAAAGTAGGTATTTTTCATCTAACTGTTATTGTTTAGGTCTCCATCTCCAAAACGCAAAAGAAAGGAACGTTCACCAACTCCAAGACCTGTGCGAATACATGTGGGGCGTTTAACAAGAAATGTTACAAAGGAACATGTTCTAGAAATATTTTCTGCATATGGCACTGTAAAATTTGTAGAATTTCCTGTTGACAGACTTCATCCCCCAGCTGGAAGAGGTTATGCGTATGTTGAATTTGAAAACCCAGATCAGGCAGAAAATGCTATGAAACATATGGATGGAGGTAAGTTGTGCAACTTGTCTTTATGTGTAATACCTTACTTCTTTGATTTGTAACCATTATACACACTTTTCTTTGCATAAATATTACCATCTATCCTTTTTGTATTTATGTTTTTATTAGTGGAAAAATACCAATACTAACTGAACTTATAGAAATAAATGTGTCCACTAAAAGGAAAAATTAAACGAAGAATGTAATACTTATTCAGGGAATAGTACATTCCTCCCTGATCTTTCAGCCATAATGGTATATGTTGGCTGTCATTGCTATGATTTCTATGATTGCTATGAAACCACTGTCTATGCTAGAGTGCTTTTAGTCCTCTAAAACAGCTGATTAGTCCAGATTAAGAACAGTACCCATTAGGGTGAGCATAATGCCCAAGATGGATGTCATTAAAAAATACAGTAAAACCCATTAAAATGCTCTTCAAGAGACTAAGTGAAAACAGCAATTAAGCAGGCCACTTATTAAGACATATAATTAAGTGGCACAGATATGTACAGGATTACCATAAATTCATGTTTTTAACATATACATTAGTAACATAGTGTATAACATATACATAGACATTTTAAACACGGTGTTGTAAAAATGAGATTGCATATTAGTCAGTAGTGTTACTTGTTTCACATATTATACGAGTACATTAGGCCTATTGACTTACTTCTTGTCAAACAAATTTGTTTGTGATGTAAATGCGTGAACACATATCCTTTGAATCATGGGTTCCATATCTTTTTTAAAGTACACAATTTATTGTAAATAGGATTGTCAATGAACGAAACAATCTTAGATCTGGTTTCACCATTTTGTTGTCAGAGTATGGTAAAAATGAAATAAGCAGATCACCAGGTTATCCATTTGCATGCTTGGCTCTAATAAATTTCACGGCAGGTGTTTTATTTGTTTTACAGTATTGTGATTTAGTTGATTTTTTTCCCCCACCTCAGGACATTTTTTCATAACTATCAGAATTTGTATCAACAAACGTATATAAACTCTTCTTAAATTTATTTTCTACCACAGTACTTTTCACTTTTGAAAACTAATGCTTTGTGGTGGCATAAGCTAATAAAAATTAGTGCTCATGACAGATGACAATCGTAGTGAGGTGAAAATTTTGCCGTAATAGTCATATTTGTTTCAAACATTGATGAAAGTAATTCAGAAGTTTTATGCAAAAGTTTATTATGCAGGATTTAAGAGCAGTAAACAGGGTATTTTATAAGGTTCTTCATATGATTTGTGCAAAAAGCATCTTTCACCATTCAAAAAGCATGTATTATATAGGATAGCATAATAAGCCATGAGTTTTTTCTTGAAGTTTTACTGAATAGACTCTGAGATTGATTTGAAGCCTCAATATTCCACTTCAGAAACAAGTATGCTGACCCACCCAGAAATTATATGTCAAATCGTAGGTAATGTCCCAAATATAAATGAAATAAGTTGTGGAACTTTTTGAACAGAACTTTTGTTACTTTTTTAACTTTATCTGTTAAGTGTATTGGCCCTTTGTATTGTATAATCAAGAAGTTTGCTTTGCTGTAAGTACAGGTATGGAGGGTGCTTATGAGGTAAATAAAACAAAACTTTAATAAACAAGAGGAAGTCAAGATGATAGATACAGTGAAGTTATATAGATTCAGTAAATTATAAAAATAATTTAAGTGAACGTTAAATGTAAAAATTATATATTTATAACACTTAGTTCAGATAAAGGAGAGCTCTGACTTTAGAGCTATGGCTGTAATTTGGAGCCTAATTTTGAAAGGGGATAGAGTGAAGCCCAATTCCAAAAAATATAAGCTGTGTAGTCAGGCCCGGATTTCCCACTAGGCACACTAGGCACATGCCTAGGGGCGGCATGAGGTGAAAAATTATTTGTTAAAATTTCATGTTTTTGGTTTTTAAGTACAGTATTTGTATTGGGCACTTGCATTATGGGAGCACACGCCGCTCGTCACTTATCGTCAGCACCAGTGAGTGAGTCACAGGCACAGGTCGCACGACATGCACCCTCCACTCCCTCAAGTCTTGCATCGTTCTTAGCAACAGTAACAGTGATCATTTGTTTTTGTGTATTTTCTGATGTTATTTTCTGTTTCTGTTATTTTCTGACTTGTCTTGAACACTAAAACAAGTAGTAAGTGCAATAATTAGACTAATAGTATAAGTAGTAAATATATATGAGTGGTGAATTATTATTTTTTACAAAGAATGAGTGAGAAAAGGATAAAGCTTAGTGGATCGTTGTATCAAAACCGAAAACTTGCGAATGAGAAACGTGAAAAAGAGACTTAAGTTTTTCAAAACTATTAAAAAGGTTGACAGTTTTTTCAAACCTGTAGACAAACTAAATAATGTTGAAGCAGACTCGTGTCAACAGCATGATATTGGATCTGGTTGTGAAAATTTTGAAAAATTTAATGTAGATAATAGTGGTTTTGATTCTGAAAACAATGAACACTTAAACAGTGAGTGTAAAGGTGTGGATTTTAAATTGACGAGGCTAATAAAACTGACGTTAAATGTGAAGTAAAAAATAAATTTTCAGATATCTTAAACACTAATGACACTGTTAGTGATGATCCTATTGAGTGGACAGTTGATGATACGACAATTGAAATACTTGTACACAAAGGTATTAATCAGAACAAGGAATGTTACTTTCAAAATTCCAACAAAAGAGTTTTTGGCAGTAAGACCAGATATTTACATAAAGGAATCTTTAACCGAAAATTATTAAATGGGGAATCGACTTCAAGAGACTATTTAGTTTACTCAAAAAGTACAGGCTCAGTATTTTGTGCTTCGTGTAGGTTATTTGGAAAATCAAACAGCTTCTAAGTTAGCCACTGAAGGCGTATAGGACTGGAAAAATATTGGGAGAATATTAACTGTTTGTGAAAATTCTCAAGAACATATGAATTCTGAACTGACATTGTTAACCCGGAAAAAAGGCATAGGAACTCTAGAAAAGCACTATGAATCGTATGTGGATAGCGAAAGAAAGTACTGGAGAAACGTACTGAAAAGAGTATTTCCTGTTGTAAAAAAGTTGGCAAGTCGAGGATGTCCCATTTGAGGAGATAATGAAATATTTGTTTCTCTGCACAATGGTGAATATATGATGTCTTTAGAACTAATATCTGAATTCGATCCATTTCTAGCTGATCACATTCAGAGATTTGGTAATCCAGGCTCAGGATGAACCTCCTACCTTTCTTCAGTTATATGTGATGAGGTGATCGAATTGCTTGCTTGTAAAGTAAGAAAAATCATAATTGACGATGTAAAACGAGCTAAGTACTACTCCATAATAATAGACTCAACACCCGATGTAAGTCACACTGATCAATTATCCTGTCTTAAGATATGTAGAAGAAAATGGCAATCCTGTTGAACGTTTCCTTTTATTTTTGCCTCATCCCGGGCATAAATCAGAGAATTTAGCTAATGCTGTGATGACTGTTTTGAGTCAAAACTCTATTGATATTGCTGACTGTAGAGGACAATCTTATGATAATGCCAGCAATATGTCAGGAGTATATAGTGGCTTGCAAGCGCGCATCAAAGGCGAAAATCTGAAAGCACTTTTCGTACCTTGTTCAGCCAAGACCAACTACAATATCTCAGACCTTAATGCTTGTATCGATAGTTGACAACATGGCGGCAATCGTTGGGGAAACAAACTGGCGTGAGTTTGTTGTTCTGTGCCGGCGTGTTCCGTAGTGCTGTTTGGTTATGTTGAGGTTGTTTTGCGGAAGAGTTTGTTAGTGTTGTGATACATAGTGTAAAAAGTATACCAAATTAGTCCGTAGTGCTTCGTTAATATATTTTATACCATTTCTCCAATACTAATTATTTTAAGTGAATTATAGGGTTATGTAAACTATTTGTACAATGGGTCGCAGCTGCTGTGTACCCGGTTGCAAATCCAATTATGGTAAAATATACGATACATCAACATTTAAGTTTCCAAAAGAAAGGGCATTAAGGGAAAAATGGTTGAAGCTGATTCACAGAGATAATTTTGAAGCGAATTACAAAGCTGTGGTGTGCATTAAACATTTTGAACCAAAGTTTTTGGTTAGGAAAGACGTTTTTCCTGTTGAAAATGGTGATCCTATACGTGTGCCACGAAAAATTCCAAAGCTAACGAACGATGCATATCCCACTATCTTTCCTAATCAGCCTTCCTATCACACATTAGCTATTCCTAAAGAAAGAAAGAATCCTCAAGAACGTGTTCAGACGCTCTTGCAAAGAGATGAAGCTAGTTTTAGTGATTGGTGTGAACATGACAATATACCTGACTTTCAGTATTTTAAAAGTGAAGTGCAGAAAGTGATGCAAGGACTGAATTATGTGAAAATGTTGTTAGCAACTTGGATGATGTGTGCAAATTTGTGATAGGATTATACAGGTAATTACACGGCACTTCAGCATATTGTTTGTGATAGGATTATACAGGTAATTACACGGCACTTGTACAAAGCTCAGCATATTCGCATTTTATAATTAGCGAGAACGGTAAAAATACTTGTCATAAATTAACTGTGAGAAAGAAATCACAATGATTTCATTTGAGCTGAGAACAATTTCATATCTCGGGTAAACACAGTGGACAGTGTGTACGATGTCTGCTGATCAAACAAAGAAACATCGCTCCGTTTAAAAATAAGTCTGAAGACACTAACCGAAGGTCTGTTGCTTGCTGCTCAGCGTACGACAAACAAGAAACCGAGAACCGATTACAAACGTATGGGCCAGTAGTAATTCCCGAAACTTACAATACAAACTGTGTTTGCGTCTACGAGATAGTTTATGGTACCTCGCACTAAGATACAGTTTGTGTAACAGATGAAACTAAAATTACTGACAAACTTCAACCAAACGTCTACTTGCGGCTAAAAGACAACTTAGTAGTCCCGTCGTTCAACTCGAAAAACCATTAACGGAGCTTATACTCGAACGTTCCCAGACGCTAGACGATTTGTGACCAGACTTTCGTTCGTTGTGTTTCTCTTTTATTGAAACGTAAATATTACAGGCACGAACACACTGATACTTTATTATTGCTCAACACTATACAAATTATTATTATTAATTCGGGGTCAAAACGTCCTACGACGTTGCCCGATGGCCACCTCCATTGTTGTCTGTCGTTGCAGTTTTCTTCGTTTAGTCCGCTACCGTTCATCGATCTTCTCATGCCCTCTATCCATGTTTTCTTGGGTCTTCCTTTCTTTCTGTGCTCTCTAGGAATCCATCTCATTTTTTTCTTTGGTAGTCGGTCTTGTCCCATTCTTTGTACGTGTCCGTACCAGATTAGTTGTTTCTCTTCAATGCAGTCGATTGTTGTCTTTTGTACGCCCATTTCTTCTTTGATCGTTTCATTCCGTATTCGCTCTAGCCTAGAAGTTCTAGCAGCTCGCCTCAAAGCATCCATTTCAGTAGCTTATAACTTTACTTTTACCTGTCCTTTTATTCTCCATGTTTCGGATCTGTATATCAACGTGCTTATAAACATACTATCGTATATTCTTTTCTACCTTCCATTTCTAATTTCTGTGTTCCTTTAGAATCCCATTCAGTGATCTAATTATTTCTTTTCCTTTGTTCATTCTTGATTTTATTTCAACATCATCTGTTCCTTCTTCATTAAAGTTTATTGCTCAGTATTTGTAGCTGTTGCATTTTTTATACGTTCGTTGTTTTCTATGATTGAGTCTGTTGTTTCTTCTCCGACACACAGATACTGCTTTTTTTCTATGTTCATCAGTAATCCCCATTTTTCATACTCTTCCGTCAGTTTGCGTGTCATATGTTCCAGGTCTTCTTTTTTATTTGCACATATCACGTGATCGTCTGCAAACTGCAGGGTGTACACACTACACACATCGCTACACACTATACAAATCACTGCAACAAACAATGAAATTTCCAAAACACACACACACACACACACACACACACACACATTGAAACCTTTTCTTACTTAAAAATGTTGTTCTCATAGAATATTTATAGGAAATAAACAAATAACGTTTAATTTTAATTAAACCATTTTAGAAAGTTTTTGTTTGATATATCAATGACCGTTACTACTGCTGTTGAACATTGCTCTGCCTAAGTTACTGTATTAGCGCTGAAAACTCTGTAGCGTACACGTTAATGTTTGTGTAGAGTAATCGATTACAGAATTTTTTAAAAATTATTCTACTCTGTACTCATGACTACTTATTAATTTTAACAATCCAACCGCCTTCTTTAATATTTGTCAACTTTATAATTTATGAAGTTCTCATAAGTTTATAATTTTAGTTATACTTGTTGGATATGTATATACATACACACACACATATGTTATATATATATATATATGTTTATATACATGTTTATGTATATATATTATATATTATATTTAATATTTATATGATTTTACCTCAAGATGTATTTTCCTTATTTGGAACATGTTTCGGGACGCTATGTGTTTGTTCCCATCCTCAGCCTCACTAGTTTTGAGTCTTCTGAAGTACTTGTGTGTTGGTTGGTTGTTGTTGTGGTATCCTGTTGGCCTTTGACACTTTACATTGGCATTATTGTGTGTGATTGTGGTGTATATATTACTATTTTGTGTATTTTCGATATTGAGTGCTTTGAAAATTCTGTCATGTTATGGGCTATTGTGTATCAAATAACAAAAACACAAATGCAGATAACATATTAAAACAAATCAATAACATACATCCAAAAATACAATTCACAGAAGAAAAAGAAAAACGTAACAAAATCAACAATTTAGACATAACCATTACAAGAAACAATAACCACCTATATATACATGTACACCTATATAGCTATATGTATATGTATATGTATATATATATATATATATATATATATTGTTAAAGAAAGGTAAGAAGAAATATGTCAGTGTGAATAGCTGAACAAGACAGGAGAGCAATAAGCGAGAACCACAATTGATCATCACGTCTCAGACTAATTGAAATTATTGAGCTAACCCTCCCCCCAGCTCTCTCTCTCTTTCTCTGTAAGTGGAGTGTTTATATTTCCCTTGAGTACTGGAGGCGTTACTACTGTTTAGCTTAAGGTCGTTGCGATTGTTTCAGCTAAAGTCTGCCGTTCCGATCGCCATGGAGTTTAACAAAATTCAACAAAGTTTAATTGATTTGGTGCAATAAAAGTTTTCGTAGAATATTCTTAATCTTAATGTTAATAAGAAACGTTAAAATTATAATCTGGTTTAGTGAGAAATAACATAGATAATATAAATCTCTAATAAAAAATGTAAACCAAGTGTGCTTACTAGAGACTAAGAACTCATTTTAAAATATTGAGGAAAATAATTGTTTACTAATTAACACCTTCAATACCATTCATGGAAAATGAAAGTAATAATTTTATTAAACATTCACATATAGGTAAATATTATGTTTTTAATATTTGTGAAAGTGGTTAGGAGAAGAAAATGAAGCCACATTATAAACATTAAAAACGACAAATAATGAACAAGGAACAAAAATATAATAGCATATAACATTGTAATAGCATGTAAATATAAAAGGTTATGAAAAAATAATATAAAAGCTTTACGGACCGCCAAATACATTATAATGTGTCAAAAATCATCACTAATAGTCATTAACATTTTGTGCTTATGTCCATGCTTTTAGCATTTGTCCATAGGTACTGAACGGAATTAAAAACTGCAGTTTTAAATTACTACTAAGTTTTTAATTACAATAATAATTATTATAGTTAATTGTATATAATTATTATACTGTTTTATTATTATTGGGTACTTTATAAGACTGTCATGCTTAATACGAAACATATTTGTTTAAGTCCAACTCTCTTTATGCTGCTTTTCCTTTTGCACTTCAATGCAGTGGTTTAAGAGTGTCACTTTGTGACTTTGCTAATCAATCACATATATTATTATTATTATATTTCCAATTAATTTGTTACTTACCGTTACGAAAGCTTACAGGGTCCCAGGATTCGTTCACATGTACCTAGATACAAACATGGTCTGTGGGTTATGCTAAGTACTGACACAACTCATTTTAGAAGAGAATTTCCATTTAATGTTTTACTATTACTTGAGTGAAATTAAGAACATACTTTTAATAAATACATATTCAGGTGTTGTGCAACACGTGACTCGGTTATAATCTGACTTACAATCTACGGCTTACCTTATTTTTTTCTAGTACACAAACATAAAAGGCAAACACAACTACACACAGAAAGCCGCCCAGCTTTGCCACACACTCTATCATACGGTAAATTATTAAAACCTGAACATTTTAAATTACAAATTCCAAACCCCAAAAGCCGGCCACGCGGTCACCGCACACGCGCATCTTCTCCCGAGAATTGGTGATTTTAAGTTATTCCAACATTATTCTGGATGATGTTTTTTCTAAACACGACCGCGGTCATATAAATTTATACTGTTTTACACTGTTATATTAGTTGTTACATTAATTACAAAAATTTGTTTCTGAGCCCTGGTTGTCGGGCAGCCTGCGCAGGCGGGAGTCGACAACGAACTGCTGGCGTCTCTCAGTTCCCCACTCCGGGAGCATTTTAGTCAAGACGACGGACATCAATGCCTTCCAGTTAGTCGTCCCAGTTTCGACTCATACTAGTCATGTAGTTGTTGGAGTGACGATAGCAGACGATTTCAACTAGGCACTGGCTAATGTCATAAAAGTAGGTGGGACTTAAAACAGCATTTCCGCAAGGTCTTGGAGAAAGCGATGAATATTATCCTCTCTTGCCATCTTGGTTTTTTACCACCGCTTGGGTAGGCGCTCACGCGCGAGTAGTGGCGTGTGTGCACTGCCACACCAGTACAGAATTCTGCGAATTTTTAAGTTGGCGCGAATTCTCTGCCGCATTCCTCGACAACAACTGCGCCTTACTGCTTTGTTTCGAACTGTTTCTTAACACTGTTCTGTTGTACGGACAAATACGTTGCACAATACAATTATTTCGCAATGTTTTATAAGGCTCCCGACCGAAAACGGAATGAATAAAAATATATAAATGCCCCAAACGGTTAAAACAAAAACACCCAAAAATTGACCCGCTACAATACCCCCTCGATGAGAATTCTGCTGTTCACGACAGAAGAAATCTCATCGATAACCCCGAAGAGGACCGGTGAGGAACTGGTGCCAACAACCCCCTTGTTCTTAATCTGTATGGGTACACGACCCCCCTGGCTCAGTGACCATGGACTCATCTGAACGAGATCACTGGACTTCTCCGTAAGAGATCCCAACACCGAGAAATCGATCAGACTCGCACCACAGCCCACCTTGCCTTCTAACATGCTACCCCCAAAAATCCTCAATTCCTGGCTAAAATCGTTCCAGCTCCTCCGCCGATGTGGATCCCCTTTTTGCAAGCTGGGCTGCCTTTGGCAAATACTGGGCTCACACACTCTAACATTACATATTACCATAACACATAAGAATAAAACTTTCTTTTAAAATTTTTCAAAAATTTAAAAAATTCAAAATTCAAAAAATAATCGTTTATCAAAAAATTCTCTTCCTCTTTTTTCTAATTTTTGTTACAAATGACAACCTAGACATTTCTACTAATACAAATACATCCTTACTCTAGCATGAGAACAATTTATAGCCTATCAATATAAAGCAATACAATAAAAGAAACATCATTAATACATACATAATAACATAATCATTACTCAACATATTCACTCGCTGGCAGGCGAAAAATCAAAAAAATTTTTTTTTTTTTTTTCAAAAAAAATTCAAAATTTTTCAAAATTTTAAAATTCAAAAAAATTATTCATTAAATATTTATTAAATTTATTTATTAAATAACATTTATTAAAATTATTCAAATATTGGTTTGAATTAATTAAACAAACAAATCACAATTGGCTTCCTACTATACACAAGCTTAGTAGGTGTATGAACTCATCAGCTGATCACAACTAGGTCAAGTCCAAAACCCTTGACCTACATATGTTATGTATGATTTCTGAAAACACTCCAAATATCTGTAATATCCTACCTTGAAATACAAAACATAGTAACATAAAATATTTATAATAAACAAAATATTAATATAATCAATCATCAACTTGACATTTAAATTATTTAAAACAAACAATTCTTAACTTTACATTATTTTCAAATTTTATCAAAATTCTGTCACTGGTTAAAAAAAATAAACAATTTTATATTCTTTATCATGAATCTCTCTGCCTTTTCAACAATCTTACCTTAATATACTGTGGGTGATGTAAATTATTTATTCTCGTTTTTCTGTATGAGATTTCTATACATATATAAACTTTCTCCCCCTGACTCTAATATTTATCAACTGCAACTCCCAAGACACCCAACTCTATCAAAAATATCTACTAATCAGGACATTCTAAACCCCAACTTATCATTTAACACAATTCGCCGCCTTCTCCCCATATATAAAAAAAAATACTCTCCAACCCTTTGTATAGGATACGTGTTTCCTTCCCAAAACTCATTCCCTTATGTTGGTCCCTGGACTCCCCCTAGGTAACCCTTTCCGGCGCCAATCGGTCCCTATCCCGTCCCAACCCTTGTTGCGGACTCCCCAAATACACTACCCCCTAATACAAAATTGCCATCCCCCAAAATCTCAATCTCATTTCATTACCACAAATACAACAAAATAATCTCATTAATTATGAACATAAATATATATCATTCAAAACTCTACATAAATTCCCCACAACTGTGTCAACCTTAATACTTCACCAACTTCTATAACATACATTAACTCAAAAACAACATTACATCATACTCATCTCTACTATTTCACATTCAACTTTTAATTCAACTTGGACAGGTCTGCATGTCCCATAAAACCTTTATCACCCATGAATTATCTTTTATTAATTTGCATATTCTTTTTATCTTTACTTCAAAATATCTGTAGTACACTAAACATTAATTACTTGTAACATTTACAAACCAATATACCAGTGACATGGTATTGTTGATCAGCTGATATCCTAACATAATAAAAACACAATGAAACTACATCTTAAAATTGAACAAATTACATGGAAGATACATATTTATTTTTATTTATTCTCCCTTCTCACCTCATTGTTTCCCATTTTTCTGATTCTGATGCTTATGTTAACCTGCCAGACGATTTACTTATGGCTTAAAAAAAATACACACATAATAAAATTACATATTCTTATCTAATAGACAACAATAAAATAATACACTTAAAATTATAGCATGAACACCTTAATTTACGAGTCTGAGCATATAATTATGTGGACAGAGCACAAGCATTTTTGATTAGATTAAACCTTGAATAAACAAAACTGTTACGTCATAAGATTTTAAAATTCGTGACTCCTTTGCGTCACCTCCCAGCCACACACACTATTTCAGGTTATGGAGGACTGTCTCGCCCTTTCGCTTCCACAGAGACTGTATATTTTGGAGCAGGGTTTTACCTCTCCGTGTCTCTGCTTCCGCTGTTAAGTTTTAACATTGGTGAACATCATCATGTTCTTGTTATAAAATCATGCACCCTTAAACGGATCTACCACCTGGCTCTGCTGTTCCTTCTCGAACAGAGTGGCAGCCGCTGTTCCATAGTTTGGTGATTACCCTTTTATTACCCCCCATCAATTTCAAAATACACCTTTACAACGATAACAGCTATGGCCAGTTATGGTCAGCGCGTAATCGTAATGTGCCCCAACCATAGCTGTTAAAGCTAAACCAATTCCACGGTCAGGGTTCGGTGAGGCCGTGACCGCCCGAAAATTTGGGGAATCACAAGTAAAATATCTTTCGTAATATTAAATTTACGAATTTATATTTAAATGACAATATTAATTTAGATGGGGTTTGAACCCACTTTATATGGAAGCTTAACCATTATTAACATAAAATAATTAATACAAAATCTACAACCTTCCCCCATAGCAGTTCCACACTACACTGTTATGTCACTTCATTGAGCACCAAACTAACCCCCCCAAAATTATCCCCACATCTTGTATTGATAACAAGTTCTTATATTACTACACATTTCTTCAAAACGTTCCTATACCCACTACTACTAAAATCTAACAATTATATTTGGTCACCTAATGCTAAAAAATTTAGAAGAAAAAATTTTATATCTTAAATTTAAAATTATACACATCCAAAATTGTTTTGGTATATTTTTTTTTTTTTTTTTTTTTTTTTTTCAAAAATCTACATTGGAGGCTGACTAACATCCTTATGATAAGTGGTAGTAAGGCAGTAATCACCTGAAAAGTCGGGTCTTGCCGCAAAACGCATCGGAACCCGGTAGATATACTACGTGAATTCACGTCCCCTCTCTAAAACACACTACTCCCCCTCTCCTACCATTTCTTCTACCCCGCTTTCTACCGTGCTCCAAAACGTCCTGCCACAAAATTCGTCTTTTCAGACCAATCAGAAAATATTGTCAAAGGCTCCATTTTAATTTTGCCCTTGACACCAAAAAAATTTAATTTGAATGCACTGCCTTTTATTTAATGCAGCCTCCATTATATACAAACACTCTAAGGCAGTGCAGGCACGTGACAGGCACACCAAAACCGCTGCACCGGGAGTGTATTAAAAAATTTTAAGTCGAGTCACGTACCTGTTGGGGTCCCCCTCCCCGTTCAAATATATGTGGTTAAATTTCTATTTTGTACCAATTTTGGTGGAGCCGGACCATCGTTGTTTTCACCGCCCGAAGGAAGATCCTGCCAACCATGGCCCGCCTCCGAGTTCCGAATTCCACGGCCAGGACTGGTAAGATCGTGACCGCCCGAAAATGGGGGAGGAGCCCTTCTAAAAACATAAAAGAATAATTAAATAACATTCATACCTTTATAAATTAACAAAATACTTATGCTGACCAAAATAATTTCAAATTTGTAGCGTTGTGCGTACCCACTATCTCCCTGGTTTCTCTATTCTGTAACACATATGAATTTTTCATTTTTATTTCCACTACCTCGTACGGCCCCTCGTACAATAAGAAAAACTTCTTGATCTCCTTATCTTGTGCACTTGATAACTCGTGTCGTCGTACCAATACCAGCTGTCCAATCTCATACTGCGTCCACTTACCTTTCATGTCATGTTTCCGTTTTCTCCTCTCCCCTTTTGTCAACAGACTTTCATTGGCTAGTCTCAGCTTAACATCGTTACCGATAGTGTCGGTTTCCGGTGGATATTCAATTAGTTGTTCCAGAATCCTCTGTGGACGCTTTCCTCTTATTAGCTCATAAGGCGTGAACCCCGTCGACTCGTGGGTGGTGCAGTTTAGCCAGTTTTCAATCTTCTGCACATAGAGTGGCCACTCGCTATGTTTGGCATGGCAGTATGTTCGAAAAATTCTGCCCAACTCCCTCATGACTCTCTCAGCTTGATTCGACTGTGGATGATATACGGCAGTGTGCTTTGGGATAATACCTTCCCATCCAAGAGTCTGGCGCCATCTTCCGCTGATGAACTGCGGACCGTGGTCGGATAATATCACCTTCGGCTTTCCCACGTTGATCATATAGTCGCGTGTGATTTTCTCGCTCAGCACCTTACTTGTGGCTCGCTTTACACTATATAGCCTGACATATTTAGAAAAAGTATCAAGTACAACAAAAATATGCATCACTCCACCCCTACCTTTCGGCAGTGGGCCGTACAAATCTACAGCTACTAAATCGAATGGTTTTTCTACTTTAATATAATTTAGTTCTCCCTCTAACCTATAATTTACAACTTTGGATTTCTGACATAACTCACAAACTCTAAGTATTCTTCGGACTCGTTTCTCCATGTTCTTAAATAAACAAGATTCCTTTAATACATTCACACACTTCCGTGCCCCAAAATGCCCGTATCTAAAATGACAGTCCCACACTATTTTCTCTATCAACCCTTCAGGTATGACTAACCTCCAATCTCTCTCTCTCCCCTCTACTTTTTTAAACAAACTCCCTTTGAACACTTGAAAATATTGCTTATACCCTAATTCGTCTATATCTGATTCTATACTAGTAATTATTTTATTTAATTTATTATCAGCTCTTTGCATTACATTTATATCTTTTAATTCCTCCCCAAAAAGTTTATCTTCCCGGGATAGTCTATAAATTTCTATCTCTTTAATATCTCTACCTGTTCTATTTCTGTCTGTGTCTATTCGTGATAGTGTGTCTGGCACCCTGTTCTCTACACCCTTGACATATTCCCAAGAAAAATTATACTCTTGAAGAGCTAACACCCACCTGGTAATCCGGCTGTGTGTGAGTTTACAAGTATTGAGGAACGATAGCGCTTTATGGTCCGTCCTGATGATGGTCCTGTTACCCAGCAGATACGTTCGGAACTTCCTCACGGCGAACACTATACTGAGGAGCTCCTTTTCGGTGGTAGTGTAGTTGCGCTCAGCGGCTAGCAATGTCCGGCTGGCGAAGGCGATGGTTTTATGCTCTTTCTCCTCGTCCTCTTGGTAGAGTTCTGCTCCCAATGCTATATTACTAGCATCTGTCTGTAAATAAAATTTGTCATTAAAATTGGGATGATTCATTAGTATCATGTCTGTGAACTTAATTTTGATGTCATTAAACGCCGCTCTTTCGTTATCGCCCCATCTCCATTGCTTATTCTTTTGCAGCACTGCGCTTAGTCGGGCCGTCGTCTGGGCGTAGTTCCGCTGGAACTTCCTGTAAAAATTACAAAGACCAAGAAAACTTTGCAACTGCTTTATATTTTTTGGCTCCGGGAATGTCAAGATGGATTCTACTTTATCCGGATTGGCACGTATTCCTGTAGGTGTTATGATGAAACCTAAAAAATGTATCTCAGTTTGCAAAAATTTTGATTTGTCCCAATTCACCGTCAAACCTCCCTGATATAATTTCTCCAATACATATTCCAAATGCTCTACATGCTCTTCAAATGTTCTAGAAGCTATTAGTATGTCGTCTACGTATATGGTTAGAAAATCTAAGTTATGTGGTTGCAAAATTTCGTCGAGACACTTAATAAAACTAGCTACACTTGTGTTCAAACCGAACGGTAGTCTCTTAAATTGGTAATTTTTTCCGTTGAACAAAAACGCTGTATATTTTCTACTATTTACTGCCAACGGGACTTGCCAATATCCGGCGGTCAGGTCTAAAGAAGTCATATATTTCACACCACTGAATTTCTGAAAAATCTCTTCTATCGCTTCTGGTGACTCCCGGTCTGGAATGATTATTTGATTGATTTTGCGGGCATCTAGACATAATCTCACTCTCCCATCTTTTTTGATTACTACTACTAAAGGGTTGGAATAAGTTGATACCGACCTTTCTATAATATCCCCCGCTAACATCCTATCTAATTCTGACTGTACAGCCTCCCTTTTCGAATATGGTACCGGATAACTACGTTGGACATATGGTGCATGCTCCCTCACCCTTAATTCACATTCATAACCTTTTGCCCTCCCTGGTTCCCCGGCAAACACTCCCCGATAATCCTCAACTACCCGCCACAGCGCTTTACGCTGAGAACTCCCCATTTCATCACCTTCCCCACAAAATTTACCCTCTCTTTCGGCCCATATTCTATCTCCCCTCTCTTCACTCACACTCTCTCTACACGCATGTATACTAAATTCCATATCCCTATTTATGGTTTTATCTGGTATAACCCTTATACCCGAAATCTTTACTGTGTCTAGAACCCGTTCAAAATTAACTATTATTTGTTTATTTTCATTACTCAATTCTAAAATTCTTTTTCGAAAGTTAATGACCGCATTATTTCTTATTAAAAAATCATTACCCAAAATCACTTCTAAATTTAAACCTCTTACAACTAAAAATGTATTCTCATATTTTTCCCCATTTATTAACATGTTCAATTGGACTTGTGTTGTAACCCGTTTACTTCTAACACCCGTAATACCTACAATTGCTACCCCTGCTACTGGCAAAGACGGAATATGTTTGTTAGTTTCTTTCAATTTATTGAGTACATGTTCTGCTATTACAGATATTTCGCTACCTGTATCTATAAGTGTCAAGATTGACTTACCTTCTATTTCCAGTTTTACCTCAGTCAACCACGCCTCTTGTCTCCTCGTTTCCATCTCCTCTTCTTCCAACAATTCTGTGGCCAAGTCCGTGTGAATCGTGTTATTCCTGTATTTATTTTCGTGGACCCCGTGATTATTCCTCGACAATGGCCGGGCCTCCTCATCCATTGTCCTCCTTAGTTTCCCATTCTTGTGTCTGCGTTACGGGGCGTGTATACTCTGCCCATCTGCTGATTTCCTCCTTCATTTCTCAGATTCTCTACTCGTCGTTCACCGTTCCTCTGCTGTGGGTTGTTGAACCTCGGTGATGTTCTCGGCTGCTGTCCGGGCCTCGCCCTTCTACATCTATAACAGAAATTACGATCAGCATAATTTTCCACCAGACACCCGTCACATTTCCACATTGGGTATCGTCTGTCCCGTTCTCGACCATTGTGTGTGGTTCCTCCGTTTGGTCCTCCTCTTGGTACATAATTACCTTCATTTTGTATATTATGTTGTTGTATGCGTCTGCTGTCTTCCTGGTCCTTAATATTCTGAAAAACGTCTAATACTTTTTCTAATTCATTTATGTCGCTTACCTCTCTGGTCATCAATGTGATCTGCACCTCCCTTGGTAGGTGCTTGCTAACGTGGCGTACAAACGACTGAAATGGCAACGGTGGTTCCAAATACTTCGCTTCGTTGTACAGCTTCATCGTATATACTGTAATACTACGGCTGTTTCTTCCAAAACTCCCAGTTCCCATTATTTGGCTTCGCAGTATCTCCTGCTCCTCCTCCGACCAGTATTTGTTCCAAAATGCTCTTTCAAAATCTCCATAACTCTCCCATTCGTTTCGATGCGTCTCCGCCCATATCTCTGAATCACCTTTAAAACATTTCAAAATTTTTATAAGTTTAACCTCCCAGCTACTACCATTAAATCTGTCAAACTCCCGTACTCGATTTAAAAATTGCATTGGATGCACTCTCCTATTTTCATTACTAAAAGTTTCTAATTCTATTTCATTGTTTGTGTCACGTGTCATAAATATGCGTTCAGTAACATTGTTTACATTTTGATTTTTTACTACACTTAATTCATCTCTCATATTATTAATATTCTGTTCAAGTGAATATAATTTTTTGTCATTACTATATTCAGACTGTACGTTATTCTTTGCTATCACATCGATAGATTCATTTACTGCTTGTATTTCTGTCTTATAATTATTTTCAATTTCATTCATTTTAGATTCTATCTTATTTTGATGTTCATCAAAGTTCTGACTGATTTTTTCAACTGTCATTACTACACTATTCAACTTACATTCAGTTTCAATACTACATTTATTAATTTTGGATTCTATATCATTGTTATACTCATTCATTGAACTTATTAAATACTCGTTATTCTCATTTATTTGTTTATCAACTCTTTCTGATATCTGGTTTTCTATTTCACTAAATTTAACATTTATCCGCTGTATCGAATCGTCTAACTTGGCATCTACTTGGTTAATTTTATTGGTTCACTCTTCACTGGTATTTTTACAACATCTATTAATTTCGTTAATTTGGTTTTTTAACGCATCAAAACTGTTCTTTTGAACCTCGAATTTCTCATCAAGTCTAGCATTTATGTCATTATATTTAATATTTGAATCACTCTTTATTTCGTTAAATTTTAACTCTAACATCGCTTGCTGTTTGTCTGAACTCTCTTTCATACTACATACCATGCTACATAAATATTTCATCATATTATTGTTATCTGAGTTTTTATTTTGAATTGGGGTTGAATGAATTCTTTCATCCATAATTCTTGATTCTGTTTCACTTATTTCTATTTCATTCTGACTCGCACTTGGAGTCGCATGTGTTTCATAGTTGCTAACGTTCGAGTCGTCGAAATTTTCGACACTCATTTTATTTACGTCATTTTCGTTATTTGACATTTTATATTATTGATATAAATTAAATTATATAAATTGCTTAAATAGAATAATTAATTAAATTAAATAAAATAAATACAGTAATTATTTAAATTTTGTAATCTACCGTTAGGTTACTAAGCTAACCTAGAACATGCTTGTATCCATGTCGGTGCGGAATCCAATTAATTAATTATAATTAATTATATTCGTCCCTGTTCGGGCGCCATTGTGACTTTGCTAATCAATCACATATATTATTATTATTATATTTCCAATTAATTTGTTACTTACCGTTACGAAAGCTTACAGGGTCCCAGGATTCGTTCACATGTACCTAGATACAAACATGGTCTGTGGGTTATGCTAAGTACTGACACAACTCATTTTAGAAGAGAATTTCCATTTAATGTTTTACTATTACTTGAGTGAAATTAAGAACATACTTTTAATAAATACATATTCAGGTGTTGTGCAACACGTGACTCGGTTATAATCTGACTTACAATCTACGGCTTACCTTATTTTTTTCTAGTACACAAACATAAAAGGCAAACACAACTACACACAGAAAGCCGCCCAGCTTTGCCACACACTCTATCATACGGTAAATTATTAAACCCTGAACATTTTAAATTACAAATTCCAAACCCCAAAAGCCGGCCACGCGGTCACCGCACACGCGCATCTTCTCCCGAGAATTGGTGATTTTAAGTTATTCCAACATTATTCTGGATGATGTTTTTTCTAAACACGACCGCGGTCATATAAATTTATACTGTTTTACACTGTTATATTAGTTGTTACATTAATTACAAAAATTTGTTTCTGAGCCCTGGTTGTCGGGCAGCCTGCGCAGGCGGGAGTCGACAACGAACTGCTGGCGTCTCTCAGTTCCCCACTCCGGGAGCATTTTAGTCAAGACGACGGACATCAATGCCTTCCAGTTAGTCGTCCCAGTTTCGACTCATACTAGTCATGTAGTTGTTGGAGTGACGATAGCAGACGATTACAACTAGGCACTGGCTAATGTCATAAAAGTAGGTGGGACTTAAAACAGCATTTCCGCAAGGTCTTGGAGAAAGCGATGAATATTATCCTCTCTTGCCATCTTGGTTTTTTACCACCGCTTGGGTAGGCGCTCACGCGCGAGTAGTGGCGTGTGTGCACTGCCACACCAGTACAGAATTCTGCGAATTTTTAAGTTGGCGCGAATTCTCTGCCGCATTCCTCGACAACAACTGCGCCTTACTGCTTTGTTTCGAACTGTTTCTTAACACTGTTCTGTTGTACGGACAAATACGTTGCACAATACAATTATTTCGCAATGTTTTATAAGGCTCCCGACCGAAAACGGAATGAATAAAAATATATAAATGCCCCAAACGGTTAAAACAAAAACACCCAAAAATTGACCCGCTACAACTTATTTACGTAAATATATTTCTGTGTTACATACAGTATCGCATATGAAAATATGACCAAAAATTTATTTCATGCAATTTACAGAGTATAATAATAATGCAGCTGAGCAGCCATATGGTGTGGACAGGATATTTAACATTGTGAACTAGATGATAAATCAGCGTTGTAAGAAAAATAAAGTTCTTAAATAAGCTAAAAGGTAGTTGGATCTGCCAAAATACGCATAATTATCATAAGTTAGAATTACGTTAGTCGAGTGCGTGTATGCGGGTGTCATAGCTTACTAATGTGGAAACATATAACAGCGGCCTTGTTAAAGAACGTTTTGCGATAGAACTAGAGTTTTGGACTAGAGTATTAATGAATAACCATTTTTATTATTAAAGGAAGGGACTAAATGAATGCCAGTTCTCTACAGTTTCATGTTGCTTAATTTTTATGTGATACTTTGATAAATTTTTGTACAATTCTTTGTCGCAATCGATTCAAGGAAGACGTCTTCTTCAATTCTTTCAAGCGTATACCATTAAAATAATATTTGAATGTACAAGATACCTTCTCATTGTTCTATTTCTCTTTTGTTTATATAGCCTATATTTCAAGTAAAACTTTGTTTTTATGTATGAGTGTTTCTATAACTTAGTGTACGAATTATACAAAACAGATGTATGGGTTTAAAAATACTTTAAAGGAACGACAAGGTTAGTACAATTTATCACTGTACCCACTATACAGAAGGCACAGAGACAGGACGGGATCAGCCACAAAAGTCTCAATCACATATAAGAGTATAAACAAGTCTCTATTCCTTTTAAGGGGAAGGACATAAATTTAGGTACACGACTTTTCTTTAATCTCAGTTTTTTCAAGTTATTCTCGTATTTCTCTCAGATGTTCAGAATGACTTTACATTATCTTCCCTTTAGTTAAGGATTTTGCCTTTATATTTGTTATAATTTATATAAAACCGTACATTTCCATTAAATTTTGTTAAAATATAAACGTGTTGAAAACATCGGTATAACAACAGTGGATTACAGTAAACGATCTGAGTCACAAACAACATTCTTTGTATTAACGAAGAATTGTGTGTTTGAAGATGATGAAGTTAGCACGTGTAATTCGAAACGTTTCCTCAAAACTTGTAATAACTGTTTCTTTCGAATCTTAAAGCCTCCAATTTTGGGCCTATGCTAGCGTAAAATGTCATTATTAACTACAGGATACACTTAACTACAAGATAAAAGATTTCGTTAAGACGTAACTACCATTAACAGCCTATGCTGTCGTTAACAATAGTTAAGATGACTTTTTTCAAATTGCGTCCGGAAATCTTTTATAGCTTTAAAGTCTCCCGTGATAAATATTTATGAATGTAAGATTATTAGTTTTGGTATTTTTTATTGACGATATCATACAAAAGTGGCAGATGTGTCTTCCAGAACATTTTATGCTTCTACAATTGATACTTTGTTGTTTGCGGACGAACAGGCTATTCTGTCGGACTCTGAAAACAGATTGCAGATGGGTATAGATTTGTTAAATAGAATCTGCAAAGACTGGATTGCAAATATCCACATTTAAAACCGAGGTGATGGCTTTTCGTGGAACTGATCCCGTACGGGCAAAAATTGTTATATATGGTATTGGCCTGGAACAAGTTAGCAATTTTGAATACCTGTGCTACAGTGTATCTTATAATGCAAGCAACGACATTGTGAATAAGTTGCATAAGTTCAACCTTATGTGCGGGACCATCAGGCGAACCCTTAGTCAGCATGTAAAGGAACACGACTAAGAATTTTACAAGGTGATGGCCCTTCCCACACTTCTTTATGGGTCTGAGAATTGGACTTTAACGAAAGGCCAGGCCAGTCGCATCCAAGCGGCTGACATGAGATTTCTCAGGCACGTGGCAGGGTATATTCTCCATGATCATCGAAGTAACAAAGATATACTGCAGGAACTGAATATTATGAGTATACTCGACAGGATCGTACAGTATCGGCTGAATTGGTGGGAACATCTTTGGTGAATGGATGACTGCCGCATTCCCAAAAAACTATGGAACTATAAGCCGAGGGGACGGAGAGGTGTGGGACGTTCGAGAAAGAGCTGGAATAATCTTTGCTGTAATTTTTGCCAATTTAGACCGGAACAAACCATCCTTGGTTTAATCCTTGAAGATGATGATGATGATGATGATGATGATGATGAAGATTAATGTTTAATAATAAATAACTTTCAGTCAAGCATTAAACATTAATAATTATGTAGAAACCCTGCCTCCGTGGAGCTAGACGCTGTGGTTGCAATTGATCGCATACTAGCACACTGGTCAGCACACCATTGCCCCAAACTTGTAACTGCATACTGAACGGCCAAATATCGTTTGAAATGTCTTTATGTTATGAGTTTCGGCCATTCTATAATCAGGGTTGCAGTAATCCTGTTGGTTCAAAACAGCAAACTGAATGGAAAATTCAATTACTAAGGGTTAACATGCTCGTACAGGCAAATGGAGACGTTGTTTAGTGATGAAACATTCTGTACTTTGTAAAATTCCCGCAGCCAATTGTAGTTTGGTGTAACAAGTGAAGCAAATAGGCTATTTACACTCACCCACTCCGGCAAGGCTTTGCACTTCCCTGCCTAAACTCCACGGAGCCGTTGTTTCAGACAGCGCACAAAATCTGGGTAAAGAGAAACCCAGCGCACCATTATTCAGCCAGTTTTTCTACATCAGCTACATTTCAGTTATTAAGGGTTGTTACACATTCATCTGAACAAGCATCTGTTTACGAGGGCTGTTCTGCTGAGCGTCAGCAAAGATATCGACAAAGTCTCTCAGAGTCTTGCTCTATCAACTGGCTGTGACCCGCAATTTTCTCATCCGTAGTCGCATTTTCAACCCGTTGTATCTCCGCGACGGAACCTTGACGGTGAGAGTCATTTGAGAGTGTGCTAATCCCGTCGCCTACGGTGTACCTGTAACAGCCCAGTCAGCAAGTAGGCTAAAGTTCAGATGTCCCGATGCCCCGTCAGATGTTCAGTAAGCAGGCTTTGTTCTCGGTCCTGTTCTATATGTAGCGTGCACGAACGACTTATTCTGTGTCACGTTACAGGGTTTCTTTTTGTCTACGACGCTATGCTCCATTGTAACTCCTTGTTCCTGAGACAAGCTAGCATAATTCTACAGCTCAGTTGGACATTCTGCCGGATTTACTGGAGACATGGCGCTTGGCAGTCGATAGAACAATTCTAAATCGAACTACTTTACACACAATTCCGCTTCCGCAGGTCAATCCCTTTCCACTGAGAGAGGACAAGGGGCGACATTGAACCACCACTTTACAGATATCCTCAGAACGGCTCGAAGCATTAGAATAGATGGCTCGAAAACCATTTTAAGAACGGGAAGACATGGATAACTAATGGCTAAAGAGGGTAAATAAATTTGGGGATAGGAAGGAAAATTACGGGAAAAATTGGGATAAAGAGAGGAAATAAGAAGAAACTGATAAAGGAAACGAATTATCTAAAATCTGACGTTGTATGAAGCATCGGTATATGAAAGAATGTTTTGGAAGCCCTATAGCCTATCTAGAAGTTTATTCGGAGAAAATAGTTTATGAATTTCTCCTCAGGAGAGAAGTTCAAAATATCTTTTCTGCTAAATTATTCAAATTTACATTTAAAACAAACAACAAATTACCTTAATTAATTTTATTGTTTGAGAGTTAGACTGTTAACACCTATTATTAGAATAATAAAAGCTGAGAAATCGCGCAAAACTGGCACGCTCCACTTTCCCACGCTGTTCAAGATTTATAACAGGTAATACAAAATAATTCACAAATAAAAGTTTTTATTGACTTAACCAAAAGTATACAAAATTCCTCGCTTACTACATTTGCAGGTCACGCAGTTCAATGAGCGATGTTTGTTCACTGGAACCGTGTTTCTATATTTGTGTTTACACAGTGAATTTGTGTTCTATATTCGTGTTTTTGTATGTGAACGACACAAAAACTGTATTAAGATAACACAACATGAACACAGTTGGAACATAGTTTGTACTGTGGATATTTCGTTAGCGAAATTAAATATTCAAATGCTCTGTGAAAAATAGAGTATGTCTAGGGAAGCACGAATTCTTCTGTACACGTTTAGTAGTAATACAGTTATTTAGTTAACAGAAGAAATAATCCGAAACAGAGCCGACAGTGCACATAGGTCTATCCACGTTAGTAATTGCGAACACCACACTGTGGGACTCAACATCAAACTGTAGGGGCTGTAAGGTTCACTGATATTATTATCTTATTCGTTCCACTCCTGTTGGCTGTTGCATTACTACTACTGCTGCTGCTGCTACTACTGCTACTACTACTACACAAACAAGCATTACAACTACCAGAATAGGTTAGTATACTACTTGTATACTACTATCTCGTTAAAATACTACTTGTATTTGTTAAGTATTAAATAAATTATAACTAATTACGAACCAAATTGATTAACCATTTTCTGAATAAATAACTCTCAATCTAAACTTGGACCACAAATTTCTTTCAAGGATTAATAAATCACATTTAATAACACTGTATGTAAATGAAATATAACGTATGTCCTAAACTGACACACACTTTGAACACAATAGAGTTGCATTTTCTTGTAAACCTTGTTAGTATTTAAGTACCACAATTGTAAGGTGGTGTGGTGTACTTTGCTTAAACATCTTGTTATAAACCTTTTTCGTACTCAAAAGAATTCACTGGCAGAATAATTTGTATAAATAAGAAACAGTAACCATTATAGCTTTATAAGCCTGAAGCGCTGCCACCTTTGCTATCCGCTGAGTGAAAACGAATTTGCGGCCGAGGTTAAACTTTGTTATAATAACATTTATTGTATGATTATTATTCAAAAAGTAATGAATTATTGAACAAATTAAATCAGTACGAACCTTTACTAACTGTCTTGTATTTATTTGAATAGTATAATGTCTGTTATGTTGTTTAGCGGAGAGTAGAATTCTTTGTGCTAATTTTATGTTGGTAACACGTCCCAACGACGAGTGAAGGTTGAGTTCCCGCCAATCAGCGAGGCAATTCGAATTATTCTTTATAGTATCCAGGAGATAATCTAACTGCGAATTTTTTAATTGTTTTATAAAATACAATTTGGCGCCTTTCGGGAGTTAAAAAATACAACATAGAACAGGTAAGGACTTCGATACTGGTTATTAGTACGTTCGCTGCGGACACAGTCTGCGTGAGTTACATTCCAGAGTGACGACGGCTTGGTAAGACACGAGAGTACACATTACGCTTTTACACGTTCACAATTATTTGAACGAAAGGGTCTTCTTACAAATTGGCGACCAACTGGCGAGGCTAGAAGAAAAGAAAGTACGACGTTCTAGCAGCGATTACGAAAGGATAACAGGATGCATACAAGGGGAGTAACGAAAAGGTTGGAAAAGGACCAAGAAACGGAAGAAGGTAGAGGGGAAGAAAAAGAAGTAACATCGGTTGAGGACGTGGAAACGGTAGTAAGGGAAGAAGCCAGAGGAGGAATCGATTTACAACAACTATGGGAATTGATTAATGAAAATTTTAAGAAACAGGAGGAAAAATTGGACAGAAACAAGGAAAAAAGTAATGACAAGTTAAAACAAATTAACGATAAATTTGACAGGAATGACGAAAGTTTAAAACTAATTAATGATAAATTCGACAAGAATGAGGAGAGTCTGAATAGTATAAAGGAAGAAACCAATCACAATTTAAAACAAATTAACGAAAAATTTGACAAGAATGAGGAGAGTTTGAAACAAATAAATGAAAAAATAGTTAGTACAAACGAAAGTACTAAAGAAGACTTAAGGCAGACAATTAACAAAAATAATGAAACCTTACAACAGCGATTGATGGAGGACATTCAACAAAGAAATGAAGAGTTGAAAGAAGAATTGAGGGAACAATTGAAGGAGGACCACGAGAAAAATAAAGAAGAAATGAAGCAACAAATAAGACTAATGTTAAGAGGATATCGTGAAGAAAGCGAACAGACAAAAACGGAGATGAATAAGAAATGGGAAGAAACCAATTACAAAATAGATCAACTTAATGAGACATTAGATAATGGGTTCAAGAAATTGAATGAAACGCTAGACAGCACTTCTGAAGGAACTAATGAAAAAATAGAAATTAAAGAAGACCCAAGTACATTGTTATCTCAAAATAAAAGTAACAAAAACAAAGAGAAAATTAAACACATAGAAACCAACTGTACAGGAGTACAGAAGAACCAAATAATTAAGAAGATTAAGAAAACAAAAGATATAGGAAAAATATGTAAAAAGAAACTAATAAAAACACGAGAAGAATTAAGGATGATGAAGAATGGACTACTTGAGATTTTTACTGTACCAATTACCGACCAGAATGAAATAATGAATTTTAAAAATAACAGAAGGAACGTAGTAGAAACTTTAGAAAGGAATCACTACAAAACAGTGTGTAACAAAATAAGAAGGAGAAGATACTTAATAGACATGCATAATCCAATATCAATGATAGCATCGATGATGAATATTAAAGCATTACGAGTTAATTAAAAATTATTAATATTGAAATATTGATATTGCTCAGTTTTCTTTTTGTTGTGTTAACTACTTTTCGTGAAACTTCCAGGGTCTCGTCAGGTGTACTCATTAGCAGAGAGAAACAGGTGAACGCAAATGACCAACACATATGTGGTTAATGAACACTTTTTATTTTATACGACTAACTCCCATCTCGTCAAATTCTTTTATACTATTTTGAATATATATTTGGCCACGGGGCTCCACTGGTAAAACAATTCATTATTTAATTAATTATTAACTTATATAAAAACAACAAATCAAATGAATTTAATTATTATATAAAAATTACGCAACCAGCACTTCTTATAAGGCCTATATTTTTACATTCACTCAATTACGCATACTTTCACACTTCTAAATTTCTTTTTTATTTTACTGAGCTCAATTTGAAAATGCCATTATTTAATGATATTTTAAAATGTTTACTTTCCTGTTAAATGTGTAGAAATTCAACTGGGCGTCAACTCGTGTTTTACACTGTAGCGGTCTTATTTTACTGTTGCACTTTCACATTTTATGGTCGAACGGTCAATTTTGTAACTATGGATGAATATTTATCCACAAACTGTTGTATTTTGAAATGTATAACATTTATATTTTCTGCTATATGCGGGCCAAAACGGTACGCAGCCGGCGGTGACCGGAACTGCCCACGTCCGCTTGGTGTTGATGTTAATTGCTGACTGTTCTTTGTTTGCTGTGTGTCACAAAGCTGTTGGCGTCGACACACCCTGCATAGCAGCGTGACTCATGCACTGACGCAACATGGCCTGATGTTTCTTTACATAACTTGTTATGCGGTTTTGTGTGCCATTGGTTGACCTTGGCACAATTCCGTCGGTTATTTCTCGTTTTGTAAAGTATTCATGAATAATTTTAACACAGCAGTGCTGCCACCGTCGCTATTTATGCTACCACTGAATTTACCTTTTGTTTATAAGTTTTGTCCCAATCATAGTAAAAAATATTATCGGCTTTATTAAAAAAAATACAAATTTCCTTATTACCCCAGGTAGGCCAAAATGCCACGTTACAATATACCATTGACCTATTTGTTGTATAAACAAAATAATGAAATGATTGAGGTAGTACTGGAAACAAGTGAAATTTTTACAACAGAAACATTTAAATACAAAATAGTAGCAAGAAAGTGGACAAGAACAGAAATCATTCTGAAAACAACAGCAATCCGAACAACGGAGGGAACTCATGTAATCATGGACCATGGGTAAACCAAGTGCAGATGAACACCGAAAAATGGGACTGATTTTAGGTAGACCGACCATGCAAACCAATGAAAAAGAAAAAAATATGTAAGAAGAATATATAAATTACCAAAATTCAAAAATTATGTAAGATCACGCATTATATAGGAAAATATGAGATAAAATAAATAAATCAATGATAAAAAAAAATAATAAAGAAATATATGTAAGATCAACTTACAATAACGTTTGGACAACATATGAGGCAAAATGTAAAAAATAAAATAAAGGAATGAGCTACAAAAATTCCTAACTATTAAGAACAACAAACTTACTATGATATTTAAAAACAAATGAGATGAAGAAAAAAAACCATATGTAAGATAAATTTACACCATTATGTAAAAAATATATAAGGTAAAATAAACAAATGAAATGATCAACTTCCACTACGATTTAGAAAAATATGTGAGATAAAATAAACAAACCAATGATCAAGAATGAAGTAAATAAAATAAATATTCTAAGAAATATAATATAAAATGAGATGAATCAAAGAGTAATTGAAAGTGAATAAAAAATGTTAATTGTATCAATAAATATCAAGGCTTCAAGTAGTATCAAATGATATCAATGGAGAGAAAGGAGAAATAAATATGACTCAAACTGAGCAATATGAAATGAAAAATAAAAGATTCCCAACAATTATTATTATTATTATTATTATTAGTCACCAGATAACTGTATTGAAGATTCGTTAATTAAGATTGACTGTTGAATAAGCCCAGCAATCATTTTACTGAGCAGGTATGATGTTCCCCTGACCTCAGAAGAAGTGTAGTTTTGAACGACGGAGTTGGGTAAGCCAATAGAGCCCATCCGAATCGATTTCAGCTACAAAGTAGGGATAGTTAGGGAAAATAAGATTTATAGGGAATAATTTATAATAAAAAATCAATAAGCCAGATCGTAATAGCAGAAAATAATGAAGAAAAGACTCAGAATGAAAGGAAGTAAAAGATGCAGAATTGAACATGAAAATGAACAAGAAGCAGTAGAATTTAAGAAGAAGAAGAAGAAGATACAGTACAATTGATAATTTCATCAAACTTAGAATCATGTTTTATAAAATGGTTAATTTTGGTGGAAGGGCATTATATAACGTTGCAGAAATCTGATCATATAAATTATCCATAAGTATAATAGAAATGCAAAAAAGCAAGATAATTTAATAAATAAATAATGAAGAAAAAATATAAAATGAAGTTAAGAAAGAAGAAGGAAGAATTGTAAACAAAAGTAATCATTAAAAGAATAGACTAGACTGACAAACAAATGACTTTGACCTAACCCCAGAGATTGGCCAGATAAAGACAAAAAGATGAGAATAGATTCACAGAGATTGAGAAGACAAATCAATGATAAGAGACACAAATAAGTAAAGAAAATATGTAATTAATAATGAATAAAATGGTAGTAAATAAAGTACACTAACCACAATAAAAATAAATAAGACAATTATTGTTAAATAAAGTATATTGTTAAGGACCTTATAATAATAAGAAAATAAGGCACCTAATGTTAAAGAATACGAGGTGCTTCGGAAAGTTCCAGGACTGTACTTGGCACGGCTGTTGGACGTGACTGTACAACCTGGCGTCCCAGTGTCCGATTCCGTAATACGTAATGAGTCAGTCTGCCGAGTTTCGTTGCATTGTGAGGTTGTGTTCAGTCTACGCGTTGTGTTTTGTAATCGTGTGTTAACGTTCATTTGCTAATTTTATGATGGCTGATAAATTCGAGCAACGCGCGTGCATTAAGTTTTGTTTTAAACTTGGTAAATCGCCTACTGAAACTTTTGAAGAACATTCCCTACACAGAACACAGGTTTTTGAGTGGTACGCTCGTTTCAAGGCCGGCAGAATGTCACTTGAAGATGATCACCGTTCAGGACGACCTTCCACGAGCAAAACGGATGAAAATGTTGAAAAAATTCGACAACTCATTCACGAAGACCATCGTCAAACAATCCATGAGTTGTGTACAAGTGCCGGAATAAGCTATGGAAGCTGTCAAGAAATTCTAACTAAAAATTTAGGCATGCGTCGTGTTGCTGCGAAATTCGTCCCTCGGCTTTTGTCTGTGGATCAGAAACAGCGCCGTGTTGATGTGTGCAGTGAACTCAGAGAAACGTCTGAAAATGACCCTACCTTCATCTCCAGGGTCATAACCGGTGATGAAAGCTGGTTTTATGGTTATGATCCAGAAACAAAACAGCAGTCGTCACAGTGGAAAAGTCCATAATCACCGAGACCAAAAAAAGCACGGCAGGTCAGAAGTGCAACAAAAACCATCCTCATTGTGTTTTTCGACATCAAAGGCATTGTCCATCGTGAGTTCGTGCCAGCTGGTGTTACAGTGAACTCAGATTTTTATTGTGACGTTTTGAGGCGGCTGAGACAAAATGTGCGACGAAAAAGGCCCAAATTGTGGGAAGACCAAAACTGGCTGTTGCATCACGACAATGCACCTGCTCAGGCTTCACTGAAAACAACAGAGTTTTTGACCAAAAACAATATGGCCACCGTCCCACACCCTCCATATTCACCAGATTTAGCCCCCTGTGATTTTTCCCTGTTCCCGAAAATAAAAATTCACATGAAAGGTCACCATTTTGACACTGTAGAAGACATTAAGAAAAAAAAACGCACGAGGTGCTTGACAGCCTTCAGCAAAAGACTTTTTTTGACACTTTCCAGGCATGGAAACAACGCTGGATTCGTTGTATCAGTTCGCAGGGAGACTACTTTGAAGGAGATGGGAGCCATTAATGGCCTAGGTAAGCAAAAAGAATTTATTATTAGACCTAGTCCGGGAACTTTCTGATAGCACCTCGTAGTTGTAATGTACATCTAAAATAACCTTGAAACCAAGAGTGAGAGATAGGTAGGGAGTGATAAAGATAAACAGTGAAGTGATAAGTGTATTAAAATAACAACATATAATATTAAGAAAAATGAATAGTGAACAAGTGTGACAAACCAAAACCTAATCACATGATGAATGAGCAATTAAGTTAAGTGTATTAGACTGTAAGACATAGAATAATTGTGAGTGTAAAGAATAGAAAAACATATTATGTCAATATAAGAATCACCAGGGTGATTATCTTTATATAAGAGATGGTGTAGGAAGAACACTCACCAAAATTGTTATTTTTAATTTAGAGAAAGTAAAGTTATTGGTTTAGTGTTTAAGGGAGTATATACAAGAAGAAATAATTTTTACAGTAATATGTTAGTATGTTTTATGTAAGTAAGGAAGTTATAAAGAGAGTAGTAGCAGCACCTTTATAAGTAATAACAGGCAATATAATAATTATAATTTTCAATGAAAAGAAACATGGCTGAACCATATACAGACCATGGAGTTAGTTATATGTTATGTTTTATTAATAGATTTAAGTGCTAAAGAGGTGTGTGAGAAATGGGAATAGGTATAAAAAATAGTAATGTGATAAATTTAACAAAGCAGCAAAATAATAACTATAATGTAAATTGAAGGCAAAGTATCAGATAATAAATACTTTTGTAAAAGTATAATAACATCAATAGATTGTAAAACAGTTCCAAAATAATTCAAAAGACAAGAAACACAAAAGGAAGTTAAGCAGATAAGATATGCTCAATAAATAATGTTTAAATAGAACAAAATAAGAAATTATAAGATGTAACAGTTTAGGCCTATAAATGACATAGCTGTATAAATACAGAAAAAACAATTGTAAACAACTGAAAACTATATTTAAATAACAAAACAAGGTAAATTATGTAATTACCATCAACTAACAAAAATAACATGTCAGAATTATATTAAACCATAGAAATAAGTAAATTATGTATTAACAGAGTATTATAAATTTTGTACAAAAATATTAATACATGGCTTAGACCAGTCTTGTGAGATATCAAACTAATCTTTGAAAGAAAATAGGAACATCTATGTTAATATTTCAACCATTGAAATTATCCCCAAGTAAATATAGTCATTATAAAATATTTATTCATTTTGAACAAAAAACCAGGATTTATAACAATAGTTTCAAATGTACTTAGCCAATCAGAGTTGAGTAAGTTACCATGACTACAGAACGTTATTATAATTTTGACCGTTACGAAAAGGGAGTTCCATTATTAACTATACAGAGGTGAAGACGCTATATTGATGCTGACCATTTTAAAGAAAAATAACGAAGAATACCAAACAGTAGTGAAACCCAATTGATTAACTGATGTCTACCATAGTTCCAGTAACACATGAAGGGACAATAATCAAATATTAAAACTACAATTAAATAAAAACTGGATGAATTAAGAAACAGATGCAAGAAGTAGACAACATCCATATCGTCGGAATTATTCGAAAGAAATAATTCATTGATGAAGACACTTGACGATCCATAACATGAACAACGTGATTTTGTTAAGTATTAAATAAATTATAACTAATTACGAACCAAATTGATTAACCATTTTCTGAATAAATAACTCTCACTCTAAACTTGGACCACAAATTTCTTTCAAGGATTAATAAATCACATTTAATAACACTGTATGTAAATGAAATATAACGTATGTCCTAAACTGACACACACTTTGAACACAATAGAGTTGCATTTTCTTGTAAACCTTGTTAGTATTTAAATACCACAATTGTAAGGTGGTGTGGTGTACTTTGCTTAAACATCTTGTTATAAACCTTTTTCGTACTCAAAAGAATTCACTGGCAGAATAATCTGTATAAATAAGAAACAGTAACCATTATAGCTTTATAAGCCTGAAGCGCTGCCACCTTTGCTATCCGCTGAGTGAAAACGAATTTGCGGCCGAGGTTAAACTTTGTTATAATAACATTTATTGTATGATTATTATTCAAAAAGTAATGAATTATTGAACAAATTAAATCAGTACGAACCTTTACTAACTGTCTTGTATGTATTTGAATAGTATTATGTCTGTTATGTGGTTTAGCGGAGAGTAGAATTCTTTGTGCTAATTTTATGTTGGTAACACGTCCCAACAACGAGCGAAGGTCAAGTTCCCGCCAATCAGCAAGGCAATTCGAATTATTCTTTACAGTATCCAGGAGATAATCTAATTGCGAATTTTTAAATTGTTTTATAAAATACAATTTGGCGCCTTTCGGGAGTTAAAAAATACAACATAGAACAGGTAAGGACTTCGATACTGGTTATTAGTACGTTCGATACGGACGCGGTCTGCATGAGTTACATTCCAGAGCGACGACGGCTTGGTAAGACATGAGAGTACACATTCCACTCTTACGCTTTTACACGTTCACAATTATTTGAACGAAAGGGTCTTCTTACAAATTGGCGACCAACTGGCGAGGCTAGAAGAAAAGAAAGATATATATTGTTACGATACAATTAAGCCAAATCCCGTACCAGTGATAAAAAAGATAATTCTTGATATAAAAATACTTCATATAAAATAAAATGTTTAAAAAATGTATAAAATATAAATATTATGACACGACGTACGACGATATTACCCAACCCAAGTGATTGAGCCAACAACATAAACATAAAGAAGGGAACCACGTGACATACTCAAGAAAAAATGTGATAGACCAAACAATTAGGAAGAGAACAGATCCCTACAATTAAACAGAATTTTAAACCAGAAGAGAAGAGGAGAACCGAACCAAGATGAAGACTACGAAGAAGAGGAAGAATGAAGAGGAGACAGGTTAAACCCAAGGGGAAACTAACACACATATAAAGGAGAAAAATAGTATACTCAAGGATAGAATACGGTCAATAAACCCCAAATAATTATTTATTGTTGAAACAAATATTATTGTTATAATTGAATTAACCTATGTACCCATTTTAAAGACAAAATTTTAAAGTGTCGAACAAAAGAGAAGGCAATAATAAAGGAAAGAAAAGGAGAAGTCAACTTACAAAAATAAATAACAAGGTCCGGTATAAAGCAATATGAATAGAACAATTATGTATATCATAATAACCGTATATCATCACAAAAGATAATGGTAATAATACTTACCAGATCAGTAATATCAATACAAGAAAAATCAAGAGAGTTTACAACCAAACTTCGATAAAAAAGTTTTACGAAGAAGAATAAAACCATTGTGAAATGAAAAACATTGCAAAATTCCAAAAAAGATTGTAAGAGCAGCTTACTACCTTATTTAGATGATATATGCGGAATAATAAAAAATAATTAATATAAATGAATAATAAAGTAACAAACAAAGGAAACAGTTACACAAATTCCTTTCAATTTAATAAAAGATTGAGATATGAAGTATGAAGTAAAAAGTGAGATAATGAGGAATAAGTTACACACATTCGTATATAATAAAAATGTAAGAATCACAAACTTGCTATTATGATTAAACAAAAAATAACTGAAAAGGAATACGGTACAAACATTCCTTTAAGGTAAGACAATTAACTTACCAAAGAATTATCAAAAATGATATTTCATACAAAATGAAATAAACCAAAAAATAAAATCAAGCTCAAATTACTGAGATAATACTTGAAATTATACTGAATCAAAAGTATTCTAAGAAGAAAAAAAAAAAAAAAATTTTAACTGGTACAAGGAGAGAGGGAGATTATGTATAAAACAAATATACAGATATGGCTAAAGCAGAATTCTGCTAAATGACTAAGAAAAAAAAAATAAAAAAATGTCTAAGACAATTAAAATGATCACAACGAGCATTGAAACAAAATAATGAAAAGTTAGATATGATGAAATTAATATATGAATAAATATAAAAACAACCAAGTGTATGAGTAGATGACAGTGTATAGTTAAGGTATAGCGGAAGGAAGAGTGAGTAAAAAGCCAAAGTGATCTAAAAACAAACCACAAGGTGGACAATCCCAAAGTATATTATTATTGTATTATTATTATTAAGTCACAAGTTGACAAAGAAGGTATTTTAGATTGACTGTTGAAAAGTCCAGCAATCCAAATAAACTGAGCAGAGATGATGTGCCTCTGGTATCAGAAAAATGAGTAGTAATGGGAGAAACCAGCTACTATATAAAAGTTAGGAAAAAATTTGTGTATGAGGGAAAATGCACCAATGGAAATGAATAAAAACAGATCCAAATAAAATGGAATGAATTAAGTAAGAAGAGAAATGAAGAATGGAGAACCAAACAAGAAAGAAAAGGAAAAAGGTTATCTATAACTGATAATTTCATAACAAACTATGCTAGTGTTTTATTAAAATGATCAATTTTAGAGGAGAGGCATTATGTTACGATACAATTAAGCCAAATCCCGTACCAGTGATAAAAAAGATAATTCTTGATATAAAAATACTTCATATAAAATAAAATGTTTAAAAAATGTATAAAATATAAATATTATGACACGACATACGACGATATTACCCAACCCAAGTGATTGACCCAACAACATAAACATAAAGAAGGGAACCACGTGACATACTCAAGAAAAAATGTGACAGACCAAACAATTAGGAAGAGAACAGATCCCTACAATTAAACAGAATTTTAAACCAGAAGAGAAGAGGAGAACCGAACCAAGATGAAGACAGAAGATGAAGACTACGAAGAAGAGGAAGAATGAAGAGGAGACAGGTTAAACCCAAGGGGAAACTAACACACATATAAAGGAGAAAAATAGTATACTCAAGGATAGAATACGGTCAATAAACCCCAAATATTTATTTATTGTTGAAACAAATATTATTGTTATAATTGAATTAACCTATGTACCCATTTTAAAGACAATACGATTGTAAAGTAAAGTAATGTAGAAAAAGTACACTAACACAGTCAGAAAGGGTAGATTTAACAAAAAACAACTAACCTCATATTATTAATAATAAATATTATGCTAGAAAGAAATAGTGAGAAATGATAGGAGAAAGTATAGGGATTACCCATTAAATAACACTCAATACAAACAGTGAACCAAAGTGAAGTGCTTTAGTGAAGTGTAAGTGCCCTAAAAATAGTGAAAGTGTGTGTTGAAGCATTAAAAATGTAATGATAGATAAGAAAACACTTTATAAACATTGATGAACAATCAATGATTGGAGTGACATTGTACCCATTAATATAACTAGAAATAATTAGAAATAGTATTCCAAATAAAATATAAAAGAAGCATGTAATGTTATCCAGGGAGAAAACCCAGACAAAAGTAATTTCTGTTAACATGGTATAGTAGAATAGAAATACAGTTTTGTTGTTAAAATTAAGACTACAAAGAATAAAACACCCCATGTTGAAAGGGGAATTAACTTTCATAATTTTACGAGAAGTGACAATGTTTATCACTCTAGATTGTAACAAAAGAAGGAAATCAATATTAGAACTAATAATAACTAGTGACTTGTAAAGAATAGTTTGGTTCAATGTTAAAATATCGGTATGGAGAACCATACATGGCTTCCATATTCTAAGATTTATATTTAAAATCATTTTCAGCCAAACAGCCAGGCTGTGTCTTACCTGCCTTTTTATTGCTGTATTAAATGAAAAATATTATATTACATTAAAATGAAAAAATTATAATTTTATTGCCTAGCAACAAAATTATTTTATTTTTAACAATTACCATTGTTTCAAAAAGTTTAAATAAATTTTCAAGTACTTTACTCTTGTTAAAACGTAAAAGGTTGCAGGTAAACTACCCCTTCCCCTTAACCGATCTTCACCAAAATCGAAAGTCATTGAGACCTCTACAATTCAGGGACGTATGCAAAAAATTATTTGATTCTGTTTGAATTTGCGGCTGTTATCGTTTGCCATAGAAAATACGCTTGATAAAAAAACGTTGCAGGTAAACTACCCCTTCCCCTTAACCGATCTTCACCAAAAACAATAGGTCTTGAGTACTCTACAAATCAGGGCTGTATGCAAAACATTATTTGATTCTGTTTGAATTTGCGGCTGTTATCGTTTGCCATAGAAAATACCCTTGTTAAAAAAACGTTGCAGGTAAACTACCCCTTTCCCTCAACCGATCTTCACCAAAAACAATAGGTCTTGAGAACTCTACAATTTAGGGCTGTATGCAAATAATCTTTTGATTCTGTTTGAATTTGCGGCTGTTATCGTTTGCCATAAGAAATACCCTTGTTAAAACATAAAACGTTACAGGTAAACTACCCCTTTCCCTTAACCGATCTTCACCAAAAACAGTAGGTCTTGAGAGTACTCTACAAATCAGGGCTGTATGCAAAATATTATTTGATTCTGTTTGAATTTGCGGCTGTTATCGTTTGCCATAGAAAATACCCTTGTTAAAAAAACGTTGCAGGTAAACTACCCCTTTCCCTCTACCGAACTTCACCAAAAACAATAGGTCTTGAGAACTCTACAATTTAGGGCTGTATGCAAATAATCTTTTGATTCTGTTTGAATTTGCGGCTGTTATCGTTTGCCATAGGAAATACCCTTGTTAAAACATAAAACGTTACAGGCAAACTACCCCTTTCCCTTAACCGATCTTCACCAAAATCAACAGATCTTGAGAACTCTACAATTCAGGGCTGTATGCGAAACATTATTTGATTCTGTTTGAATTTGCGGCTGTTATCGTTTGCCAAACAAACAAAATTACCCTTGCTAAAAAAAAACCGTTGCAGGTAAACTACCCCTTTCCCTCAACCGATCTTCACCAAAAACAATAGGTCGCGAGTACTCTGCAAATCAGGGCTGCATGCAAAAAATTATTTGATTCTGTTTGAATTTGCGGCAGTTATCGTTTGCCATAGAAAAAAAATCTACAGACACACAGACAGACAGACACACACACAGACACTTTTCGGAAAACGACTTTTTTTTCATGTTTTGAGTGTAGTAGAATCAGAATCTGCAATAATCTCGAACACGATTTTTTTTGCCATCACCATACTTCCATTCCTTAAGGAATATGGAAGTAAAAGGAGATATGGCTGAAGAGAACCTACAGTCCATACACCTAATTATTATATTTTAAAATATGTGTAATGAAAAGTATGTTGAATAGTAGTTAAAACACGAACAAATATGATAACTAAGTGAAGCCCATCAGGCTGAATTCAAGATGTAAGTTAAAAGAGATACACCAAAAAACAATCATGGCCAATCTTAGCTATGAAAACATCTAACTGTCAGAAACATTCAAATGTAAATTGTATCTATTTCACAAGAAATCTTGCTAGTCTAGGACCAGTAAATGGCCAGTAATTATATGTCAGTCATTTTGAAACAAAAATGTTATTGTAATAGTTTAATTTCAGAAAGATATGTAATTTATCAAATGTCAAATATTTGGACTAAAGTTAATGTATAACAGAATATGACCTTATGAGGTATCATTGTAAACTTTGAAAGGAAAGAAAGATAATAGTGATATCATTTATTACCCCAAAGGAACTATAAAGGAATAAAACCATTAGGAAAATACTTAATAAATTTGAATAAAAATTCAAATATTTTAACAATGTCTTGGAAGGAGTAGTTAACCAATCACAGGATTGAGGTTACTATGACAAAGAGCGTTTGAGGGCTTATTTTCCGTTAAATATTAGAGACTCGAAAAACCGACGCGTGGGTAAGCGGCACGCAAAATTGGAATGATTGAAATTTTTATTTAAATAGTTACAAGAAGTTTCGAAAGTGAACCAAGATGACCAAAGACGAATAGATGTCGATCTACAAAGAATTAACGATGTCCAGGAACCAAATTAAATAAATTAATTAGAAAGAAACCCAAGACCAGATTGAAAAAGATGTTAGAAGTTTAAACCCAGCCCAAAATTGAACATCCACTAACCCGATGACTACACTTCAACGTTATATGAACTGATAAGTATCGAATAAATTCCTTAATCCCAAAAACCCAAATTACTTAAATTATTTTCCAAATGATAAAATTTCTCACTATTGAACAAGTATTATTTTCTTTCAAAGGTGTTAATGCATAATTTACTTACTAAAAAACATTTTATTAATCAAAGTATAACCTTGATTGAGAGCACAATTTTTGTAACAGAAATACGACACTACCGAACAATTTGTAAAAACGCATTATAATTTCTAAGTACGTATAAGGTATGGTAGTGTACTTTTTTAATGTAACCAACGTTTATGTCTTATTTCATGATCCAAAGAACTCCAGATTTTAAACATAGTAATTTATTGTATGCAACTGACGCCGTATCGGCAAACGAAAGTGTTTTAAAATCAATTTTGCCAACTCTGAGATATTTTAGTGTTTCATGCTATAAGCCGGAGCAATCTGTTATCAAATTATTTATAATTCATTTGTCATATTTATTGATTACCAAATTTGTATTAAAAACACAGTACCGAGTATTACTATCTTGTTATTTCATAGGATTTTGTAGAGTATATGTGTGTTAGCAAGTTTTATTCAACAGCCAACTAGCGCTCATCACGAGTGGACGAAGCGGCAACTTATATAGCGGCGGGAACCATTCGAACGATCCAGCTGTCCATGCTAATCACATGTATCATTTTAGAATTTAACTGTTTTAATTGTTTTAATAGAAACAATTTGGCGCCACCCGGGATTCGCAACCCCTATGAATTAACAGGTAGGTTGTACTGGTAATATTGACAACGCTACGGACTCCAGTAGTGACGTCGATTTATGTAACGACCGGTGTGAGGCAAACACACTACATTCACACTAATACACAAAATAAACAAGTGTGATAAATTTTAACAGGTACGACCCAGGTTTCTTCGTTACATATTGGCGACCAGCAACGTGAGGCTAGAAAGGATAACTAGCGGCGGTCATGAATAGACACGGTATGGTTACGAGGCGCAAAGGGAAGGAAGCATTAAACCAAGAAGGAAACCCAGAAGAAATGGAAGAAGTTGAGGAAGTAGAAGTTGAGGAAACGACTGGAGAACTGTCGGAAGAACATCCACAGGAGGACCAACTAGAAAATCCCAACCCACCTGAACCAGAAATAGAAGCAGAAGCCATGGCAAACAACCAACTGGAAAAACCAATCCAAGATAGTGAGAGAGAACAACGGGCTGGAGACCATGAAACAGCAAAGGAAGGTCCGAGCATGCAAGACCTGATGAATTTCATAGCAGAACTTTCAAGGGAAACAAATAAAAAATTAGAGTCAAACAAGGAAGACTTGAATAAAATATTAGAATCACTGCAAGAGGGAAGAAAGGAAGACAAGTAAGACTTGAATAAAAAACTAGAATCTTTACAAAAGGGAATGGAATTCCTGAATAACAAAATGGAGAGCAACCATGAAGACCTGAAGAGAAGTCAGGAGACATTGGAACAGAAGAGCGAAGAGCTGAAGAAACAGATCAAGAAGGATCTGGAAAGAGTAAATAAAAAGATGGAAAATAATCATGATATTCTCCAACGGAAAATCGAGGAAGAAAGTGAGAAAACCAAGGAGGAATGAAAGCAACAACTGGTCGAATGTCGAGAAGAGATCAGGCAAACGGTAACGGAGACCAACGAAACAGTGATACAAGTCCGTGAAGAATTGAATAATAAAATAAGCAATGTTGAGGAGGAAGGTAAATTGAGAGCGACGGAATTCTACCAAGTACTTACCGAGGGATGCCAGAAGAACAAACAGGACGTGGTCAAGGAATTGGAGGAGAGGCACCAAGAACTACAAATAGATGTAAACAATCGGGTGGAGAAAGTATACACCGTCATAGATAAAATAGACGGACTGACCCGAGAAAACAGAGAGAAGATCCAGGAGATCAATATACGAGAGAAACAGATGCAGGAAGAATTAGATGCATTAAGAGAAAAACCATATAATCACACACAGTTCATAACCAGTGAAAACCGAGAAATAATCAATTTCCGTAGCTACCGGAGGAACCCGATAGAATTCCTCAAACGGGTAGAAGAGCTGATAGAGAAGAACAGAGAAACCAGGTGGTCCAGTGCCAGAAATAGAAATGACTGACAACAAAACAGAGTAAAACAAATCAAGAAGGTCAATAAAACACTGGAACACACCAGAAATGGAAATACCAAATAAAAAGGCAAAAATAATATTAATGAGAGAGGCACAAATAACTTCTCTGATTAATCGACAAACTAATCAAATGATGGAGGTAGAAATAAATACCACGGAACATATGGTATTAGAGGAATTATGGTACAAGACGAAGGAGACCTATGTTGCAAGGAAGAAAACAGTTCTACATGCCAGAGTTATCCGAACCATAAGGGCAGAGGAACTGATGGACCATGGGTAAACTAAGTGAAGATACCACACACCAAGAAAAGGGACGGATCTTCGAATTACTGACCAAGCAACCCAATGGAATAGAAGGAGATATTAAAATTAAATAAAGTTACTAGACAATCACCAAAACAAGAGGGTACAAGAAACGACTAAGACGAATTAAATGAGAAAAAATAAACTAAAATATAATAAATAAATTTAATAATATCATCCAGAATAAGTGTGACTATCAAACACTTGAAGGAGAAGAGGTGCAGAATAACGAAGTGTCGAACAAAAGAGAAGGCAATAATAAAGGAAAGAAAAGGAGAAGTCAACTTACAAAAATAAATAACAAGGTCCGGTATAAAGCAATATGAATAGAACAATTATGTATATCATAATAACCGTATATCATCACAAAAGATAATGGTAATAATACTTACCAGATCAGTAATATCAATACAAGAAAAATCAAGAGAGTTTACAACCAAACTTCGATAAAAAAGTTTTACGAAGAAGAATAAAACCATTGTGAAATGAAAAACATTGCAAAATTCCAAAAAAGATTGTAAGAGCAGCTTACTACCTTATTTAGATGATATATGCGGAATAATAAAAAATAATTAATATAAATGAATAATAAAGTAACAAACAAAGGAAACAGTTACACAAATTCCTTTCAATTTAATAAAAGATTGAGATATGAAGTATGAAGTAAAAAGTGAGATAATGAGGAATAAGTTACGCACATTCGTATATAATAAAAATGTAAGAATCACAAACTTACTATTATGATTAAACAAAAAATAACTGAAAAGGAATACGGTACAAACATTCCTTTAATTTCTTGGATTTCGTTGTCCATGACGTGTCCGTTACTTAACTAAATATCACTATAATATTGACGACTCGGAACACAAAGTTTTTTATAAGTAAAAACGTAAAGTTTTACCTTACAGCCTAAACCGGCTTTCACCTATAGAAGGCTTCATCAGAGGCTGTCGTTAGTAGCGCTGCTCGTCTTGTTGTTGGCGACGAGAAAGTGTTTCGAAAGATTGAAGCTGTGTGTGTGTGGTGAGATGTGTTCGAATAATGCGTGCGATTTGAATTGTGTCTGTTCGTTTAGGATGTCGTTTTTATTTGTTTTTGTGTGTTTGTATATTTCTAATTGTTCTAGAGTGTCTAGTTTTCGGCCTTTTGTGTGTACGTGTAGTATGTTCATGTTATTGTCGATGTTTTTATATGTGTGGTTTGCTTCAATGAGGTGGTTTGCGAAGGTAGATTCTGTAGTGGTGTGGAGTGCTTTTGTGTGTTCAATGTATCTCTGTTTGAAGCTACGTCCTGTCTGGCCTATGTAGAATTTACTGCAATTTGAACAATTTAGTTTATATACACCGGGTAGATCGAATTTGTTTTGTGCTTTGGGCATGCGTTTTGATAGTGTGTGTTCTGTTTTGTTAGTAGTTTTGTAAGCGATTCTGTATCCTGCTTTTTTGAATTTGTGGGCAATTTTTTCTGTTTGTTTGTTGATGTATGTTAGTGTTATGAATTTGTTGTTTTCTGTCTTTGTCTGTTGTTTGTTTTGTGTTTTGTGTAGGAGTTTACTAACTATTGTTCTGTCATAACCGTTAGATTCTGCTAGATATTTTATCGTGTTTAGTTCGTCTTTGTAGTCTATTTCATCTAAGGGGATGTTGTTAAGTCTATGTATCATGGTTCTAAAAGCAGCTAGTTTGTGTTGTATTGGGTGATTGGAGGTGTTGTGTATTAGTGTGTCAGTTGTAGTTGGTTTTCTGTATATACTGAATTTGTGCCTGTGTTCTAGTTTTGTGATGGAGAGGTCTAAGAAGTTTATGGTATTGTTGTGTTCGTATTCGGCAGTGAAGGTTATGTTTTTATGTATTTTGTTTATGTGCGTTAGTAACTGTTCACATTGTCTTTTGTTTCCCCTGTATAGTATTAGAATGTCATCAACGTATCTGTGCCAATATAGTATTTTATGTGAGTGTCTGTCATTGTTTGTGAGTATTTTTGTTTTTTCTAAGTGTTGGAGGAAGACTTCTGCTAGAATGCTGGATATGGGGGAGCCCATGGGTAGGCCGTCGTTCTGTGTGTAGTATTTATTGTTATAAGTAAAGTAGTTTTGTTTTGTGATAATGTTCAGAGTTTCTGTTATTTCATTGATAAGTTCGTCTGGTGTGTTGTTCTGTTTGAGTTTGTTTTGTAGGATGGTGATTGTTTCAGAGATGGGGATGTTTGTGTACAGGTTTTTAATGTCAAAGGAGGCTAATGTGGCGTTATGGGGGATGTGTATGTCTTTTAATTTTGTTACTAGGTCAGTGTTGTTTTTTACTGCAATGTTGTTGTCCATTTGTGTGTGTTGTCTAATAATTTTGTCTAGATATTTTGCCAGTTTGTGTGCAGGGGCATTACGGTAGTTGATAATGGGGCGGATCGGAATGTCTTCTTTATGGATTTTGGGAAGCGCTTGGAGTGTAGGTGCTGATGGTCGGATTTGTTTCATGTAGGGCTTTTGTTTATGTGTCATAATGTGTTTGGCTTTGTTGACTATTTGTTTTACTGAGTTTTGGTATCTGTCGGTGGGGTCGTGTTTTAGTTCTGTGATGTTGTTCTGTTCTATGAAGTCTTGTACTTTTTTGTGTAGGTTGTCTGTGGGGATAATTACAGTCGTGTTGCCTTTGTCAGCTTTTACAAATGTGATGTTGTGTTTGTGTGCCTTTTCCCTCAGTTTGATGGCTGTGTGTATTTATGAGTTGTGGTTGTTGTTGTCTGGTGTCTTATGTACTCCTATTGTGTTGTTTATATTATGTCTTAATGTGTCTTGATGTTCTGGTGCTGTGTTTTGTATATTTGTTTCTGTGTCAATTATGAGCTTTGTTAGTGTTTGGTTGTTATGTTTGTAATGTATGTTATGTTTTAGGCCTTTATCAAGGAGTGTTTGTTCGTTTTTTGTGAGTGTGACGTTCGTGAGGTTTACTGTACGTAACAAACACTCCTTGATAAAGGCCTAAAACATAACATACATTACAAACATAACAACCAAACACCAACAAAGCTCATAATTGACACAGAAACAAATATACAAAACACAGCACCAGAACATCAAGACACATTAAGACATAATATAAACAACACAATAGGAGTACATAAGACACCAGACAACAACAACCACAACTCAGAAATACACACAGCCATCAAACTGAGGGAAAAGGCACACAAACACAACATCACATTTGTAAAAGCTGACAAAGGCAACACGACTGTAATTATCCCCACAGACAACCTACACAAAAAAGTACAAGACTTCATAGAACAGAACAACATCACAGAACTAAAACACGACCCCACCGACAGATACCAAAACTCAGTAAAACAAATAGTCAACAAAGCCAAACACATTATGACACATAAACAAAAGCCCTACATGAAACAAATCCGACCATCAGCACCTACACTCCAAGCGCTTCCCAAAATCCATAAAGAAGACATTCCGATCCGCCCCATTATCAACTACCGTAATGCCCCTGCACACAAACTGGCAAAATATCTAGACAAAATTATTAGACAACACACACAAATGGACAACAACATTGCAGTAAAAAACAACACTGACCTAGTAACAAAATTAAAAGACATACACATCCCCCATAACGCCACATTAGCCTCCTTTGACATTAAAAACCTGTACACAAACATCCCCATCTCTGAAACAATCACCATCCTACAAAACAAACTCAAACAGAACAACACACCAGACGAACTTATCAATGAAATAACAGAAACTCTGAACATTATCACAAAACAAAACTACTTTACTTATAACAATAAATACTACACACAGAACGACGGCCTACCCATGGGCTCCCCCATATCCAGCATTCTAGCAGAAGTCTTCCTCCAACACTTAGAAAAAACAAAAATACTCACAAACAATGACAGACACTCACATAAAATACTATATTGGCACAGATACGTTGATGACATTCTAATACTATACAGGGGAAACAAAAGACAATGTGAACAGTTACTAACGCACATAAACAAAATACATAAAAACATAACCTTCACTGCCGAATACGAACACAACAATACCATAAACTTCTTAGACCTCTCCATCACAAAACTAGAACACAGGCACAAATTCAGTATATACAGAAAACCAACTACAACTGACACACTAATACACAACACCTCCAATCACCCAATACAACACAAACTAGCTGCTTTTAGAACCATGATACATAGACTTAACAACATCCCCTTAGATGAAATAGACTACAAAGACGAACTAAACACGATAAAATATCTAGCAGAATCTAACGGTTATGACAGAACAATAGTCAGTAAACTCCTACACAAAACACAAAACAAACAACAGACAAAGACAGAAAACAACAAATTCATAACACTAACATACATCAACAAACAAACAGAAAAAATTGCCCACAAATTCAAAAAAGCAGGATACAGAATCGCTTACAAAACTACTAACAAAACAGAACACACACTATCAAAACGCATGCCCAAAGCACAAAACAAATTCGATCTACCCGGTGTATATAAACTAAATTGTTCAAATTGGAGTAAATTCTACATAGGCCAGACAGGACGTAGCTTCAAACAGAGATACATTGAACACACAAAAGCACTCCACACCACTACAGAATCTACCTTCGCAAACCACCTCATTGAAGCAAACCACACATATAAAAACATCGACAATAACATGAACATACTACACGTACACACAAAAGGCCGAAAACTAGACACTCTAGAACAATTAGAAATATACAAACACACAAAAACAAATAAAAACGACATCCTAAACGAACAGACACAATTCAAATCGCACGCATTATTCGAACACATCTCACCACACACACACAGCTTCAATCTTTCGAAACACTTTCTCGTCGCCAACAACAAGACGAGCAGCGCTACTAACGACAGCCTCTGATGAAGCCTTCTATAGGTGAAAGCCGGTTTAGGCTATAAGGTAAAACTTTACGTTTTTACTTATAAAAAACTTTGTGTTCCGAGTCGTCAATATTATAGTGACATTCCTTTAAGGTAAGACAATTAACTTACCAAAGAATTATCAAAAATGATATTTCATACAAAATGAAATAAACCAAAAAATAAAATCAAGCTCAAATTACTGAGATAATACTTGAAATTATACTGAATCAAAAGTATTCTAAGAAGAAAAAAAAAAAAAAAATTTTAACTGGTACAAGGAGAGAGGGAGATTATGTATAAAACAAATATACAGATATGGCTAAAGCAGAATTCTGCTAAATGACTAAGAAAAAAAAAAATAAAAAAATGTCTAAGACAATTAAAATGATCACAACGAGCATTGAAACAAAATAATGAAAAGTTAGATATGATGAAATTAATATATGAATAAATATAAAAACAACCAAGTGTATGAGTAGATGACAGTGTATAGTTAAGGTATAGCGGAAGGAAGAGTGAGTAAAAAGCCAAAGTGATCTAAAAACAAACCACAAGGTGGACAATCCCAAAGTATATTATTATTGTATTATTATTATTAAGTCACAAGTTGACAAAGAAGGTATTTTAGATTGACTGTTGAAAAGTCCAGCAATCCAAATAAACTGAGCAGAGATGATGTGCCTCTGGTATCAGAAAAATGAGTAGTAATGGGAGAAACCAGCTACTATATAAAAGTTAGGAAAAAATTTGTGTATGAGGGAAAATGCACCAATGGAAATGAATAAAAACAGATCCAAATAAAATGGAATGAATTAAGTAAGAAGAGAAATGAAGAATGGAGAACCAAACAAGAAAGAAAAGGAAAAAGGTTATCTATAACTGATAATTTCATAACAAACTATGCTAGTGTTTTATTAAAATGATCAATTTTAGAGGAGAGGCATTATGTTACGATACAATTAAGCCAAATCCCGTACCAGTGATAAAAAAGATAATTCTTGATATAAAAATACTTCATATAAAATAAAATGTTTAAAAAATGTATAAAATATAAATATTATGACACGACGTACGACGATATTACCCAACCCAAGTGATTGAGCCAACAACATAAACATAAAGAAGGGAACCACGTGACATACTCAAGAAAAAATGTGACAGACCAAACAATTAGGAAGAGAACAGATCCCTACAATTAAACAGAATTTTAAACCAGAAGAGAAGAGGAGAACCGAACCAAGATGAAGACAGAAGATGAAGACTACGAAGAAGAGGAAGAATGAAGAGGAGACAGGTTAAACCCAAGGGGAAACTAACACACATATAAAGGAGAAAAATAGTATACTCAAGGATAGAATACGGTCAATAAACCCCAAATAATTATTTATTGTTGAAACAAATATTATTGTTATAATTGAATTAACCTATGTACCCATTTTAAAGACAATACGATTGTAAAGTAAAGTAATGTAGAAAAAGTACACTAACACAGTCAGAAAGGTTAGATTTAACAAAAAACAACTAACCTCATATTATTAATAATAAATATTATGCTAGAAAGAAATAGTGAGAAATGATAGGAGAAAGTATCGGGATTACCCATTAAATAACACTCAATACAAACAGTGAACCAAAGTGAAGTGCTTTAGTGAAGTGTAAGTACCCTAAAAATAGTGAAAGTGTGTGTTGAAGCATTAAAAATGTAATGATAGATAAGAAAACACTTTATAAACATTGATGAACAATCAATGATTGGAGTGACATTGTACCCATTAATATAACTAGAAATAATTAGAAATAGTATTCCAAATAAAATATAAAAGAAGCATGTAATGTTATCCAGGGAGAAAACCCAGACAAAAGTAATTTCTGTTAACATGGTATAGTAGAATAGAAATACAGTTTTGTTGTTAAAATTAAGACTACAAAGAATAAAACACCCCATGTTGAAAGGGGAATTAACTTTCATAATTTTACGAGAAGTGACAATGTTTATCACTCTAGATTGTAACAAAAGAAGGAAATCAATATTAGAACTAATAATAACTAGTGACTTGTAAAGAATAGTTTGGTTCAATGTTAAAATATCGGTATGGAGAACCATACATGGCTTCCATATTCTAAGATTTATATTTAAAATCATTTTCAGCCAAACAGCCAGGCTGTGTCTTACCTGCCTTTTTATTGCTGTATTAAATGAAAAATATTATATTACATTAAAATGAAAAAATTATAATTTTATTGCCTAGCAACAAAATTATTTTATTTTTAACAATTACCATTGTTTCAAAAAGTTTAAATAAATTTTCAAGTACTTTACTCTTGTTAAAACGTAAAAGGTTGCAGGTAAACTACCCCTTCCCCTTAACCGATCTTCACCAAAATCGAAAGTCATTGAGACCTCTACAATTCAGGGACGTATGCAAAAAATTATTTGATTCTGTTTGAATTTGCGGCTGTTATCGTTTGCCATAGAAAATACGCTTGATAAAAAAACGTTGCAGGTAAACTACCCCTTCCCCTTAACCGATCTTCACCAAAAACAATAGGTCTTGAGTACTCTACAAATCAGGGCTGTATGCAAAACATTATTTGATTCTGTTTGAATTTGCGGCTGTTATCGTTTGCCATAGAAAATACCCTTGTTAAAAAAACGTTGCAGGTAAACTACCCCTTTCCCTCAACCGATCTTCACCAAAAACAATAGGTCTTGAGAACTCTACAATTTAGGGCTGTATGCAAATAATCTTTTGATTCTGTTTGAATTTGTGGCTGTTATCGTTTGCCATAAGAAATACCCTTGTTAAAACATAAAACGTTACAGGTAAACTACCCCTTTCCCTTAACCGATCTTCACCAAAAACAATAGGTCTTGAGTACTCTACAAATCAGGGCTGTATGCAAAACATTATTTGATTCTGTTTGAATTTGCGGCTGTTATCGTTTGCCATAGAAAATACCCTTGTTAAAAAAACGTTGCAGGTAAACTACCCCTTTCCCTCTACCGAACTTCACCAAAAACAATAGGTCTTGAGAACTCTACAATTTAGGGCTGTATGCAAATAATCTTTTGATTCTGTTTGAATTTGCGGCTGTTATCGTTTGCCATAGGAAATACCCTTGTTAAAACATAAAACGTTACAGGTAAACTACCCCTTTCCCTTAACCGATCTTCACCAAAATCAACAGATCTTGAGAACTCTACAATTCAGGGCTGTATGCGAAACATTATTTGATTCTGTTTGAATTTGCGGCTGTTATCGTTTGCCAAACAAACAAAATTACCCTTGCTAAAAAAAAACCGTTGCAGGTAAACTACCCCTTTCCCTCAACCGATCTTCACCAAAAACAATAGGTCGCGAGTACTCTGCAAATCAGGGCTGCATGCAAAAACTTATTTGATTCTGTTTGAATTTGCGGCAGTTATCGTTTGCCATAGAAAAAAAATCTACAGACACACAGACAGACAGACACACACACAGACACTTTTCGGAAAACGACTTTTTTTCATGTTTTGAGTGTAGTAGAATCAGAATCTGCAATAATCTCGAACACGATTTTTTTTGCCATCACCATACTTCCATTCCTTAAGGAATATGGAAGTAAAAGGAGATATGGCTGAAGAGAACCTACAGTCCATACACCTAATTATTATATTTTAAAATATGTGTAATGAAAAGTATGTTGAATAGTAGTTAAAACACGAACAAATATGATAACTAAGTGAAGCCCATCAGGCTGAATTCAAGATGTAAGTTAAAAGAGATACACCAAAAAACAATCATGGCCAATCTTAGCTATGAAAACATCTAACTGTCAGAAACATTCAAATGTAAATTGTATCTATTTCACAAGAAATCTTGCTAGTCTAGGACCAGTAAATGGCCAGTAATTATATGTCAGTCATTTTGAAACAAAAATGTTATTGTAATAGTTTAATTTCAGAAAGATATGTAATTTATCAAATGTCAAATATTTGGACTAAAGTTAATGTATAACAGAATATGGCCTTATGAGGTATCATTGTAAACTTTGAAAGGAAAGAAAGATAATAGTGATATCATTTATTACCCCAAAGGAACTATAAAGGAATAAAACCATTAGGAAAATACTTAATAAATTTGAATAAAAATTCAAATATTTTAACAATGTCTTGGAAGGAGTAGTTAACCAATCACAGGATTGAGGTTACTATGACAAAGAGCGTTTGAGGGCTTATTTTCCGTTAAATATTAGAGACTCGAAAAACCGACGCGTGGGTAAGCGGCACGCAAAATTGGAATGATTGAAATTTTTATTTAAATAGTTACAAGAAGTTTCGAAAGTGAACCAAGATGACCAAAGACGAATAGATGTCGATCTACAAAGAATTAACGATGTCCAGGAACCAAATTAAATAAATTAATTAGAAAGAAACCCAAGACCAGATTGAAAAAGATGTTAGAAGTTTAAACCCAGCCCAAAATTGAACATCCACTAACCCGATGACTACACTTCAACGTTATATAAACTGATAAGTATCGAATAAATTCCTTAATCCCAAAAACCAAAATTACTTAAATTATTTTCCAAATGATAAAATTTCTCACTATTGAACAAGTATTATTTTCTTTCAAAGGTGTTAATGCATAATTTACTTACTAAAAAACATTTTATTAATCAAAGTATAACCTTGATAGAGAGCACAATTTTTGTAACAGAAATACGACACTACCGAACAATTTGTAAAAACGCATTATAATTTCTAAGTACGTATAAGGTATGGTAGTGTACTTTTTTAATGTAACCAACGTTTATGTCTTATTTCATGATCCAAAGAACTCCAGATTTTAAACATAGTAATTTATTGTATGCAACTGACGCCGTATCGGCAAACGAAAGTGTTTTAAAATCAATTTTGCCAACTCTGAGATATTTTAGTATTTCATGCTATAAGCCGGAGCAATCTGTTATCAAATTATTTATAATTCATTTGTCATATTTATTGATTACCAAATTTGTATTAAAAACACAGTACCGAGTATTACTATCTTGTTATTTCATAGGATTTTGTAGAGTATATGTGTGTTAGCAAGTTTTATTCAACAGCCAACTAGCGCTCATCACGAGTGGACGAAGCTGCAACTTATATAGCGGCGGGAACCATTCGAACGATCCAGCTGTCCATGCTAATCACACGTATCATTTTAGAATTTAACTGTTTTAATTGTTTTAATAGAAACAATTTGGCGCCACCCGGGATTCGCAACCCCTATGAATTAACAGGTAGGTTGTACTGGTAATATTGACAACGCTACGGACTCCAGTAGTGACGTCGATTTATGTAACGACCGGTGTGAGGCAAACACACTACATTCACACTAATACACAAAATAAACAAGTGTGATAAATTTTAACAGGTACGACCCAGGTTTCTTCGTTACATATTGGCGACCAGCAACGTGAGGCTAGAAAGGATAACTAGCGGCGGTCATGAATAGACACGGTATGGTTACGAGGCGCAAAGGGAAGGAAGCATTAAACCAAGAAGGAAACCCAGAAGAAATGGAAGAAGTTGAGGAAGTAGAAGTTGAGGAAACGACTGGAGAACTGTCGGAAGAACATCCACAGGAGGACCAACTAGAAAATCCCAACCCACCTGAACCAGAAATAGAAGCAGAAGCCATGGCAAATAACCAACTGGAAAAACCAATCCAAGATAGTGAGAGAGAACAACGGGCTGGAGACCATGAAACAGCAAAGGAAGGTCCGAGCATGCAAGACCTGATGAATTTCATAGCAGAACTTTCAAGGGAAACAAATAAAAAATTAGAGTCAAACAAGGAAGACTTGAATAAAATATTAGAATCACTGCAAGAGGGAAGAAAGGAAGACAAGGAAGACTTGAATAAAAAACTAGAATCTTTACAAAAGGGAATGGAATTCCTGAATAACAAAATGGAGAGCAACCATGAAGACCTGAAGAGAAGTCAGGAGACATTGGAACAGAAGAGCGAAGAGCTGAAGAAACAGATCAAGAAGGATCTGGAAAGAGTAAATAAAAAGATGGAAAATAATCATGATATTCTCCAACGGAAAATCGAGGAAGAAAGTGAGAAAACCAAGGAGGAATGAAAGCAACAACTGGTCGAATGTCGAGAAGAGATCAGGCAAACGGTAACGGAGACCAACGAAACAGTGATACAAGTCCGTGAAGAATTGAATAATAAAATAAGCAATGTTGAGGAGGAAGGTAAATTGAGAGCGACGGAATTCTACCAAGTACTTACCGAGGGATGCCAGAAGAACAAAGAGGACGTGGCCAAGGAATTGGAGGAGAGGCACCAAGAACTACAAATAGATGTAAACAATCGGGTGGAGAAAGTATACACCGTCATAGATAAAATAGACGGACTGACCCGAGAAAACAGAGAGAAGATCCAGGAGATCAATATACGAGAGAAACAGATGCAGGAAGAATTAGATGCATTAAGAGAAAAACCATATAATCACACACAGTTCATAACCAGTGAAAACCGAGAAATAATCAATTTCCGTAGCTACCGGAGGAACCCGATAGAATTCCTCAAACGGGTAGAAGAGCTGATAGAGAAGAACAGAGAAACCAGGTGGTCCAGTGCCAGAAATAGAAATGACTGACAACAAAACAGAGTAAAACAAATCAAGAAGGTCAATAAAACACTGGAACACACCAGAAATGGAAATACCAAATAAAAAGGCAAAAATAATATTAATGAGAGAGGCACAAATAACTTCTCTGATTAATCGACAAACTAATCAAATGATGGAGGTAGAAATAAATACCACGGAACATATGGTATTAGAGGAATTATGGTACAAGACGAAGGAGACCTATGTTGCAAGGAAGAAAACAGTTCTACATGCCAGAGTTATCCGAACCATAAGGGCAGAGGAACTGATGGACCATGGGTAAACTAAGTGAAGATACCACACACCAAGAAAAGGGACGGATCTTCGAATTACTGACCAAGCAACCCAATGGAATAGAAGGAGATATTAAAATTAAATAAAGTTACTAGACAATCACCAAAACAAGAGGGTACAAGAAACGACTAAGACTAATTAAATGAGAAAAAATAAACTAAAATATAATAAATAAATTTAATAATATCATCCAGAATAAGTGTGACTATCAAACACTTGAAGGAGAAGAGGTGCAGAATAACGAAGTGTCGAACAAAAGAGAAGGCAATAATAAAGGAAAGAAAAGGAGAAGTCAACTTACAAAAATAAATAACAAGGTCCGGTATAAAGCAATATGAATAGAACAATTATGTATATCATAATAACCGTATATCATCACAAAAGATAATGGTAATAATACTTACCAGATCAGTAATATCAATACAAGAAAAATCAAGAGAGTTTACAACCAAACTTCGATAAAAAAGTTTTACGAAGAAGAATAAAACCATTGTGAAATGAAAAACATTGCAAAATTCCAAAAAAGATTGTAAGAGCAGCTTACTACCTTATTTAGATGATATATGCGGAATAATAAAAAATAATTAATATAAATGAATAATAAAGTAACAAACAAAGGAAACAGTTACACAAATTCCTTTCAATTTAATAAAAGATTGAGATATGAAGTATGAAGTAAAAAGTGAGATAATGTGGAATAAGTTACACACATTCATATATAATAAAAATGTAAGAATCACAAACTTACTATTATGATTAAACAAAAAATAACTGAAAAGGAATACGGTACAAACATTCCTTTAAGGTAAGACAATTAACTTACCAAAGAATTATCAAAAATGATATTTCATACAAAATGAAATAAACCAAAAAATAAAATCAAGCTCAAATTACTGAGATAATACTTGAAATTATACTGAATCAAAAGTATTCTAAGAAGAAAAAAAAAAAAAATTTTAACTGGTACAAGGAGAGAGGGAGATTATGTATAAAACAAATATACAGATATGGCTAAAGCAGAATTCTGCTAAATGACTAAGAAAAAAAAAATAAAAAAATGTCTAAGACAATTAAAATGATCACAACGAGCATTGAAACAAAATAATGAAAAGTTAGATATGATGAAATTAATATATGAATAAATATAAAAACAACCAAGTGTATGAGTAGATGATAGTGTATAGTTAAGGTATAGCGGAAGGAAGAATGAGTAAAAAGCCAAAGTGATCTAAAAACAAACCACAAGGTGGACAATCCCAAAGTATATTATTATTGTATTATTATTATTAAGTCACAAGTTGACAAAGAAGGTATTTTAGATTGACTGTTGAAAAGTCCAGCAATCCAAATAAACTGAGCAGAGATGATGTGCCTCTGGTATCAGAAAAATGAGTAGTAATGGGAGAAACCAGCTACTATATAAAAGTTAGGAAAAAATTTGTGTATGAGGGAAAATGCACCAATGGAAATGAATAAAAACAGATCCAAATAAAATGGAATGAATTAAGTAAGAAGAGAAATGAAGAATGGAGAACCAAACAAGAAAGAAAAGGAAAAAGGTTATCTATAACTGATAATTTCATAACAAACTATGCTAGTGTTTTATTAAAATGATCAATTTTAGAGGAGAGGCATTATGTTACGATACAATTAAGCCAAATCCCGTACCAGTGATAAAAAAGATAATTCTTGATATAAAAATACTTCATATAAAATAAAATGTTTAAAAAATGTATAAAATATAAATATTATGACACGACGTACGACGATATTACCCAACCCAAGTGATTGAGCCAACAACATAAACATAAAGAAGGGAACCACGTGACATACTCAAGAAAAAATGTGACAGACTAAACAATTAGGAAGAGAACAGATCCCTACAATTAAACAGAATTTTAAACCAGAAGAGAAGAGGAGTACCGAACCAAGATGAAGACTATTGAAGATGAAGACTACGAAGAAGAGGAAGAATGAAGAGGAGACAGGTTAAACCCAAGGGGAAACTAACACACATATAAAGGAGAAAAATAGTATACTCAAGGATAGAATACGGTCAATAAACCCCAAATAATTATTTATTGTTGAAACAAATATTATTGTTATAATTGAATTAACCTATGTACCCATTTTAAAGACAATACGATTGTAAAGTAAAGTAATGTAGAAAAAGTACACTAACACAGTCAGAAAGGTTAGATTTAACAAAAAACAACTAACCTCATATTATTAATAATAAATATTATGCTAGAAAGAAATAGTGAGAAATGATAGGAGAAAGTATAGGGATTACCCATTAAATAACACTCAATACAAACAGTGAACCAAAGTGAAGTGCTTTAGTGAAGTGTAAGTACCCTAAAAATAGTGAAAGTGTGTGTTGAAGCATTAAAAATGTAATGATAGATAAGAAAACACTTTATAAACATTGATGAACAATCAATGATTGGAGTGACATTGTACCCATTAATATAACTAGAAATAATTAGAAATAGTATTCCAAATAAAATATAAAAGAAGCATGTAATGTTATCCAGGGAGAAAGCCCAGACAAAAGTAATTTGTGTTAACATGGTATAGTAGAATAGAAATAAAGTTTTGTTGTTAAAATTAAGACTACAAAGAATAAAACACCCCATGTTGAAAGGGGAATTAACTTTCATAATTTTACGAGAAGTGACAATGCTCTAGATTGTAACAAAAGAAGGAAATCAATATTAGAACTAATAATAACTAGTGACTTGTAAAGAATAGTTTGGTTCAATGTTAAAAAGGAGATATGGCTGAAGAGAACCTACAGTCCATACACCTAATTATTATATTTTAAAATATGTGTAATGAAAAGTATGTTGAATAGTAGTTTAAACACGAACAAATATGATAACTAAGTGAAGCCCATCAGGCTGAATTCAAGATGTAAGTTAAAAGAGATACACCAAAAAACAATCATGGCCAATCTTAGCTATGAAAACATCTAACTGTCAGAAACATTCAAATGTAAATTGTATCTATTTCACAAGAAATCTTGCTAGTCTAGGACCAGTAAATGGCCAGTAATTATATGTCAGTCATTTTGAAACAAAAATGTTATTGTAATAGTTTAATTTCAGAAAGATATGTAATTTATCAAATGTCAAATATTTGGACTAAAATTAATGTATAACAGAATATGACCTTATGAGGTATCATTGTAAACTTTGAAAGGAAAGAAAGATAATAGTGATATCATTTATTACCCCAAAGGAACTATAAAGGAATAAAACCATTAGGAAAATACTTAATAAATTTGAATAAAAATTCAAATATTTTAACAATGTCTTGGAAGGAGTAGTTAACCAATCACAGGATTGAGGTTACTATGACAACGAGCGTTTGAGGGCTTATTTTCCGTTAAATATTAGAGACTCTATATAAAAACACACTTATTTATACGTTTATTTAACTTGTTCGTACTTACCGTTTCCCTAAGGGTCCCCCCAGAGTTCTCCTATAAGCGAGATCAGAAACAGTGTGAGGTTACGAAATAAGTATGAATACACATTTTGAATGAAGAGAATTTAACTTTTCCTTTAATTTTGACTCATTTACAATTTCTTTATACACTTTACTGCATCTGATGTAATTTTTGTGGAAACCTATTGCTTGGTTACATGATCAGCGTACGATAATCGTACTTAATCTAATATATACTACAGCTTACCTTAATTTTTTACATACACACACTCAAAACTGCCCAGCCTGCATATTTTGTACACTCACTCAAACACACCCCTTAACATTTTATAACAAAATCCCCAGCCCCTACACTTGAACCGCCGGCCACGTGTTCGCGCGCGCACTCATCGTTTCTGTAAATTACTGGTTGGTTACTGTCTGAAATATCAAATTGTCTCTTCTACTTCTGCAACTCGACCGCGGTCACATGAAAATTTATTGTTGTTACACCCTTTTACTGGAAAATTAAGAAAAAACTTGGTAGGGAGCCTACTGAGCTCCGTGCCGGCCGGCACCTATGGCATAACTGGGGCAATGTGCTTTGTTGAGCGGGAGGAAGCGGCGGTTCACTGCCACCAGGTTTTAGTCGCCGTTCATGCTTAATTTGTTGTTGCGTATTCCTTCTATACATGGCACATGGTCGTTATTTTTGTGGTCACCGGGGACGATATTTGCCTAGGCTACACTGATGTCACTAGTAGTAGGCGTGGCTTAACGACATTTCCTGTAGTTGGCTGGTTGCTGCTACACACTGTTCGTTCCATCGCCATGTTTTACAGCTTCGTCGGATTTTTCATGGCGTCACTAACAGCGCCCCATCCTGATTGTTACGTGCGGGCGTGATCACAAATATGCACATTTCTGAGAAATTCGGGGAGGCGCGAATTCCTTACAGAGTTACTCAACACAAAATGCGTCTCTGCTTTGTTACACCACTGTTTCTCAACACGGGTTCTGTTGTAATGGAAATAACGTTCGCCGGGAAATAAAATTTCACAATAAATTTATAAAATCCCACACAAAATGAAATAAATAAAAAATGCCAATACCCCATACTGTAATGAATAAAATAACCCAATTTTGGACACGTTACAACTCGAAAAACCGACGCGTGGGTAAGGGGCACGTAAAATTGGAATGATTGAAATTTTTATTTAAATAGTTACAAGAAGTTTCGAAATTGAACCAAGATGACCAAAGACGAATAGATGTCGATCTACAAAGAATTAACGATGTCCAGGAACCAAATTAAATAAATTAATTAGAAAGAAACCCAAGACCAGATTGAAAAAGATGTTAGAAGTTTAAACCCAGCCCAAAATTGAAGAATATCCACTAACCCGATGACTACACTTCAACGTTATATGAACTGATAAGTATCGAATAAATTCCTTAATCCCAAAAACCCAAATTACTTAAATAATTATTTTCCAAATGATAAAATTTCTCACTATTGAACAAGTATTATTTTCTTTCAAAGGTGTTAATGCATAATTTACTTACTAAAAAACATTTTATTAATCAAAGTATAACCTTGATTGAGAGCACAATTTTTGTAACAGAAATACGACACTACCGAACAATTTGTAAAAACACATAATTTCTAAGTACGTATAAGGTATGGTAGTGTACTTTTTTAATGTAACCAACGTTTATGTCTTATTTCATGATCCAAAGAACTCCAGATTTTAAACATAGTAATTTATTGTATGCAACTGACGCCGTATCGGCAAACGAAAGTGTTTTAAAATCAGTTTTGCCAACTCTGAGATATTTTAGTGTTTCATGCTATAAGCCGGAGCAATCTGTTATCAAATTATTTATAATTCATTTGTCATATTTATTGATTACCAAATTTGTATTAAAAACACAGTACCGAGTATTACTATCTTGTTATTTCATAGGATTTTGTAGAGTATATGTGTGTTAGCAAGTTTTATTCAACAGCCAACTAGCGCTCATCACGAGTGGACGAAGCGGCAACTTATATAGCGGCGGGAACTATTCGAACGATCCAACTGTCCATGCTAATCACACGTATCATTTTAGAATTTAACTGTTTTAATTGTTTTAATAGAAACAATTTGGCGCCACCCGGGATTCGCAACCCCTATGAATTAACAGGTAGGTTGTACTGGTAATATTGACAACGCTACGGACTCCAGTAGTGACGTCGATTTATGTAACGACCGGTGTGAGGCAAACACACTACATTCACACTAATACACAAAACAAACAAGTGTGATAAATTTTAACAGGTACGACCCAGGTTTCTTCGTTACAATATATATATATATATATATATATATATATATATATATATATATTTATTGTAGAGGGACCTTATTCGTCCTCTAAAAGTCCCACTGTCGTTGGTGTCAATTCTGTAAAGATTCTCGCTTAGTGGTGAAGATCGCGAATGCGCTAATAAACCTCTTAAAACAATTGAAAGTTTTGCTCAGTGTTGTTTTGTGCCGCGACTAGTAAAAAGAAAAAACATCTCGGAGAGAGTTAATTATTTTATTTTACGTCTCCTGTTTTCGCCAGGACTGTTTCGGCTATCATAGTGAGCTGTCAATTGTGCATTCTCGCGCGCTTTTTGGAGCAATCGCCGTAACTGCGCTCTCTCTCCGAACGCTTTATACGCGAGGGAGCCGGTCAGTTCCTTTCCGTACATCAACCGATTAACATCTGAACGCTGGTGATGAATAGATTTTCTTCTGTACTACTATTTTCTGCCATGGGCAAATAATTTTATAAAGGACCTCTGGGTTCCTGCACCAGTCTGGGACTTGAGATAGAAGGATGGCAACAACCACACCCGTCGCCATCAGCCTGAGCATTGCTGATTAAGCTTCGCTATTTCGTCGCCGGCATTAGACATGGGACCCGCCAGCTAAGAAAGCATGACTCTCCTGGTTTCCTGAAACAGCAACTCACTACCACTGGGACCGGAGCCGACCATCTGCCTCAGCACGTGATAACAGCTTTAAACCAGGTGATACCGTTTCAATTACGTAAAGTCGACACCGCAACACGTTCTGTCACACCTATAGAGTGAAATATAAAAAGATAATACAGTTACATTCCGTTTTGTGAACTAGAACTACCTTAGAAAGTTGTTGATCAAAACTGAACATGTTGGTTCGCTATGTGCATGCCCATAATTCAGTGGCACTGATCACTAAAATATTAATAAGTCAATGATTGTAAGTCAATAATTGTATGCCGGACTAGCAGGCATGCACAGTGGGATTGTTTCACTCTTTTGTTCTAATTCTTTTCCTTGTATTAACGCGATTAAATGTTTATCCAGAGTCATGCATGGTCACGCATGGTCAGCTCTTGCTGTCCGACATTTCTATCCGGAAGTCATTCTAAATTTGTAAATTCTCATGTTAACTTGCTGTCTTTCCGTTTTCATATTTTATTTAGATTCATTGAAGCTTTGATTTCTCAGTCTAATCGGGTGTGCATGCTTGCAATCTGAGCGAACTTGAGCTGTGCTTATGGTTTGTTAATTTTATAAAGATTATTGTAGATTGATATACACGAGTCATTAATATTAAAAGGAACTCATGAATGTACAAACACTAATTGTTAGTATACCTGTTGGGTTATTGTGAGATTATTGTTATTATGATTATTTGTCAGTAGGTATTGTAAAATTGATTTAGCAATGACTGATCATTACATAGAATGGTTGCTATACCTTTAGGGGTATGCTAACTATGGGAGCCTAAGATCAACTAAAAGGGGTTTTCTTAAAAGCCATGCTTGGCTTGGTGGTGATGGTCATGTGCCGCTCTAATTGAACTTGTTCAGGTTGCTGTGTGATCCTGAAGCAACAACCGAATGATTAATCATTGCTGGTCGCTCTCTTTCTTTCTTTCACTCAAGGGTGAATAACTGATTGTTTTGAAAACACTGTAATTGATTTGTTAATTGTAATACTTTGTGCTGTAACTTTCATGGTACAAATTAATATAATTAATTAATCTTACTCATTTTTTACACTTCTTACCTTTCCATCGGGTCCCAAGGTTCTTCACTCAAACTCATGGCCTATAAACTGATTTAGGGTACATGTTACTAAGAAATTCAACTCTCATTTCTTGTGAACTAACTCAAATTTTATTTAATATTCTGTTTAGTACTCTCCTTTTATGTATGACATAATGATATTACTTCTTTTTGAATAACATTCGGAATTGAAATCCGACAGGTTTTAATATTGAGGCATCTACCCCATTTAACAAAGACACTCAAAAATTGACCTTACTTCTCTTATTCCTAAAGTAAATACAGTAGGACCTCCGTATATCGAATTTGATGGTTCCTAAGAAAAAATTCGATATATAGAAATTTCGATATACAGAAACCTGTTTCTTATTATTATTCGTAGGTTAGGAAAAGCACTGGAATTTGTTAAAAAAATCATGTATAGGCCTCTATTAAAACGATATTTTGGTAATAAATGAAAACCATAAGCATTTATTTAATAAAAATTACTGTATTTATTTAATAAAAAGTATTTAGTGTACAGTATTTATTTATTTACTTTAAAAAATTGTTTGTATTTAAAAAAGTAGGAACTTACGTGTTAAATGAGTAATACTGTATTTTATTAATTGGTCGTAAAATAATTTCGAATGTCTTTCTGAACCAAATTTGATGCAGATTCCTCATAAAAGTGTTCACATTTGTTGAGCGAGTGAAAAATATCATCAGGCACATATTCTTCCGATTGAAGACCTCGACGGATTGTTTCAAATGCTGCCATCATTTCTTTCTTAGAAGGTTTAGGAACTTCAATTTCTTCTGCCTCATTGTCTTCACCTAAATCTTCAGTATCTTTTAATGAACTTAAAATGTTATCGTCCGTTGGATATTCTGCAACAATAACGTATTCGTCGACGCTTAAAAATTCATCAAGTGATATATCTTGATCTATTGCGCCAGTTGACTGTAACTGGTTCCAACAATCCTCAAGTTGTGACAGTGCAGTAACTTTTTCCACAACAGTATTTTGAGAGAAGCCAGCTTTTATAAAACAATTCTGTATTGTTGATTCTGCTACATAATTTTGCCACACCTAAGCTACCTCTGATATACACAGTCTGAGATTAATCGCATCATCAATAGGTTTGTTGTTTTCCAATGCAAAAATGAGCCTCTTGAGGATCTGTTTTCGGTAAACCATTTTGAGATTTTTTATTACTCCCTGGTCCATAGGTTGTAGTTTAGATGTGGTGTTTGGAGGGAAAAAACCAGCTTCACGTTTGTTAACTTTTTTGCCATAAAAGGAGGGTGTGCCGGACAATTGTCAACAAGAAGAACCACTTTTCTTTTTTGTCTTATCAGTTTTTTGTCAAAGTTTACTATCCATTTCTCAAAAATCTCACTCGTCATCCATGACTTTTTATTGTATTCGTAGTCGGTTTCTAAAGACTTCACTCCTTTAAAACATCTTGGTTGCTTGCTTTTTCCGATCACCAACAGTTTATTTTTTTCTTTTCCGGAATACTGGCACACACGACAACAGTTATTCGTTCTTTACTATGTTTACCTCCGAACCATTTATTGTCTTTAAAGGTTAGAGTCTTATTTGGTTAACATCTGAAAAAAAGTCCGGTTTCATCCATGTTAAAAACATTATCTGGTTCATACTCTTCTAAAATTAACCTTAAAGTTGTAGTGTTCCACTGGTTACAGTCTGCTTCAGATACACTTCCACTTTCTCCCGAAATAACTTTTTCTTTAATGCTGTGACGTTTCTTAAATTTGTCCAACCATCCAGAACTTGCTTGAAACTCTTCATGCCCCAACACTTTAGCATACTCTACCGCCTTTTCCTTTATAAGCGGTCCTGAGACAGGCATGTTTTTATCTCGCACCATTGTCACCCATTTAAGAACTGCTTCGTCCACGTCATCATATTTGCACGTTTTAGACCATTTTCTATCTGCTCCTACATTTTCATGAGTTTTTAAAACAGATTCTCGATTCTTTATTATGGTTGACACTGTACTCGGCGGAATCAAAAACTTTATCGCAACGTCTTTTTTTCGCATTCCACTATCCACATCTTTTAATAATGCCACCTTTACTGCAACACTCAAAGATTTTCTTTTTGACATTACAGCATTTACGTTCTCGTGAACTCAAGAAAAAATAAAAAATAACCTCAAAACAAAAATAAAGACTGACTGAAACTGAGTTAACCTTACTCCTTAATAACGTACAGTACTACCGAATGATGAGATACTGTAATCAATGTGTCACGTGATCAACTGACTAATCCAGACCGGTCTAACAGGTTTCATTTTTAGTCAATGTGCAATCACTGATAATTTTCCCCTCATTTCTGAAGTTACAAAGTTCGATATATAGAAACTTTTTCGATATATGGAAATTATTTTATATTGAAATTTCACGGGACTTAAAAAAAATTCGATAAATGGAGATTTTCGATATAAAGAAGTTCGATATACAGAGGTCCTACTGTAGTTCCTTAAATTCTATGAAAAACAACCCAGCATCTGCTCACTCTCTCATTCGCACACATACCCCATTTAATTAAGCGCTTTTTTCTTTTATGTTATATTTTCATAATTAATTGATTTGATATACTGTTACGTGGTATCGGCGTCCCTGCTGGTCACTTGTTCGTCTCCACAAATTTTTTGTTCACTTTTGTCCGAAAAGTTCCCGCTGTTAATTTTGATATTACTGGTTAAATTTTGCACGGTTTTTATGATTCTACACTCACATTTCTATAATTAAAATTTTTCCTTTAGCACGTGAAACTATGGTACAGCCGGCTGGCTATAGGTGTGGAAAGCGACAACGCAGTTCTCTCAGCGTCTATATAAACCACACCTTCTTCATCCATGGCAACTTCGTTCGGGATTCGTTGATAAAGATCACATGACACAATAATGAGTCGTCACGTGATATCACTTGTTGAGCGAGTTTAGGTATTTTTGTTCTGTCTTGGGGCTCGCCACAAAGTTCGTACTTTTTGCCAACGGAAAACGCAATCATGCGCGCACATACTCGCATTCCAACGCCTCAAGAAACAGTGCTTGTTGCAGGGCGCTGACAAATATGCGACATGGTGCCCCGACAAAGTAAAACAAGAAAGGTTGATTGTTCATAACTGAGGCCCTGTTTGGGTAGACCTGGTGTTACATTTATAATTGCAATAAAAAATAAAACCCCTCAAAATTGTCCCGTTACAACTTATTATTCTATGGATTTATGATGATTGATATGTTGAATTGCTGAGTGCATCAGGAAGGTTCAGTCTTAATAACTAAATATTTCTGTCTGTAAACAAACGCCCGTGTATGTGTTGTACACTGTGCTTTATAAATGTTGTAAGGGGAGAAAATAAATATTGTTACGTTACTCCTGACTTTTATTTGCAAGTCCTGTCACAACGGGCTCAGTGCATTTTATGCTTCATCTAGGCCATCCGCCTAGTTCTAAAAATTACGGGTCGCCTTCCCCTTGTCAAAAAAAAAAAAAAAAAATCTTAAAACTTTGAGAAGGGGCAATGAGGCGGCTCAGTTTTTCTGTGCGATGTTGACAAATTCAAATTACCCACGCAAACTGGCGGGAATTCGAATCTCGCTTGTCGTTCGACGTGTTGCCAACATAGATTTTTGGCAAAGAATTCTGTTCACCGCTAAAGTACACAAACTATATAATAAATTTCAAATAAAAACAAAGGACAATTAGTAATGATCCGTACTTGTTTATTAGTGTTTAAAATTTGCTAATTATTGATAACTCAAGTACAATAGAAATTATTATAATAAAAGTTTCGCTCTGGCTACACATTAATTTCAACTCAGCGGATGGCTAAGGTGACAGCAGCTGTGCGAGACCATAATGGCCGCTAATATTCTTTATTTACACAGTTTATTCTGTCAATGAGTTCTTTGGATTACGAAAAAATGTAAAACAAGATGTGATTAAAGTACACCACCTTACATTAATGGTACTTAATTAGTAAAAAGGTTTACATAAAATTCAACTCTTGGTGTTTAAAAGTGTGTGTCAATATTATAGGCTTCGTACATAGGTTATTTTACAGTTACATACAGTTTGAATAAATATTATCTATTAATTCTTGAAAGAATTTAGTGTTCAAAGTTTAGAGTGAGAGTTATTGTTTGTGAAAAAAGTTAATCAGTTTTATGTTTAAAAGGAATAATTCCAAATATTTAGTACCAAGCCACGTGTTTCTGTTTCTGGAAGCTGCAGACGGCAAGTTGCAATATATTTGATTGAATAATCAGTTTTAGTTCGTAATCAGTGGTAATTTAAATTATACTCAACAAAACCATGTTGTTTTTGCTATGGGTCATCAGTATTTCTTCCAGGTTGTGTTTGTACTTTCGTTAATTTACAATGGTATGGTTTCCCTTCTTCTGGCGTCTGTTTCTTATTATTCAAGTTTTATTTAATTTTTATTGTTAAAATTTTGTTTATTGTTTCTCCTTGATTTACTGGAACTATGTTCGACTTCTTATATTCATTTTATTTTCATTTGGATCTTATTTTTTTCTTTATTAAACTTTAATTGAGACGAATTCAGTATAGCGTCTGTCTCGCTGGATTGTTAATAATGGAACTCTCGTTTTATAACCGTTTTAAATATAATAATGTTTTGTTGTTATGGCAACCACCTCCACTCTTATTGGTTAAATACATTTGTACCTATTGTTATAAATCCTGGGTTTCTGTTCAAAATGGATAAATATTTTATAATGTCTATTGTTCCTTGGTGATATTACCAATGTATGAAATATTAACATATATGTCCCTATTTTCTTTCAAAGATCAATTTGACATCTCACAAGGCTGGTCTAGGTCATGTATTAATGTTTTTTGACAAAATTGCTAATGCTATGTTATTACATAATTCACTTATTTATACGGTTTATTCCATTTTTTGACATATTATTATTGTTAGTTAATTGTTATCAAATAATTTACTTGGTCTTACTTTTCAGATATAATAGTTAAATGCTTATACATAATTGGTTTTCTGAAGTTAGACAGTTAGGTATTTTATAGGCCTAAGCTGTAACAGTCTAGAATTTCTTATTTTGCTCTATTTAAACATTATTTATCAAGTCCATACGTTCTGCTTATTGTCATTTAGTACTTATTGGCTTTTAAATTACTTTGAAGCTGTTTTACAATCAATTAATGTTATTATATTTTACAAAATCATTTCTTATTTGATATTCTTTTCTTTTCTGTTTATATAATGATGATTAATCTTGTGCTTGTTAAGTTTATATCATTGCTAGCTAATGCCTAATCCTATCCCTTACACACTTTTTTAACACTTAATTCTACTAACAATAGAAATAGGTTTATGGTCTGTCCCTTGTTCAGCCATATTCCTTCTTTTTTTTAACTCCTAAAGGCAATGCCTTGTCGCTGTAGCCACGTCACTCTATCCCTTGCGATATTCTTCATTTCTCCATAGGACCCACTATTCACGACACTCATTGTGCTGCGGAAGTATGCAGTTCTTGGTCTTCCTTTGGGCTTCTTCCCCACTACTTTGCCCTCAAAGATGTTAGTTAAAAAAGCACTATGTCTGATCACATGCCCTATCAACTTAATCTTCCTCACCTCTATACTCCTAAGCAGTGTTCTATTCTCATTTATTTCCTCTAAGATCTGTTCATTCGTCTTCCTATCTGTCCAACTAGTTTTTGTCATTCTCCGCCAAATCCACATCTCCATTGCCTGAAGTCTGTCACTCTTCACCTTCCCTAAGGTCCACGATTCACACCCGTAAGTTAAAACACTCCATACAAATACCTTAACAAACTTTTTCCTTGTTTCAATACTAATATGGTTGTTTGTTAATAAGTTCCTTTTGCTCTGGAATGCTTGTTTTGCCAGAGCTACTCTCCTCTTAATCTCTGCCAGACACTTATTCCCACTTGTAACTATGCTACCCAGGTAACAAAATTGAGTAACGTGCTCCAATATTGTGTTGTTCAACATAATGGTTGATTTAATGTCTTCTCTTTTTTTACTTACAACCATTATTTTAGTTTTCCTAACATTTATCCTCAGTCTCCAAGCGTGAAGAATTTTGGTAAACGTACCTAACATTCGGGTCATATCCTTTTCTGAGTCAGCCATCAGTACAATATCATCTGCGAAGCGAATACTGTGTATCCGTTCCCCATTTATTTTAATTCCCCTAGAACTCCTTTTCATCTGAGTTACAACATCTTCTATAAACAAATTAAACAAGTACGGTGACAGTGGGCAACCTTGTCTTACCCCTCTTCTTATTATTGCTTCCTTTTTACATCCATTTATGTCTATTTCAGTACTTTGCAACCTATAAATATTGAAGATTACCCCTTATTGATATTCCTTCTTATAAACTATAATTTTTTAAACTAAACAAATAACAATTTTGGTGAGTAGCCTCGACACCATCTATTCTATAATGATAATCATTCTAATGATTCTTTTAGTAATAGTAGATGTTTTCTTGTTCTTACACTCACCACTACTCTGTTTCTTACAGGCTAACACAATTAACTTATTTGTCTATTAACCATTTGATTATGGTTCTTGTTTGTTACACTTGGTTACTATTCTTTTTCCTTAAGATTATAAGTTGTTCATCTTAATTTCTTCTCATCACTTCACTATTTATTTTTATCACTCCCTACCTATCTCTCACTCCTGGTTTTTATTGGGTTTTAAAACATAATTTTATAGTCCGCTTTTCTATATTTTATGTTCTACTTTTCTCTCACTATAGGGCTATTAACAATACACATATTCTATTAACAAATGTTTTCCCTTAATTATTATGAGTAGTGTACTTCTTGTTTACATACTTTATATAATGCTTGTTACTATTTTTGGTTTATTATTTATGTTTTGGTATTATTTGTCTACCTTTGATTATTTTTTTGTCTTTATTTGTCCTACACTGGGGTTGGGGTTTGTTTCTACCTACTCATTTACCATATCTATTAGGTTATTTTGGTTAAATCGTATTGTATTGTTGCATTTCAAGTTTTGTTTCTTTGCTTGCTACATTTCTCTTATCAGAGGTTACTTTTATTATTACCTTTATATGTTTAATTGTATAATTATGTTAAATACCCATTCTTTTATCTCTGGTTCACCCCTTTTAATTTATAGTGTTAATTATTTATATTCTCCCCTTCTCATGTTGCTTCTTAAAATGCATGTTGAAGATATGTACCCTTACAACACACACACACACACACACAACCATACAAAGTAAATAAGACTACAGAAAAAAAGTAAACAAAACAAAAGTGAGGTTATTAAACCAATCGTGACAATAGTGTAATGTGGAAATAAAAAAGTGAAGTGAATAACAATAAAAAAAGTGAAAAGCAACAATCAGTTAACGAAATAAAGTACCAGAAGCCAACAGGAAGCTACAATATTAACCATCCAACACATATGTACTTCACCAGACCCAAAATCCGTAAGGCTGAGGGTGGGTACAAGGTGGTAACCGAAACATGTTCCAAATAAGGAGAAAATATCTTGAGGTAAAGTGATTATAAATATTAAATATATATATATATATATTGCAACAATACATATACTGTATTTGCCCAGGGCGGTATGTTTGTAAATAGTTAGCATAGAAGAATATATGGTGAACAGTTTTTAACAATATTATGCAGGCTAAGAATTGTCAGAAAGCATACACCTGCCCCCGCGAGTGAATACAGCGCTTGTGTGTTTGTGTCTGTGAACGCAAGCTACGACAGGAAAAAAGTCTACGATGGGGTGATGCGTACGAATTATTGTTTTGTCTGTAATCAGGTTTTAACTGGATAAAAATAAACTAATTAATACGTTTTAAACCTGTGAACAAAGACAAAACACCCCAATTATAAAAACACCATTACATTAAGGAATTTTTAACGAATGTGGTGAAGTAGAATTTTTGCAGAAATGTGCAATAATAAAGATGCTAGGTAATTTAATGTTAATTACTAGTGTAATTAAATAGTACAGTAGAGTCTCGCTAATCTGGACCCCACTAGTCCGGACATCTGGTTAATCCGGACAGACCTAAAAAAAAAAATCGTCAAAAAGCGTCCATAAATTTTAAAACCTACTTTACTTTAAACTGTATTTATGTTCCGTTTTAACAACTCTTAAACAAACTAGGGCTACTACTACTGTATACGCTACATTAACGTTGTGAAACGTGCGGTGCATATGTCGGCACGCAGCCTGTTTTCCGGGAAGTGACTCACTGATGGGAGTCCCCGCGCGCCCACGAACTCCTTGCGCCATCGGCATCAGCCGTTAGCCATGCGCGTCAGCCAAATTAGCTGTAAATACGCCTTCATATCGGCACGCAGCCTGTTTTCTGGGAAGGGACTCACTCTACCTGCACAATTGATTGTCGTTTTGTTTTGTTTCCTTTAGTTGATACTCGTACTGGTAACTGTGCAGTCAGTTTTAAGGCCGCGTTTTTATTCAGTGTGTGTGTTTTATTGTGTGCACTTATTAAGAGCAGCGTAAAATGGCAACTAAACGTAAGAAAGTGACTGTAACAATGGAACAAAAACTCCAAGCTTTGTTTTGTATTGATGCTGATGAATCATTAACTAAAATCGTGCAAGAGTTAGGAGTGGAAAAACAAACTGTTTCTGACTGAAGAAAATATCGGAAAGAAATTGAAAATTTTTGTGCGAAAATGGTGAGCAAGGACAGTTTGGGTAACAGAAGCATGTTAAAAACACCAAAAAACTAAACTTTAGATGAGGCTTTGTACGTTTGGTTTTGCCAACAACGTGAACAGGGCGTTCCGCTGTTGGGCGTAACGTTACAAGCGATCGCGCTCAAATTCAATGAAAAATTAAAAGGTGACCCTGCTTTTACTGCCAATGTGGGATGGTTGTCTCGGTGGAAAGATCGACATGGCGTTCGTGAACTTGGTGTAAGTGGTGAAATTTTGTCAGGTGACAATGTTGCAAGTGAAGACTTTAAAGCAAAATTTGAAAAGTTTGTTAGCGATGAAAACTTAGAGCCTTGTCAAGTGTTTAATGCGTGACGAAACTGGGTTAAATTACAAAATGCTTCCAAAAAAAATTAGCCTCAAAGCTGGATTCTGTAGCCAAAGGTCATAAGGTAAAGAAAGAACGAGTGACTTTGCTTCCTTGCAGTAACGCTTCTGGCGATTTAAAACTTCCACTTTTGGTGATCGTGAAATCGGCTAAGGCTAGGGCCCTTAAAAATGTTAATGTAAATGTTCTTCCAGCCCAGTACACCCTACACAAATCTGCATGGATGAATGGACAAATTTTTAAAGATTGGTTTTTTGAAAAATTTCTGCCTACAACAAAGAAGTTCTTTAGAGAGAGAAAACTCCCAGAAAAAGCTGTGTTATTCATAGACAGTCCCCCGAGTGAAGAGGAATTACGAGATGGTGAAATTTTTGTGAAATTTCTGCCACCGAACGTGACCGCTTTGATACAACCAATGGATCAAGGTGTGATTGAAGCAACAAAACGGCGATATAGGAAAAAGTTGATCTTGTCTCATTTAGAGCAACAAGAAGCAGACCCGTCTGCTAACTTCATGGATGTTCTTAAAGAAGTGACAATAAAGACTGTCATTTATTTAGCTGCATAAGCGTGGGACGAGATTAAGCCGTCAACTCATCAAAAAAGCTGGAAAAACCGTGACCTAGCATCCCACAAGAAAACCAGGGACAAGATGAAAATCAACCAACTGCAAATGATGACGCTGATTTTGTTCAAGTTTTTCAACAGTTGGAGGGTTGTGCCGACCTGAAAGAAAGTGACATTTCAGAGTGGATGAACAGTGACAACGATATTGGTCATCAGGTGTTAAACGAAGATGAAATCGTGGAGGCGTGCATTGCAAACACGGCAACAGAAATTGACAGTTCAGAAGATGACGATGACGGTACCAAGGAATCAGCTAGCCCAGACGGAGGAACATGGTGAAGCGACTACAATGCTGGAGGGGTTGATGACCTACTTTGAGAAACAAAGCGACACATCATCTGCTGAGCTACTGACCTTGAGGTGCCTACGAGATCACACGGCGAAACAACGTCAGCCTTTATTAAAACAAAAGAACTTTACGGACTTTTTCAAGTGAGTTCAAAGACTTAATTCTTGTTTTCAGTTGTACAGTACATATATATATATGTACATATACATAGTTTCATTTTATCTTACAGTCCTGTACAGAATATAAACTTTATTTCGTTTTTACACTTTTCAATTACCTGTATGTAACAGTAATGTACTGTAGTTTTCTTTAGTACCGTACAATCAATACACTTTGAATTTCAATCAATAGGATGTTTTGTTTTTTATCCTAAATCAATTCGTACATTAAAAAAGTAGCCCTACGTTGTAGTATTGAGACTGAAAAAGTCTCATCATAATGTTTTTATGATAAAAACATCGATTTTAATAGTTTTACCCATCTAAAACTTGTTTTACAGACATTTTAAAGCTGATTCCGTTTAATCTGGACTTTCGGTGATCCGGATGGGGTCCGGTCCCATCAAGTGCGGATTAGCGAGACTCTACTGTAATTAATAAGTGTGTTATATGTGGAGTGACCAGAAAAAAATTATGCAAATGATGATATCGCTCGTGCTAGGAGTATGTTTACGAAATCACGAAAATGAACCAAAAAGTGATTTGTAATTAAAAGGACGCTTTGCATGAAGTGACAATATCTAACAGGTCGAAAACAGTCCTGTCAGATCATCATCCAGTATAAATACCACCGGCAATTTTGCGGCAGTCTCAGACTCAAGATATCTTCACACAACATCACGCTGCTGGTCTGCTGATCGAACGAACATCTTTACCACACACACCAAGACTTATGGAGGAACTCTGGACCATCACAACCAACAAACCTTAGAGACAGAGAACACAGCATCAGTATATAATCATCATCATCAAATTCTCAGGATTCATGACACACACACGTGCGCGCAATGGTAACGTCGGCAGTGATGAATAAACAATTATATTTTGTTTGAAAAGAACTCTTAAAAAAAGAAACTTATACATGAACAGTAAAGACTTAAAGTTTTAAATATAATCATTGTACATAAATTTAAATGGTAGTTAAAGAAAATAATTTAATTTAACAAGAAAATTTAAAAAAACTAGTCTTCTGTTAAATGTTAAAATTTGGGTGTGTCAGTAGAAATAAATAATAGGTTAGAAGTAAATGTTACATATTTTTTATTGTTTATAGCAACAATTAGTTTTATTCTTGAGATTTAATATTATTTTTATTTGTAAATGAGTTGCTATTATTATTTAAAATTGGACACAATAGCAAATATATTATTTATTATATTTAAAAGTCAGACACACTGAAATAAAAAGTGTTTAGATCATTTGTTTAACATGTCTGTTTAGCTAGTAAGATTTATATGGTTGTTTACTTTTATATGTCATGAACAGCATAGAAGGTTATATTGTATTTTTGTAAACTTATAAGAGAGAATATTTTTTTTATTTTTATAATTCGAAATTTTAATATTTGCATGTTTTCGATTAATACGAATAAATCATAGAATGATTATTTTGTAACAGTTTTAATTAATTATTTCATGTCAACAGCATCTCACTCCTCTTTGAAAATTATTTTATTATTGTGCAACTAATATACTTGACGCAACGAGAATAAAAAAAAATCCTGCGACCTGGTCGGTGTAATACACTTCATAGTTGCGTTGAGTACATGGTAATGTATTTGTGCATAATACTTGTAACATTGCAATATATATTATTTTCTATATACGTAACTCTAAGTTTCTTGCAACAATTATATAATGTTTTGATGTTATTCAATTTATTTCTTCTGCAAGTAGTGTAAATTTGTATTTTATTTTAACAGAAAAAGGCGTTAAAAGAAAATACGAATTTACACTACTTGCAGAAGAAATAAATTGAATAACATCAAAACATTATATATATATATATATATATATATATATATATAGTGAATATTACAATGTTTCAATAGTATTTAACTATCATCATCAGATGTATAAATTAATAAATTGAAACATAAAAAAAAAGTGAATTGTTCGAAACAGCTGTTTCATATGTAGACTAAATTTAATGTTTTATGTAGGCCTATGTATGTAAAAATGTTATATAATTAATGGTAAAATATAATACAAATATATATTCCTTTATTATTAATTTTGAAAATATCATTTTTTGTATTGTTACGACATCGCAGAACAATCTCTACGTGTTTATGAATGTTCCAGAGGGATCCGGAACGCAACGTGTGTGGCGTACATGCTTATTGACGCATGTTTTAGATTGTGCCATACTTCGCGCGGGCGCACAGACTGTGTCAAGACCGCAAGTAATTACGTCGCAACTATACTGGCGCTATCGTGCATTATGGAATAATCTAGTAATTTGGGGAGATATAAATACCAGTACTCAACGACGTTCAGTCAGTATAGTGGCGATATATTTACATCGCGGTTCGAGAGTTATTCTTGGGCAATATTACTGTGCGCGTTCAAGTGGTTATTAGTAAAGTGTTGTGTTTTATAATCGGGCGGTATATTGTAATACAATTGTGTTTAATATTAGTGACATTTATTTGTGTGTGAACAATTTTTATTTGATTTGTTATAAGAGACTGTTTTTAATTACGAACTGTTTAACTGTGAAAATTATAGCTGGTGATTAGTGACTTAATTTGTTTTCCACTGTACCTATGACGATCAAGTAGACCAGCGTAACAGTGGTGTCAGAAAGAAGTGAGATAGAACAGTTAACAGTGGAAACAGTGGACACTTGTACAAGATGAGTGTAATTCGTAATTAATCGGAAAACAATGGATGCAAGTCAGATGATGGAAGCTTTCCAAACGCTGCTGCGGTAGACACAGGAAGAGGCAGGAAGACGACAAAAAGAAGAATGAAGACAAAAAAGAGAAGAAGCAGAAAAATGACAAGATGAGAAACGCAGACAGGAGGCGGAAGAAGCAGAAAAACGACATGTAACGGGGCAAAATATGTAAAACCAAATTTTTTTAATTATTTTTCATTATAAACCATTTTGCATTGTACTATTCGGTATCAGTCAGGGGCAGGTAGACTATGATAGAATAATATGGAGTAATCCTGGAGATTATTATTCTGGTGTAGTGGAACAATTCGAGAATTTAAATAGTTATTATATTGATAGAAACAAATTAAGTTTAATTAAAAATGAATGGTGTATGAACAAGATTAGATTAATTTTTGATTATATATGTGTTGTTGATGAATGAATGAATGAAGTGATATATAATGATGTGAATGTAATGGTTTTTGAAAAATAGCTGAATAATGAAATGATTTTTGGTAAACAATGACATTGGATATGACATAGATTGTATATAAATTTGTATTGGTGTTAATTGTAATTATGAATTAGGTTATGTTGTGGTTATGTACTTGGTATTTTATGTAATTAATACAATTACAGGTTGTGATTGATTTAATAACAATAATAATATTTTATATGATTGAATAATTGACCATAGGTAATTAAATTTTATGATGGAATTAAATGAATTTAAAATGTTTTAAATAATGTAATTAAATTAATTTGAGGTGATTAACTTAATTGAAAATGTGGATTTAGATGATTAAAACTTAATGATTAAAATGTTGAATAGCAATCAGAGTAGAAGTTACAGTGTAACAATGGTATTATTTCATAGAAAATTGGAATTAAAAGTTGTAATGTTAGTGGTGAAATGTTTTATTTTAACATGATGATGGTAATGTTTATTTTGAGATGTACAACAAGGTTGTATAAAGAATATTTAAGATGAATAAGTAGGAGGAGAAAGTTGATAATTATCGTTATGATAATGATCATAATGAAGTATTGGAGTAGATTGTTCTTATTATCTATGTATCTGTTGTATTGAATAACTTTGTATTTTTTATTAATCATGTTCTGTAATAGTTAACGGTAGCAGTAGTCATCTGCATTAATAACGGTAAATTGAGATATAAAATGTAATGATTGAATGGAAAAGTAAGATAGAATTATGGTTCAATTGAACTCATAATGGAGTTAGTGAATCATTTTTTGTTTGAATTCTAACTTTTTAAGTGTATCTTAATATGATGCATTGAATAAAATGTCTTAGGTTTGTGGTAAGAATATATGTAGTTAAAACAGTGTTCATGATGTATTAAGAGTTAAGTAGAAAACCAGTACTTTGCTAAAGGTAAACCAGTACGGCTAAGAAGAAACCAAACCAGTTAAGGATATGGAATAGTGAAAGGCCATTTATTGATGTTTTTAATGAATTGTTACAGAGTCTGGTGGTAGTGTGGAAGCGTACCTGTGCTGGCTATAGTGTCAGGGCAGGGGGGTCTAGTGCCTGTCTGGCTTTAAGGTGTTCCTTCCTGTGGAAGGAAGTCCAGTAAAGTCATGCAGGTGCAGTCACTGCCACCGGATTAGGGGGGTGAGTAAACCATGATTTTAATAAGAAGTAAGGGGGGTCGTGGCGCTATATCCTAGCTGGTCCTCTTAGGTATAAGCAATGAGAGTTTTTATGCTTTGGCATAAAACCTCTCATTGGGGGGGGGGGGTATTGTAACGGGACAAAATATGTAAAACCAAATTTTTTTAAATTATTTTTTATTATAAACCACTTTGCATTGTACTATTCGGTAACAGTCAGGGGCAGGTATGACTTGGCCAAGAATGCATGAGTCATGAGAAAAGCGTTTGGTTGCGACGCAAAATTCACCACATGTCGGCAAGGCGAAGTGTTTTCCGGCCTCCCGCGAGATATTGAGAAATGTTCGAGAACATTCCACAGCCAATGAGAAGCGAGTATGAAGAAGAAATCCGGTTGGTGACCACGTGAAGAGAGCACGAAGAGCATCACCAAGGCAGCTCAATTCGCCCCAGTCGACGAGACAATTTCAACCAGTTCAGACGTAAAACTTAAAGGTACCCTAGCCTTGGGCGAGTTTTTTTTGGTAGACCGAATATGTAAAAGCAGGTCTACCAAAGAGTACATGAAAATACAGAGAACAGTGATACAACAGTAACAGTTTTTTCAATTATAAGGACAGTTTTCTTTAAAATATGAAGTTTGTGATGTTTTGTTGAAGACCGAATGGCCGACGTAGTTCGCAATACCGGGGACCTTGTACAGCTAAGTATAGTGCTGACACAAGTTTATTTGGCCAAAACAATAATTAACGAGCTCACTCAATAAAAGGGGTTTTAAAAAGAAATGTAAAGAGCGTGAGAGAGGGTGTGGGAAAAAGGGGAAAATAAAAAGTAAAAGTACTGGTTTGTTGAGAACGATTAGTTTATAAAATTTGTTTGCATAATTTCATATTTTATAATATTAGAATAACGTAAAGAAAGAAAGAAAGAGAAAGAAGTAAATATTGAGTTTAAAATAAAATGATATTGGTTTAGCCGAAAAATGTGTTAGAATATTTATTACGCCGCTCCCATAACCTGAGTCTGCATCAAAGATTCGTCTAAATGAACCTGGGAATAAGTTACTTAAGGGCATTAAAGCATCTAAATTATTTAATGGTAAGTGTAGTACGGTTTCGATGTTCACCTCAAGACCATCGTGGCGACCTTTGAACGTGTTTGGAATCTTCTGGGGGGTTTTATAAAAGGTAAGTTTAATCAGAGTCAGGGTAAGTAATAATTTTGGGTAAGTTGGGGCGAGCGTTTATACCTTTACAGACAGGATGAAAAACGCAGGCAGGAAAGAGAAGAGGCTGAGGAACGTCAGAAAGCACTAATGCTGGAAACAGAAGAAAGACAAAAAGAAGAACGGAGCGTGAAACAGAAGACAAGGAGTTAATACAGGAGCAAAAGCAGACACAAGAACAGACAGCTGCAGAATTGGGTCTCCTACGAGGTGAGCTTAATAAGCAAGTTACTAAAATATCGGAGGTACAAGAATCAATGATATAAAAAATAGCTGAAGTCGAAAAATCTGTCTCGATTGTTGAAGAATCGATGTCAACAAAAATATCTGTCATAGAAGAAGCAATGCTACAAAAATGTCTGCCATAGAAGAATCCGTGTCAAATAAAATATCTGCAGTAGAAAACTCAATGCCAAACATAAGAGAACAAATTAAAAGTGAAGTTGTGCAGTGCCTGAAGATACAACCAAAACAACTTTGTGAACAGACTGTACCATTGATAAAGACAGAAAATAAGTTAATAGAGAAAGTCACTTTGCCTGCAGTAGGGACAGTTCATGTCAAAGCTCCAACCTTTGATAGAAGCAGTCACTGGGCAATGTACCTCCGCGAATTCGAAGCTGCTGCATGCGCAAATAATTGGACGGAGAAAGACAAGGCAGTTTCACTCGTTCTCTCATTAAAAGGACCCGCAGCAGAACTACTACAGAAAGTGCCACCTGACGGCCAGAACATCTATGCCGAGTTGATAAAAGCTATAGAATTACGCTACGATGATAAACATTTGCGAGATGTGTACTACGCTCAGTTGAGAACAAGGCGACAACATTCCGGGCAGAGCCTTCTAGAGTTTTAAGCAAGTATCGACAGATTGATTAGATTGGCCTATCCTGAAGCACCAGAAGATTTCCGAATAAGGTTTGCGGTGCAGACATTTATTGATGGCATCGGAGATTGTGAACTTCAGCAAGTGTTACGAATGGCAAGGCACCGAAATAGCTCATAAGCTCTTGCTCATGCCCTAGAGTTTGAAGCTGCCAAGTCAGCGTCCCGCTACATTAATGGGTTTGTGCCATCACATTGCAGTCAGAAGATCCCTGTATCACATTGCCGTTACGATGGGTGCAGAAAAACAATGTTGTCGGACATACAATTCAGAAATTCAAGAGAGTCGCAATGATTTGAACGATGGGATAAAGACAGAATACCGAAATGTTACAACTGTGGAAAACGTGGTCATCTACAGGTAGATTGTTGGGACAAGAAGATACCGAGAGAAGAGAGTGATCCCACCAATTGGAGAAGTAAAGCCTCAGAACAGCACACAGTTTCCACGCTACATAAGACCAGTGGAAACTTGATTGTTAATGGATTTGCGGAAGGTAAACCAACATCATTTACAGTTGACACGGGCGCAACAGTGTCCATTGTGTGCCCTGACTTAGTCAGCAACCGCCAGCCTCTAATTAGCTCTTGTACAATACAGACTGTGACTGGAAGCCCTGTCAAGGTGCTAGGAAAGGTAAACATATGTGTACACCTGGGTCTTCTTGAGTTTAGCCACCAAATGCTTGTTGCAGACATTATCGATGAAGTGATTCTTGGCACAGACATTATGAATGCCTACGGATTCATTGTGGACTTAAGAGAGTATGTCCTGAAGGTTGGCCAAGAGAAGATAAAGCTTTGCATGGCTAAAATGACAGGGTCTACCAACCATTCGATTAAGCGAGTGGCATTAGTCGAAGAAAAAGTCAACAGGTCTGGTCAAGAGGAACCCTCCCTATTGCAAGCAGAAATGGAGGAAGAACTAGCAGAGGAAATACAAATAAGTGTAACGACAAAAGAAGTGATTGGAAAACCAACTATGGGTGTTGAGACAAAACTCTTGCTTGTTCCTGAGCTGATAGAAGCGCCCGAGGGCAAAGTGGTTGAAGATGAGGTTACACAAGAGTTTGTTGATGAGAACCAAACAAACTTCGATCAGCCAGTGGTGTTTAGGTCATCAGTACATGACGCAACGGGAGTGATTCCAGCAAAACTAGTGGTTGAGCGGAAGACTCGCATTCCTGGGAACGTGATGTTTGGATCACACGAGACTGAATTCGAAGAACCGGAGAATTGTCTTTTGCAAGGACGTCCACCTAGATCGCCTGGTCGAGTATTACTTCAGAGACGGTTTGCCAGTTCAGGACGAACAGGCTTAAGGAGGGGCAGTGTTACGACATCACAGAACAATCTACGTGTTTATGAATGTTCCAGAGGGATCCAGAATGCAACGTGTGTGGCGTACGTGCTTGTTGACGTATTTTCTAGATTGTGCCAGACTTCGCGCGGGCGCACGGACTGTGTCAAGGCCGCAGGTAATTATGTCGCAACTATACTGGCGCTATCGCACATTATGGAATAATCTAGTAATTTGTAGAGATATAAATACCATTACTCAACGACGTTCAGTCAGTATAGTGGCGATATATTTACATCGCGGTTCGAGAGTGATTCTTGGGCGATATTTCTGTGCCCGTTCAAGTGGTTATTAGTAAAGTGTTGTGTTTTATAATCGGGCGGTATATTGTAATACAATTGTGTTTAATATTAGTGACATTTATTTGCGTGTGAACAATTTTTATTTGATTTGTTATAAGAGACTGTGTTTAATTACGAGCTGTTTAACTGTGAAATTTATAGCTGGTGATTAGTGACTTAATTGGTCTTGTACTTATTTTGTTTTCCACTGTACCTACGACGATCAAGTAGACCGGCGTAACAGTATTAATCTGAATTTGTTCTGGTATTAATTTTAAATTTACAAATCTACCGACAAAATGAATGTAAAATGCATTTTGTACTACATGGCTCCATTAACACAGAACCCAGATAGGGGAAGTGTGGCAGCACTGGCACTGCCAGTTGCCCAGGGGTTGAGTATGTTCCCCTACGCTGCTTCATGTTTGTACAGTCAAAGTAAATCTCATACGCGACTAGAAAATTTGCACGTCCAAAAATTAAAGTTAGAGCATTATAATACTTAAACTGTACGTCTATGGTGTCAAAATTGTTATTCTACACCGTTTCAAAAATTATTAAATTACTTTGACCATAAACATAAACAATATAAGCAATAAACTCCACAGTTTCAATTAGGTATTGATCTGTCATAACTAGTCGTGTCACTGTTGTTGATCAACATAAATGGATTATTGTTACTTCAGTTTGGAAGTTAATATGTCAATAAGGCTATTCAATATTTAATTTTTTTTTTTGTACTCTTCATACATGTATAAAGTTGTTACTTTTGCTCATGATTTTTTCGAATTACAACATGAAACGTTAGCTGGTAGAAAAAGGTTTTGCTATTACAGGGTAGTAGTTCTATAAATGAGTGAAATTTGAGGAACAAGTGAATTTAATTTCTATTCAATTAGCAAGTTACTAACGTGATATTGTGTATACAACATTATAAACATGATATCACATTATAAACAGACTTGGGAAAGCTTTTTCTTCATCAGAAAATTCAATAACTCGCTCAGCTATTTGGCGTGCTTGACTGCGAATTGTAGGCCTTTCTTTGTTACGTGTCATCTTTCAATTCTACAGTTAATGAATTTTAATTTCGGGGTTGATTATAAACTATTATTTAAATTCTTGGATTTCGTTGTCCATGACATGTGTGTTACTTAACTAAATATCACTATAGTATTGACGACTCGGATCACTAAGTTTTTTATAAGTAAAAACGTAAAGTTTTACCTTACAACCTAAACCGGCTTTCACCTTTAGAAGGCTTCATCAGAGGCTGCCATAGGTAGCGTTGTCCGTCTTGTTGTTGGCGACGGGATAGTTTTTCGAAAGATCGAAGCTGTGTGTGTGTGGTAAGATGTGTTCGAATAATGCGTGCGATTTGAATTGTGTCTCTTCGTTTAGGATGTCGTTTTTATTTGTTTTTGTGTGTTTAGAATTAGAAATATACAAAAACACAAAAACAAATAAAAACGACATCCTAAACGAACAGACACAATTCAAATCGCACGCATTATTCGAACACATCTCACCACACACACACACACAGCTTCGATCTTTCAAAAAACTATCCCGTCGCCAACAACAAGACGGACAACGCTACCTATGGCAGCCTCTGATGAAGCCTTCTAAAGGTGAAAGCCGGTTTAGGTTGTAAGGTAAAACTTTATGTTTTTACTTATAAAAAGCTTAGTGATTCGAGTCGCCAATACTATAGTGATATCTATTATTTAACTCTTGTATTGTCATGTTCCACACTGTTCTAAATTTTATATGTCGAGTGTGGTGTTAAAAGTCTGGAAATTACACTGTATAAAAAGTTCAAGTTTAAATACTTCTATCAGGTTTACACGCACAAATATTAATTACAGGCCTAACGCAAATCGACGCTCACAATACTCTTAGTTAATAAACATAAATTCAAGTGACAAACTGTGTAACACGAACACACAAATATTAATTATAGCACAGATCAATGCTACGATACTCACAATTAGTAAATATAAATTCAAATGTCAAACTCTGTAACACGAACACGCACAAATATTTAATTATACCACAGATCGACACTCACAATACTCGCAGTTAGTAAATATAAATTCAAATGACAAACTCTGCAACACGAACACGCACAAATATTAATTATACCGCAGATCGACACTCACAGTTAGCAAATATAAATACAAATGACAAACCCTGTAACACGAACAAGCACAAATATTAGCCTAGTACTTGTAACGCAAATTGACGCTCACGATATTCACAGCTGGGAAACATACATTCAAATGACAGACTTGTCTGTAAGCTGCTTGGTGAGGTGAGACACGCTTACGCGTTTGTCTCTGAACTCCCTTAGTTCACATTTTTCCTGCATGTTTTGTTGATGTTGTCAGGTAGTACATTATATAAAAAATAATGATAATTCTCAGTCAGTGAAATAGGAAGCATTTCATTTTTAATGAACAACAAACTTCTCTTTCTAAGTTGTACTTACATATGTTTATCTAGAACAAATATATTATAATTATAATTAACTTTAATTTTTTGTTAATTGTAATACTTACCATATTCTGTAGTACGATGATAGAATAATGATGGTAGATGTTAAAATGGCCAATAAAAATCCGAAATCTGAGTACAGTATAAGATGACTGAAAATATGTGACAAACAGAAATATAAAAAATGGTAAAGAGGAAAGAGACGGTTTGAAATACAGAAATTAAGATAAACCTAAAGATAATATTATTGAGCAATACAAACAAAAATTAAAAATGTGAGTTGAACATTTTATTTATCTTTGATCAGGAGGATGTAAAACTTTTGAATAATAAAAGGAGCCATTAACATTTCACTAACCTAAAGTAAAGAATGATAATTGTGTTATGACGTATTAGCAGTTAACAAAGTTATTGCACTCTAAATCTAAAAAATTATGTTTTCTGACATAATTCAACATAATTATATTTTCTGAAAAGTACACTCAAATTTTTGTGCACATTTTTTAACAGTTTTTGTAGAAACTGCTAATTATACAGTTCTGCAACCCTTTTTGTTTTTTGTTTGTTTGTTTAGATCAAATGACAAATGGAGCTACTAGTTTTGCCCCATAATTTGTGTTCCTGGAATATTGATCTTGCATTATTTTGCCTTTTGAATAGAAACATAGGCAAAATTTTCAACAGGCCACAACTCGAGAAGAAAGCATTTCCGCATATCTAGAATGAATTTGGGGGGGGGGTCCAGGGTCAGGTTGGCTTCATACAAAAGAAAAAACAAATTAAGACTAATCAACAAATTAGCATTACTCTCTTTAAAGTGGCTGAAAAACGTGTAAAAACATCCTGAAATCAGTCCCATTAAAGTAAACAGTAATGACAATAAAAGTATGCTTTATTGAAAACATTGTTAAACAATACTTATTGACAGAATTGATTTTCCTATATTTCATATTTCAAACCTATACTGTAATCCTGTGAAATAAACCTGTTTGTATATTTAAAAAAGAACTACTACTATATTAGCATACACAGCTGAAAAAATAAAAGTCTAAAAATTAAGAGATTAACAAAATTCTTCAACATTTACAGCACTCTGCGAGAGGGTCTGGTCCTGTTCATCCCCCCCCCCACCATAAATACACCTCTGCATATTTCATTTCCTGTTATTATTCTTTTCCTAAAATTATTTTTGTCATTGTTAGCGCCATCCAAAAGTTCTTGACAGATGGCAATGCAGTTGTCTCTTTCATTCCTGTATCAGAAATTATGGTACAAACTTTGTAGCTAGCCAGTTCATTTCCAATGTGTCATAACATGACCCTACTGATATGTTGCATTTTCCTGCTATTTCTTGAACTACCAAAAGACAGTCTGAATTTTACTGGATACGTTGATATATTTTTTAAAGAAATTTCAGTAACACGAAATGATTGAAGTCTGCTTCCATAGCCAGCATACTATGATACTTTTTTGTTAATTTGAATATCTTATGTATCTTATATGTTTTGTTAATACTGTCCCTTCTATATGTACATTTACTAAGAAAGATGCCGAATGAGTACAGTAATATATGTCTTTATTTCAGGTCAGATTGATGGACAGGAAATTACATGTGCACCAGTTTTACTCCCCAAGGTAAGACCTAGAAGGTCTCCTCCACCACGCCGATTACCTCCACCTAGATGGCCTGGGGGTGGCAGATCTCCTCCTCGATATCGTAGAAGATCACCTTTACCTCCACGCCGCCGTTCACCATTGCCTCCAAGGCGTAGACATTCACCACCACCTCCCCGTAGGCGGAGATATAGTCGATCATCTTCCAGCAGTTCACGATAAAGACTGTTAAACAAATTTAATAGGTTCCATTTTTTTATACAAATGATATGTAACCTTTTATTATATCTGTCAATCTATTTTTGTATATTTTGCAGTCAGTTTAGATCATGGTATTGGTATAAATTTCAATATTTTTCCATAATGTTCTCTGTTGGTCACAGTTTCTGCATAAGAATCATTGTTTGCAGGATTTGTGGGATTCAATATACAATACAGTCCTTTATGACGATGTATTCTTGCATTTGGCTACAGATTTTGTTTAGAAATGTATTTAAAACAAATTCTTTTAGTGTAAGCTTGGTCCTGTCTGAAATAATATGATAGCATTGATATCAGTCTTTAGCAATTATTCATGTTCTGGAGACTGCTTTAAAACTCATTAAGGCAGGGTAATTTGATTTACTTTATAATTTTTAAAATGTTTTCTGCAGCGGTCAAAATTAATCATGCATGTATGTTTCATTTGAAGCAGCATTTCTGTGGTCAGGTACTTGTGCCAACTATGAACAGACAAACTGTAACAAATTATGTATTTATACATATTTTCTGGTTTTTAATTACTATGTGAAGTCATTTTAATAAATGTTTTATATATTTACATTTGAGATAATATTTTTCCTTTTTGAAAGAAACATCTGAAATAATTTGTTCGCTCTCATGTACATTTTGTCAGGTAGTCCTTGCTGAAGGTTATTGGCTGCTATGTACATCTTCAGGAATCAATTCGTTATAAAACCTTGTTTCCCAAAAAGCTTCAAAAACATAAACAATACAAATATGTAAAAATGCAAAGCACATCCAACACTGCGACCTTTATTATTGAAAGGAAGGCATTCTTTTCATCTAGGTCATGATTGTATTGATTTAATTGAACACAAAGTAGATCTGCTTTGTGTACACATTGTTAAATAATGCACAGTTGAAAAGTACTGTGGAATAGTAATTTATTAATGGTAATGGAGAAATATGGTAATACCGATTATGGATGTTTTTCTGTCACTATATTTTTGTATTGACAGAACCTTCAGTAGGATGAATTTTGTGGCATATATATTATACGTTCTTAGTCAAATATACAAAATAAATGCTAGAAGGTAAACAAACTAGCAGTTCAAATATCATTATTGACAATTGGAATAATCATTTCCAATGTATAAAGCTTATATAACTGTGCATTTGAAGCTCTCCTGAAAAGTGAATTATTATATAAACTGGTGAACTGCATTATAATTATAGTAGTTATTGAGGTGTATATTTCTATAAATCTTATAGAACATTTAAGGAGACAATTTGGTTTTTCATTTTTCCTTAATCCAAAACAGATGAGTTGAAGTTGTAAGAACAGTCTGCAAATGTTGAGTAAGAGGTGTTGAAAACTGCTGTTCTGCAGAGTGACACAATGTTTTGTTTGTTATATTAATGACAGAAAAATAGCCTCACTGTTATGTTATTGTTGAAACATGTCTGGTAATGTATTCTTACTGGGGAACTCTTTTATTTAACTAATATGTGCAACAACAGTGCATATTAAATGAGAGTATGTTACAGTACAAGATTGAAATGAAATTATTATTTTTTAAGTAAAATTGGTTTATCTTCTTTTGACATACACTAATTCCACACTTACCTCAGTTAATTTCAAGAAGTTGATAAATCAAGCAGAACTGTTCAGCGTGTTAGTTCCATAAGAAACAATTAACTCTTACTTTTAGTCAAATTATTAAAAAATGTAATGTAGTAAAAGCATTACTGTAACCACAATTAGTCTGCAAAAGGTGCACTGCTGGGCTCAAATAGTTTTCTTTATTGTTTGGACAGTAAATTCAGACAGCCTAAATTTCTACTGTAGTGTCATGCATGTGCATAAGTTTGAATGTTTGCAGCCACGTGTGTTATGCCGAAAGTCAACTTTTGTGACCTGACTCCTTTATTTCATGTAAAAAGCTATACATGCACTGCACAAGAAGTTTACAGATCATGAACTGATATATGAGAAGTGTGTGTGTGTGTGTGTGTGTGTGTGTGTGTGTGTGTGTGTGTGTGTGTGTGTGTGTGTGTGTGTGTGTGTGTGTGTGTGTGTGTGTGTGTGTGTGTGTGTGTGTGTGTGTGTGTGTGTGTGTGTGTGTGACAGAGAGAGAGAGTACAGTAAAAGTAAATGTACAGAAAGGTCTAATCTAGTAGCAGAAACAATGTGTTCGGAGTATATATCTTTTCAAGGCACCGTATTTTTGGAATAAACTTGTAAAATCAAAGTACACATACTCCTCTCATACTCGTACTCTCAGAGATGACATTGGTAATGAGCACTGGGTGCATAAATCTAATACAAGTGTGTGTTATGGAAACCCAAGTAGTGATGCAGTCACTTACAGTTGGTATATGTATTGTTGGAGAATTTTCTGAACACTGTGGCTCATGTTTCAAATATTTTTGTATTTAGTGCATAAAACAGTACAGATATAAAACATTTTATTGTCAAATTCATGTTGGTAATTAAATTACGTTTTCTTATGTTCTAAAGAGAAGTTTTATATAGAATATCCAACTCTTAAATAATACTGGATATTATTTATTTGGTTATGCGCCTTATTTAGAGTATATACTATAAAAACTATTCTAGTGTTAAGTGTTATAAAATCTTATGTAGTTATTTCTGTTTTAAAATTGTTTGAAACAGTTGGTTCATTTGTAATTTGTAGTATGTATATTGTAATAAAGACAGAATGGAATCAAACATGTTGCAAACAAGCATTCTTCAAACCCTTTCACAGTGTCTTAATAATTACAGTACAATATCACAGATATCTTGCATTTTGCATAGAGAAAGTATTACACAATTGTTAAGCAGGAAGATGGGAGAGTGAGACAGAGCTTATGACTTTAATGCTTAATTGGACTTGTGATCATAAAAATTAAAAATAATTAGAAACATCTGGTCACTTGTCAGTCTCATTACACTGGAAGTCCTCCACCATCATCACAATAGAAATTAAGCCAGGAGTGATGCAACACCTAAGGAAAAATATTTTTATTTACTTAACGATGAAGTAAAGAACCACAAATTTATATATGAGTTTTGACCAAAATTGTACGTAGATTTAATAAAAAATAAGCGGTGTCCCTTAATTTAAAAATTAAATACTTTTGCTGGAAGACAAAACCCTTGCATTTGGCCACCTCTCTCAACAGTCCAGGTGAGATGCCCCTCCAACTGGGATAGATGCCTCAGTTGCAAGGACAAGAAATAAGCAAACAAAATATACAAAGTAAATAAAAATTGTAATAAAACCCATTGTAACACTCTTTTACACACATTATATAAACTTTGTATGGGTTATACAATTTGTATGAACTTGGTTAGTGATCATTACAACAAAGTTTATCTATTGGTAGGCATATTATTTTAACATAATAAAAAGTTTACATTGAAAAAATTAAGCTGTATCAAATTAACACTGTTATATTGGTAATTTTAGACTACAATTTAAGAAAAAATATTTCTAGGAAGAAAAGGCAAACATTTAAATAAATTTAAGAATGTTAGAATATGACTGCCTGAATAAATTTAAAAGAGAATCTTAATTTACAAGCTGAGCCTAATTTAATATCTCTTGTTTTTAAGTTCAGCCACAGCTTTTCTTTTTTCTTCACATCTGCAAAAATTGCACATAACATCGTACATAGTTCTCATGCATCCAATTTTTGCAGCTGACACACTGTATCCACGACACTTTTGATAGTTTGCCAGAAATTTTCCAAACGTTCAATCCAGTTTGATGGGTTCCACAGAAACAATGTTTGGATTGTCTGTCTGTGGAAACAGAAGTGTTAACTGCAGTAGGTACACTGCCTTTTACCCATGCCTTCTTAATTTTCTTCAGATGATTTGTTACATCTTCCTGCTGATTGTGTCTTCTAAAACAAGTTTTTGTTTCCATAATAATATGCTGATAAAATCTTAGCTGACTGCTTTCTTCTACTACTATGTACTTTCAGTTTAGGTAATTAGGTTTAGTTTCATGAGAGTTTATATAGGTATTTCTTTAGATATACTTGGAAGATTCAACAAAGTTTTGCAGGAAAGATTTGGAACAGGTAGCTTGGGAAGAGAGGTTGTTTTTGAAGAAAAAGGCAGATTGTGTAACAAACGAGAAGACATTACTTCTAAATTTTCTCTCTCTAAATTAGTAGGTATACTAGAAGTGAGATTTTGAAGGGTCAACAATGACTTGTGGTTGAGATTCGTCTGAAATTGTGCGCATTGTATTAGGGTCAAGAGGAAATATGGAGCTCTACTCTATGATTTTCCTTTAATTCACTGGCATGAATCTTTTTAATCTTTTGTTTTCATTATGGACCAAATGTTTTTATGCTTCCTGTTTGAAAGGTCTGAAAAAAGTCTTATTCAGCGGTTGAAGACCCTTGGCTTGGCATGAATACAACAATAATGTCATTGTCACCAAAGTTTAACATTTTATAACAATTAGTACGGAAAGAGTGCCTATCCAGAATAAGTACAGTTGGTTGGTTGGCTTCTGAAGAATAAAATACTCCCTCCAGCCATCTGTAAAACAGATCGAAGGTTATGTATGAAGACTTAATCTTTGAACCTGGTGGCAAGCCTCTGCCGAAGTTTTCATTTTCATGAATGTCTTTGAATATAAAAGCAGGAGGAAGACATACACCTTCACCATTACAACAAGCAGTGACTGAAACATTCTCGCCAGAAGTCAATATGTGTATGTCCTTATTGGCTTTTGAAGCCACTACTTTCCACATGAATTATTTAATTGGCAACCCATTTTATCCATGTTAAAAATGTTGACTGGGCTGCTAAAGAGCTGATTTTCTTCAAATACCTTGTTTAGAAGATCAAAGAATTTGGTCACTTCTTGGCTCATTCTGTTAGCTATACCTACTAACAAGGCCTCGGCCTGATGAATTGTTAATTCTTGGAGCGAACCCAGATTGTTCCAGCCGCTGTTTGTGCCTAACCATATGTTTTCTCTTGGCTGTGCCCAGTACACCATAAGGTCCAAGCGGAACTTCACTGTGGTTACCTTTGGTGAACTGTCCTAGATAGTATACCATAACACCTGGCTGCCTCGTTCACACCGATCTCCCCAGCTTCTATTCTAGTAAGAGATTCTTTTAAGCATTCCTCACTCCAGGTTCCATGAGTTGATCCAGGCTTTCTGTTGTATTCAAAAAGAGAATGTTAAATTTCCACAATTAATTGTTTAATATTTATTTTGTGTTACACTCAAAGAAATCAAGAATTACTATAATATTATTCTATTTGACTACCATTTACTTTTTATGAAGGACAGTTATTTTAAAGCTGGAAGCATTTTACATTTTTAAACGGAAAATAGTTTTTTTTTTATTAATATTAAATCATTATTTTGGACAGTCAAAATATATGACAGTTGTATTGTTCAAAACTTATTTTGGTTAAAAATATAAACATGTAAAGCCAGATATTATCCATATGACATTAAAGAGAATTGATTTAGGTCTTTTTATCATATCGAATCACTATAAGTTTGAAGAGCAAATGTAAAGTGTATGATTTCTGTAAGCACTAGAACAAATACTGAAGATTATTTCATACAAAAGACTAATTCTATTATATTAATATTGTAAAAATTGTCAGGCCATCTCACCCGATCACAGTGCCTTTTGGCCAGCTTTTTGTTCGACCTACAAACATTTTATCTAAAAGCACAGTCCTTCCTCGTGAAGGTTGGGGATACTCTTTGCCCACCTGGCATGGGGGTGCCATTTTAGCTGATATGTCATTTCTTCAGAACTCAAGCATCCACTTATTTCATGTTTTGTCACTATATCTAGCTCTGCTTCTTGTCAGATATATATTACAGACACAAACATAAAATTCTGCACCTGTCATGTCTTGGTTGTAAAGAACGTAAGTTTTCATGGCTCCATACTCAGAACACCTATCAACAAATACTAGTAGTGGTCACTAGTCCTTTGGTTTTTTTGATTGGCATAGATAATGAAAATTACATTTGAAAGTCGCCCTATAACATATGCCTCTTGTTGAACAAGGAAGCGAGTTCTTGGGATTTAACTCAACTGCCAACAAAAAAAAACCTTTAATATATAAAAATAGTCACAACTTTAATTTTTTTTTTTTGTGTGGTCGTTGAAGCGTAACAAGGGTGTTTACCTGCTATGTTAAGTTGACGCTTCCGGGTGTAGGAAAGATATAAAAACGGGGAAAGTTTTTAACCAGGTTGTGTTACCATCTGAAGATGAGCCGAGAGGCTTGAAAGCGCTCATGGAAGTGTAAATGAGTATTAGTGGTAGCAACACAAGTTTAGCATAAATTAAATTGCCTTTCATTACATAAATATAACAAGATTCATGTACAGATCAAGGATTCATCAAGGGTGTCTTAAGCCGGTCGGTCACGCACTAACCATTGCCGCTGTCCAACATGCCCGACGTTGGGGATGGATGTGCACACCATACTGTCGTGCAACTCGTCCAGCATGCCAAACGTTCTCGTTGATAGGATACGTCCCACAGACATCTAATTTATATTTTTCAGTAAATTTTGTTGTTATTTCTTGGTCCATTATGAATTGTAATTAAAACAAATTAATAACAATATTAAAAATAACTGCTAATGATATTTGAATATATTATGTAAATGAAGAATAAACTAAACTAAATATTAAACTGAAATTTTATCTGAATCATTACTTATTAAATGTAAACTAAAGAATGAATGTAACGTAAAAGTAAACAGTAAACATTTATTAAACGAATGTGCTCTAAAAACATGTACTGTACTTGCTCGAAAATTACGATTTGATAGCAAGCGTACGCATGATCAAACATGTCGTAGTCATACGCACGATTCCTTGACATCCGTCAACACTACACACGATCCATCTGCACGTCGTGCGGCTTGAGCTGATGGTCTTGCTGGACTCATTTTTCGCCGTGCACATCCTTAAAAAAATACACGACGTGCGGATGGATGTCAAAGCTGGCCCCGTAGTTTTTGACTTGCTGTCCGTCATGACGTCCAGCGGGGATGGTTACTGCGTAACCGGCTTTATTGATTTTTAAATCGAGACAAAAAACAGGTGATTGTCATGGGGACTGGATATTACAAATTTCGAGAAATGGGTAGTTGAAAAGCTAATTCCGGGATTACCAAAAAACTCAGTTTTATTATTAGATAACGCACCATATAATATATTGCAATGAAACACAGGATCCTGATAACCAGTGCAGGCTAATCTAAATACACGGACGATGAAAATTCAGGTTTTAAATGGTATTTTGTTAGATTTGGTTTTTTTCGCTATAAGTTTTGTATCTTAGAACGGATAAGGAAGTAGGATAAGTCAATCTGTGTATTATTTATGTTCTATTTAATCATGTACTGTGTCGGTGGAAATGTGTGCGCGTGCGCGAGTGATAAACGTTTTTTCCCTGCCGTGCGTGATATAATTGTCCTATCGTATTGACGCTCCTGGACACAGAGATTTCATCAAGAACATGATCACTGGAACGTCACAGGCTGATTGTGCCGTACTTATTGTTGCTGCCGGTACTGGTGAATTTGAAGCTGGTATTTCCAAAAATGGTCAGACTCGTCAACACGCTTTACTTGCCTTCACCCTTGGTGTCAAACAGCTCATCGTAGGTGTCAATAAAATGGACAACACTGAACCACCTTACAGTGAGTCCCGTTTCGAAGAAATCAAAAAGGAAGTAAGCAATTATATTAAGAAAATTGGTTACAATCCTGCTGCTGTAGCCTTTGTGCGTGGGGCGTGGAATTTTTCGAATCGGCCATAAATGGCAATAACAATTCGACAACAGGATACACCCCAAATGAACTCCAAACCGGAGCGATGCCAGGACGGATCTGGGAAGGTCACATCGAAAGGACAGCTACTCAGAATGTTCTGATACCAGTCGAAGTAAAGAAACTTGAGGCGAGGCGACGCATTAAAAAGTGCGCAGAAGAGCACACGGAAAAATGTAATGCCGAACATAAACTCGTGAGTTTCAAGACTGGGGAAAGTGTGCTCTTGCGTGCCTTGAATGTTGGGAAAAGGGAGGACAACACAGCCGCGAAGTTTTTCAGGCTATACAATGGTCCTTATACCCTATCTGAGCAGGTTGGAAAGAATACTTTCATATTAACCAACCCCAACACTAACCGTGCGATCGGCAAATTTCATGCCTCGTTGCTGAGAAAATAGTATACAAAAAATGCATAAGTAAATAAATATTAGGATATAGGATGTACGAATGTGTAGCTGTATTTAAAATATGTCAATTTATGTAAAAGTGTCATATGTAGGTTAAATCTGAGAGTGAACGTTAATCAATTAGAGATAAGGAATGCAGTCTGATGTGTAGCACGCCATGGGTTGGAATTGTTTACATTGCCGACATTGTGCACTTGCTATCTGCTTGTCAAAAACATGTGTATTTGTTATCGTTTAAAGGTCAGTGTAGCCACGTGTCTTTGTTTTATTTATTCTGTCAAGTTGACAGTTATGAGATGCTAATATTGCAAAGAAGTTGTTTATTTGGTTTTACGTTTGAGATTATTGTTGTATTATTCATAGGATTAGGAATTTGTTATGGATGTATCAAAAGAAGAAAAATTTTTTTTTTGTTAATCAACTAAAAAAAATTTTTTTTATGCGGGAAGGGGTTAATCCTGCAATGAAACACAGGATCCTGATAAGCAGTGCAGGCTAATCTAAATACACGGACGATGAACATTCAGGTTTTAAATGGTATTTTGTTAGATTTGTTTTTTTTCGCTATAAGTTTTGTACTTAGAACGGATAAGGAAGTAGGATAAGTCAAACTGTGTATTATTTATGTTCTATTTAATCATGTACTGTGTCAGTGGAAATGTGCGCGAGTGATAAATGTTTTCTCCCTGCCGTGCGTGATATAATTATCCGATCGTATTGACACTTGAACTGGACATAAACTATTATATTAGCTGCAGTTTCCCTATATTTCCTAATCGTAATATAATGTTAAAATATGATTTCTTTTAAAATATAAAACTCTTTTTAAAACGCAATTCTACTTGAGATAAGACATTCATAGATAACCATCTATTCATGCCCTTGCAAATTCTATGCACTTTCCGGCATGAAACCACAGTAGTGTGGTGCGCAAAATAAACAGGTGACTTCTTTTCCACCAATAAGAAGCTTCGAAGGCAGTCGGAATTTTCCTCAGCCGGGTGCTGTAGGGGCAGTTTTTCTTGTCTAGATGTCACGAAGGGAACGTGCGCTTCTCGTTCAAGATTTTTCGCTTGCGAGAATTCGTTAAGTCCATTCGTTGGTAGTAACAAGTGCGAACTCTCAAAACTGTTTAATTAATCCATCGTCAGACACGTTATTGTTCGTTGTAACGTAACGGTTATAAAAGTGAATTTAAACTGGGTTTACTGTGTGAGGTATTCTACAGTACCAGAAGTATTTAGTAGTTTACTTATTGTTATAATATTATCACCAGTAGTTTCCGTGTGAGTGGAAGATTTCCTCTTAGGAAGGTCTGCTGACCGTGGTAGACCTAGTGTTATGAGTGAACACTTGAAGATTCCGGATAGGTATAAGTTTAATATACCGTTTTTAGTTAAATACACACTGTTACCTGAGATACTTGTTTTATTCTAATTACTGTGTAAAATTCCATTAACGGTACCACTAGAATCAGTGTTCGAGTGCGAATCGTCAGTGTCAACGTATGAACTTCAGGACACCAGGCCAGCTGTAATCATCGCCAGGGTCAACCGCCTGTCATCATACACCACGCCTGACGACTTCACTACAAAAAAAACCCCTTCTCCACATTGCCGTGGAAATTATCGTATATGTAATGTACAACAAGTCATATATGAACATTATTTAACATTTTAAAAGACTATATCTGCAAACACTATTATTATTTATTCTTGTTAAATATATCACATAAACGATTTCATATTTCTTGTGTACAATAAATAATCTTAAATCCTCCAATATAGACTTTTGCATTATAACACACGCACTACCATATCCTATGCGCCAATAGTTAAGTTAGTTGTGTTGTCGCAATATAAATTATGTCCTTCTTTTCAGGATACTTTATTTATCAAAATTAAGTACCGTACTTTACTGTTGTTAAAAGATAAAACGTTGCAGGTAAACTACCCCTTCCCCTTAACCGATCTTAACCAAAATCAATAGGCCTTGTGTCCTCTACAACTCAGGCACATATGCAAAAAATTATTTGATTCTGTTTGAATTTGCAGCAATTATCATTCGCCATAGAAAAATTTCTACACATAGAAGACAGACAGACACACACACACTTCGGAAAATGACTTCTTCATGTTTTGAGGGTAGTAAAATCAGAATCATCCCTTATCTCGAACTTGATTTTTTTCGCCATCACCGTACTTCCATTTCCTTATGGAACATGGAAGTAAAACTGAGTTAATTAACATCTGTTCTTAACAGAGAATTTTGGTACAACCCGTCCATCTTTCATTTTTAAGATTTTCGAGTCATAAAGCCTGTAAGAAATTAGAGACTTCTTAATAAAAATTTATTTTATGATTAAATCCTTAAATTCGTAGTGACTGTCAATCAATGAATTTTTCAGTGAAGAGTTAGTGAGGATCGGTAAAAAATAACACAAATTTTAACTTATTTGTGTCGACGTTTTGACAATGTTTATTGCCATCACCAGGACTTGTGTATGAATACAAAAGAAATGTCAGACACAACAGAACAATTATTTGGGTGAACGTGTTCATGTACGTGCACACACACATGTGCATGCATATGAATGTATCATTGTATATGTGAAGGAGTAAGATAATTTGTTTACATCTTCAAATGTTTTCTTTAAGCAAACGAGAAAATTATAATATCACAGAACTTAATTTATACACTATTACAATTTAAATTGCTATATGTAATGATATTTTTAATTAAGTATAAAAGCAATAATTAACAATTAGATATTAGATTGGTACAGAAAACGTTTATACATATAGCAGTTAACATATAGCATAGTAAAATATATTATAACTAAAAACACATTGAGGGATATTCAACTAGTAATTACAAACAGAATTATCACTGTCGCACACCACTATAGAAAATTTATTCCGATTAGCGCTTTCAAGCTTCTCAGCTCATACCGATCTGACGATGAGCTGAGAGGCTTGAAAGCGCTAATCGGAATAATTTTTCTATAGTGGTGTGCAACAGTGATAATTCTGTTTGTGATTTTAACCACTAACACAACTTTCTTCATTAAACTATGTAATTATTAAAAGTTATTTTTAACATGTTTCACTCACTACTGGTATTAAAGACAATCATAATTTATAAACATATAACTTAGGCAATAACTGTAGAACTTTACGACATTACATCAGATAGTTGACATAACGTTACAAACACAAGTTTATGGTAAATTTATCTAACAAGTAAACTTAGATAATAATTTTAATCATATTGTTGTAAATTATAGTCCAGAGTACTATAGAATATTGTAAATTTATGTACATGTCTACAATCACACCCTCTCTCTCTCTCTCTCTCTCTCTCTCTCTCTCTCTCTCTCTCTCTCTCTCTCTCTCTCTCTCTCTCTCTCTCTCTCCCCCCCATTCTCCCTCTACCTCTCATTCTCACAACCTCTCACTCTATCCCTCCCTCTCACTCACTCTCTCCCTCCTTTCTCTCTTTCACTCACTCTCACTGTTCGAACCTTCTCTCTCTCTCTCTCTCTCTCTCTCTCTCTCTCTCTCTCTCTCTCTCTCTCTCTCTCTCTCTCTCTCTCTCTCTCTCTCTCTCTCTCTCTCTCTCTCTCTTTCCAGAAATGGCACTCTACAATACTGACCATTTTTATTAACACTATCATGCCCACGTAAATTAGAGAATTATGTACAGGATAACAGTGTAGATTTAACAGCTTACATTGAAGAGTTACAAACTATTACATAACAAAATTATAGATAACAGATCTATTATATGAAAATGGTTTTTACTTAATATTTACATAATTGTAAATGTTATTTACCTAGAACTTGGTCTATACAGAGAACCATAGTCTCATGTAGTTAATGTTAATCTCTCTCACTCATGCTCTCTCTCTCTCTCTCTCTCTCTCTCTCTCTCTCTCTCTCTCTCTCTCTCTCTCTCTCTCTCTCTCTCTCTCTCTCTCTCTCTCTCTCTCGTAATCTTAGACAGATATATACAATCAATCCAACACTCAGTCGTGTAAGAACACACACCCAAGCACACTACAGACTTGAGCATCAATACGTAATTATAACACAATTATATTCTCTTCTTTTTGTCACCTAAGTGTAAATTATGTAAGTCGCAGGTGACCACTGTACTAAGTTTAAAAAATTAATCAGAATGTGTCTATAAGAATTGCTATATGTTTACCTAGCTAATACTAAATGACAACGTGCTGGACCAACAAAGATGACCAACCACTTCCTGTAGGGGACACTCCAAATCATTTCTTCGAAATCATGCCTTAATGGTCTGTATAAGTTGAGCATAACTGGATGAAAGATTTTGTGTATCTGGAGTGAGGGTCACTTTTTATTTGAATCATTTCAAGTATGCATCTTTTGAAATAATTATTTTCATAATGTTTAATGTGGGTATTGTTGAAATCAAATTCATGGCCGGTGTTTAAATGGTGAGATACTAAAGCATTGGGGTTATCATTATGAGTTTTTTGTGGCAATCGTACCTATGCTGATAAATTCTCTTATGTAAATATTGGGACGTACCAATACCGGTGTAAGTGGCTGGACAGTCATTGCATTGGACAGTGTATACAACATTAGATTGTTTGTCTTTGAGGCTCGAGAAGAGGGATCATACAGTATGAATGAGGTTTTTGAACGCTTAAGTTTTATGCATTTTTAGTAGGCATTTTTTGAGTTTTTCAGACAGCCCTTTGACATAAGTTGTAGAAAAGTACGAGGCGGCATTAGGCTCAGGTGTATTAGATTGGGCAGATGTAACGTTGGGAATCAGCTGATTTGCGTGATGTTTAATAATTACCTGTTTGATTATGTGGTCAGGGTAACGATTGTTTTTGAAAATCTTGAATACTCACTCAGTGTTTTTTTGATGAAATGATTGATCACTTAGACCAGTGGCTCTCTTATATACCCCGCGCATTGAGTTAGTTTTTAGATGTATGGGATGATTGGAATTAAAATGCAGATATCTACCAGAGTTCGTGGGTTTTATGAACCAATCAGTAACTATAGTACCATCTGGCTGTCTAATGACCTTGGTATCGAGAAATGAAATGGAACTATTCTGTTCGTGTTCTATTGTAAACTGTATTCGTCCAAAGCCCACTGGTTTGGAATTGAACCGCGATAAGATAGTGTCCTGTTGGTCATGTGGAATACATGTTATAATATCGCCCACGAATTCATATAAGAAAGGGAGTTTAAATGGCAGCGTAGGGATAATCGTGTCGAGAAAGTGGTTCATAGTAATGTCAGCTAAGATGGGCCCGAGACTACTGCCCATAGCAGTGCCATATGTTTGTTTAAAAAATTGTCCCTGAAATGTGAAATAACCATTGTTGCGACAATGCGCCAGACGTTTAAGGAAAAAATCCTTATCTAATGTAGTATGTGTCGAGATGCAATTCCAATTTTCATTTAAAATGTTGATAACCGTTTGAATATTTACATTAGTGAATAGGGAGGAAACATCTAATGAAATTAAAATATGATTGGGAGGAATTGTATGTTTCTTTATGGTTTCAACAAAGGTAAAGCTGTCACTAATGTACTTTTCAGTGAGGCATTTTTTAGAATATTGGCTAGACATTTAGATGTTTCATACGTAGGGGAGTTTATAAATGAGATAATCGGTCTGAGAGGGTTGTCAGGTTTATGGGTTTTTACTAAGCCGTAAATTTTAGGTGGTGTTGGGGCATGGGGAACTAACCGTTTATACGTATTGTTGTCCATATGTCCGTTTTTGAAAGCCTCCTTAAGTATTGTCACGGTTGAGTTGTTTAAAGAAGTAGTGGGGTCCCTATTAAGATTAACATACATATTACAATCACCTATTAATGAATTCATTCTGTTTAAGTATTCTGTTTTATACATAATAACGGTCTTGTTAGATTTATCTGCTTGCAGTACTAAAATGTCTATTGTCTGATAAGCAGTGTTTGGTGGCTTTACTAACAGTGGACAGTTGGTTGTGTTGGTGTTTTTTATTTGTTTTATTTTTGTTAATGTGGTTGTAATAATATTAATACATTCACTACTGACAATTTCCGGAGTTTTATCTTCAGGTAAGTTGTGCAGAACGTGTTCCAATTCGGTGATAATTCTCTCAGTGGGGATGTGATTATCATTATCCAGGAGGGCAAATTTCGGTCCTAGGGAAAGTAATGTTTTTATGTTGAGAGGAATGTCGATATCAGTGAGATTTATCAGCCAGTCTGGATTGAATTTTGACGGTTGTCATTATGTTGTCTTAATACGAATTTTTTCTAGCATGTGTTGAAACACACTATTTTGTTTATTCACAAATTTGTTTACTATAGAGTGTGGTAAGTATTAATATAGTACTTCATCATAGTACCAAGAATCTTCATCATAGTATTGGTTTAGTGTTAATAATGGGCTATTGTGATTTTATAACCTGTTAGTGAAGAAATTAATTTTTGTGTTTATATTTCTTTGCGAATAAAGAAATGTATAATACGTTGCAGATGACAAATGTACGTTTAAAATATGCTCACGTGGTAGTACAGTGTTCGAAGAAAGATGTATACAATATTTCGAAGCACCAGTATAGTGTTAATAGGTTAAGGACGTTTACAAGATATTTGTCACCAGCACATGATATAATTACGAAGAGTTCATCGATTCTTTATGGTAACAGTAACTTCAGTAATTACGGGAAATTACCAACAGTTTTGAGTAAAAAACATTTTAGTGCACAGAAAGGTGGTTCAGAAGGTGAAGATGATCCTTCGAAGGCAACATCAGAAGCACATCCGGATGGCGAAGAGTATCCAGTTCATCAGGCTTTACCAGCTATGGTTGTCGTTCCGGAAGTTTGGCTGCATTTACCACTCATTGCTGTCAACAGAAACCCAATTTTTCCTTGATTTATAAAACTTATCGAAATTACGAATCCGGTTTAATAGATTTAATCAGACAAAAAGTTGAAATGAATCAACCGTATGCTGGAATCTTCTTGAAGAAAAGTGAGGAGAATGATTCAGAGGTCACCAACGACTTATCGGAAGTATATCAGATTGGAACGTTTGCACAAATCCATGAGTTACAGGACATGGGTGACAAACTTAGGCTGGTTGTTATGGCACACAGGAGGATACGCATAACTGGACAAATTGCTGATACTGAGGAAGCACCAGCTGACGCAGACCGGGTACGGAGGAAACGTAATAACAGGAAACCTAGACCAGCAGTCGCAACAACTACAGATCCTCAAGCAGTCGATGCTCCTGGTGAAACAAAAAAAGATGTTTTGCCGCAGCCTGTTCTTATGGTAGAGGTTGAGAATATTGTTCACGATAAATTGAGACAAACAGAAGAAGTCAAGGCATTGACTCAAGAGATAATCAAAACAATTTGTGACATTATAAGTTTGAATCCATTGTACCGTGAGTCACTGCAGCAAATGCTGCATCAAGGGCAGCGTGTCGTTGACAACCCTGTGTACCTGTCAGATCTTGGAGCTGTTCTGACGGGAGCTGAGCCGCATGAGTTGCAAGAAGTTTTAGAAGAAATGGATATACCTAAACGTTTGATACTATCACTGCGTTTGCTTAAAAAAGAATTTGAACTGAGTAAACTTCAGCAGAAAATTGGTAGAGAAGTTGAAGAGAAGGTTAAACAACAACATAGCAAATACATACTTCAGAAGCAGCTGAAAGTTATTAAAAAGGAGCTGGGATTAGAAAAAGATGATAAGGACGCTATTGAAGATAAATTCAAAGAAAGACTGAAGGATAATACAGTTCCGCCAGCAGTAATGGAAGTTCTAGATGAGGAGTTGAATAAATTAGCTTTATTAGAGACACATTCGTCTGAATTCAATGTGACACGAAACTACTTGGACTGGTTGACTTCTTTGCCATGGGGAGTAATGAGTGAAGAAAACTGTACTATGTGGATTAATTAATATTTAATAATAATTGCAATATTTAAATTTGTCCCTTTTCTTGGGCCATTTGTGTTAACTCTTATCTTATAAACAATAAAGTCCCTAGTTCTGGGCGACATTTATGCTATTATACTTAATACACAATAATAAATTCAGATTGATCTCCCGCTTACCTTAATTCAGCCCAGGGTTGCGTCGCATGAACTGTGAATAGCAATGTGAGTTTAGGGTTACATCAATAACATACGTCACTCTCATTGATATGGCGTAACTCATTTTTTATTACATTTGATATTACTTTAAACTTCTTTGTTATTCACCATTTCTCCCAACACTATTACATTACTATTTCCTTCAGCTACTAGTTAAAACATTTCTTACAAGTGTTAGTTAAAACAGAAAAGACATTATTACCATATTTTTATCCTACGTATTCTATTGTTTTAATTACTAGATCTAAGGAAGGCGAACCCAGCTTGCTACATTCACACACTCACATACAAATTACCCCCTTTTTTATATAAAATAAGAATTTGATTTAAATGGATACGGTTACGTGTTGCAGCGGCGTCCCCGTCGACCGCATGGCGCTTCACACTAAGTTCGGTGTTTTGATATGAAAAATGTTATTGTTCCATTAGTTTTAAAATTTTCACTTAGTTAGTTCACTGGTTGTGTTAACACTTCAAACTGCTTCACACATTTTTTATATATTGTATCGGTCGGTTTGTCACTTAAAATATTTCTTAGAGCCCACGAGTCTTAGCGTGCGTCGGGCCGACACCGCGACTATAAATCGACTGGCTGAACGTTACCAAAGTGCCTCCCTACCACGGTTGTTCAAAACAGGAACCCACAGCCTGCTTGCCACAAATTGTTTATCTACTTACACCCAGTACGGTGTTGTCCCTGGGTGTTAGGCATCGACGATATTCCAATGCCACTAGTCACGAGACTAAGGTGGGCGGAGTCTTACCTAGATTTCTGTCAGCATCAAACACGTGGCGAACCAAATTTTATACTTTAGCCATTTTACTTGGCTTGGCACGAGGCTGCGTAGCGTCATCTGCGCGCATGGTGGTGTCGCGCGTACATTGTGCGTAACAAATTCTTAGAACCACTTGAGTTGCAAAACATGCATCGCATTCCATTACAACACCTCCGTTCAAAATCTCACTCCACTGTTCTTGGTTTGAATAAAACTGTTTTAGGTATGGGACTTGCTATGTTGGTCACATATATATTTAATAAAATAGAATAAAATAAAATACCCCTTTTTGCCCTGTTACAATAAAGCAACAAACCCCCAACCCCCCCTAATGACCCCCAATGAGAGGTCTTCTGCCGAAACAGAAGAACTGTCATTGCTAAACCCCTAAGAGGATCGGTGAGGATATGGTGCCAACAACCCCCCCCTAATTTCTAAACACATCATGGGTAAACTACCCCCCTAGCTCGGCGACTATGGCTGCACCTGAACAAGATTACTGGACTTCTCTTTTTGAGATCCCAACACCGTAAAATCGGATAGATACTCACCATAGTACATCTAACCTTCTAACATTCCACCCCAAAATCTCCAAACCTGGCCTTGTACCATATCAGATCCTCGACCGATATGTTCCCCCTTACATGCATACTGGGTTGCCTTTAGCAAGTATGGGTGCGTACACATACGCATTATTACATTCTAAACAAACTCCTTATTTAAAATTCATAAAATATTTTATCTTTTAAATTTCAATTTCCTTTTGCAAATTAACGTTACATTTTCAAACAAAACACAGCAGGTAATTAAATTCAAATCATTTAAATTTCGTTCAAAAATTCATCTACGTTCAAAATCAAACTGTTATATTACCATTACTTTCATCAAAATCCCAAAAATCTTTTACATGAATCTACCAATTTTCTTCACTACTACCAACACTCATAAAAACACATAATAAACGGAACACCTTATTAAATCATAAATTCACTTATCATTACCTTTGCTTACACATATATATACTAAACAATATAATTCAGTAAACACACTAGTAGTACATATAAACAGCAATCAAAACATCATCTATACGGCAGGTATAAATTTTTTTTTTTTTTTATAGAAAAATTTTTATTTCCCAAAATTATTTCTTTTATCATTATCAGGAAAACAATAAAATTATTTAATTTACTTAAGTAACACAATTGCGTGAATGAATTACTAGAAACTGGTTCTGTCTCTAACATCAACCATCAGCTGATCTCTCTGGGTCAAGTGAATGACCTTGACACATATACACTACACACAGCTACTCTATAATATTCATGAAACATGTTTAAATTTTTTACCTTCAAACATAATACAACATAATAAACATAGAACATTCAAAATTAGCATTGTTGTTATTACCTTGTAATAAACAATAAACAATAACTTCACATTTAAATTGACCAAAATTTACATTTTACAACTTCAATTTGTTTTCAAATTCTGCTCAATCTTTTCACTTGTTTCAATTATTATTATATTTTAACTATGATTCTCTGTAACATTTCCATTCTCAATTAGTTTGGGTGACTCTCAATTATTCAGAATGATTTGATTTACTAATTTGGCATTTATATATAATCTTACCCCCCTTCTGACTCTAATACTCACTTAACAGCTTTACCTAGCCTGACACCACTCTCTCAAAATATTTACCAATTATTTTCTAATTCCATTCACATCATTCTAACCTTATGACAAAATACTCTCTACCCTCTATGTATTAAGGACGTGTGTTCCCACCCTATGCTCATCCCCTTATTGGTTCCTGGACTTCCCCTAGGCAACCCCGCCAAACCCCATTTAAAACTATTCACCTCCCGCCACAACGCTTTTCGTTGAGGACTCCTTATCACACCACCCCCTTTACAAAATTCCTCTATCAACTAATTACTCTCCCATTACCTTCCTTTCATATTCTACATATACCCACTATCACTACTGTGTCGCTATTACTTCTCAATTCTACATTACTTTTACTCCCACAATCTTATTCTCGCTAATGCCCCTTCAAAATTGACCTTTATTGGCTTAAGTGCCTTCTTTGTGCTTGTCACCCAAATTCTAATATTTACCACATTTTACACTACATTAATCATTGAAAATTCAAAACTATCTCAAATCCATTTCACCATTTAATTTAAAATCTCTTAAACATATTGAAAATCTATTCTTCAAACATTTAATTACCCTGATAAAATTTCGCAAATTGCTTATAAGTAACATAATACATATATAACCCCAGCAGTCAGCTGATGTCTCACTGTCATGTGAATGACCTTTCTCTGGATACATTTCAAAATTATATAAAGTACACATTCGTATAATCCTTATCCCTAACATACGGCATACAACTAATACAAATACACAAAATTATACAGTCATCATAAAATATTGGTGGATTTAGAATCCTTACCATTAAACCTAGTACTTAAAATCGTTTTGCTCTCATGCGTGAAATACATCACTAATCATTGAGTCATAGTTATAGCAACAGTTACTGAACAGCTCTCTGGGTTGTCAACCCACAACTCTCTCTATAGAGCCGTATAAGTTGACCGCCCACTGTTTACAGAGGTCATCACCCTCTCACTGAATTTTCAGCTACCCTCCTACTTCATCAATTACTTAAAGTCCCCCCTTTATCCAGTTACAATTAGGTAACCACCCACCGGATAGACCGGATCGAGCGTTTGCCTTATGCACAGATGCGTTATCTGTGCCCCTGGCTTGTAACGGTCAGCTCCTTTTCCACACACACTATTGTTTCCTGAGGGTGGACTGTGGCGTCCATTTGCATCCCCAAGAACTGAAGTTTACATATATATGATATAGACACTGCCTATACCGTTCTTGGTTCAGCGTTATATAAAATTCGGTATTACTGATGCCCAAGGACACCAGTAATCCTACTAAATATGATTCACACACCCTTAAAACGTCACTATCGCCACCTTTGACGATAGCCACTGTTCCATAGTTATGTAGTTTCCCCTGTTTTACCCCCCTTTCAATTTCAATGTTCACAAATTTAGAATCTACTTACATAAATCCACGGCCAGGGTTTGGTGAAACCGTGACCGCCCAAAATGTGGGGAAACTACCAAAAGACATATAAGGCTCACACTGACACCATTACTACAATTCACGGATGGTCAACTCTTATATGTTTGGTTATATATTAATTGATTATCATGTTTAACATCTCTTAGATTCATATACATCTTTAACTTGTAAACATCAAACATTTTACTTATTTAAATTGCATTATAAATTTCATACTTACGTTACATCACTCACATATTATCATAGACACAAAATATCAACACCAAATAATGTACATAACTCCATGTATCTTCTGAAACATTTTAACAACCATGTTATTCCACAAACTAAACACATCTTACATTTAATAATAATAATAATAATATTTATTACCAATTTTCCTTTACATATAATAAAAATTATACAATACAGGACCTATAGGGGGCATAAATGCCCGTACATAGGTTGGTCCTTAGAATTAATATTTATATACTTAATACTAATTGTGAGTTTACCTCACCGATCATAGTAAATATTAAAAATAAATTATTTTTCAATTTTAACAAAATTTTAGTTTGTACTATAACACAATTCAATAAATAAATGAAAAAAAAAAGAGAAAAAAAGGTCCATATCATAATAGACTGTTTTTTTGATTATTCAATAACAATGTTCCTATCTTTTTCTTTGATTTTTTTTTAAGCACTTTTATATTTACACTTAGATTTTTCAGTTCATTAGGTAATTCATTAAAATATTTTATGGCATAATACACATAGCTTCTTTGCCCAATACTTAATAGGTGTCGCGGCAATATAATATTTTTATACCGTGTGTTGATTCGATTTTGTAAAAACTCACTTTTTAGATCATTGTATTGATAAACTATAGAATTCACTACAAACACCTGTTTAATATTTAATGGTTTATTCGAATCTTGTTCATTGACTCCTATAATTTTAAGAATACACTTTTGCAGCCGATCCAATGCGTCTAGAGATGATTTATATAGACCCCCCCCAGCCTAAACTAAATTTATTTACTCATCATTTATTATCAAGTTTAAATCTCATAAAATCATTTAAATTCATTACCAAAATCTCTTTATATAACATTTTAAATCAGTCAAAAATATTTAAACATCTCAAATTATTTTAATTCCATAAAGTATTGAAAACACATTTTTAATTACATTACTCCAAAACTATTACAATTCATTTATTATCACCTTCATAATTATTCTCATTATTTATTTAGTCTGCCCAAATATTATTATTATTATTATTAAAACAATTTCTACTACACACATGCGTTGTTTACATTAAACACATTTTACAACATAGACACAATTAATTTCACTATAAATTTATTTACAAATCTTTGTCATTATCTTTTTGTTTATCACACTTCGTTTCATAATCTAGCCAGGTCATTACCATAAACTAAAATATTTAAAATGTCCATTCACTTATTTTTTAATTAACCTCCATCATCGTATATGAGCCTTACTTTTATATAATAATTATCGTCCTTACTCACACTCGTTACACTATTATTATTATTGTAATGACCATTATCAACATAGTATTTAACACCATTGTTACCTATTAATTCATAAAACCCGTCTACATTGGTAATTTCAGTTCTGTCTCCGTCAGTATTTTTGTTCAACATAAGGTAAGTTATTTTATCATCATATTCCTTCACTACATTCATTACAACATCAGGTAAGTTTTTATCATTTACAACAGTATTATCAAAATATTCATCAAATATTTCACAATGTAAGTCACTTTTTTCATCTCTCTCAATATCTAAACTCTGCACTAACGTTTCATAACCTCTATTAACCTCAAAAATCTCTATTTCTCTCTTTCTCTTTCTCTCCTCACAATACCCCTCATAACCCCCCTGAACTATCTCATTCCACGCAAAGGGCACAACAAACTTACTATACGTCTTGGCACTTCCAAGACCATCACAAAAAATAGAGGGACCATTCTGAGACACCATGTCTCCCACACAACTACTGGAGGAAACTCTGTCCTCATAAAATACATGTGAAACCTCTGTTTCACCATAAACTTGGGGAAAATTTGCCCTTTGCCCTTCTAACCTTTCATCACACTCTCTCTCACTTTCATCAGCACTCGCTAACAACACTTCGTTACTAAATTCTACTTCAACAAAATCTTCCTTATCACTCTCAACATTAATCACCTTAGTCTCTAATACCACGTTTTTATACATATCATTATAATTCTCACTTGTTTTACAGTCATCACTTACCTTGTTATTAATTATTTGAGTTGCTTTACTTTTAATTTGTTCCTCTACCGACTCTACCAGTTTCTCAATACTCTGTTCTAATCTGTTAAAGTTAGTTTCTAATATTTCATTGGTTTTTTCTAAATGCTTATTAATTTCATTAATATCGTTTTTTAATTCGTTATTCTGCTTTTTTAACTCATCGAAATTGCTTTCACATTTGACTTTTTGCTCATGTATTTCATTACTCAATTTGTCAAATTTATTCTTTTGTTCATTCATTTATCCTTTGATATTGTTATTAACATATTCATTACATCATTATTAAATTGATTATTGCATTTTGTCGAGGTTGGGGTTAATTGAACTCCCGAGTCCTCAGTCATATTGCTTTGATCTGTTACATTTAATTCTACTATTTTATCTTGACCTACATTTGGAGTCAAATGGACTTCAAGACTACTCATGACAGCTGATTCATCAAAATTGGTAATTTCATTTATATCATTTTCATTATTACTACCTCCCATCTTTATCTTATCGATTTATACAAATTTACTTACATACAAAACAATGACATACTATTTTATACGTTGTACGTATTTTTTCTTAACCCTCAAATCACGTTATTCACTGTATGTGTGGAATTTAATTTCAAAAATTAGAACTCGTTCCAAGTTCGTGGCCCCATTTGTACTATGTGGATTAATTAATATTTAATAATAATTGCAATATTTAAATTTGTCCCTTTTCTTGGGCCATTTGTGTTCACTCTTATCGTATAAACAATAAAGTCCCTAGTTCTGGGTGACATTTATGCTATTATACTTAATACACAATAATAAAATCAGATTGATCTCCCACTTACCTTAATTCAGCCCAGGGTTGCATCGCACGAACTGTGAATAGCAACGTGATTTTAGGGTTACATCAATAACATACGTCACTCTCATTGATATGGCGTAACTCATTTTTTATTACATTTGATATTTCTTTAAACTTCTTTGTTATTCACCATTTCTCCCAACACTATTACATTACTATTTCCTTCAGCTACTAGTTAAAACATTTCTTACAAGTGTTAGTTAAAACAGAAAAGACATTATTACCATATTTTTATCCTACGTATTCTATTGTTTTAATTACTAGATCTAAGGAAGGTGAACCCAGCTTGCTACATTCACACACTCACATACAAATTACCCCCTTTTTTATATAAAATAAGAATTTGATTTAAATGGATACGGTTACGTGTTGCAGCGGCGTCCCCATCGACCGCATGGCGCTTCACACTAAGTTCGGTGTTTTGATATGAAAAATGTTATTGTTCCATTGGTTTTAAAATTTTCACTTAGTTAGTTCACTGGTTGTGTTAACACTTCAAATTGCTTTACACATTTTTTATATATTGTATCGGTCGGTTTGTCACTTAAAATATTTCTTAGGGCCCACGAGTCTTAGCGTGCGTCGGGCCGACGCCGCGACTATAAGTCGACTGGCTGAACGTTACCAAAGTGCCTCCCTACCACGGTTGTTCAAAACAGGAACCCACAGCCTGCTTACCACAAATTGTTCATCAACTTACACCCAGTACGGTGTTGTCCCTGGGTGTTAGGCATCGACGATATTCCAATGCCACTAGTCACGAGACTAAGGTGGGCGGAGTCTTACCTGGATTTCCGTCAGCATCAAACACGTGGCGAACCAAATTTTATACTTTAGCCATTTTACTTGGCTTGGCTCGAGGCTGCGTAGTGTCATCTGCGCGCATGGTGGTGTCGCGCGTACATTGTGCGTAACAAATTCTTAGAACCACTTGAGTTGCAAAACATGCATCGCATTCCATTACAACACCTCCATTCAAAATCTCACCCCACTGTTCGTGGTTTGAATAAAACTGTTTTAGGTATGGGACTTGCTATGTTGGTCACATATATATTTAATAAAATAGAATAAAATAAAATACTCCTTTTCGCCCCATTACAAAACCTGGATATTGCACAGGGGGTAAAAATCTTGGATGAAGACCATTATGGAATGGAAGATGTTAAGAAATGGATTTTAGAGTTTATTGCTGTCAGCCAGTTGAAAGGGTCCACACAGGGCAAAATCTTATGTTTTTATGAACCTCCAGGTGTTGGTAAAACCAGTATCACGAGATCTATTGCACGTGCTCTCAATAGGAAGTATTTCCGATTCAGTGTTGGTGGTATGACAGATGTTGCTGAAATAAAAGGACACCGGAGAACCTATGTTGGAGCAATGCCTGGCAAAATCATTCAGTGTTTGAAGAAGACCAAAACTGAAAATCCTCTAGTACTGATAGACGAAGTGGACAAAATTGGCAAAGGGTTCCAAGGCGATTCTTCCTCAGCCCTGCTGGAAATGTTGGATCCTGAGCAAAATTCAAATTTTCTAGACCATTATTTGGATGTGCCTGTTGACCTTTCAAAGGTGTTGTTCATTTGCACTGCAAACATGATCGACACAATTCCAGAACCACTGAGAGATCGAATGGAAATTATTGATTTATCCTGGTACGTGGCTGAAGAAAAACTAGCAATTGCCAAATAGTATCTGATACCACGAGCAATGAAAGATTGTGGGTTAAATACTGAGCAGATTAAAATAGAAGATGACGCATTGAGTGTACTTATCAAATCGTACTGCCGAGAAAACGGTGTCAGAAATCTCCAGAAGCATATAGAAAAGATTGTACGTAAAGTGACCTTTAAGATAGTCAAGAAAGAAGCTGAAATAATCGATGTAGCACCTGGTAATCTTCAAGATTTCGTTGGAAAGCCAGTGTTTACTCATGATCGGATGTATTCTGAAACTCCACCCGGAGTTGTTATGGGTTTGGCATGGACGGCAATGGGTGGATCAACGCTGTTTATCGAAACTGCTTTGCGCAGAATGCCACAAAAATCAAGTGATCCGTAAGTAAAACTGGGTGAAGGATCTCTCCAGTTAACAGGTCATTTAGGTGATGTTATGAAGGAATCCGCTAGAAATGCATTAACCGTTCCAAGAAATGTTATGTTGGACATTGATCCAAACAATACTTTCCTAACAACAAATCATTTACATCTACATGTGCCTGAAGGACCAACGCCTAAAGATGGTCCAAGTGCCGGGTGCACAATAGTAACAGCATTAATGTCTTTGGCCTTGAACAAGCTGATCAGACAAAATGTTGTAATGACTGGAGAAATTTCACCAAGAGGAAAAGTTCTTCCTGTTGGTGGAATTAAAGAAAAGTCTATAGCAGTTAAACGTGTCGGAGTAACATGTGTTATTTTACCAGATGAAAATGGAAAGGACTACAACGACTTAACAAAATTTATAACAGAGGGATTGGAAGTCCATTTTGTTAGTCACTACAAGGAAATTCATAAGATTGTATTTCCTGAGGTAAAGGCCAGTTAGTGAATACGTGAATTTATTAAAAAAAGTTTATAATACTATGAAACCAATACTTTAAACTGCCGACACTTCAGCAGAAAAATACGTTGGTTAATAAGAGAAGCGAGTTTCCTGTTATCACTGGCTCATAATTTTAGACGTTGGCAAGCTGGAGGTCCGTATGTGTCTGATATTCCTCCGTAAAATCCCATGTTTATGCTGCTGAATCACCTCAATTCATAATTCAATCCTTAAATTCGTAGTGACCGTCAATCAATGAATTTTTCAGTGAAGGGTTAGTGAGGATCAGTCAAAAAATAACACAAATTTTAACTTATTTGTGTTGACGTTTCGACAGTGTTTATTGCCATCATCAGGACTTGTGTATGAATACAAAATAAATGTCAGACACAACAAAACAATTATTTGGGTGAACGTGTTCGTGTACCCGGATAAATCAATAATTTCCATTCGATCTCTCAGTGGTTCTGGAATTGTGTCGATTATGTTTGCAGTGCTAATGAACAACACCTTTGAAAGGTCAACAGGCACATCCAAATAATGGTCTAGAAAATTTGAATTTTGCTCAGGATCCAACATTTCCAGCAGGGCTGAGGAAGGATTGCCTTGGAACCCTTTGCCAATTTTGTCCACTTCGTCTATCAGTACTAGAGGATTTTCAGTTTTCGTCTTCTTCAAACACTGAATGATTTTGCCAGGCATTGCTCCAACATAGGTCCTCCGGTGTCCTTTTATTTCAGCAACATCTGTCGTACCACCAACACTGAATCGGAAATACTTCCTATTGAGAGCACGTGCAATAGATCTCGCGATACTGGTTTTACCAACACCTGGAGGTTCATAAAAACGTAAGATTTTGCCCTGTGTGGACCCTTTCAACTGGCTGACAGCAATAAACTCTAAAATCCGTTTCTTAACATCTTCCATTCCATAATGGTCTTCATGCAAGATTTTTACCGCCTGTGCAATATCCAGGTTTTCTTCACTCATTATTCCCCATGGCAAAGAAGTCAACCAGTCCAAGTAGTTTTGTGTCACATTGAATTCAGACGAATGTGCCTCTAATAAAGCTAATTTATTCAACTCCTCATCTAGAACTTCCATTACAGCTGGCGGAACTGTTTTATCCTTCAGTCTTTCTTTGAATTTATCTTCAATAGCGTCCTTATCATCTTTTTCTAATCCCAGCTCCTTTTTAATAACTTTCAGCTGCTTCTGAAGTATGTATTTGCTATGTTGTTGTTTAACCTTCTCTTCAACTTCTCTACCAATTTTCTGCTGAAGTTTACTCAGTTCAAATTCTTTTTTAAGCAAACGCAGTGATAGTATCAAACGTTTAGGTATATCCATTTCTTCTAAAACTTCTTGCAACTCATGCGGCTCAGCTCCCGTCAGAACAGCTCCAAGATCTGACAGGTACACAGGGTTGTCAACGACACGCTGCCCTTGATGCAGCATTTGCTGCAGTGACTCACGGTACAATGGATTCAAACTTATAATGTCACGAATTGTTTTGATTATCTCTTGAGTCAATGCCTTGACAAATATCTTGTAAACGTCCTTAACCTATTAACACTATACCGTTGCTTCGAAATATTGTATACATCTTTCTTCGAACACTGTACTACCACGTGAGCATATTTTAAACGTATATTTGTCATCTGCAACGTATTATACATTTCTTTATTCGCAAAGAAATATAAACACAAAAATTAATTTCTTCACTAACAGGTTATAAAATCACAATAGCCCATTAACACTAAACCAATACTATGATGAAGATTCTTGGTACTATGATGAAGTACTATATTAATACTTACCAGACTCTATAGTAAACAAATTTGTGAATAAACAAAATAGTGTGTTTCAACACATGCTAGAAAAAATTCTAAATAAGCAAATCGCAAAACTAAATCGTATTAAGACAACATAATGACAACCTTCAAAATTCAATCCAGACTGGCTGATAAATCTCACTGATATCGACATTCCTCTCAACATAAAAACATTACTTTCCCTAGGACCGAAATTTGCCCTCCTGGATAATGATAATCACATCCCCACTGAGAGAATTATCACCGAATTGGAACACGTTCTGCACAACTTACCTGAAGATAAAAATCCGAAAATTGGCAGGAGTGAATGTATTAATATTATTACAACCACATTAACAAAAATAAATCAAATAAAAAACACCAACACAATCAACTGTCCACTGTTAGTAAAGCCACCAAACACTTCTTATCAGACAATAGACATTTTAGTACTGCAAGCAGATAAATCTAACAAGACCATTATTATGTATAAAACAGATTACTTAAACAGAATGAATTCATTAATAGGTGATTGTAATACGTATGTTAATCTTAATAGGGACCCCACTACTTCTTTAAACAACTCAACCGTGACAATACTTAAGGAGGCTTTCAAAAACGGACATATGGACAACAATACGTATAAACGGTTAGTTCCCCATGCCCCAACACCACCTAAAATTTACGGCTTAGTAAAAACCCATAAACCTGACAACCCTCTCAGACCGATTATCTCATTTATAAACTCCCCTATGTAAGAAACATCTAAATGGCTAGCCAATATTCTAAAAAATGCCTCACTGAAAAGTACAACATTAGTGACAGCTTTACCTTTGTTGAAACCATAAAGAAACATACAATTCCTCCCAATCATATTTTAATTTCACTAGATGTTTCCTCCCTATTCACTAATGTAAATATTCAAACGGTTATCAACATTTTAAATGAAAATTTGAATTGCATCTCGGCACATACTAGAGCAGGCGCCCAAGGAATTGGTGTACAGAAAATATGAGCACCTCATTCTGACAGTAGATATTGTTTATAGAGATCATAGACATCATATTTATGAATGTTGCCAGGTCAGAAAGTGGTCGGATAATTATTTAAGGAAATGACATGGGATTTGCCATAAGGTGAGGGATAAAATCGAGTACTTTTGTTTTCTATCAAAAGTAGGGGGTAAAATGGAATGTAGGCAATGAAAAACATTAAAATTAAACATTAAGAATGTAGTATAAACATAATTTATTGAAACAACTTAAAAAAAAAGTTGATGCAAAAACGTGATTAAACACGAACAAATATTTAAATTTTGTATTATATATTTTCACAATCTTTGTTAACGCATTTATATAATGAAATACAGGTAAAATTTAGTTTTTTACAGTAACAAGACATTGTCCGACAATTAGAACCACATTTACATGTGTTTATTAAGGTTTCTGGCAAAGGAGTTCTTGTCATTTGCTTAGGATATAAATAATGTTCATGTAATTCGTATCCGAAGTCCAGAAAGTTAATAGGTTCAATAATTGGTTCCGAAGTATTTTCCATAAGTAAGTTTGTGCTGCAGCTCTTAAACAATGCAAGTAGAGTGAACCAGAAGTACATATTATTCTTGATATATTTAAACAAAATCTGGGATAGCATTTTGTATCGAAGTTCATCCGCAGTGGTTTCCTGTTTCGAAAAAAAAATAAGTGCAAACTTTCTCTAGATCTTCGAACTGCTGAGGAGTAAGTACTCCATTTCCCAAGGTCGAAACTGCGTTTTGAACGAAATCAAGTGATGCAGCTTTCAAGGATTGTTTTTTATTCCTAAATCGACTAGTTGTGTCGCAACCTGTTAAGGCGTGTAATGCAGGCAAGATATTACAGATGCCTTCCCCAAGGGATCGAGCTGCCAAGTGACAGCCTCAAACACATTTTTTCTTGTGTGAACCATCGAACCATAGACCTCGACAGCCAGTCTGAGCAAGCTTATGCCAGAAATAAATACCTAAGACGAAAACATCTGTATCAGCACTTAGAATGATAATGATAATATCTGCATTTCGCGTCTTCGCAGCATGAAATATATGAGAAAACATTCGTGAATCCGCTTCTAAGTGATTAGATTTCAAATCTGTTACCTCCGAAAAAGATCAACCATGTATTTTCATACATATTGTTAGGTCGTCCTATCCACCACCTTTGTCGTCGTTTACTTGAGCAATTGAGGGAGCATTTTTGCAAATAAATTGAACAAGCTGTAATTTATTTTCTAAGTTGGCAAAAAAATCTTTGCAATTCGTTGTAATTTTCATTGATGAACTAGATATAATTATTTTACTGGAAGTATGTCTTTTAGCTCGTAATTGTGACTCCAAAAACTTAATGGAGATATCGTCGTATCTGTCGAATACAACATCGACCCTTTAAATATAAGGTTGGGACAAAAGTCCTATGATTTTTTTGAAAAAAGCTCTTGCAAATTCACCAAAAGTGCTAAACTTATTTAGTTGAGTTTGATGCACGATCGACATACCATCAACAATGTACATTTTTGGAGTATCTAAGGATATAATGTCCTGTAGGGTATTATTTCCACAATCATGATTGTTTTCTATTTCAAGAGCTAATATTGATTTGACACATTTCCTGTAGAAGCCATCGCTGTCAAAAAGATATTTTGAATAATATAATATTTCATGGGATGATAATATATTAAGGTCGAATTCTTGCTGGGTAGCCAACATGAATGATGTTGGACTTTTCTTATATCTTTCGAATCTTGCAACTGCTTGTTGGTACTCTAGCTTTAACATCTGTAGCAGAACAAAAATTTTAAAATTGTATTTTTTTTATAGGGTCAAAAATATTTTTTGCTTCAGCAGAAATCGTTCTTTCTCAAAATTATTTATCAAGCATTCACCAGCTTCATAAATATTGAGCAAAGGTTGAGTTGTGGAGTTTTCAGCAAGAGCACCTGTAAAAATGTTACGGAGACCACAGTCGTTATTTACCTTAAAAGGATTGCAATCATTCATACACGAAATAAAATTCTCAATGTCCTTGTTATCTTTAGCAATCCTTGATGGACTCCACTCACTATGGGAACTGGAATCGATGTCACTTGTAGCATCACTTTGAATTCCAAGATATGATAAAAGGGCCGAATGAATTGCATTTTTATAGGGATACAAAAGTAGCCACCTCTGTGTCACTTCTTTATTTTGTGTAATACCAATTAAACCTCCGGTGACTGCTGAAGATCGATTTTGAGTCTGTTCAAGTGCCAAGTCGCAGCTTACTGAATTAAATTTTCCTTCTATTCGTTTCACAGAGACCATTCCTCTCTGCAAGTCATCAATTACTTCCTGGGGCAATTGAATCATATCCTGTATGTAAAGAGTGACTCCACGCATATAGTTCGTGTGATTCATAGCAAAGAAATACGGTAACATCTGTCTTGTAGTTTGCAAATGTAGATCAAAATCGCAGATTCTGTCGGCTTTAATGGAATTTAAAAGGATGTCCACCATGTCACAATAATTGCTGAAATACTTAAAATTTTCGTTTTTGGTGCACATAGCACATACATAATCCCAAAGCTTTGTTAAAAAATCGTCAATAATGTTTGAGTACATGTTATATTTTTCAATGAATCCACAATGGTCTTTATCTACCGTAGCCTCTCTCATCTCCTGAAGACACATCTGCAGCTTCCCGACGTCATGAAAAGAAAAGGCCACGTGTTCAATAAATTCCGCAAATTGCAAAGTTCTCAGTGCCTCATATGCAAGTTTATGTGCTCGTATGCCTCTATTATACTGTGTACCTTTAACAATGTTGGCTAGAGTATTAGCCCCATAGATATTCGCCTCAACAAGGAAAGAGTCAAGTTCAGTACCTTCAATGTATTGACCCAAGCAGCGCAGAAAATTTTTTTGTAAATGAAATGTTCCGACTCTTAATTTTAAAATACAAAATTCTTGAGTTTTCAGTTGGATTTCTTTAGTTATGAGATATATAGACATATCACATGAGAGAACTGCAACTTCCTTACCCAGAGAGTAACTTAATTCAACAAAGTTTTTCATAGCAGTATAAACAACATCCTTCGATGTGGGTGGTTGTGGGATGACAGGACAATATCCTACGGTTGATATACATGTATTATCTGATGAAAGAAGTTGCTGGAATGGCATCCATCCCGGTATGGCATTGGCAGATGGTCTGATGAAATTGTTATTAGATTTATCATACTGCATTCTGCATAAGACCCATAAAAATTTGTAATTTGTAAATTAGTCTGCTTGATATTAATAAGTAATTACTTTCGACATAATTGGGTGTACAAGCTATTGTATTTATTGTATTACAATGATAAATCTCTTGACAATTTAAAGCTCTTAAATCGTTATCGCTCTGTTCACATGTAGGCTTTAGTTTCAGAAGAAATGTACCATATTGCGAAGGATTTTGTTCTTGATAAACCACCATGGCAGTAACATGGGTTGACTCTTTGCCACTTAATGTTTCTTCGTTAAAATCGTTATTGTCTATGGCACCATGAAGAAACAGTGATGGGTTTCGTGCAATATTTTCAGGTATAAGTATTTTTTATCTTCATCTTCAAACAAAATACATGTGGTCACTTCTTGGTCAAGGTCCTTCAGTGCTTTATAACTTATACAATGACCAAATTTGTTCAATATCGTAATAATATGCTTTGATCTACTCAGATGGTGAATGGTTTCAGCCAAAGCTGCATGTTTAGGTGTTTTTTCATTAGTAATAGTATAAAAAATATCACAAAACACTGAAAGTACTTTTAGAAAAACGTTTTGGCCTAATTTATTATTCTTAGCGCTGAGCATTGCTTGCATAAAAGTATTCCATGTCGGTGGCAAATTGATGTTTTTCAATGAATTATCAATAAGAATCTCATCGCACAAGTAGCCATCTGGTACTAGTTTTGTATTTAATACCTCTTTTCTAAGTTTTTTTTGCACACGTTACGACTTCATCGGCTGATTTTAACTGACGAACACGTTCAATCACACTACTGAATGGGATGCTGCTCATGATCACCATGGAAGATTTTGACCTTTCAACTGGATATGAAAATAAAACTGTCTCACCGTATTTATCGATAAGAAGTGTTTTCATTTCGATTATCTACAACCGTGTCTTCAATTTCCATAAGTTCTGCAACCCGGGATGCTAAATATGTCATTTCAAAAGAACACGTGGACATTTCGTCTTTTATTTCATCGATAATTTTCTCAACTGCAACCTGTAGTTGTTCTGGAGGTATTTTAGATGATGTTCGGCCTGCTGGATTTACAGAGGATCTCGGTACTCTTACATAATTGTGATAACAAGCCTTATGGTATCTGATCTCTATAGCAAGCAAATCAGTCGCAGTTTGACATAGACTAATTTCAGTGAAAATGTTATCTTGTCTTTTATGAGCAGCTTTGAAAATCTGTTGTGCCGCAGGAAGTTCAGAACACGTGAAAAGTTTGCTACATTTATTTTTCGTTACTTGGCCACATATCAAACATTTATTGGTAGATGATGCAATGCTCCTTGAAGAAGTACGAGGTACGAGTGTTTGGGTTATCTGGCAATGTTGCTTCAGAGCTGGTAGTAGCAATTTCTTCTTGTTGTAATTTATGTAGTGCTATCTCTCGACGTCGAATTTTTTCTTCGCTTACATAATTTGCCAAACAGGCTCTGTGCCACGAAAAACACTGTACGTTTGATTCTGGATTATACAATCTCTCAAACTTGTCAGAGATAACATCCCTGCGTCTATCTGCTGCTTTTTTTATTGTTAAAAATGAATTTGATTTTGGTTCGTTAATCAATTATCCTGATGAATCACAAAAAAAAGCACAAAACCTCACCTGGTGTTTTCCTCTTCAACATGTTGACAACTTGTAGTGACATTTTTTCACTCATAAATACGTATTAAATGAAAAATTACAGAAATAGTTTATATAGGTTAGGTTCACAAATTACTAACAAAATATTTCGTTACAAATGAAACAGATTCGTGTTAAATGTACAAAATAATTAAAGAAATACTTTAAATAAGTTAATTTCACAAAATACTGATGAAATACTTCCTTACAAACGACACGTATGTACTACGTACAGCGTCCAAAGATGACTAACAATGCGCACTTACTTTATACATAGGTACGGAAGGGGAGAGGGGGGAGAATCGACCATCTGGCGTTCCGGCAACATACATTGTTTTTTACCTGAAGGTCTCAGGTATACGACTCACTACTCAGAATGTGGTGCTCATATTTTACATACACCAGTCCCCTGGGCGCTTGGTCTGTACTACATTGGATAAGGATTTTTTCCTTAAACTTCTGGCACATTGTTACACCAATGGTTATTTCACATTTCAGGGACAATTTTTTAAACAAACGTATGGCACTGCTATGGGCAGTAGTCTTGGGCCCATCTTAGCTGACATTACTATGAACCAGTTTCTCGACACGATTATCCCCATTTAAACTCCCCTTCTTATATAAATACGTGGACGATATTATAACATGTATTCCACATGACCAACAAGACACTATCTTATTGCAGTTCAATTCCAAACCAGTGGGCTTTGAACGAATACAGTTTACAATAGAACATGAACAGAATAGTTCCATTTCATTTCTCAATAATCCGCGCAGTATATAAGAGAGCCACTGGTCTAAGTGATCAGTCATTTCATCAAAAAAACACTGAGTGAGTATTCAAGATTTTCAAAAACAATCGTTACCCTGACCACATAATCAAACAGGTAATTAATAAACATCGCGCAAATCAGCTGATCCCCAACGTTACATCTGCCCAATCTAATACACCTGAGACTAATGCCGCCTCGTACTTTTCTACAACTTATGTCAAAGGGCTGTCTGAAAAACTCAAAAAATGCCTACTAAAAATGCATAAAACGTCATTCATACTGTACGATCCCTCTTCTCAAGCCTCAAAGACAAACGATCTAATGTTGTATACACTGTCCAATGCAATGACTGTCCAGCCACTTTCACCGGTATTGGTACGTCCCAATATTTACATAAGAGAATTCATCAGCATACAAAAAACTCATAATGATAACCCCAACGCTTTAGTATCTCACCATTTAAACACCGGCCATGAATTTGATTTCAACAACACCCACATTAAACATTATGAAAATAATTATTTCAAAAGATGCATACTTGAAATGATTCAAATAAAAAGTGACCCTCACTCCATTAATTTTCGCACAGATACACAAAATCTTTCGTCCAGTTACGCTCAACTTATACAGACCGTTAAGGTATGATTTCGGAGAAATGATTTGGAGTGTCCCCTACAGGAAGTGGTTGGTCATCTTTGTCGGCCCAGCACGTTGTCAAATATTAATTGGTGTTACTCCCCCTTGCAGTTGTAAATATTTTCTGAACTGCCTTCCAAACACGTGTTACTTTCATTTCCTTCAAAAGTCAAATAATGTACAAGCATCATCTGTTTCTGTTTTATAAATAGGGCAGGGCAAATTTACAGTTGTGTGTTTGGCGTTAGCAACAATTTAAGTGCCTCACTGATCATATCATTTAGTATTAGCTAGGTAAACATATAGCAATTCTTATAGACACATATTCTGAATTTTTTTTTAAACTTAGTACAGTGGTCATCTGCGACTTGCGTAATTTACACTTAGGTGACAAAAAGAAGAGAATATAATTGTGTTATAATTAAGTATTGATGCTCGAGTCTGTAGTATCCTTGGGTGTGTGTATATGTGTGTGTGTGTTTATGTGTGTTGTGTGAGGGTGTGTGTTCATACATGTATGCGTGTTGGATTGATGGTATATATCTGTTTAAGATTACGAGAGAGAGAGAGAGAGAGAGAGAGAGAGAGAGAGAGAGAGAGAGAGAGAGAGCCGGAGTGTGTAATATGAGTGTGGGAGGTGTGTAAGTGTAGAAAGAGACAAAGACAGAGAGAGGGGGAGGGGGGGGAGAGAAAGACAGATAATGTGAGAGAGGGAGAGAGAGTGAAAGAGCATGAGTGAGAGAGATTAACATTAACTACATGAGACTATGGTTCTCTGTATAGACCAAGTTCTAGGTAAATAACATTTACAATAATGTAAATATTAAGTAAAAACCATTTTCATATAATAGATCTGTTATCTATAATGTTGTGATGCAATAGTTTGTAACTCTTCAATGTAAGTTGTTAAATCTATACTGTTATCCTGTACATAATTCTCTAATTTATGTGAGCACAATAGTGTTAATAAAAATGGTCAGTATTGTAGAGTGCCATTTGTGGAAAGAGACATGTGTGAGAGAGAGAGAGAGAAGGTTGGAAGAGTGAGAGAGAGTGTGAAAGAGAGAAAGAGGGAGGGATAGAAAGTGAGAGAGCGATTTCAAGTTAGAGTGAGAGGTTGTGAGAATGAGAGGTAGAGAGGGAGAGAGAGAGAGAGAGAGAGAGAGAGAGAGAGAGAGAGAGAGAGAGAGAGAGAGAGAGAGAGAGAGAGAGAGAGGTGTGATCGTAGACATGTACATAAATTTACAATATTCTATAATACTCTGGACTATAATTTTCAACAATATGATTAAAATTATTATCTAAGTTTACTTGTTGGTTATTTTACCATAAACTTGAGTTTGTAACATAATGTCAACTATCTGATGTAAGGTCGTAAAGTTCTACATTATTGTGTAATTTATATGTTTATAAATTATGATTGTCTTTAATACCAGTAGTGAGTGAAACATGTTAAAAATAACTTTTAATAATTACATAGTTGAACATCCCTCAATCTGTTTTTAGTTATAATACATGTTACTATGCTATATGTTGACTGCTATATGTATAAACGTTTTCTGTACCAATCTGATATCTAATTGTTAATTATTGCTTTTATAATTAATTAATAATATCATTACATATGAAGATCACAGGAGAAAAACCTTATAAGTCACATTTTGCAAATTTTACAGGAGAGCTGTTTTTGTGTTAGAATCTAATATAAAACATTGCTAAAAAATTTTTATTTAATTTTAATACGATTTTCATGTGGGCTCACCTTTTTTTCAACCCTTTATGTGGTTAAAATAAAAATTGTAATAGTACTTTTTTTAATTAAATTTTTTGTAACATAATGTCATTTTTTTCAGGGAAAAAACATTATTAGTCCATGGACCTGTGTGGTTTTTCCCCTGAAATGAGTTGGGAAGTATTACAAAAATTCTAACATAAGTTTGTATAAATCAAATTTTAATAGCAAAACTACACCAAGTGTACTACACATTTAATTATGCTTCTATTAGTCAAAATATAAAAAAGTTACAGCCCAGGAGGTAATTCCAGTCATTCATGGGGCAAATCTTCGTTGGGTTCCTGTGCTTTGGGCCCACAATATACTTTTAATGCTTGAAGGTCTTCGAACTTAGCTTTAGATAAAGGGAGCAGACCTGATGAAAAAAATGTATATTAGGCTCTCTATTTTAGTAGTTTTTCTCTTCATAGTTACGGTTTCATATGTGGTTTGAGAACTTTATTCTTGATATGTTGTTTCGATGCTGGGCCTCTTGTTTTCTGTTATGATACCAATAGTTTAGTCAGGAAAACTTTGCAACGATTCGACTATGTTAAGCCGTAGTTAGCCTAACCATAACCTACTAGGCCTACTACCAAAATCACTATCGAAACATTATTATTGAAGAAAGTACTCGAACCTCTTTTAAAATCATAGGATACAAAAGTAAAAATTTTTATTAGACTTTTATAAGTTACCGGTACTTAAAAATATTTGAATAATGCCTTCAGCATTTTGTAATGAGTTTATACAAAGCCTTTATAAAAAAAAATAAAGACTATGTCTGTAAATTGCTGGTATTGCTTTTAAGTTAAGGAACATTATTTTTGATCTGTATTAGGTTTACTGAAGACCTACTGTAGTAGTAGCTTTTCTGTTTTTAATGTTTTGAAACAGTGGTTGGAAAAGTAGGCTACTATTAAACCAGGTAAGAGGAAGGTTCCTTCTTGTAGTCTTTCTCTTTGGTATGTTTCAACAGGTAGATTCATCATTTTGGCGGATTCTTCTTTTTCCTTCCTTTTTCCTTTAACTGATTTCTGTTTTGAAGCCATTATTGTTGATATTCCAGAATTTTTGGTCTTTGGTGGCAGTACAGGAGCTTGTACCCAATGGCCATTGTATGATTCCCTGTACGATATTAGCACTGGATGATCCATTTCAATTTTAAGTTCCCTAATGGGCCTAGAAGGAAATGGCAGTTTCTTAGATTCATATCTGACATTGAAATGTTCCGTCCATGACTTAATCATTTCCTGTTGTACTTCAATAACTTCAAATGGGGAAGGCTTGCTTCGTGCGGTACGAAAAACATCAAACGAGTCTTCCGGTGTTTCACAACTTGTCTTACTTACTTCTCTCTTCTTGGAGCGGACTTCCAGGGTCAAGTGACCCTGATGGTCCGATGTCCATGGTATACCGCAGCAGCGAGTGCCCAAAAGCACTTGTTCCTGAGAATCTAGTCCAGGCCACCATTCTCTCCCATCACGGCCCACAGGGTCTCCCTGGCTGGATTCTGTATGGAGCATCTGAGCAGAATGTGCTCAAGAGTTTCCTCCTCCGTCTGGCAGCTCTCACAGGTTGGGGAATCTCTCAAGTTGAATCGGTGCAGGTAATGTCCGGTGACAGTGTGGTCAATTCTGGCCCTTGCTGCGAAAGTAGCCGTGGCTCTTGCTACGTCGCGGTACAAGGAAGGGTCTGCAGGTTCTTTGTGGAGTCGAAAAAGTTGTCTCCCTGTCACTCCTGCGCACCAGCGCTCTGTCCATTCCTTTCGTATCCGAGCAGCCGCAGCTTTCTTGCATCTTGCCAGCGAGTATTGGGGATGTTGGACTGGTCCCATGTTTGCAGCTTCTTTTGCTATCTGGTCCGCTTTTTCGTTTCCATCCACCCCGCAATGGGCCGGTGTCCATTGGAATACAATGTGTTTTCCTTTGATCTTTAGAGACGATAGAAGCGCCCTCAATTCCTTGATGCGGAAGTAATAGTCACTTGGGCCTGTCTGTGTCAGAGCTTCCATGGCTGATTTTGAGTCTGTGAGAATATATATTTCTCTGTCTTCAATCTGTAGACAGCTCACCAGGGCCGCGTCCAGCGCCAATAGCTCGGCATCCATACTTGATGCTGCATTTGCTGGGACGTAGAAGCACTCGCCGGTCTTTTGGTTATAGTATCCTGCTCCTGATTTACTTTTGCCACTGTCCACAGATCCATCAGTGTATATTTTCACAAAGCTGTGATACTGGGTATTGAGCATTTCCAGTGTTTCCCTTCGAAGAGCTTCTGGGTGGTCAGCCTTGGTCATTTTAATTGGTAAGTCAAGTTTAACTTCCGCTTCTATCATCCCCCAAGGTGGTTCATTGAAGTATGCAGCAATGGGCTCTGGGGTCTCGTTGGGCATGTCTCGTGAGACAAGATCCACTCTTTTACTGAATGCTTGCATAATGGTCATGGCTGCCATCAAGTAGATTGGATGGGTTGGTGGAAGGGTTTGATTTTTGTGATGTTTGTTCCATATCTGCTTTTTAATATACAAGTCTATTGGTTCAGTGCCGAGCTCTATTTCCATAGCTGTAATGGGGGTAGACTTGGGGCAGCCAAGGCAAATCCTTAAAGCTGCTGATTGGATGAGCTGTAGCTTGTTAATGTGTGTAGCTGCGGTAGAGCCCCATATCTCACAGCAGTAGGTCATTTTGGATCTGACAAAGGACAAATAAAATGTTCTCAAGGATACAGTGTCCGCCCCCCACTCTCGACTGGCTACAGTTTTTATAGCATTTAGTCATTTGCTGGATTGTTCCATGACATGTTCTATATGATCTTTCCAGCGAAGTTTTTTAGCCAAGTGGACTCCAAGTAATTTGGGGCATTCGTTCAGTCGCAGGGCCCTGTTGTCAATTGTAAGGCACGGGATGAAGCTTGCATGGATGTTGCGTATTGAGAAAAATGCGCATTCTGTTTTTGTTGATGATATCTTTAAGGACCATTTTGCACACCACTTGGCAACTTGATTTAAAGCTAGTTGCATCCGTTCATTTGCTTTTTCTGGATCTTTGACTGTAGTGAAGAGCGTTACATCGTCTGCGAATACTACACAAAGTACTTCAGGTGGTAGCACTTTGTTTATATCATAAAGTGCGATATTGAACAGAGTAGGGCTAATTACAGCACCCTGAACTATGCCGTTTTCGACTTTAGTGCAGCTCGACTCCAGCCCATTCACTGAGGTCTTGATCAGACGATTTTGCAAAAAGTTTGCCAAAAACTTCAACATTTTGCCCCTTATTCCCAGCCTCATACACTGCAGTAGGATGGTAGAATGAGGAGTTTTGTCAAAAGCAGACTCGAAATCTAGTAGGACTATTATTGTTGATTTCTGCTTTTGGAAGCCCTCACAGATTTTGTTTGTCAAGATCAGCAGTGCATCATTTGTGCTCCTTTGCTTTCTGAAACCAAATTGTGAGTTTCTTAGTAGATTATTGGTTTCTAGTCTCCACATCAAACGTGTATTCACTAGTCGTTCCAGAAGTTTTCCTAGGCACGATGTAAGCGTGACCGGGCGATGATAGGAGCTTATTTCTGTTTTGGTTTTTCTGGTTTTGGGAGGGGTATGATGAGAGCGGTTTTCCAAGCCTGGGGGATGTTTCCTGTATGCAAGATAGTATTGAAGAGTTGAAGGATTCTGTCAAGCAGTTGCGCAGAGCAATGCATAAGCATTTCATTGTAAATGCCGTCCGCTCCTGGCGCTGCACTACGGAGTCTGGCTATTTTCGCTTTCAGTTCTGTCATCATAAAGGGTTTGTTGGCCGGGTAAGCGGACAGCCATAGCAGTTCGAACCTGGTGGTGAGTTGCATTTCTTCAGGGGTGAGTGTTTTTGGCCACAGAGTTTTGCTTCCAGCTTTTTCCTTAAAGAATGTGCTGAAAGCCTCTGCCTTGTCCTTATCCTCTTCAAGCCATTCACCCGATGCCGACTTGATTTGCTCAATCTTTTTGCCAGTCTCCCCTTCAATAGCCCGAAACCTCTTCCACACCTCACTACTAAGAGTGTTCATGTTGATTGAACCAACAAATTCTTTCCAGGATTTACGTTTTGCAGCTAGGATTGCTTTCCTTAAGATGGCATTCCATTTGTTGTACGTTTGTCGATATTCTTTGTTACGCTTTTCCTTCCACTTTTTCCTTGCTCCTTGCTGTTTTCTCCTGAGGGCTTTAATCTCATCATTCCACCAACTGTTCATATGTTTAGGACTTGGCTACAGCCTTTTTTTGGGGATTGTGGGGATTGCTTTTTCGGCAGCATTATGAAGGATTTTTTCAATCATCTGTATGCAGCAGTCTTCATCCAGTATTTCACTTGCGGTCATGAATGCTTCCCAGTTGGCCTTCTTCATGTTGTATTTACTATGTACGACAGAAGGATTGTGCACCAGTTTCCTGGTCAATGTGAGCTCGCAGAATACTGGAAAATGGTCGCTTCCCAAGTCCTCACCAATGCACCAGTTTTTTATTGACCTTTCGAATGCTGGGGATGCCAGAGTCAGGTCCAGGGTGCTTCATGTCCCTGTGGAGGTAGATTGGTAGGTAGCTTCTTTGTTTTGGTTTAGGAGGATGACTTTGTGTGTTTGGATCCACCTGAAGAGTACTGGACCATTTCTGTTTTCCGGCCAATTGTTCCAGCTAAGGTGTTTGCTGTTGAAGTCGCCCACCAGCATGAAGTTTTGACTATCCAGAATAAGCACATCTAGGTACTTTTCTTTAATGCCTTGGGAAGGTATATACACGTTTATTAAAGTAAAAACAGAATCCTTGGTTACTGGTTCATCTTCATATATTCAATGTTGTTATTTGTCTTCATAGCACAGTCCTCCACATGCAGCGTAAGTGTAACCAGTCCGCCTCCAAAGTTATCTTCTCGTGATAAGTTGAACATGCTGAAGTTTTTGAATTTAGGATGAAAGGATGTATCCTTTGGCAAGGAGGACTCCTGTATACAAATGATCTTTACATTCTTTTCAGTGATTTCCCTCTTGAGTTCTTCTGTTTTTTTCTTTAATGATCTGGCATTCCAATGCATCAGGAGAGCCATTTCTTCAGAGGTCTTTACTGAATTTGCATTTGGATTGTTTGGGTGGATTTGTACTTCTCTTCTTCTTTCTTTCATAGTAGAACTGTCCTAGGGAGATGTGCCCTTCTTTCTTGTTTGCTTTCCTTGTTAGTTTTTGGTAAAGATCTCTTGCTGAAGCCCTAGTGGGGCACCATATTTCTACTCTCTTTAGTATGCCGACACCTCTTTTCCTCATAATGAAGTCTTTGTCAGTTTTAAATTTTTTCTGTATAGATTTTATACTTTGTTCTCTCTTTGCCCATATGTTTATCTTTAGTCTGTCAGGGTGTTCTCGTTTCGAAGTTGAAACTCGTCGTGAGCCCTGAAAAGGGCTGTTTGTAGTGCTCTGCGTTTGTGGCATACTACGGGGCTTCCTCAAGGAAAGCAACTGCTGGCGTTTGGTTCACTGACAAGCAGCTATCCAGGTGCAGGGAGAGGACCAACCAGCTTACCCCCTCACATCTTGTCTTCATTTTAATTAGGCTTATGTTTTTATCACACTCTAAATAAGAGTGTCCTCTTACAGGGAACACCATTACAACTTTTTAAAATCTTTTTTGTGTGTGTACCAAGTGGTGACACTTTCTATTAACTGTTACATTCTTGTTTTTCCCTCCACAAGAGTCACAAAATATTTCAAGTTCCATAATGGAGTGATCTAGTCTGTTTGTTACAAAATCAAATAAAAAGGAGCAAACATCATCACTATCTTTTCCTGCTACTATTTCAGAATTAGAGATGTGTTGTTCAGGATTGAACGAATCATTTTGATCGAATCATCTAGGTGATTGACTGACCGAATCGATCTTTTAAAAGAGGAGTTGGTCAATAAGACTGACACTTGAAAAAATCTGAGATAGTTCGCACAATCTCCGCTAGATGCCTCTCGACAACTTTCTACTCAATCTTGGTCTCGTCTCGGTCAGTAGGTGATTCGATCAGCTGACGATTCAATCACCTGAGGATTCGATCAGTTGATGATTCGATCAGTTGGTTTAGTGTCCCATTTCAATCTCGCTCATTACAATCACTTACTGATTCGATCCGGATTCGATCAGTGATCGAGTTACCGCAGGAAGTTTCCAGTAGATGTCTCTGGCTTTCATTTCAATCTCAACTCGGTCATTTTGATCAGTTAGCCAAGTTACCCTCATTTGCAGTTGCGGTTCGAAACTTGATCTTTTAATGATTTAGTAGATGACAACATTGCGCACTGACGCTTTCTTTATCTCACAATTTTGTGTTATCGCGTTAGGAGTAGGAGTTAAAGGATAAATTGAATATTTAATAATATTTACTTTAATAGTAATTTTTTAAAAAATTAATTTTATAATTAATATTATTTATTCACCATCTTTTAATTTATTTAAAAGATTTTTGTAGGCAACAAAAAATGCAATACAGATATGTAATAGAACAACTTTTAGCAATTTTGTGCACTTTCTAAAGGCTAACTACTTCCCCGTTTCACGAACCTTTGTTAATTTTCTTAATAATAATTGTTAATATTAATTTTGTTAATAAATTCACGCGTTTAGTTGCCCCGCAATTGGTTGTATTCGCCAGATTTAATTTTGTTGACTGCAATCGCTGCCACAGCGTGCTAGGGGCTCTGTCACAATGAAAATTAAGAAAGAAGCGTTGTTGTCTACTTGTTTGTGGTAATATCACAGGCATAATTAAACAATGGAGTTTATTGAATAGACAGAAAACAACCCTATCAGCCGGAGTTCCCAAGGAGACCTAACCTAACGATAACCCGTCCATTGTCTGTCGAAGGATTAGGTTTACCTGGAGCAGACTTTCTCCAACATCGACTTAGTGAACGATTTAGGCTAGCCTTCCAATTAACTTGTTAATTTTTAATTCTTAACAAAAAAATGTAACAATGATTGAAGTTAACCATTTTATAATTTAACGTTTAGTTAAAAAGTTAACAAATTTTTTTAATGACTAATTTAATTATTAATTTTTTCTAATCATTAATCCCAAGTCTGCTTTACTCAATACTGATACAGTTTCTCTACAGACTTTTTAGTGAACAACCACTATACATGTGGAAGACTTTGTAAATGTGGTCATCTAACATATAATAATATACATACACATTTGTATAGAGGATTTATACACCAATATAAGAAAAAAGTTCCTATAATTATAAACACAGATCCGGAAATGTCTCATTTCCAGCCTAGCCACTGTTTTGTGTATTTTAAGTAAGAATTTATATTTTAAGAAGTAATTGTGATATGTTAAGGAAATTTGGTATGTGTGTTTACTTAACAGTTATTTTTTTATATCAAATTTTAAACTAGCAGCTGCTTTATTTTTTGATCATTAATGTCTGTTTTGTAAATTTCAACTTTATAAAATTATAAACATAATTATTTCACTACCGACTCGGAACACAGACAATCAAATAAAATTTTATCAATTTCTGGATGTACCAGGGAAATAAGATAACTGGGGCGGACCAAAGATAGCAGCTGCTGCCTTGTAGTTGGATATTGGTTTATCAAAGGCTAAAGGAAATAAACCTTGATTAAAAATTGCCTGGTCCTCCAGGTTAGGGGTTAATGCAACGGCCCACTCCCCATTCTTTGGAAAAAAAAGAAAATGTTAAAAAACCAAATAGATTGCAGCCGGATCACTTCTGTAATCTTTGGTTCCGGAAAATGTGTAAACAGTGTACAGCCGGAATAATAATAATATAATCTGACATGTATGACAGTGTCAAACCTGTTGGATAAGTTTGCATTTTTATTTGTGAGTTATACAAGTTTTGACTAGATATTAATAATTATTAATGTGACTGAGAATTTATTAAAATGGTTATACTGTCTATACTAAGTGAATAACAAAAACAAGCCTGTGACCGTTTTATGTTCTTTTTAATATTGTTGCCAATTTTTCATGAACTGCATTCAATCCTGTGATGAAAATTACTGTTTATAAGAAGATAACTGTTACTGAATTTGTTATTGATAAATAAAAATTAAAAGATAAACAAAGAAAGCAGTTACTTTCAATTTTTTTATTTGTGTCTTGAGTAAGATAGCATTAATCAGGATCATACTATAATTTCAACAAGAATACAACAGAATAAAATTAATTTAATTTACTAAATACAACTATTTCACTAACGACTCGGAACACAAAGTTTTTTATGGGTAAAAACGTAAAGTTTTACCTTACAATCTGAACCGGATTTCACTTTTAAAGCTTCTTCAGAGGTTTTTTAAAAGTGAAAACTGGTTCAGGTTGTAAGGTAAAACTTTACGTTTTTACCTATAAAAAACTTTGTGTTCCGAGTCGTTAGTGAAATAGTTATATTTAGTTAAGTAACAGACACATCATGGACAACAAAATCCAAGAATTTAATTTAATTTGCCTTTTTATAATGTTTGTTTTATACTGTTTATATTGTTTTATACTATAGTATATAGTAATATGTTACTATATTAATATTGTAAATAAACGAAAGTTATTTACAAATAAGTATAATAATTGTTTAATAAAATTTTTATTATTGATTTATTTTTTATAAATTAATTTAATTTTTTATTTTATTTTTTATGGTTTTATGATTCAATTAATAAAAATACTAATTAATAATTAGGTATGATTTGGTGAAGAAATATTTGTTTCTCCGCGTTAAATAGATTGTCGTGGCCAAATCGATTGCATGCCGCGGTCCATTCAGTATCTTTATTTCTTCTTCTGCTCGTTCCTTTCCCTCAGAAGTTCTCGTTTATAAGTTAATAATTAATGTATTTTAAATTAGTTCTCAACTAATCAATAAAACGATATTTTAGAACAATAATTATATTTATTATGCTCAAAGTAATTATTCGACTTGCGCCGACTAATTCGAGTCGGAGTCGAGACTAGATCCCAGGTCGATTATTACATATTCAAAAATTATTCTAATTAAATTATTATATAACAAGGATTCTTTGAACTGTCGAAATAGTCAGGAAAGGCAAGAGAATTCAATACTTACAATTATAAAAACTTATTCATTAACAGACAATAATTATAAAATATAGTGTATAGAAAAATTTAGATCCAAACCAGCTGATTGCTCTGACGTCACTACGTCCCCTCCAGGTTGGATTCGTTTGACTCAAAATGACAAGATGGCTGCCTTCGTGAGTTGTTCTATGCTGAAAATCAGGCTCCGAGATTTTCCTTCAAATAAACGTATCAGTTGATTAATTCCTCTTCTGTGATGCTGCTGTTGGAATATCCACAAGTTGTAGTGTGTAGTTTTAGTCCTCCACTGGATTTTGTTCGGTAATAGGTGTATTGTGTCAAATGGTCCCTTCCAATCAGTTGCTTGTTGTGTGAGGTTAAATTTATTATTCAATCATGTCCATACGTTGTGATAGATAGATTTAGTGTAGTTTAATTTAGCTTTATGGTTCCAATGACTGTTTTAATCGTATTCATAAATTTACTGTCTATTCTGTATTCCTTTATAATTCCCTAATATATCTTGGTTTGTGTTAGTTAAAAATTCCATTCATTTGTTTTTTAAATATACTCTGACACGTCCGTTCTGCTTGGCGTTTAACAATCAACTAACTATATTTGTTTCTTCATATAGAAAATTCTGTAAGATTTTGGTCTCATTTCTCATTGTTCATTATCAGCTGTTTTCCTAATTACCAATTCAATTTTATAGAAATAAATGACATTTTTTATATTTTACTGGCTATAAATTATTTGTTTATTACTTTTATGGAATTCTATTTATATAACAATATTCCTGCTTTTATTTTATACAAGTTAATACTAAATTTGACCTATTTTGGTTTGAATTAAGCTTCTGAATTACATTCCTTGAAATTTACCTCTAGGCCTTATTCTGATTCACATAATTACCCATTAAATGGTTTACAATATATTTTATGTTACAATTTTCCTCAAATACGATTACTAATTAAACCATTGTAATTTACTTTTTCTACCTGGCTATTATTCTAAACATTTAACAATTTATTTGTATTTTACTAGTACTTGCTTTACTGATTATGGCATTATCTTGTACAATCACCATTTAAGTCAATTTTACACTCTGATTCTTTTAATCATTACTATAGGTTGTTGTTATAATTATGATAAAGTATTTGTATTCTGAATGGGATAATTTATATTAATTTGGTCTAGTTTCTATTAAGTTATTTCCTCTGATTTGATTTACAGGGTCAAAGTTGAATTTGGCTTGGTTATCAATTTTCAATTTTCCTATCAATGTTATTATCAATTCACATTACTATTTTTATATTTTCTGATTCATTATTTATAGGTTGTTTGAATTAATATTTTGCCTTTCCTTCCTTCACAAAATTTTGACATTAATTAACATTATTTAAATACAATAAACACTTACATACTAACATATAGTATCTACTACTATCAACATGGTCTGTATTGTATACACATATAATAATTAAATATAATAATTAGATAACTAAACAAATTAAGGTCTTAGCCTAATTACTGTCTTTTATTGTCCTTTTAAAACTGGTTTGGGGTGTTCCCCTCAATCACACACTATTTTATTTATACTTAGTTTTACATTAGCTCTGATTATTTGGTATTGTATTCTCTTACTTTGTTATTTGTTTTTTCTAAATTTGTATAACTACTATAGTTTAAGTTCTTTCCTTTATGTGGTTTACTGAGATAGAGTGTTCTGTCTTTAAAGTAGGTTTTTTGGGTATCTTGAGATTTTTCCTTTTAATTAATTTGTTCTTGGCTGTAACTCCTTACTACTCCGTATGTTACTGGGTATACTAATTATTTTACTGGGATAATAATTATACTATTTGTTTTTAACACATTTTGCTCTAAATTGAATGTACCGGTATATAATTTCTTTGAATCAAATTTTTTCTAGTTCTGTTAAGGCATTTTATTTATTATTGTGATTATTTCTTTCTGTTACTTTTATTTAAGTTTATTTTACTTCTTCCCTTCTTTTTCTATGTGATATTAACTTGTAGAATAAGGTAAAAACTTCGTTGTGCTACAATATGTTAAGAAGTTATTGGTCATTATTAATTATTTATAATGTCTAACATGTGCTTAATGTTTTACTCATCTGTAATCTGTGCAATGCCCATGTCTGCTACAGGCTGTCATATGTGCTCTTACACAAAATCTACTGGTGACTATGTATGCCCAAAAAGGATTTTGTACTATCCTTTTGAATGTTAACTGTAATGTTGTCCACTCATTAAATAGAAGAAGTTTTTAGTTTGATATAACTGATATGCACAATTGGTGTCATTCTGTGTTGTTTGTTGTTCATATTTATAGATTATATAATTTGACATGTATGACACAGTGCCAAAATATTGTTGGGCAATAAATATTTACCAATTTTTCTTTTTTCATGACAGGAAAATATAAACAAAACTCCTTATTTTGGTACAAAAGTGTTATCATAATTGTATTAAAGCATACATTAGACTTTTTTAAAAAATAAGAAAATGTGGTTTTGTTTAAATGACAGTAAGTGTTTATTATTGATGTGTATCTGTTTCATACATTTTCAGAGACAAAATTCTGTTCATTACTTTAATGTTTATATCATTTTCATTGAACACAGATTAAGTAAAGTATTAACTTTCAAAGAACCTTCAAAAGTGCCCAGTTTCTGGTATTAATAGTCTTGTATTAGGCTGGCACTAAAGTGTTAAAAACTGAATTTTTTATAAGTTTTAGTTACTTATGTGCCTAACTGGTATAATTTTAAATAATAGCAAAAGTAACTTGCAAATGACAGTAAAAGTAAGAGTACCTTTGATAAAAATATTTAATATTTATTATGAAATATTAAAATTTATATTATATTTCTATAAAAAAATATTTATATTTTTTATAGAAATGTTTACAGTATTAATTAAAGACTTGTTGGGCACTTGGTAAAACATATAAATAGAAAGATTTAAATAAACACAAACACTGGATAATTTCACAATTTATTCCTTAACTCTGACAATTGTTTCAGCCAACTAGGCTATTCTCAAAGAGCTGGTAAGAAAATTAAATACAAAGAATGTGTTAGAAAGTAAACATGTGTTAAGGGTGTGTTAGAAGATGGGGAGGAGCAGGAAAGGTCAAGTGACTGTAAAAACCAAGTATAATACGAATGCAAATTGTAAAATTAACTTAACTAAATGGCTGCTTTTAACAAAGGAGAAGTAAAGCATTCTGTCTGTTCATTTGTTATATTTTTGTTAAGTTTGTTCTACTAAAATGTTGTATTCTGATGAAAAAACAGTTTAGCTAAGAAGGAAGACAAATATTGTTAATAATATGAAGTGTAAAATGTATGTGTATACATGGTTGTAGCCAGGCCCGTATTTTGGATGTATAACGCCCCTGTGCAGTCATTAATTTTACGCACCCTATTCCCTGAGCTAAACTTCAGTGTCGCTATTCGTTTACAGACTATGGACAATAAATTGTTTAATTACTTACTTCAATTTTAAACTGTATTATAGACAGGCCCGTATTTTGGGTGTTAACGCCCCTGTGCAGTCATTAATTTTACGCCCCCTATTCCCTGAGCTAAACTTCAGTGTCGCTATTCGTTTACAGACTATGGACAATAAATTGTTTAATTACTTACTTCAATTTTAAACTGTATTATAGACAGTATTTAAACTTAACTGAATACACAATATATGAAACAAAGGTGCAAGTTAAACATTTATACATTATTCTGAAGACGATATATGGTAAACACATAGAAAATAATCGCTACAGTTTAATAACCTCAGTTAAAAATATCACTGAAACATCCAATTTGGTCAGTCAAACCTATATGGTAGAAACACTGCAATCTGATACTAACCATTTTGTGAAATTTACCAAACTTAGAGAAATGACTTTCTTCTGACTTTTGGATTTGCAAATACATTTATCACTCCCTCAAAATCCAGACTGACAGTGATGTCTGATTCTATGGCGAGCACTCCAAGACTGACCAGTCGTTCTTGATTCTGTGCTGTCCGTAGATAGTTCTTGATTCGTTTTAAAACTGAAAATGACCTTTCAGCAGAACAGTTTGTTGCTGGAGTACAGTTGTAGATCTTGAGTGCAGTGTACACATTTGGGTAGACATCACTAATTTTCTTCGAAGCCAACATTCTGCAGAGAAATGGAAGAGACGATAATTTGATACCATCTTCTGTCTTCATAGATAACAGATAGCTTTTCAAATGGATGCATTCTTCACCAAAGCTGCTTTCTATGTCGGAATCATAAATGGCTCGAAGTTTCTCTGCAGTATCATAAATTTGAGGAGCTTCTAGTTTGGTGATATTTGAGAGAAATGAAAATATTAAATTATATTCTTTGCAGACATTAACTCTCTTCTGTAACTCATTCTGGAGAGTTTGTATGATCTTAGAATATGAAATTTCCATTCGTCCCCAGATCTTGTCATGTTCCAAGTCATCTGATCCTAGTTCTTCTTCAGGACTTTCTGGTTCCGCTTCTGATTCAGATGATTCATCAAAATATCGCCTACGTTTAATTTGACGTTTTGGTCTTGAAATCTCAACAGCTGAAGAAGAAGGAACTGATTCCAGACTCCTGATCTGATTAAGTTTCTTTTCAGCTGAATCTCTGTGATTGGGGAAACAGGTCTGAAGCTCAGTTAAATACACTGTAAGAGAGTCGTACATTTCAATAACAGTGGAAATGTCCATTTCCTGAGCTTGCAATTTTTTCATGACTTTGCCAAATTGTTGAAGAATAGAACCCCACACTGATGTCATGAATGCTACCTCAATGCTATTTAATTTCCTAAGAAGACCATCAGCTTGACATCTATCTTTACCCGTTTCATTTTCTGAAATAGTTCTTAATGCAGAAACCACTGCTTTCCAATCTGCATCCAAGCTCTTGCAAGCATCCTCACGTGCACACCATCGAGTTGTTGACAATGATTTCAATGTCATGGTTACAGAATCAAAAAATGTTTCCAAGATATTCCATCTCCCTGTAGAATCTGGGAAGTAATTACATAAACTTTGCAATAACTCAAAAAACCGTACTGCAGCAATACAGCATTTCACTGCTTGTGAACCAACTAGATTCAGTGAGTGAGCTGCACAAGGAATGAAGAGAACAAGAGGATTTCTTTCCTTGAGTCTTGCTTGCAAGCCAGAATATATTCCAGACATGTTGGCCGCATTGTCATATGATTGACCTCTACAGTTATCAACTTTCAGACCATGTTGTTCTAAAGAATTCATTAGTGCTTCAAAAAGCTTTTCTCCAGTATGGCCTGTATTTTTCATAAAACACAGAAATCTTTCAACTGAGAGCCCACAATCAGTTACATATCTAACAACTACACTTAACTGGTCATTATGAAATAAATCTGGCGTAGAATCTACTATGACTGAAAAATATTTAGAAGAGATAACTTCATTGCCTATTTTTTCACTCACTGACTTTCCCATAAGATGTATTAATTCTTCATAAGTTGCTGGTGACAAGTATGATGTAGATCCTTTTCCAGGATTACCGAACCGTGCAATATGGTCAGCCAGAAAAGAATCGTACTCTGCAATTAATTCCAAACACATCATGAAATTTCCATTTTTCACAGAGCCAAACTTCTCTTCGTCTCCACGAAATTCTAAACCCCTAGAAGCTAGTTTTTTAACTACAGAAACAACTCTTTTTAGTACATTTCTCCAATATGTAACTTCATGTTCATGCTGGCTGAGCAATCTTTTGTCAATTCTGTTCATCTCATTTCCTCTACTTTTCAATTTTAACAAGCAGTCTCTGTGAGAAGCAGAATTTTCATGTTCGGCTATTCTTATGGCTCCAATCATTGAAACCAGATGTTGCAAACAGAGATGTACCACCGAATAATTTGCATGGGGCACAGAACAGTGATCCTTGGCTGGGAGAATAAACAAGATATTCACGGTTCATAATTTCCCCATTTACTAAAATCCTATGGAATAGTTTCTTGCTGCAAAACCGTTGTGTTCCATCAACATATTGCCGCGAGGACTGTGGAAAGTCAGCGTCTTTGTTTTGATTAATACCATTTTTTATCAAATAATCCCAAGTGTGATCAGTGTTTTCCCAATAGAATGGATCATTACTAGGAACAGACACTGCAAAATCCACTTCTGTGGAGAGTGTAGCTTGTTCCTGTACTTCGAGATTTTCGACTTCCACATTGTCTTTACTGTTTTCCACTATAATTTCACCCGAATTTTCAGGCCTACACTGTTCACTTTTGTTTTCACCACTGAAATATGAGTCCAGTTGAGGTATTTTCTGCAAAATTTTACTCTCCCTCTGTCTTTTTTCCTCAGCTTTCTTGCGATATGCAGCACCACTTAACCTAGATCGCCCATCCATACCGTCCCTAAGCTATTATATCTTAACGGAAAAACCTATACAAATACTGTTTTGTAGAATATTTAAAACTGAATAATTCACTGTCAACAGTTAAAATACTCGGCGTATCGTATAAAATGTCTTGATTTTGAAAGTTAATAACAAGTTGGAACCACGTGGAACGATGAAACGCCAACTTAACTCTGAATTAATATTCGGATATGTTAACACACCAAAGAATACATTTAGACATTTTGCAAAGATAGTTTATCAGATTACTAACTCTATACTCAACACTAAATCCAAATTTTACGTATTGTAATTTAAATAATACGAATAATAAACGTTATTTATAAACGAAAACACTGCTCACACCTTTACACTTTCGTACACAACGCAGAACGTAACCTCCAAACACAAAGCTGCAGAGCACGTGTAAAATTATTCACCACAGCCAAGTAAATTACATCAGCCTAAGAAGGAATGAATACCAAATGTTGCAGAAACTATCCGCTAGAGGGCAGCACGAATACCATTCCAATAAACGACGTATGACGGCAATACTAACGAAGCAAAAGTTGAAAACGTAAATATACGTGATTACTGATTTTGGCCCGTCTGACAAAAAACGTGTATATACGTGATTACTGTTCAAAGGGTTAATGCCAGAGCCAGAACGCTAATCTACTTCGGGCTTTATAATGATATGAAGCGATGTTTTTTTTTAACCAGCTATATTTTGCCGCCCTCAAAATTTTGCCGCCCTGTGCACCTGCACATGTTGCACATGCCTAAATACGGCCCTGGTTGTAGCAAACTGTGTTTTTGTAGTTAATAAATTGTCTTTCAGCAGTTATTGTAAAAGCAATGCTTAAAAATGCCAACAACCTATAGTAACTCCATCCTGTTTGTTAAAAATTATTATAAGTGGTTCCAAAATAAATTATTCTTCTCTATTATTATGTATACTTTATTGCCTTTATAATACTTGTTTATTTATCAGGTCTTATGGATTATCAATACCAGAGGGGGTTATTTAAAGGTGGTGCAAACACCTATGCAAAAATATTGCATGGTGTTGGTTGTGTACTTGTCCCACATCCAATAAGTGAAGCTTGCAGGTGTTTTTTTACTTTTTGTGCACCAAAATTATAATATTCTTTCAAATAGTATTACTTCAGCAACCAACTTATTCACATTTTTTAAACACTTAAAAAATTGGTTATTCACTGAAGGTCATTAAAATTGAATTTTTTTATATGGGAACATTTTGATAAGAACAAAAATGTTAATTTATAAAAAGGAAAAATATAAAGTTACCGTACTTTGGTTGTAAATATGGATTACAAAACCCAAGATTACCCGCCTCGGGTAAGTAATGGATTACAAAATCCAAGAATAAAACATTTCGCTGTCAAAGGCAAGAAAAAACCATTGATTCCAAGGTTTCTAATGAAGACACAGAAAGAATAAAGTTGAATTAATCAATATGTAATTTGACTTTGTTTGTGGTCATAGAGTTGCTTGTAGGGGAGATAAGTACAGAAATACTACAAGTTCTATCAGTACCTCTATTTAAATCCTCACGTCTTGAACTAATCATTTAAATTTCTGTAATTTCGTTGACTGGGTCAATAGATCCCATCATGGCAATCTTTGTCTTTCGTTTCAATCTCGCTCACTGTTTTCGAATTTTGAATCAATGAACAGGTTACCACGAGCAAACTCCGCTAGATGTCTTCTGCCATCCTGCTTTCATTTCGAGCTTGGTCAATGACGTCAGTGATTCGATCAGTCGCCATGTTTGTCTCCCTTTTCTGTCTCGGTCACTACAGATTCGATTAGTGATCGAGATAACGCAAGCAGACTCCGCTAGATGCCGCTGGTTGTCATTCAAACTTAGCCAGTGGTTCGATCAGTGACGTCAGTGATTCGATCAGTCGCCATGTTTGTCTTTCGTTTCCATCTCGTAGAGCTCTATACATTTCGGTCACTTACTGATTCTATCAGTGATCAAGATAACGCAAGCAGTCTCCGCTAGATGCCTCTGGCATTTCTGTCATTTCATTCAATTTCGAGTCGAACAGTCGCCATTTTTTGTAAACATGGCAAAATTAAAAGCTATACGATTTAGGGGTCTTTCACTGTTTCCTGCGGCCAAAGACAACTTCCGTCTCCACGTTTGTATTTTTTTTCCGTGTTCGATGTGTACTAGAACTGTTTTCTTCACAAGTAACTAATGCCAGTTTATGGAGGTTATGTAGAGAATGTAACTTAAATAAAATTTACTTTGTTAGTGTACAATAAAAGGGTGTATTTACTGGAAGTACAGAAATAATTTTCCATTTATCGCACATAATTACGGTACACAGACGATTTTTGGAGGTTGTGTCTACGTTTAACAATGCAACTTAACCTTTTAGATTTTTAAAATTAATTAGATTTAACAAAAATTTCCTTTGTTAGTGTACATTAAATTATTGTATGCATACAAGGCTGCTGTACATAACATTAAAGGCTGTATTTATTCGAAGTACCGGAATTAAAACCTAGTTCCAATTTAGAACGTAGACCTATAACCTATTTGCATATTTTATTGGGGTTTATTGGCACATATTTTATTAAAAGGGTGTATTTATTGGAAGTACAGAAATTATTTTCCATTTATCGCACATAATTACGGTACACAGACGATTTTTGGAGGTTGTGTCTACGTTTAACAATGCAACTTAACCTTTTAGATTTTTAAAATTAATTAGATTTAACAAAAATTTCCTTGTTAGTGTACATTCAAAGGCTGTATTTATTGTATGGATAAAAGGCTGTATTTATTCGAATTAAAACCTATCCGTACTTCCAATTTAGAACGTATAACCTAGTAGGCTACGTTATTCGTACATATTTTATTGGAGCTTATTGGTACATATTTTATTAAAAGGGTGTATTTATTGGAAGTACAGAAATTAGTTTCCATTTATGGCACATAATTACGGTACAGAGACGTTTTTGGGAGGTTGTGTCTACGTTTAATTATCTAACTTAGATAGTAGGCTTCGTTATTGGTGCATATTTTATTGGGGTTTACTGGCACATATTTTATTAAAAGGGTGTATTTATTGGAAGTACAGAAATTAGTTTCCATTTATCGCACATAATTACGGTACAGAGACGATTTTGGGAGGGTGTGTCAACGTTTAATTATCTAACTTAACCTTTTAGATTTTTAAAATTAATTAGACTTAACAAACATTTCCTTACTTAGTGTACATTCAAAGGCTGTATTTATTGTATGGATAAAAGGCTGTATTTATTCGAAGTACCGGAATTAAAACCTACTTCCAATTTAGAACACAGTACAATCTAACGTAGGCCTATAACCAAACAAGTACATTAAAATCCTTTTTTCAACATAATGCAATAAAAAGCAATGTGCAGTTTCTGTTAACACCCAAATGATTAAGTATTAATAATGGGTTAGAGTGGAATACTGTTAGCCAATTCATTTGTAATAGCTAAAATTGCCAAATTATTAAGCCTTTCTTGGTAGGTAGTGCTTCTCTGCCAAGTTTTCAGTGAATTCGCTATACTGTTCAAAGATTTTTCAGGAGACGAAACTGTAACTGGAATAGTACAGAAAAGCCTATAGGCAAGACAGAAGTTCACAAATACAGTTTGAAGGTTTTTGGAGTAGGCTTAGTGGATTATTTTCTGATTCAAACTCTGTTTTATAAATGTTCTTCAAGTGTAATATTTCTTCAAATAGATCCATTGCCAATTCCTTTTTAAACTTGCTAATGAGAACTTTTACTTTCAATTCTAATTCATCATTTTCCATGTCCGTAAAGTTCAATACTGGTGGAAACAAGTCACAAATTGAACTAATTGCAGTGAATCGTGTTTTTATGTTACCCATTACAAACTCTAATACTGGGTACATGACTGAGGTTTTAAATTTATTTTCTTGATCTTTGTTTACTGAAAAATCACTATTGGATTGATCTGTACTTTTTTTCCACCTTTTGGGAGATTCAGGAGGAACTTTTATTAGTTCTTTTGCAATTAAGTTTGGTTCTTCAATTATGCTGTCTGGGTTATCACGCAACAATTTCAATTCTGTCAGCAAATCTTCCACTAGAGTTATTTCAACGAGTGTGATTCCTTTGCTTTGAATAACAACATTTTTTTAGTCAATATATGAAAGCACTTTGAACCAAAATGATGCCAACATTAAGCTCTTTGTGGAATTGAAATATTTCTTAAACCCTAATATGATGTTGTAGGCAGAGGGAGTTAGACTAGAAGACATCTCTTCTAAAGTATATCCAACAATTTAAGTACTCCTGGGTAGTGCTTAACTATCGGTTTGACAGCTTGGATCCTCTCACTTCATCTTGTTTCAGGGAAGCTCTGCAGTGATAAAGGAATGTGCTTTTTCAAAACTTCCCAACATTTTTCTCTAGGGCTGCTAGAGAAAAATGAGTAAAGACTTGCAACATGCCCGAAAAATGTCATCACATCTGCATTGAGTTTTGGAGCATTAACACCCACATGTTTCAAGGAATGCGCCCCACATGGTAAAAATATTATGTATTCGTTCTTTTCAAGAATTCTACTTCCAATTTAGAACCCAGTACAATCTAATGTGTGGAGAACCATACATGACTTCCATGTTTTAAGATTTATATTTAAAATCGTTTCAGAAATGAAATATTTCTACAGAAACTACTTCTATCTTCAGCCTCAACCACAGAATTGTGGTCACTAACATCTACCACCTCACATTAGCGCACTTGATTTTCACTGATGATGGCAGTCGATGGCACTTCCGAAACGTCTGGTTTTGCAGAATACATTGGACCACGGCCAAACAGCCTGGAAAGGAATTTTATCAACAAACTACTTCATCGTTGCCGATAATGTAGTACACATATAAAAAATTATCCCCTCCCCTTCACCTACCATTTTAAATTATAGAAAATTATCCCCTCCCCCTTCAACTTCCCCCTACCCCTTTTCATTTATCGATATTTCATCTACCTTTCTAGAGTGGATTATTATGACCTTTTCAGGATACTTTATTTATCAAAATTAAGTACTTTACTCTTGTTAAAACATAAAACGTTGCAGGTAAACTACCCCTTCTCCTTAACCGATCTTCATCAAAATCAACAGACCTTGAGTCCTCTACAATATGCAAAAAATTATTTGAATTTGCGGCAATTATCATTCGCATAGACAAAATTCTATACACAGACATCTTTCAAAAAATTACTTCTTTATGTATTGAGGGTAGTGCAATCAGAATCAGCCCTTATCTCGAACACGATTTTTTTCGCCATCCATTTCCTTATGGAACATGGAAGTAAAAACAATATCCTTCTTTTTATAATATGTATTGCACATGTTTTCTAACTCGGGACACTAATTATTAGATAAAATGTTTACCTTCATTTAAGCCAGCTTCCACTCACTGTGTTCTTTCTCAGAGGCCATAACATGTTTTTTTTTTAATGTTGCTGAACATAAATTGATGTTGAATTAAAAATAAAGTAAAGGATTAGCACCTGAATTTTGCAACGTGCAAGTTGAAGAATCTATTTAATTATTGCACTTAACTTGATATAAGTACTGATTACATTTCAGGATTATTATTTTCAGAAATAATGTTATGTAAACCAGATTTCCCCATATAAAGTTAATTAAAATTCTTTAACGCATAGCATTCCAGGCCTTTATGGTAGTAGATTTGTATTACTAAATTTGAATTTACACAAATAATTCTCTTTGATTAACCAGAGTTACACACACAAACTAAATGCTGAGTGTCCTCCTAGTGTATAAATTCAGCTAAAACAGTATTCCAAAAACTTACCTTGTTACTAGAATATGTGACATGATGAACTTTTCATGTTAAATAGTTTAAATACTTTGTGTTGAGAGTTAAGCAATTTAATAATTTTTATTTATGCAGGTGTATAGCAAAATCTGATCGTCATGAAAAAGGAATTAGGCATTTTGTAATAGCAATTAACTGATTAGTTCCTGCTGTATTACTGACTGATATTACAAGACCAATTTTTGTTTAATTGAAAAGATATATTTTAACTGTTTCTTTTGGTGCAATCTGTAAATTCCTTGACACACATCCATAAAGGTTTGAAAATATGCTTATTGCAGTTTGATAGGAACAAATTCTCAAAAAACTAATACAAATTTGTTATGACTGATCACACCAGCTATCCTTTCTATTTGAAATGAGCCTTTTATCCAAATTTATTACATAGTATTGTGCCAAGATATATCACTACATTTGTATACTGTAATACAGTAGTGGTAGAATATTATCATTCCACTAATATTACCCTAACATAATAAATGAAAATACATTATATACACATCTTTTGACATAATCATCCTTTCACTTATCACTTTTTGCTTATCAATTTATTTGATGAATATATATTTAACGATTTATGTAAAATACAACAGGTGTTTAACGGACACGTACTATGTGTAGACCTCTTATTTCCCTCCTCGGCAGGTTGAAGCTCAACTGGCACTAGAGTTGGGTATGAAATTATACTATGCTCATAGTCTGTCTGTTAGCAGCTAGTGGCATCTATTGACATTCACTCATGTCAAATTACAGAGTCGGTAAAGGATGTTCGAAATTTGAATGTAAACAAATTAATAGTTAAATAATTAATATAATGGAAGTATCACATATATAATGTATGTAAATGTAATTGTGAAAAAACGATGTAGGGCCTACTTCATATACAGATCAGAAGTAAATGATGAACTATTCTCTTTATGTAATAAGCCTTGTTACTAAACAATATATATTTTTAAAAGCTTCTTATCATATTGAGATGAAATGGAGCGGCATTTGAAACATCTCTTAGGTATAAAAACAACATAACGACCTTTACAAAATTTGCCGCCCGTAGGCAGTAGCCTACTTTGCCTATACATAAATCTGCCTCTGGTGTACATGCTAAATGCATCTGAACAGTAGTAAGAATGACTTAGTATCCTGTTGAGTTATTCACATTTCTGACGGATGATACGCAAATACTGGAAGGTAGGATGTGAGAGCCAGCAATAACCTTAAATAAAACTTTCATATATTTCAGTTATTACAGACAAGTGCTTGATTTGATAATTTTTTTAAAATAAAATTGTATATTTTAATGTAGCTTTACAGTAGCTTGACAGAAAGTGTAAAAATGTAAAATAAAAACGGCATGACTTAGGTGTAAATAAAAAGTGAACACTTTACAGTAGCACAAAAAATGACAAAAAACTGAGACAATGAAATGCTACAGTTCAGTTAAAAATTTTGCAATCTCCCTCACACAAAATTTTAAAGAATAAAGACATCAACACAACAAAATATTTTTTTTGGAGCAAAAGGAAACACAATGGAAAGGCATCTCAGGTAGTATCACTTTGAAATTATGGTTTCAAAATGTTTAGGGAAAAGAATAAAAAAATGCTAGCATTAACAATCCAACAATGTATCTAAAAGATCAGGATCTTGCTAAGTACATTATAGGGAAAATTGGTTTTGTAGCTGCTAGTGGATGTTTGTTTCTATAAAAAATAATTGCAGTATCTAATAAATTATGGTACATATTTAATCATTTATTGAATAATTTGTCATTTATATAATTTTGTTTTTTTTTAATTTCTATAGATACTTTTGGTGTGTTTGTTGTAATTTTGTGTTTTACATAATCTTTTGTGATTAAATCATTTGGTATAAAATGTTCCAGATTATAAAATACACCTCACAGTTTTAACATACAATATGTATAGTAACACCTCTATACATAGTAACAGGTATATCAATATGCCTGTAATCACAGGTATAGGAAAGTAATGGCAAATCTTGCATAATCTTGTTATCAGTTATTGTTATTATTCGGCTAGTGCTATTAAATTCATATTGGCCCAAAGTGATCACAAAAGGAATTTATTGTATTTGTTTACAGTCAACAGTGTAGATTCCGGTGATGATTTGATAGGCAACATCCTAATTATCAGGCTAATGTGATAAAGTTCCAGATGAATGCCAAGAGTGTGGCTCTAGAATATTCTGCAGTGCTGCTGAATAACAGTATGTGATCAGCATCACATAGAGTACTACACATTTAAGCTATCTAATTGACTTGGTATTAGAATATTAGTAAAATGTGCTTGTTAACCAAATAGTGTGTTGTTACTCCTGAAAATCCCATTTCACTAAGAGCATTTTAGAAGTCTGGGTTATCTTTTATGTTTCACTCCACAAACATGCCTTTAGTTCAGCATTTCTTAACCTATTGGGCATGAGCCACTGCAGGGTCCCGAGAGGGCATTTGGTGGGTTGCAAAGTCAGGTTCGGAAATTTATTTACTGTGTCTTAAAAAGCTACTACATGTAAATAACTAAGATATATCATTTTAACAATTTAAATTCAACCTGTTTTGTACATAGTCTAAACTGTACATTTTTGTTATTCATGCTCTACCATTGTTTTTTACCAGCTCTGATGTTTAACTCTCTATAACAAGATTGAAAGTTGCTTCCCAGAGGGATACAATGAATTCAATTGGATTCAAGACCCATTCTTGTATTTTGAAAGTTCTAACATGTTGTCAGTAAAACTAAATGAGCAATTGTGTGATATCATCTGTGATGCTGGGATTAAAACTAAATTTTTAGTAAATTATTTTGTATAGTTAGTGATAACATGAGACATGTCATGGACAACAAAATCCATAAACTTTTAGATTCTGACTTAAAGTTCTGGATATCTTTAAGAGATGAATATCCTGAACTTTCGGAGTTGCTCATCCCATTCACCACCTCATTCTTGAGTGAAATGGGATTTTCATCTCAAGTGAAAAGCAAGCACACAAATAGACTTGACGCACACTCAGATTTATGACTTAATTTAACCACTCTTGAATCCAACATACCCCAGCTTTTGCAGAAAAAGCAGCTCCAACTGTCACATTAGTAACTAATGATTAGTTAGGCAAGTAAAAACTCTTTTGTTTTTAACTTCAGCATGTGTTTATTAGAGCAAATTAGTCTTTTGAATTACATATTTGCTTTTTGCTTTTCTATAATTAAGTGTATATATAATTTGTTTAAGCATAAAAGAAGGCTTAAAGTTCTCAGTGTTACCAAAAATATGATTATAAAGTGGGTGCACAAGTAGTTCTGCCATGCATACCCCTACAAGTCTAATTAATTTTAAAAATCTAAAAGGTTAAGTTAGATAATTAAACGTAGACACAACCTCCCAAAATCGTCTCTGTACCGTAATTATGTGCGATAAATGGAAACTAATTTCTGTACTTCCAATAAATACACCCTTTTAATAAAATATGTACCAATAAACTCCAATAAAATACTGTATGTACGAATAACGTAGCCTACTAGGTTATACGTTCTAAATTGGAAGTACCGATAGGTTTTAATTCGAATAAATACAGCCTTTAATGTATATACAGCCTTTTATCCATACAATAAATACAGCCTTTGAATGTACACTAACAAAGGAAATTTTTGTTAAATCTAATTAATTTTAAAAATCTAAAAGGTTAAGTTGCATTGTTAAATGTAGACACAACCTCCAAAAATCGTCTGTGTACCGTAATTATGTGCGATAAATGGAAAATTATTTCTGTACTTCCAGTAAATACACCCTTTTATTGTACACTAACAAAGTAAATTTTATTTAAGTTACATTGTCTACATAACCTCCATAAACTGGCATTAGTTACTTGTGAAGAAAACAGTTCTAGTACACATCGAACACGGAAAAAAATACAAACGTGGAGACGGAAGTTGTCTTTGGCCGCAGGAAACAGTGAAAGACCTAAAAATCTAAAAGGTTAAGTTGCATTGTGAAACGTAGACACAACCTCCAAAAATCGTCTGTGTACCGTAATTATGTGCGATAAATGGAAAATTATTTCTGTACTTCCAGTAAATACACCCTTTTATTGTACACTAACAAAGTAAATTTTATTTAAGTTACATTGTCTACATAACCTCCATAAACTGGCATTAGTTACTTGTGAAGAAAACAGTTCTAGTACACATCGAACACGGAAAAAAATACAAACGTGGAGACGGAAGTTTCTTTGGCCGCAGGAAACGGTGAAAGACCCCGATTTAGCTTACGATGGTACGGCAAAGTCAAACTTTCATTTCCTCGTTTGTACTTACTTTCCGTGTCCAGATTTCTACTGGATCTGTATTATTCACAAGTAACTAATTGCAGGTTATGGAGGTTATATACGACAATGTAACTTAAATAAAATTTCGGGTCTTTCACTATAGCCTGCGGCCAAAAACTTCCGTCTCCGCGTTTGTATTTTTTTCCGTGTTCGATGTGTACTAGAACTGTTTTCTTCACAAGTAACTAATGTCAGGTTATGGAGGTTATGTACGACAATGTAACAAATGAAATTTACTTTGTTAGTGTACAACAAAAGGGTGTATATACTGGAAGTACAGAAATTATTTTCCATTTATCGCACATAATTACGGTACACAGACGATTTTTGGAGGTTGTGTCTACGTTTAACAATGCAACTTAACCTTTTAGATTTTTTAAATTAATTAGATTTAACAAAAATTTCCTTTGTTAGTGTACATTAAATTATTGTATGGATACAAGGCTGCTGTACATAACATTAAAGGCTTTATTTATTCGAAGTACCGGAATTAAAACCTAGTTCCAATTTAGAACGTAGACCTATAACCTATTTGCATATTTTATTGGGGTTTATTGGCACATATTTTATTAAAAGGGTGTATTTATTGGAAGTACAGAAATTAGTTTCCATTTATCGCACATAATTACGGTACACAGAGATTTTTGGAGGTTGTGTCTACGTTTAACAATGTAACTTACACTTTTAGATTTTTAAAATTAATTAGACTTAACAAAAATTTCCTTAGTTACTGTACATTCAAAGGCTGTATTTATTGTATGGATAAAAAAACTGTATATAACATTAAAGGCTGTATTTATTCGAAGTACCGGAATTAAAACCTAGTTCCAATTTATAACCTAGTACAATCAAACGTATAACCAAACAAGTACATTAAAATCCTTTTAACTTGTGAAGAAAACAGGTACAACATTTCCAAAAAAGAAATCTTCAATTCTCTCCCTATTTGTTTTATAAAAACTGGAGTTTATACTGCAGGTTTTTATGTCCACTAACTACTTAATTTAATATACATAATTGTTCCTGATCTTGTTGGGTAACATTATATTAATACATCTGCTTCCTACTCATATGTGCAAACAGTGTTTTTAATGTACGGTCCTAAACATCTTTAAAATTTAGACAAAGTCTAATGAGCAATTTGACCTAACCTGAATTACTACATCTAAGAATATCTTATTAGGTCATTTAGCTTTATTTATAAATTTAATGCATCCTAATTAGTACACTAACAGCACTGCTCTGTCTTACAGTAAAACAACACGTTACACTAACTCAAAAGAATTTCTTGTTTTCAGTTTAAGAAAGTTGAATGTATTTCTTTTCTTTTCCATTCACTTTTTATGGAAAAGTGCTTTACATTAATATGTGTACCCTTACTGTATTACGGTCCTAAACATCTTTATCAACACTTTATATATTTAAAAGTTAGACAAAGTGTAATGAGCTATTTGGCTTAACCTGAATTTACATGACCTGGCTCAGAACAACTTTATTTTGGCAAATACAAAGATGAAGACTCTGTACACCCTGGTTGCAATTTCTTCGGGGCTCACACCTGCTGCCAGGGTTAGTTCTATAACATAATCAGGAAGAAAGGAATCAGCTCGAACCTGCAACCACTGTGGAAAGGCTTGTACACCATCACCAAGAAGATTAATGATGTCATCTACGAATAACTCATTATGCCATTTAGCTTTATTTATACATTTAATGCATCTTAATTAGTACACTAACAACACTGCTCTGTTTTACAGTAACTCAGTACATTACACTAACTCTAAAGAATTTCTTGTTTTCAGTTTAAAAAAGTTGAAATTGTGTATTTCTTTTCTTTTCCATTCACTTTTTGTGAAACGACCTACATTAATATGTGTACGCTTACTATATTGAAATCCTATGTTCACTATCCAATAGTTAAAAATTTTGTGGAATTGTGAAATTAGTAACACTATGTACTAATGTGTGATTATCAGTTGAATTTCTGAATTCCTTTGATTCATTAATAAATTTTACTAATTTGTTTCTTTATGTCTATTGAATGATTTCTTATTAGTTTTTAATCTTTGTGTTTTCATTATTCATTTGTAAATTCTTGCATTTTGTTGTCCATGACATGTCCATTGGTTAACTAATTATCATTAAAACACACAGAGGACTGATCCTCTTTTGCAAGATCAGAAGTATGTTTCAAGACCATTTGCAGGTCAGGTATTGTTCTGCCTGTTCACTTTACGAAAGTGGTTGAGAAGCAAGGGGGAGATGTCTCCATTAAAACACACACACACTAGCACGCACACAATTCCTTTTTTTCTTTATTTAATTTGAATTCAGTATTAGAACAAATGTTTTCAGAGTTTAAAAGTTTTTTTTTTAATTTCTTGAATTAATTTTTTTTAAAATTTAATGCAGAGAGAGAGAGAGAGAGAGACCAAAAATGACACGTACAGAAATTTCATCAGAACTTTTCCTGATAGTAAAAAAATAAATAAATAATGATTGGCAAAGAACATTAACAAAATTAATGGAAATTATAGTTATAATTTCTTGTCTAATGAACAAGTACTAGTAATGGCTTCATATAGTTCACATCTTAAATTATAAACCTATTACAAACATATTTGGTATACTCAGCTTGAAACAAACGTTCAGACCAACAAAAATGGTTTAATTTTTGCCATGCTGCATTATTAGTACTGTTGAAACAGCAGGTTGATTATAATTGTTTTTAGAACAGACTTCTGGAATGTTGTGTGCAAGTGTATTGTGTTCAAGTAGCAAGTTCCCACTACTTTATAAAACATATCCTAGAAGCAAACTTTGACATCCAGTAGCTGTTGCTGAGAAACATTACTAAGGGACTTATAAAAAAAAAACAACAACAACAATTATACGCTTACTCTTTTGAACATCTGATGAAAAGGTTTTGTAAAGTGTACCTAACCTAAAAATGCACAATGCTCGACTTGTCTTTGTATTCCATACTTCTAGCAGTTTTACATGATATATTGCTAACACGAATAAGAAAAGTTTAAATCTGCTGAAGGTCTAAACGAGTGATAGTTATTTGCAGACTGACAGGGCCATAAAATAATTCTGAAAGAATTGTTGCTTTTACAACACCATCCTTTATCAAGTGACTACTCAAATCTGCCAGTTTTTCACAGCAAACTGAAGTTTGATGATTTGATCCATCATGACCTAGTGATGGTCCAAACATTTCAAGGATTCTCCTAGCCTTAAAAACTGGACTGGCATCATTGAGTGACATGGCTAATGTTAAATTTACTTTGGGATACTTCCAAACATAATACAGTTTACAATAAACAAACAAAACTTTATGCCTGTCTAATTTTTCCAGAACTCCATACACATAATTTGATCTGTATAGAACATTTATTAAAAAATAATACTATTTGATGCAAATAATTAAAATATCGGTATGGAGAACCATACATGACTTCCATGTTTTAAGATTTGTATTTAAAATCATTTTAGAAATGAAATATTTCCACAGAAACTACTTCTATCTTCAGCCTCAACCACAGAATTGTGGTCACTAACATATACCACCTCACGTTAGCACACTCGATTTTCACTGATGATGGCAGTCGATGGCACTTCCGAAACATCTGGTTTTGCAGAAAACATTGGACCATGGCCAAACAGCCCATGAAGGAATTTTATCAACAAACTACTTCTTTGTTGCCGATAACGTAGTACACATAAAAAATTATCCCCTCCCCTTCACCTATCATTTTCATTTATAGAAAATTATCCCTTCCCCCTTCAACTTCCCCCTACCCATTTTCATTTATAGATATTTCATCTACCTTTCTACAGTGGTATAATTATGACTTTCTTTTCAGGATACTTTATTTATCAAAATTAAGTACTTTACTCTTGTTAAAACATAAAACATTGCAGGTAAACTACCCCTTCTCCTTAACTGATCTTCACCAAAATCAACAGACCTTGAGTCCTCTACAATATGCAAAAATTTATTTGAATTTGTGGCAGTTATCGTTCGCCATAGACAAAATTCTACACACAGACATCTTTCAAAAAATGACTTTTCTTCATGTTTTGAGGGTAGTACAATCAGAATCAGCCTTATCGCGAACGCAATTTTTTTCCATCCATTTCCTTATGGAACATGGAAGGAAAAACAATATCCTTCTTTTTTATAATAAGTATTGCACTTGTTTTCTAACATGGGACACTAATTATTAGATAAAATTGTTACCCTCATTTAAGCCAGCTTCCACTCACTGTGTACTTTCTCAGAGGCCATAACATGTTCTTTTTAACGTTGCCGAACATAAATTGATGTTAAATTAAAAATAAAGTAAAGGCTTAGCACCTGAAGTTTGCAACGTCCAAGTTGAAGAATCTATTTAATTATTGCACTTAACTTGATATAAGTACTAATTACATTTCAGGATTATTATTTTCAGAAATAATGTATATAAACCAGTTTTCCCCATATGAAGTTAGTTAAAATTCTTTAATGCATAGCATTCCAGGCCTTTATGGTAGTAGATTTGTATTACTAAATTTGAATTTACACAAATAATTCTCTTTAATTAACCAGAGTTACACACACAAACTAAATGTTGAGTGCCCTCCTAGTGTATAAATTCAGCTAAAACATTATTCCAAAAACTTACCTTGTTACTAGAATATGTGACATGATGAACTTTTCATGTTAAATAGTTTAAATACTTTGTGTTGAGAGTTAAGCATTTTAATAATTTTTATTTATGCAGGCGTATAGCAAAATCTGATCATCACGAAAAAGGAATTAGGGTATTTTTAATAGCAATTAACTTATTAGTTCCTGCTGTATTATCGACTCATATTACAAGACCAATTTTTGTTTAATTGAAAAGATATATTTTTATTGTTTCTTTTGGTGCAATCTGTAAATTACATGACACACCCATAAAGGTTTGAAAATATGCTTATTGCAGTTTGATAGGAATAAATTCTCAAAAAACTAATACAAATTTGTTATGTCTGATCACACCAGCTATCCTTTCTATTTGAAATGAGCCTTTTATCCAAATTTATTACATAGTATTGTGCCAAGATATATCACTACATTTGTATACTGTAATACAGTAGTGGTATAATATTATCATTCCACTAATATTACCCTAACATAATAAATGAAAATACATTACACATCTTTTGACTATTAATCATCCTTTCACTTATCACTTTTTGCCTATTCATTTATTTGATGAATATATATTTAACGATTTATGTAAAATACAACAGGTGTTTAACGGACATGTACTATATGTAGACCTCTTATTTCCCTCCTCGGCAGGTCGAAGCTCAATTGGCACTAGAGTTGGGTATGAAATTATGCTACGCTCATAGTCTGTCTGTTAGCAGCTAGTGGCATCTATTCACTCATGTAAAATTACAGAGTCGGTAAAGGATGTTCGAAATTTGAATGTAAACAAATTAATAGTTAAATAATTAATATAATGGAAGTATCACATATATAATGTATCTAAATGTAATTGTGAAAAAACGATGTAGGGCCTACTTCATATACAGATCAGAAGTAAATGATGAACTATTCTCTTTATGTAATAAGGCTAGTTACAAAACAATATATATTTTTAAAAGCTTCTTATCATATAAATGGAGCGGCATTTGAAACATCTCTTAGGTATAAAAACAACATAACGACCTTTACAAAATTTGCTGCCCGTAGGCATTTGCCTATGCATAAATCTGCCTCTGGTGTACATGCTAAATGCACCTGAACAGTAGTAAGAATGACTTAGTATCCTGTTGAGTTATTCACTGTTCTGACGGATGATATGCAAATACTGGAAGGTAGGATGTGAGAGACAGCAATAACCTTAAATAAAACTCTCATATATTTCAGTTATTACACAGTGTTCTGTTCATTACAGACAAGTGCTTGGTTTGATAATTTTTTAAATTACATTTTATATTTTACTGTAGCTTTACAGTAGTTGACAGAAGTGTAAACATGTAAAATAAAAACGGCATGACTTAAGTGTAAATAAAAAGTGAACCCTTTACAGTAGCACAAAAAATGACAAAAATTGAGACAATGAAATGCTACAGTTCAGTTAAAAATATTGCAATCTCCCTCACACACAATTTTAAAGAATAAAGACATTATCATATTTTTTTTGGAGCAAAAGGAAACACAATGGAAAGGCATCTCAGGTAGTATCGCTTTGAAATTATAGTTTCAAAATGTTTAGGGAAAAGAATAAAAAAATGCTAGCATTAACAATCCAACAATGTATCGAAAAGATCAGGACTTGCAGGGAAAATTGGTTTTGTAGCTACTGGTGGATGTTTGTTTCTATAAAAAATAATTGCAGTATCTAATATTATGGTACATATTTAATCATTTATTGAATAATTTGTCATTTATTTAATTTTTTTATTTTTTAATTTCTATAGATACTTTTGGTGTGTTTGTTGTTATTTTGTGTTTTACATTATCTTTTGTGATTAAATCATTTGGTATAAAATGTTCCAGATTATAAAATACACCTCACAGTTTTAACATACAATATATATAGTAACTCCTGTACACATAGTAACAGGCAGGCCCGGACTGGCCCACTGGCCGGTGCGGCTTTTCAAATAAAAGTGCGCCCTCAGCCAGCTCTGAAAATGCTGTCACGCTTTTACACGAGAATATGTTTTTGGTAATCGGATCAAATTTCCCGAGATATTAAAAAAAACTTTTTTAAATATACTGTATTTAAAAAACTAATTGCTTAACTGTATTAGCAGCAGTAGAGAAAGCGTATGCAACGGAAAATGACGTGTGCGAGTGCGAGTCTGGCAGAGAGCGCTGCGCGGTGAGGGTGTGCGCCGTACATGCCCGTCCGTGCTTGACCAGTGGAGCTGTGTGATACCCGTCGCCCGCTCGTATACTGCGTCCCGAGCTTCAAATAGAGCTCCTGCCACAGGGACGATAGATGGGGCTGGATTTAGGGTGTGGCCTGCTACCGGCCGTGGGTGGTCAATTAATTAATTAATTAATTGAGGGTGAGAATATGCCGAGGCCGGGTCCAAGATTCTCCTGGCACAGATTGGTAGCGACTGAGGCGCTAATGAGGTGGTTGCCCTGGAATCGGGTGGAGCGGCGATAAAGTTTGCGGGACAGTATCCGTATAGTGGCGTCCAAGGAACGGACACGCAGGGCTTCTCGGATGGTTCTATTTGATGTCAGGATAGTGGGCTTTGCACGCCCAGCGCTATCCTCGGTCAAGGAGAGACTGAAGCTTTCGCTTTTGGGTCTTGGCCAAGTAAGCGTCTGGAGAAGACTACTGCTGTGCTCTTGGCCGCATTGATGGCAACCCTCCATCTCTCTGTCCATTCAACGTATTCGTCCAATACGTTGGCTCTGGTTCCTGGAGCCAGATAACTGCCGTTTCAGCTTGACAATCGACGGCATACACCGCCGTGTCGTCAGCGAACATGACCAACCTGTTGCCAGGCAACTTGGGCATATCATTGACGTACACAGAGAAAAGCAGGGGGCCTTCCCTGAAGTAAACCAGCCGTAATAGCCCTTGCCGAAGAAAGGGTGTTATAAACTCTCACGCAAAAGGTTCTGTTCCGAAGAAAGCTAGCAATCAGATGAATGTAGCAATCTGAAAGCAGAATCTCCGTGAGTTTGTACAGGAGGCTTGGATGCCAAACACGATCGAATGCCTTCTCGACATCAAGGAAAACGGCGATGGTCTGCTCTCGCGAGCAACCGGCCTCGGCCACGGTCTCCACGAAGCGCATCAATTGATGCGTCGAGGAGTGCCCGGCACAAAAACCGAATTGCTCAGGGACCAGAATATTGAACCGTTGAAGGTGATCCGCTAGTCGCCGCTGGACTAGTCGTTTGAAGAATTTTCGATGTGGACAGCAGGCTGATAGGCTGGAGGTTCTCGGCAAACTTGGGGTCTTTGCCTGGCTTCGGGATCATCGTGACCGTAGCCGAACGCCATTTCCTAGGAAAGTAGGTGAATCGGATGCAGGCATTGAACAAGTGCCCGTCCGTGCTATGCGACTTGGTTTCAGTCAGAGTGAAGAAATGCAATGCCTACTCTACTACTGAATACTAAATTATTAGAGTTAGACATTGTAAAAAGTGTACTATCCTTCGTTATTTATTTTCGTTTTTGTCTCATATTTGCAATCTCCATTGACTTTATTTCCACATTAGCAAAATATAAAGTTGGCAGCAAATTAATAAACGTTTTGTAGCTTGTTTTTAAAATTTACCTATACTTAAATCATAACATTTTCTTCAGTTTACAGCCTCCTTACAGATTCAAGTTAAAACTTTGTTTTTTATATTTTATTGATAACAAAAATGTGTACAGAGTAGATCCTTTAGTAATTTTTATGTATTAATTTCAGTATTTTATTTAAAATGCTGGTAAGATCTTGATAGTAACAATGTTCTTTATTGTACACAAGAATGTAGTATTACATTTGATTTTAAAGGTATTTTGTTTATGTATGAAAATATAAATCAAATTTGTCTCCATTCAAAAGTAATGATTTATTTTTTCTTTATTTTCGTTGTAGCACAAACACTTGTACATAAAAAAATTTTCATTTTAAATTATTTAATTGTTTCTTGATAACAAAAGTTGTACAGAGTAGAATTTTGCTTTACTAATTATAATTATAATTCTTAAAAGTGACATTGATATTTTTTGAACAAAAAATTTAATACTACGTTTGATTTTTAAAGGTATTTTTTTGATGTACAAAAATATCAATCAACATTTTGTTTCCATTGAAAGCTAATGCTCTATTTTTCCTTTATTTTTTTTTGTAGTACACACATTTGTAACATTAAAAAAAAGCTTAATTTCAAATTGTAAACTATTTCAAATACCATACTTTATCCCTTTTTTTTAGATATGCAAGTCTTTGTGTGTCTGTTATTTATTATTTCGTTCTCAGCTTTATAGGAACTGCCTCAAGAGCTGGTATTTATTGCTAGTAAATATTAACACTCATTTACAATAGTAAAACGTTAATGGCAATCAATAGTGAACAGTACAATATCAACAAAATGGTATTCTTGGCAAAACGGTGTTGTATGACAAGTTTCCAGGTCGGGATTACATTAAACTCCACCTGAGGGGTGCGCCCTCGAAAACCTAAGGTCTGTGCCTTTTCCTGAGGGCCAGTCTGGCCCTGGTAACAGGTATATCAATATGCATGTAATCACAGGTATGGGAAAGTAAAGAAACGTCAAACCCAATGTACTATCATTGCACACACTTTTAAATTTTTTAAAAATTTGAACACCAAATTTTGGTTAATTAAATGCAGAACAGTATGCAAGGCTATAAACATTAGAAATGCCCTGTATATAAGCTACTTTTTGTTTACACTTCTCATCATTTTATCAGAAAACTTTCCACTTCTAATACAAAAACCCCAATCATATGAAACATACCATTACAAAAAGCTTCTTCCAAAAATTTGCGCAATTTCTCACTGTATACCATGTGCTCCATTTTTAATTGGTGTTCTTTGTTGTAGATTTACATTAATTATTCAGAATGATTAGATATGATGAACTGATGAATGTTGTTGGCACAGAAGAGGATGCAGTTTCTTTTCTTGAAGAAAAAGGATTGCTTGATAATCGTCGCCATTGCATTAATGGAATGGGCATGACACAGTGTTGCATCTTGGAAATTGACAACTTTGGTGTTGCAGTAAAAGAGCTTGCCACTTGTATAAGTCAGTTCGCCAGGACACATGGTTTGAGAGGACCAGACTGCCGCTCAGAACAATAATTTCATTTATTTACTGCTGGTGTGATCAGCGTACCAATGTGAAACGTAGTGAAAATTAACTGGAAACCAACCACAACACTCATGTAGAGTAGACGTATTATATTTAAGAAGTATCTGTGCCTCAACCCAGTATTAAATCCAGTATACTGTAACAGGATGTACTGTTCCACACTGTAAATAAAGAAGACAGGCAATAATATATATCTATGTGTAGGCTGAGGAGAATGGAATGGCTGTTTACTTACCACTTTACCTGGTATTTTGGTCACTTAATCAAAAATTTGTCCATTTTAAGTACAGACTCTAACCTATCAGATAGCAATGTAACTGGAATTTGTTGAAAACAAGATTAAACTATCACTCATATATTCAACCTCCCCCCACAGAGTGAACGGGGGAGAAGAGAGAGAGAGTTATATATCATTGTTGAATAATTAAGACATTCCTTTTAACAAAAATATACTTTTTAATTAAATTATTACATCTATTAGTTATACAACTATTTATTTTTACTTTAATTGTATGTATGTTTCTGAAGTAATATTAAATACAATATGGCTCTTAGGGATTAGCCAGCGGCAAAATTAAACTTCCGTCTCCGCGTGTGTACTATATTTCGGTGTCCGATGTGTACTAAAACTGTTTTCTTCACACGCAACTAATGCCGGGTTATGGAGGTTATGTACGACAATGTAACTTAAATAAAATTTACTTTGTTCGTGTACATTAAAAGGGTATATTTATTGGAAGTACAGAAATTAGTTTACATTTATCGCACATAATTACGGTACAGAGACGATTTTGGGAGGTTGTGGCTACGTTTAACAATATAACTTAACCTTTTAGATTTTTAAAATTAATTAGACTTAACAGACATTTCCTTAGTTAGTGTACATTCAAAGGCTGTATATAACATTAAAGGCTGTATTTATTCAAAGTACCGGAATTAAAACATACTTCTAATTTAGAACCTAGTACAATCTAATGTATAACCAAACAAGTACATTAAAATCCTTTTTTCAACATAATGTAATGAAAAGCAATGTGCAGTTTCTGTTAACATGCAAATGATTAAGTATTAATAATGGGTTACAGTGGAATTTAATGTTACTACGGTCTGAATTAATGCAAATAAAATTGGGAGAATCTCGTAAACATATTAAAGAATGCTTGTATAGTACACACAAAATTATTACAGTACGGACCTTTGTTAATGAATAGAAACAAATTTGACTCTATACTTTAGTATGTACCAATAAAATTCACCTTTTTTCAAATACCAATATCTATTGTTTTTTTCATACCCTTAAAAAAAGGTCATTAACAACATACATTATGAGAAAACGTGATTACAAATAACCAGCCATTAGTTACTTGTGAAGAAAATAGATATAACATTTACAAACATCAAATCTTCAATTCTCTCCCTATTTGTTTTATAAAAACTGGAGTTTCTACTGCAGGTTTTAAGTCCACTAACTACTTAATTAAATATACATAATTGTTCCTGTATCTTGTTGGGTAACATATTATATTAATACATCTGCTTCCTACTCATATGTGCAAACAATGTTTTTAATGTACGGTCCTAAAATCTTTATCAACACTTTATATCTTTAAAACTTAGACAAAGTCTAATGAGCAACTTGGCCTAACCTGAATTTACATGACCTGGCTCAGAACAACTTTATTTTGGCAAATACAAAGATGAAGACTGGTTGCAATTTCTTCAGGGCTCACACCTGCTGCCAGGCTTAGTTCTATAACATGATAAGGAAGAAAGAAATCAGCCCGAACCTGCAACCGCTGTGGGAAGGCTTTTACACCATTACCAAGAAGATTAATGATGTCATCTAAGAATAACTCATTAGCTTTATTTATACATTTAATGCATCTTAATTAGTACACTAACAGCACTGCTCTGTCTTACAGTAACACAACACGTTACACTAACTCAAAAGAATTTCTTGTTTTCAGTTTAAGAAAGTTGAAATCGTGTGTTTATTTTCTTTTCCATTCACTATTTGTAAAACGTGCTTAAAATTAATATGTGTACACTTACTATATTGAAATCCAATGTTCACTATCCAATAATTACAAATTTTGTGGAATTGTGAAATTAGTAACACTATGTACTAATGTGTGATTATCAGTTGAATTTCTGAATTCCTTTGATTCATTAATAAATCTTACTAATTTGTTTCTTTATGTCTATAATGATTTCTTATTAGTTTTTAATCTTTGTGTTTTCATTATTCATTTGTAAATTTTTGCATTTTGTTGTCCATGACATGTTCATTGATTAACTGATTATCATTAAAACACACAGAGGACTGATTCTCTTTTGCAAGATCACAAGTATGTTTCAAATATGTTTTTAATTTTTTTAATTGTATGCAATGTGGACACATACAGAGGAGTGTCAGTTTTTTATGTTTTTTCAATAAATAACAACGAGAGGGGGAGAGAGGGAGAGAGAGAGAGAGAGAGAGAGAGAGAAAATAACACTTACAGAAATTACATCAGAACTTTTCCTGACAGTAAAAAAATAACTAAATAATGAATGGCAAAGAACATTAACAAAATTAATGGAAATTATAGTTATTAATTGTTGTCTAATGAACAGGTACTAGTAAAGGCTTCATATACTTCACATCTTAAATTATAAACCTATTACAAACATATTTGGTATACTCAGCTTGAAACAAACGTTCAGACCAATAAAAATGGTTTAAATTTTGCCGTGCTGCATTATTAGTACTGTTGAAACAGCAGTTTGATTATAATTGTTTTTAGAACAGACTTCTGGTATGATGTGTACAAAATGATTAAAACATACCTCCTTACAGTGTGCCTTAATAAGCTGTTGATTATTCTAACTGATACACTGTCATGTCATTATCATATGACAGTTCTCAGAGCTTCAGTAATAGTCATCTTTGCTGTTAACATGGACACAAGTCTCTTTTTTAAAAAGACTTTTCATTAGTAAAGTTACTTATAAGTAGGCATACATTTGTACTCATAATATGAGGTTAAGAATTAAGAAAATTAAAGAATGATATTTACTTACTAACCATTGAGTGTAACATTATTTACAGTAATTAATAATGTCCCAATTTATAAAAGTCATGTTTGGCTAACTAGGCATAACCCAACCTGGGTTCCTGACATCCTAATTCTCTTTCTTCTAATAATATTACTTAACTTTATTGTGATATAACCAGTGGCGAAGTTACATGGAGGCAATTGAGGCAATGCCTACCCTAAAAAATTCTGTAGAATAAAAATTATAAATTCGTATGAACTACATAACGTAAAGATTATACATTGTTACCGCAAATGTCGAATTTATTAAGCCGAAACGTGCTTTACTGAGCGACCGCTAGATGGTGACAGGTGAGATTCGGCATAGCTCGTTTAAAGCGAATGAGGCAAATTGAACTTGCCTCAGCATTTTTTGTATACATCGTATGTAAGCAATGTGCGGGTTCGATAGGGAAGTGAAGGGAGGGGGGATTGTCCCACGCTGTACACATAGAGCGTTGAGGCATGCCTCACTTCTGTGGTCCAAACAGTTAAGTTAAAGCGCCTGTGTTGTTTATAAGTGTGTTTATTTTATGCGGTTATTAAAAGTGGCCCTGTTATTCCGCTGAACTAACAGATGATCAAGATTGTTATTTGAATTATTTGTAACATTAAACATATATACATAGAAACTAATCAAGTTTAAAATTTTGAAGTTCAATCAGTTGTATTATTGTGTATGACTAATACAAGAATTGTTCAATAGAAAGACGTATAGAGCTATAAAGCATTTTTTATTCAATGATTTTAAAAGAAGTCTTCATTAACGTTAAGGCATGAGTCCCACTGTTGCACTAATCTGTAGATTCCCTGCTAGTAAAATTCTTACGGCTGTTTGTGGAACCATTCGCTTACAGCAAACGCTACCTCAGCGTCCGATTTGAACCACCGTCCTTTTACAGATTCCTTAAAAAAAAATTTAAGATAAGATTTTTGCCTACCCATTCATTAACTACTAGCTTCGCCACTGGATATAACTGATCACAATTGTTCCTTATAACTCCCTACAACTTTTACAACAATACTAATGACAAAAATCAATAATAATTTCTTACAATTAACATACATAATTTGTCTAGGCATATTGGGCCTATTATAGTTTGAACATTATTTTTTCATATTTTAACAATTCTTGTTTTTAATACAAGACAGCTATTCTAAATTGTTCTTGATCCTTGGCTTTCACTTTTGTTACACTAATAATGACAATTATTAGCAATAATTGTTTACAAATAGTAGAAATAAGTTATTCAGGTATAGGGCCTACTGGCCCATTGTAGTAGACACCTTAGTTTCTTTCGTACGTTTAAAATAATTACTTTTGCTATCAGACAATTACTTTACATTGTTCTTGATACCCTTATTCAACTTTCACTACAATAATAATGACATAACTTAACAATTATTTACTATGAATAACATAACAAATGTTCTAGGCTCATTTGCCTATGATATTGACCCTTAATTTCATTCATACCTTGAAAATACATGTTTCTTCCTATTACATCATTATTCTAAAACATCCTTCACAATTTACTGAAGCTTTGACAACATAGTTTGTCCTTTAATATTGTTTTTCTTACTTATTCTAGTTGTTATTATCTTCAGTATCAGTATTCTGAAGGTTTAGTCCATGTATCTTGTTTCATTATTTACTTTGTTTATACTTACTGGTTAATCATATCTTCCTTACTAGAATATTATTCTAATAATAACGATTCTAGTATTATTTATACAGTATAGTTTGTTTAATAAGTTTACATTAAAACTGTTCTTTTTACATACAATTATTGACAAGTTTTAGTTCCTCATATTTCTTCTTCTTCATGTTATAATTCAAATTATAACCATTATTATCTAGCTATTATAAGCTTATTTACTACTTCATCAGTAGTTTTCACCTTCTGTTTACAATTCATGGATTTTACAATGCTTTTTTGTTCTTTCTATTGTTTAAAACATTATAATGTTACATAACCTTACTTGTAGGCTTACATTTAGCTTTATTGTTTTTTTATTATTACATTTTTATAATACTCTTTTTGATTTACATTATTCTATTCATAATCATAAATAAAATTTATTATTTGATTTCATTATTTTAGTACTTAGAAACTAATTATTGAATTAATAATTTTCTTTATTGAGTATCCCGTTTATTACTGCAGTATGGAGTATAGATTTTATCTTTTTTAACAATTTTTAATGCAGTTTACTGGAGTAAAATCTTCTTATTGATAATGTTTTTATCAGTTTCATTACATTATTCTTATCTCTTTTTATTATCTCAGACAATATTTATAGTACACAATTTAGTTAATGACTTAGTATTTTGTTCTTCATGTATCATGGTCATGAAATGGTTGAAGTTGAGGCCTATTTTATGTAAGGGGAAACATAACGTTACAATATTGTAATTACTTTAATTTCTATAATTATTTATAAGTATTACTTGTACAAACAAAACTGGCTTAGAAATGGGTCTACTTAGGAAATTATGGAATTCTGCTGAAATTTCGAATAGTTCTGGAGGGGAATTGATCCCCTGATAACCCCCCTCCACAAGTTACTTCACTGATCCCACTCTACAGTTCCAAGAAATCCTGTATTTAGAAGTTCAAAAGAAAGTGATACAGACTCTAAAGATCTCATTGTAGCATTCACTACTGGGACAGTTCATGGTTTAGAGCTTCCCTTATGTGCCTGGTAAGTGAAGGAGAAGGGATGTATTTAACGTGCAAGTTGAAGAATATATTTAATTATTGCACTTAACTTGATATAAGTACTGATTACATTTCAGGATTATTATTTTCAGAAATAATGTATGTAAACCAGTTTTCCCCATATAAAGTTAATTAAAATTCTTTAATGCATAGCATTCCAGCCATTTACAGTAGTAGATTTGTATTACTAAATTTGAATTTACACAAATAATTCTCTTTGATTAACCAGAGTTACACACACAAACTAAATGCTGAGTGTCCTCCTAGTGTATAAATTCAGCTAAAACAGTAAGCCTATTCCAAAAACTTACCTTGTTACTAGAATATGTGACATGATGAACTTTTCACCATGTGTTCAACTTTGTGTTGAGAGTTAAGCATTTTAATAATTTTTATTTATGCAGGCATATAGCAAAATCTGATCATCATGGAAAAAGAATAAGGCATTTTGTAATAGCAATTAACTGATTAGTACCTGCTGTATTACCGAATCATATTACAAGACCAATTTTTGTTTAATTGAAAAGATATGTTTTAACTGTTTCTTTTGGTGCAATCTGTAAATTCCATGACATACGTCCCTAAAGGTTTGAAAATATACTTACTCCAGTTTGATAGGAATAAATTCTCAAAAAAATAATACAAATTTGTTATGTCTGATCACACCAGCTATCCTTTCTATTGGAAATGAGCCTTTTATCCAAATTTATCATATAGTATTGTGCCAAGATATTACACTACATTTGTATACTGTAATACAGTATATTATTTGCAGACTGACAGGGTTATAAAAAATTCTGAAAGAATTGTTGCTTTTACAACACCATCCTTTATCAAGTGACTACTCAAATCTGTCAGTTTTTCACAGAAACTGAAGTTTAAAGATTAGATCCCCTAGTGATGCTCCAAACATTTCAAGGATTCTCCTGGCCTTAAAAAACTGGACTGGCCTCATTGATTGACATGACTAATGTTAAATTTACTTTGGGATACTTCCAAACATAATACAGTTTACAATAAACAAACAAAATATTATGCCTGTCTAATTTTTCCAGAACTGTATACACATAATTTGATCTGGATAGAACATTTATTAAACAATAATACTATTTGATGCAAATAATTAAAAGATGGTTATGGAGAACCATACATGACTACCATGTTCTAAGATTATTTGAAATCATTTTAGAAATGAAATATTTCTACAGAAACTACTTCTATCTTCAGCCTCAACCACAGAATTGTGATCAATAACATATACCACCTCATGTTAACGCACTCGATTTTCACTGATGATGGCAGTCGATGGCACTTCCGAAATGTCTGGTTTTGCAGAAAACATTGGTCCACGGCCAAACAGCCTGGGAAGGAATTTTATCAACAAACTACTTCAATGTTGCTGATAATGTAGTACACATATAAAAAATTATCCCCTCCCCTTCACCTATCATTTTCATTTATAGAAAATTATCCCCTCCCCTACCCCTTTTCATTTATAGATATTTCATCTACCTTTCTACAGTGGTATAATTATGACTTTCTTTTCAGGATACTTTATTTATCAAAATTAAGTACTTTACTCTTGTTGAAACAAAACGTTGCAGGTAAACTACCCCTTCTCCTTAACCGATCTTCACCAAAATCAACAGACCTTGAGTCCTCTACAATATGCAAAAAATTATTTGAATTTGCAGGAGTTATCATTCGCCATAGACAAAATTCTATACACAGACATCTTTCTAAAAATGACTTTTCTTTATGTTTTGAGGGTAGTACAATCAGAATCAGCCCTCACGGGACACTAATTATTAGATACAATTTTTACCTTCATTTAAGCCAGCTTCCACTCACTGTGTACTTTCTCAGAGGCCATAACATGTTCTTTTTAACGTTGCCAAACATAAATTGATGTTAAATTAAAAATAAAGTAAAGGCTTAGCACCTTAAGTTTGCAACGTGCAAGTTGAAGAATCTATTTAATTATTGCACTTAACTTGATATAAGTACTGATTACATTTCAGGATTATTATTTTCAGAAATAATGTATGTAAACCAGTTTTCCCCATATAAAGTTAATTAAAATTCTTTAATGCATAGCATTCCAGCCATTTACAGTAGTAGATTTGTATTACTAAATTTGAATTTACACAAATAATTCTCTTTGATTAACCAGAGTTACACACACAAACTAAATGCTGAGTGTCCTCCTAGTGTATAAATTCAGCTAAAACAGTATTCCAAACACTTACCTTGTTACTATGGTGTCTTCGACGGGTTCATTGGTGTATAAATTCATTATGTCAAATGATGCTAATGTTGAGTTGTGTGGTAAATGGGTGTGTTCTAGTTTTTTGACAAGTTCTATGTTGTTTTTAACAGAAGTGTTGTTGGTTAGATTTATGTGTTTTCTGATTAGTTTATCTAGGTGTCTGGCGATTTTGTGGGAGGGTGCTTGTGTGTTATTTATCAAAGGTCAAATGGGTATATTGGGTTTGTATATTTTCGGTAATGCGTTTAGTTTTGGGGGGTTAGGTTTAATTTGTTTTAGGTATTTTATGTTTTCTGTTTGGATTATGTATTTTGCATTATTTATGAATTTGTTTTTGTTATTTTATTGTGGGATTTTTGGTTATTTGTGTTATATTGTTTTCGGAGAAGAATTTCTCAGTTTTATTGTTTATTTCTGTTTGTTCATTATGACTGTTGTAATTTCTATAGATACTTTTGGTGTGTTTGTTGTAATTTTGTGTTTTACATAATCTTTTGTGATTAAATCATTTGGTGTAAAATGTTCCAGATTATAAAATACACCTAACAGTTTTAACGTACAATATATATAGTAACACCTCTATACATAGTAACAGGTATACCTAATAATACCTGATAATACCTGACCTGCAAATGGTCTTGAAACATACTTGTGATCTTGCAAAAGAGAATCAGTCCTCTGTGTGTTTTAATGATAATTAGTTAATCAATGAACTTGTCATGGAAAACAAAATGCAAAAATTTACAAATGCATAATGAAAACACAAAGATTAAAAACTAAAAAGAAATCATTATAGACATAAAGAAACAAATTAGTAAGATTTGTTAATGAATCAAAGGAATTCATAAATTCAACTGATAATCACACATTAGTACATAGTGTTACTAATTTCACAATTCCACAAAATTTGTAATTATTGGATAGTGAACATTGGATTTCAATATAGTAAGCGTACACATATTAATTTTAAGCACGTTTTACAAATAGTGAATGGAAAAGAAAATAAACACACGATTTCAACTTTCTTAAACTGAAAACAAGAAATTCTTTTGAGTTAGTGTAACGTGTTGTGTTACTGTAAGACAGAGCAGTGCTGTTAGTGTACTAATTAAGATGCATTAAAAGTATAAATAAAGCTAATGAGTTATTCTTAGATGACATCATTAATCTTCTTGGTAATGGTGTAAAAGCCTTCCCACAGCAGTTGCAGGTTAGGGCTGATTTCTTTCTTCCTTATCATGTTATAGAACTAAGCCTGGCAGCAGGTGTGAGCCCTGAAGAAATTGCAACCAGTCTTCATCTTTGTATTTGCCAAAATAAAGTTGTTCTGAGCCAGGTCATGTAAATTCAGGTTAGGCCAAGTTGCTCATTAGACTTTGTCTAAATTTTAAAGATATAAAGTGTTGATAAAGATTTTAGGACTGTACATTAAAAACATTGTTTGCACATATGAGTAGGAAGCAGATGTATTAATATAATATGTTACCCAACAAGATACAGGAACAGTTATGTATATTTAATTAAGTAGTTAGTGGACTTAAAACCTGCAGTAGAAACTCCAGTTTTTATAAAACAAATAGGGATAGAATTGAAGATTTGATGTTTGTAAATGTTATATCTATTTTCTTCACAAGTAACTAACGGCTGGTTATTTGTAATCACGTTTTCTCATAATGTATGTTGTTAATGACCTTTTTTTAAGGGTATGAAAAAAAAACAATAGATATTGGTATTTGAAAAAAGGTGAATTTTATTGGTACATACTAAAGTATAGAGTCAAATTTGTTTCTATTCATTAACAAAGGTCCGTACTGTAATAATTTTGTGTGTAATATACAAGCATTCTTTAATATGTTTACGAGATTCTCCCAATTTTATTTGCATTAATTCAGACCGTAGTAACATTAAATTCCACTGTAACCCATTATTAATACTTAATCATAATCATTTGCATGTTAACAGAAACTGCACATTGCTTTTTATTGCATTATGTTGAAAAAAGGATTTTAATGTACTTGTTTGGTTATACATTAGATTGTACTAGGTTCTAAATTGGAAGTACGTTTTAATTCCGGTACTTTGAATAAATACAGCCTTTAATGTTATATACAGCCTTTGAATGTACACTAACTAAGGAAATGTCTGTTAAGTCTAATTAATTTTAAAAATCTAAAAGGTTAAATTATATTGTTAAACGTAGCCACAACCTCCCAAAATCGTCTCTGTACCGTAATTATGTGCTATAAATGTAAACTAATTTCTGTACTTCCAATAAATACACCCTTTTAATGTACACGAACAAAGTAAATTTTATTGAAGTTACATTGTCGTACATAACCTCCATAAGCTGGCATTACTTACTTCGAATAAATACAGCCGTTAATGTTATATACAGCCTTTTATCCATACAATAAATACAGCCTTTGAATGTACACTAACTAAGGAAATGTTTGTTAAGTCTAATTATTTTAAAAATCTAAAAGGTTAAGTTATATTGTTAAACGTAGCCACAACCTCCCAAAATCGTCTCTGTACCGTAATTATGTGCGATAAATGTAAACTAATTTCTGTACTTCCAATAAATACACCCTTTTAATGTACACGAACAAAGTAAATTTTATTTAAGTTACATTGTTGTACATAACCTCCATAAGCTGGCATTACTTACTTCGAATAAATACAGCCGTTAATGTTATATACAGCCTTTTATCCATACAATAAATACAGCCTTTGAATGTACACTAACTAAGGAAACGTTTGTTAAGTCTAATTAATTTTAAAAATCTAAAAGGTTAAGTTATATTGTTAAACGTAGACACAGCCTCCCAAAATCGTCTCTGTACCGTAATTATTGCGATAAATGTAAACGAATTTCTGTACTTCCAATAAATACACCCTTTTAATGTACACTAACAAAGTAAATTTTATTTAAAGTAATTTGTAAATATGTCGTTATACTTCTGACATGTAAAGTAGTATACATCAATGGGGAGATGAGGGAGACTTGGTACCTGGGGAGAGTTGGGACATTTAAATTTTCCAGGTATTAGGTTGGTACAAGAGATCAGCTGAGTTTGTGTTTTGAAGAGTTTTATGTGCTGTTTTACTTAGTGTAACATACTGAAGATTCTGCCACATTCTTAATTGGACAGGTAAGAAAAACGTTTTTTACATGTTAAAAGTAAATTTTCTTACTTTTTAATATTTACATTATAAAAAAGGTGTTTGTTGTTGTGTTCGTTTTTCAAGCCTTGGCCATGAATATATCTCATTTTAAGGTTATGTCAGTAATGCAACTTTACCTCTAACTATAACCTACAAAAATTTATCACACTTTTTTTGTTGATACGCTGTTAAGGGAGACATGGGACAAAGGTTTGTGGGAGAGTTGGGACCTGTCCCAACTCTCCCATAATCTTTTACTTCATATAGTTTCATTAATTTGATTATATTAATTTATTACTTACATGAAATTAACTTTTTTATTTTACTGTTACAGGTGGAACCAAGATGCCATTAATTTATAAAAAAAAAAGAATCGCCAATTATTCATTATGATGTTAAGGAAAGAGCTATTAAGGAGTTCAGAGAGGGTGGAGGTCTTCGTCAGGTTGCTAAAAAGTATATGATACCTAAGACAACTCTGGCCAGATTAGCAAAAATTAACTCCACCGAGTTGAAGGAAACTGTAAGTAATTATGGCGCTTTATTTAAAAAATCACAAATATTCACAATAACCCAGGAAAAGATACTGACTGAATATCTGTTGTTTTCATCAAAAATGCATTATGTGCTCACCAAAACTGATGCGAAAAAGTTGGTGTACGAGTTTGGCTGTGCTAATGGAATGAAAATTCCTGAGAGCTGGAAATTAAAAAAGATAGCGGGAGAAGATTGGTGGAAAGGTTTTGCTCGGCGAAACCACACAATAGCGATACGTAACCCAGAGGCAACTAGTTTATCACGTTGCACTAGTTTTAATAAAAAAAATATTGAAGACTTTTTGATAATCTGCAACAGGTGTACATTAAATATAAATTGGATGCTTACTGTATGTATAATTGTGATGAGACGGCTTTAACAACAGTGCAAGTTCCCAATAGAGTAATTGCTCAGAAAGGTTTAAAACAGGTTGGCCAAGTAACATCTGGTGAACGCGGCACGTTAGTGACTGGGCTGTTCACAGTAAATGCAGCTGGGAACTTTATCCCACCATTTTATGTATTTCCCAGAGCAAATTTTAAAGATTATATGTTGCATGGAGCACCAACAGGCTCTGATGGATGTGCCTATAAATCTGGATGGATGACTGCCGACAATTTTCTGTTGTATTTGGAACATTTTCGTAAGTTCACAGCACCATCTGTTGAAAAACCAGTTCTGTTATTGCTAGACAATCATGGTAGCCATATATCAATTGATTCCATAACATTCTGCAAAGAGAACCATATTATATTATTGACGTTTCCACCTCACTGCACCGAAAAACTACAACCCTTAGACGTGGGTGTATATGGACCCTTGAAGTCATACTATAATGGGGCATGTGATGCATGGATGAATACAAATCCAGGAAAAACTATAATTATTTATGAAATAGCTGCATTGTCAAGTGAGGCTATGAATCGAGCTCTAACTCCTAGCAACATTTTATCTGCATTTAAAAAAAACTGGAATTTACCCATACAATCGGTCAGTATTTGAGGACTGTGTACATATCTGATGTCTTATGTAACTGATCGGCCTGCAGAAGTTGAATGTAATCCTGTTGAGCAATGTATTTCCACTGAACCTGGTGATATCTGAATTGTTACGAGTCCTACAGTTGCTTCTTCACAACCTTCAGCATCAACCTCTCAATTAATTTTACCTGAAGAGCTTCGACCACATCCAAAAGCAGGTCCACATAAGAAATCTAGAGGTGGCCGTAAACCTGCAAAAAACCTTATACTTACAAATACACCTGTAAAAGAAAGAGTGATAGCTGAATTGAAAGAGCACAAACATGGAAAGAAAACATACAAGCGCAAAATAAAATTCCCATCAAGTAGCAGTAGTGAAGAAGAGGATTATCCTGTCCCATTAATAGATACAGATGATGACCTCTCATCGTTAAAATTTTCTAGCGATGGAGATGAAGACATAGAAAAAGATGTGAGGCCTGATGACTTTGCTATTGTACGCTTTGCTACTAAGAAAATTACGGTCCACTATGTTGGAAAAATTGTGAGTGTACATGAAGAAGGCTACGATATTAAGTTTTTAAGAAGAAAAAGACAATCGTTTGAATTCATTTTTCCTAATGTTGATGACACTGCTTCTGTAGAGAAAAATGACATCGTAAAAAAGCTACCAGCACCAATGTCATCAGGTGGAACTGAACGCACTGAGCGCATTTATATTTTTTCCAGAAATTTATTTAAAAATATTGAAAATTTGCGTTAATTTTATGTAACTTTGTTTGGTGTAGTCCATCTTCTTGAGTCTGCTAATTAACGTAAAAACTGTTAATGTCAAGATGTAAAAACTGTGTCAAGATATTTGAAACAAAACAGGTTTTTAATTACATATATATGATGAATCTTAATTTTTTACTATCAATTTTTTTTAGTTTTATAATAAAGAATTAAATAAAATCAATTTTATCATTATTTATTTACTATCCCATCTCTCCCATAAGCATGTCCCAAGTGTCCCACATAAAGGGAGACATGGGACGAAATGTTTATAATTTTTAATGTTGTAATTTAAAATCTAACTTACATTTTACAGGTTCAAATTTTTTTCACAAGATACAAAAGACTATAACCTTTCTGACTATCCAGTTTTAATTTGAAAATATGCAAATTCAAAAATTACAGCCTTAAAAATGTAAAAGTTGTCCCAAGTCTCCCACACCTCCCCTAGTCTACTCTCATACAGTATACGAATTTGTTGGAAAACATCACGCATACTACTTGGCAAGTGTTAAACACTGATTTAAAAATGTTTTGTTTAATGCAAACACTGAAACACACTACACACAAGAAATAGAATATGATATCGGTTTTTTGTTTAATATCCACTTGTAAAGGAAAAAATACAGCAGATAATTATTTTATAAATAACTTTGTTACAGCTGCTGTGAAGTTGTTTAGATTAAATAATGTAACCTAACCAACTTTTAAGTATTGAATATTAAGTATAAGTATATTTATTCCTGAGAGGAAATGAACAATTAACACCAGTTTTTGAAAGAACCATGAAAGGAGAGAAGATGAGCTTGTGTATGAAATGCAAAGTGGAGTATCTTATGAAGAGATGAAAGCTCAAAAGTTCAAGCCAAATACATATGAATGGAGATGATTGGTAATATCTGGGACCTGTCACACAACAGAACACCATACAATGATGATACTGTGTATCACTTATTTCATCACATCTCTTACCATGTAATGTGCCTGCTTTTAATAATATTCTCAAAGGATTTTAGTACTTTGTTTCGACTAGTTTCACTGTGTAAATTACAAACCTGAATATAGTGCTGGAATACATAATCGATTTTTCCATTCACAGCCACGTTTTGCACTAAATCACGAAGCTCTGCATGTTCTGGTATTTCCAATTCTCTGTTCAGAATAGTGACACAGTTTCAGTTTCTCAGCCTGGGTAATGATGATGTAAACGGAATGTTTCTAACCTTTTCTTCTGCCTGCAAAGAAAAATAAATTACATCACCAGACACACAAAGTACTGACATATGAACATTAATCAATTATTTTGTTTAATCAGTCAACATTCTAGAGGACCAATATTAAAGGATTTACAGATTATTGATGCCCCACCCATCCACCAAAACACACACACACACACACACACACACACACACACACACACACACACACACACACACACACACACACACACACACACACACACACACACACACACACACACACACACACACACACACACACACACACACACACACACACACACACACACACACACACACACACACACACACACACACACACACACACACACACACACACACACACACACACAGGTTCTGATATGTGTTACAATTGTGTCTTATTTTCAGCCAACTGTTCTTTTACAAGTGAAATCAGTACAATTATACCTCGTGAGTATAAGGTTAGTTTTATCTGTAACCTGTGATATTAAAAATAATAATACACTGAACATGATTATTACACTTTATATGATATCAGCTTTTTGGCTTAATATCCACTTGTAAAAGAAAAAATACAAAATGATTATTGTTTTATAATTAACTTTGTTACAGCTGCTGTGAAGTTGTTTAGATTACATAATGTAACCTAACCTACTTTTCAGTACTAAATACTTTTAATGTATCATGTACTGTATTCAATAAAGAAACAAAATACTTTTACAGAATACTTAAAATCCTTGAAAATGGTATTGGATTAAGCTTGAGAAAGGAATAATTACCATTCTCAAATCAGCACGTGATTTCAAAGTCAATATCATTATGAAATTCTTATTCTAAATAGAACATACTTACCAAAATTGACAATACTTACCAAAATCATGTAAAACAAGAATCATGTAGGGGCCTCATATTTTTTGATATCTTCCAGCATTTTCTAGAACAAATCTTGGTTTCCATTTCTTGTTCGCCACATGAACTAACTTAAATATGAATCAAGAGTTCCCTTCTCGTACCACATTCAATCTTGTTTCGGCGTTTACAGGACCACCATAGGCTTTCTATGCCTTGTGTATGCGCTCCCGTTTGAGGATCCACAAAGTTATAACGATGGTTTACAGTCAAATGACTGTACTCTTGTGGCACATTAACAATTTGCCAGTATGCACGCTACTCATCTGATATTATAGTGGACCCTGGTTCAATATTTTCCTCTATGAGAGGAAGGAGAGTAGCTGCTGACCAATCTTCGACTCTACGCAAGAAGCATTCCCTGGTTTCCCGGCAGTATCCACCAAATACCCACTGTTTTGGTAACACCCGGCCAACATTATTTTTTTGGAGACACTCGTCAATTTCAACTGTTAAATTCGGTCCTCCAATTTTCCGTGGGTTGCTCATGATGTCTAAGGCACAGATATATCTTAAGTAAGCCGTCCACTCTGTGTGTGTTGGCGCCACTTTCCAGTTGATTTTTACTGTTTTTCACACTACTACATCCTTCACACCAGCAATAAATAAACAAAATTATTTTTCACAGCAGTATTTTGCACCCCTCTAAAAATGTGCCCTGGTGAAGTACCTTATACTCATGGCAAGTTTTTTTATTCCAACACCATCGAGGTCGCTGTCCCATTTTCAATACCATATCATGTCCATTAATGCATCGACGCAGATTATGAAGTAATCCTTTTCCTTGAAGAAAAGACATTGCATCCTCTTCTGTACTCGACAGTTCATCATACCTAATCATTCTTAATAATTAAGTCAAACTCGCAACACAGAACACTGACTAAAAATGTAACGAAACTTAACAAGGTTAACACAACGACTCGTGGCGAAAGCATTTCCACAACACACAATTTTAGCGCGTGGTGTGAGAAATGGCGCGAAAGCGGTAATCTAGTGCATTAAAATGAACGGTATGGGATATATGGTATTGTCGTGGCTTGCAAAAAAACGGAAAATATCCGTGCACTCTATTAAGAACTCAATTACTTAACCCATAATAAAGATGTATAATTATTTATACGTAGAGATTTAGCATTTAGTATGTACACCAGAGGCAGATTTATGCATAGGCAAAGTAGGCAACTGCCTACGGGTGGCAAATTTTGTAAAGGTCGTTATGTTGTTTTTATACCTAAGAGATGTTTCAAATGTCGCTCCATTTATATGATAAGAAGCTTTTAAAAATATATATTGTTTTGTAACTAGGCTTATTACATAAAGAGAATAGTTCATCATTTACTTCTGATCTGTATATGAAGTAGTCCCTACATCGTTTTTTCACAATTACATTTATATACATTATATATGTGATACTTCCATTATATTAATTAATTAACTATTAATTTGTTTACATTCAAATTTCGAACATCCTTTACCGACTCTGTAATTTGACATGAGTGAATAGATGCCACTAGCTGCTATCAGACAGACTATGAGCGTAGCATAATTTCATACCCAACTCTAGTGCCAATTGAGCTTCGACCTGCCGAGGAGGGAAATAAGAGGTCTACATATAGTACATGTCCGTTAAACACCTGTTGTATTTTACATAAATCGTTAAATATATATTCATCAAATAAATGAATAGGCAAAAAGTAATAAGTGAAAGGATGATTATGTCAAAAGGTGTGTATATAATGTATTTTCATTTATTATGTTAGGGTAATATTAGTGGAATGATAATATTCTACCACTACTGTATTACAGTATACAAATGTAGTGATATATCTTGGCACAATGCTATATAATAAATTTGGATAGAAGGCTCATTTCAAATAGAAAGGATAGCTGGTGTGATCAGACATAACAAATTTGTATTAGTTTTTTGAGAATGTATTCCTATCAAACTGCGATAAGCATATTTTCAAACCTTTATGGGTGTGTCATGTAATTTACAGATTGCACCAAAAGAAACAATAAAAATATATCTTTTCAAATAAACAAAAATTGTTCTTGTAATATGAGTCGATAATACAGCAGGAACTAATAAGTTAATTGCTATTAAAAATACCCTAATTCCTTTTTCGTGATGATCAGATTTTGCTATACGCCTGCATAAATAAAAATTATTAAAATGCCTAACTCTCAACACAACGTATTTAAACTATTTAACATGAAAAGTTCATCATGTCACATATTCTAGTAACAACGAAATCCAAGAACAACGTAAGGTTTTGGAATAGTGTTTTAGCTGAATTTATACACTAGGAGGACACTCAACATTTAGTTTGTGTGTGTAACTGTGGTTAATCAAAGAGAATTATTTGTGTAAATTCAAATTTAGTAATACAAATCTACTACCATAAAGGCCTGGAATGCTATGCATTAAAGAATTTTAACTAACTTCATATGGGGAAAACTGGATTACCTATATTATTTCTGAAAATAATATTCCTGAAATGTAATTAGTACTTATATCAAGTTAAGTGCAATAATTAAATAGATTCTTCAACTTGGACGTTGCAAACTTCAGGTGCTAAGCCTTTACTTTATTTTTAATTTAACATCAATTTATGTTCGGCAACATTAAAAAGAACATGTTATGGCCTCCGAGAAAGTACACAGTGAGTGGAAGCTGGTTTAAATGGAGGTAGCCATTTTACCTAATAATTAGTGTCCCATGTTAGAAAACAAGTGCAATACATATTATAAAAAGAAGGATATTGTTTTTACTTCCATGTTCCATAAGGAAATGGATGAAAAAAAAATTGCGTTCGCGATAAGGGCTGATTCTGATCGTACTACCCTCAAAACATGAAGAAAAGTCATTTTTTGAAAGATGTCTGTGTGTAGAATTTTGTCTATGGTGAACGATAACTGCCGCAAATTCAAATAAAATTTTGCATAATGTAGAGGACTCAAGGTCTGTTGATTTTGGTGGAGATCGGTTAAGGAGAAGGGGTAGGTTACCTGCAACGTTTTATGTTTTAACAAGAGTAAAGTACGTTAGTAGAGTAAGTACTTTATTTTGATAAATAAAGTATCCTGAAAAAAGGTCATAATTATACCACTGTAGAAAGGTAGATGAAATATCTATAAATGAAAAGGGGTAGGGGAAGTTAAAGGGGGAGGGGATAATTTTCTATAAATAAAAATGATAGGTGAAGGGGAGGGGATAATTCTTTATCTGTACTACGTTATCAGCAACAAAGAATTAGTTTGATGATAAAATTCCTTCACGGGCTGTTTGGCCGTGGTCCAATGTTTTCTGCAAAACCAGATGTTTCGGAAGTGCCATTGACTGCCATCATCAGTGAAAATCGAGTGCGCTAACGTGAGGTGGTATATGTTAGTGACCACAATTATGTGGTTGAGGCTGAAGATAGATTTAGTTTCTGTGAAAATATTTCATTTCTAAAATGATTTTAAATATAAATCTTAAAACATGGAAGTCATGTATGGTTCTCCATACCGATATTTTCGAAAAGTGTCTGTGTGTGTGTCTGTGTGTCTATAGATTTTTTTTCTATGTCAAACGATAACAGCCGCAAATTCAAGCAGAATCAAATAATGTTTTGCATACAGCCCTGAATTGTAGAGTTCTCAAGACCTATTGTTTTTGTTGAAGATCGGTTTAGGGAAAGGGGTAGTTTACTGGCAATGTTTTATGTTTTAACATGGGTAATTTTTTCTATGACGAATTATAACTGCTGTAAATTCAATCAGAACCAAATAATATTTTGCATACCTTCCTGCGATATAGAGTGTTCAATGCTTGTTGATTTTGGTGAAGATCGGTTAAGGGAAAGGGTTAGTTTACCAGCAACATTTTATGTTTTACCAATGGTAATTTTTTCTATGACGAACAATAACTGCTGCACATTCAAACAGAATCAAATAATGTTTTGCATACAGCCCTGAATTGTAGAGTTCTCAAGACCTATTGTTTTTATTGAAGATCGGTTTAGGGAAAGGAGTAGTTTACCTGCAACATTTTGTGTTTTAACAACGGTAATTTTTTCTATGACGAGCGATAACTGCCGTACAGTGAAACATAATCAAATATTTTTTTGTGTACGTTCCTGAATTGTAAAGGAATGAAGGTCTGTTGATTTTAGTGAAGATCGGTTAAGGGAAAGGGGTAGTTTACCAGCCACTTTTTATGTTTTAACAAGAGCAATTGTTTCTATGAGGATCGATAACTGCCCCACATTTAAACAGAATCAAATAATGTTTTGAATGCATCCCTGAATTGTAGAGTAGTGAAGACATATTGATTTTGGTGAAGATCATTCAAGAGAAAGGGGTAGTTTACCTACAACATTTTATGTGATAACAAGGGTAATTTTTTCTACGACGGACGATAACTATTTCTATGGCAAACGATAAGAGCGCAAATTCAAACAGAATCAAATAATTTTTTGCATGAAGCCCTGAATTGTAGAGTACTCAAGACCTGTTGTGGTTGGTGAAGATCGGTTAAGGAAAAGGGGTAGTTTACCAGCAAGGTTTTTTGTTATCAAGGGTAATGTTTTTCTATGGCAAACGATAAGAGCCGCAAATTCAAACACAATCAAATAATGTTTTGCATACAGCCCTGAATTGTAGAGTACTCAAGGCCTGTTGTTGTTGGTGAAGATCGGTTAATGGAAAGGGGTAGTTTACATGCAAAGTTTTATGTTTTAACAAGGGTAATTTTTTGTATGACGAACGATAACTGCCGCACATTCAACAAAATCAAATAATGTTTTGCATACATCCCTGAATTATAGAAAACTCAAGGCCTTTTGATTTTGGTGAAGATCGGTTAAGGGGAAGTCTATAACAGCCGCAAATTCAAACAGAATCTAATAACGTTTTGCATACAGCCCTGAATTGTAGAGTTCTCAAGACCTACTGGTTTACTTCCATGTTCCTTAAGGAAATGGAAGTATGGTGATGGCAAAAAAAATCGTGTTCGAGATTATTGCAGATTCTCACTGTACTACACTCAAAACATGAAAAAAGTCGTTTTTCGGAAAGTGTATGTGTGTCTGTAGATTTTTTTTTGCAAACCATAACAGCCGCAGATTCAAACAGAATCAAATAATTTTTGCATACTGCCCTGAATTGTAGAGTTCTCAAGACCTGTTGGTTTTGGTGAAGATCGGTTAAGGGAAAGGTGTAGTTTACCTGCAACGTTTTATTTATCAAGGGTAATTTGTTTTTATGGCAAACGATAACAGCCGCAAATTCAAACAGATTCAAATAATGTTTTGCATACAGTCCTGAATATTGGCGATCCCAAGACCTTTTGGTTTTGGTGAAGATCGGTTGAGGGAAAGGGATAGTTTACTAGCAACGATTTATGTTTTAACAAGGGTAATTTTTCCTATGACGAACGATAACTGCCGTAAATTCAAGAAGAATCAACTACTCTTTTGCATACCTTTTTGAATTATACAGAACTCAAGGTTTGTTGATTTTGTTGAAGATCGGTTAAGGGAAAGGGGTAGTTTACAAGGAACGTTTTATATTTTTTACATGGGTATTTCCTATGGCAAACGATAAGAGCCGCAAACTGAAAAAGAATCAAATAATGTTTTGCATACAAGCCTGAATTGTAGAGTTCTCAAGACCTGTTGGTTTTGGTAAAGATCGGTTAAGGGAAAGGGGTAGTTTACCAGCAACGTGTTTTTATCAAGGGTAATTTGTTTCTATGGCAAATGATAGCAGCCGCAAATTCAAACGGAATCAAATAATGTTTTGCATACCGTCCTGAATATTGGCGATCCCAAGACCTTTTGGTTTGGTGAAGATCGGTTGAGGGAAGGGGTTGTTTACCTGCAACGTTTTATGTTTTAAAAGAGTATTTTCTATGGCAAACGATAAGAGCCGCAAATTCAAACGAAATCAAACACTTTTTTGCATACGGGCCTGATTTGTAGAGTTCTCAAGATCTGTTGTGGTCGGTGAAGATCGGTTAAGGGAAAGGAGTATTTTACCAGCAAAATTTTATGTTTTAAGGAGGGTAATTTTTTTATGACGAACGATAACTGTCGCAAATTCAAATAAAAACAACTACTTTTTTGAATACCTTTTTAAATTATAAAGAACTCAAGGTCTATTCATTTTCTTGAAGATCGGTTAAGGGAAAGGGGTAGTTTACCTCCTACGTTTTATTTTTATCAAGGTAATTTTTTCTATGACGAACGATAACTCCCGTAAATTCAAAGAGAATCAAATAATGTTTTGCATACAGCCCTGAATTGTAGAGTTCTCAAGACCTACTGTTTTTGGTGAATATCGGTTAAGGGAAACGGATAGTTTACCAGCTACATCGGTTAATGGATAGGGGTAGTTTACCTGCAACGTTTTATGTTTTATCAATGGTAATTTTTTGTATGACGGACGATAACTGCCGCACATTCAACAGAATCAAATAATTTTTTGCATACATCCCTGAATTGTGAAGAACTCAAGGCCTTTTGATTTTGGTGAAGATCGGAGAAGGGGAACTCTATGGCAAACGATAGCAGCCGCAAATTCATTCAGAATCTAATAACGTTTTGCATACAGCCCTGAATTGTAGAGTTCTCAAGACCTACTGGTTTACTTCCATGTTCCTTAAGGAAATGGAAGTATGGTGATGGCAAAAAAAATCGTGTTCGAGATTATTGCAGATTCTCACTGTACTACACTCAAAACATGAAAAAAGTCATTTTTCGGAAATTGTATATGTATCTGTAGATTCTTTTTTGGCCAACCATAACAGCTGCAAATTCAAACAGAATCAAATAATTTTTTGCATACTGCCGTGAATTGTAGAGTTCTCAAGACCTGTTGGTTTTCGTGAAGATCGGTTAAGGGAAAGGTGTAGTTTACCTGCAACGTTTTATTTATCAAGGGTAATTTGTTTTTATGGCAAACGGTAACAGCCGCAAATTCAAACAGAATCAAATAATGTTTTGCATACAGTCCTGAATATTGGCGATCCCAAGACCTTTTGGTTTTGGTGAAGATCGGTTGAGGGAAAGGGATAGTTTACTACCAACGATTTGTGTTTTAACAAGGGTAATTTTTCCTATGACGAACGATAACTGCCGTAAATTCAAGAAGAATCAATTACTCTTTTGCATACCTTTTTGAATTATACAGAACTCAAGGTTTGTTGATTTTGTTGAAGATCGGTTAAGAGAAATGGGTAGTTTACAAGGAACGTTTTATATTTTTTACATGGGTATTTCCTATGGCAAACGATAAGAGCCGCAAACTGAAAAAGAATCATATAATGTTTTGCATACAAGCCTGAATTGTAGAGTTCTCAAGACCTGTTGGTTTTGGTAAAGATCGGTTAAGGGAAAGGGGTAGTTTACCAGCAACGTTTTTTTATCAAGAGTAATTTGTTTCTATGGCAAATGATAACAGCTGCAAATTCAAACAGAATCTAATACATACAGCATTGTATTGTATAGTTCTCAAGACCTATTATTGTTTGTGAAGATCGGTTAATGGAAAGGGGTAGTTTACCTGCAACGTTTTATGTTTTGCAAGGATAATTTTTTGTATGATGAACGATAACTGCCGCACATTCAACAGAATCAAATAATTTTTTTGCATACATCCCTGAATTGTGAAGAACTCAAAGCCTTTTGATTTTGGTGAAGATCGGTGAAGGGGAACTCTATGGCAAACGATAGCAGCCGCAAATTCATTCAGAATCTAATAACGTTTTGCATACAGCCCTGAATTGTAGAGTTCTCAAGACCTACTGGTTTACTTCCATGTTCCTTAAGGAAATGGTAGTATGGTGATGGCAAAAAAAAATCGTGTTCGAGATTATTGCAGATTCTGACTGTACTACACTCAAAACATGAAAAAAGTCGTTTTTCGGAAATTGTATGTGTGTCTGTAGATTTTTTTTTGGCCAACCATAACAGCCGCAAACTGAAAAAGAATCAAATAATGTTTTGCATACAAACCTGAATTGTAGAGTTCTCAAAACCTGTTGGTTTTGGTAAAGATCGGTTAAGGGAAAGGGGTAGTTTACCAGCAACGTTTTTTTAACAAGGGTAATTTGTTTCTATGGCAAACGATAACAGCCGCAAATTCAAACAGAATCAAATAATGTTTTACATACAGCCCTAAATTGTAGAGTTATCAAGACCTACTGGTTTACTTCCATGTTCCTTAAGGAAATGGAAGTATGGTGATGGCAAAAAAAATCGTGTTCGAGATTATTGCAGATTCTGATTGTACTACACACAAAACATGAAAAAAGTCGTTTTTCGTAAAGTGTCTGTGTGTGTGTCTGTGTGTCTGTCTGTAGATTTTTTCTATGGCAAACGATAACAGCCGCAAATTCGAACAGAATCAAATATTTTTTTGCATGCATCTGTGCTTTGTAGAGGACTGAAGGTCTATTGATTTTGGTGAAGATCGGTTTAGAGAAAGGGGTAGTATACCTGCAACGTTTTATGTTTTAACAAGAGTGAAGTACTTAATTTTGATAAAAAAAGTATCCTGATAAGAAGCTCTTAATAATCCACTGTAGAAACGTAGATGAAATATCTATAAATGAAGAGGCTAGTTGAACGGGGTGGGTGTAATTTTCTATTAATGAAAATTATAATTGAAGAGGGAGGGGAGAATTTTTTATGTGTACCACGTTATCGGCAACAAAGAAGTAGTATTTTGTTAAAATTCCTTCCCGGGCTGTTTAGCAGTAGTCCAAAACCAGATGTTTCGGCATTGCCATAGACTGCCATCTTCAGTGAAATTCGAGTGCGAAAACGTGAGGTGGTATACGTTAGTGACCACAGTACTGTGGTTAAGGCTGAAGCAGTAAGTAGAAAGAAGTAGTTTCTATGGAAATATTGCATTTCGAATATGATTTTAAATATAATAAATCTTAGAACATGGAAGTCATGTATAGATTTCCATACCGATGTTTTTCTATGGCAAACGATAATAGCCGCAAATTCAAACAGAATCAAATAATGTTTCGCATAAAGCACTGAATTATACAGTTCTCAAGACCGATTGTTTTTGGTGAACGTCGGTTAAGGGAAAGGGGTAGTTTACCTTCAACGTTTTATGTTTTAAAAGAGTATTTTCTATGGCAAACGATAAGAGCAGCAAATTCAAACGAAATAAAACACTTTTTTGCATACCGGCCTGATTTGTAGAGTTCTCAAGACCCATTGTTTTTAGTGAAGATCGGTTAACGGGAAGGGGTTGTTTACCTGCAACGTTTTTCTTATCAAGGGTAACTTTTTTATAAAAAAAACGATAACAGCCGCAAATTCAAACAGAATCAAATAATGTTTCCGATACTGCCCTGCCCTGAATTGTTGAGTTCTCAAGATCTGTTGGTTTTGGTGAAGATCGGTTACGGGAAAGGGATAGTTTACCAGCAACATTTTACGTTTTAAATATGGTAATTTATATTATGACGAACGATAACTGCCGCAAATTAAAACAAAAACAACTACTTTTTTGAATATCTTTTTATATTATACAGAACTCAAGGTCTATTGATTTTGTTGAAGATCGCTTAAGGGAAAGGGGTAGTTTACCTGCAACGTTTTATTTTTAACAAGGGTAATTTTTTCTATGACGAACGATAACTGCCGTAAATTCAAAGAGAATCAAATAATATTTTGCATACAGCCCTGAATTGTCGAGTTCTCAAGACCTGTTGTTTTTGGTGAAGATCGGTTAAGGGAAAGGGATAGTTTACTAGCAACATTTTATGTTTTCACAAGGGTATTTTCTATGGCAAATGATAAGAGCCGCAAATTCAAACAGAATCAAATAATTTTTTGCATGAAGTCCTGAATTGTAGTGTACTCAAGACCTGTTGTGGTCGGTGAAGATCGGTTAAGGGAAAGGAGTATTTTACCAGCAACATTTTATGTTTTAAGAAGGGTAATTTTTTTATGACGAACGATAATTGTCGCAAATTCAAACAAAAACAACTACTTTTTTGAATACCTTTTTAAACTATAAAGAACTCAAGGTCTATTCATTTTCTTGAAGATCGGTTAAGGGAAAGGGGTAGTTTACCTCCTACGTTTTATTTTTATCAAGGGTAATTTTTTCTATGACGAACGATAACTCCCGTAAATTCAAAGAGAATCAAATAATGTTTTGCATACAGCCCTGAATTGTTGAGTTCTCAAGACCTACTGTTTTTGGTGAATATCGGTTAAGGGAAACGGGTAGTTTACCAGCAACATCGGTTAATGGATAGGGGTAGTTTACCTGCAACGTTTTATGTTTTATCAATGGTAATTTTTTGTATGACGGACGATAACTGCCGCAAATTCAACAGAATCAAATAATTTTTTGCATACATCCCTGAATTGTGAAGAACTCAAGGCCTTTTGATTTTGGTGAAGATCGGTGAAGGGTAACTCTATGGCAAACGATAGCAGCCGCAAATTCATTCAGAATCTAATAACGTTTTGCATACAGCCCTAAATTGTAGAGTTCTCAAGACCTCCTGGTTTACTTCCATGTTCCTTAAGGAAATGGAAGTATGGTGATTGTAAAAAAAATCGTGTTCGAGATTATTGCAGATTCTGACTGTACTACACTCAAAACATGAAAAAAGTCGTTTTTCGGAAATTGTATGTGTGTCTGTAGATTTGTTTTGGCCAACCATAACAGCTGCAAATTCAAACAGAATCAAATAATTTTTTGCATACTGCCGTGAATTGTAGAGTTCTCAAGACCTGTTGGTTTTCGTGAAGATCGGTTAGGGGAAAGGTGTAGTTTACCTGCAACGTTTTATTTATCAAGGGCAATTTGTTTTTATGGCAAACGATAACAGCCGCAAATTCAAACAGAATCAAATAATGTTTTGCATACCGTCCTGAATATTGGCGATCCCAAGACCTTTTGGTTTGGTGAAGATCGGTTGAGGGAAAGGGATAGTTTACTACCAACGATTTATGTTTTAACAAGGGTAATTTTTCCTATGACGAACGATAACTGCCGTAAATTCAAGAAGAATCAATTACTCTTTTGCATACCTTTTTGAATTATACAGAACTCAAGGTTTGTTGATTTTGTTGAAGATCGGATAAGGGAAAGGGGTAGTTTACAAGGAACGTTTTATATTTTTTACATGGGTATTTCCTGTGGCAAACGATAAGAGCCGCAAACTGAAAAAGAATCAAATAATGTTTTGCATACAAGCCTGAATTGTAGAGTTCTCAAGACCTGTTGGTTTTGGTAAAGGTCGGTTAAGGGAAAGGGGTAGTTTACCAGCAACGTGTTTTTATCAAGGGTAATTTGTTTCTATGGCAAATGATAATAGCTGAAAATTCAAACAGAATCAAATACATACAGCATTGTATTGTAGAGTTCTCAAGACCTATTATTGTTTGTGAAGATCGGCTAATGGAAAGGGGTAGTTTACCTGCAACGTTTTATGTTTTAACAAGGGTAATTTTTTGTATGATGAACGATAACTGCCGCACATTCAACAGAAACAAATAATTTTTTGCATACATCCCTGAATTGTAGAGAACTCAAGGCCTTTTGATTTTGGTGAAGATCGGTTAAGGGGAAGTCTATGGCAAACGATAATAGCCGCAAATTCAAACAGAATCATATAATGTTTTGCATACAGCCCTAAATTGTAGAGTTATCAAGACCTACTGGTTTACTTCCATGTTCCTTAAGGAAACGGAAGTATGGTGAGGCAAAAAAATCGTGTTCGTGATTATTGCAGATTCTGATTGTACTACACACAAAACATGAAAAAAGTCGTTTTTCGAAAAGTGTCTGTGTGTATGTCTGTGTGTGTGTCTGTGTGTCTGTCTGTAGGTTTTGTCTATGGCAAACGATAACAGCCGCAAATGCAAACAGAATCAAATACTTTTTTGCATGCATCTGTGCTTTGTAGAGGACTGAAGGTCTATTGATTTTGGTGAAGATCGGTTTAGAGAAAGGGGTAGTATACCTGCAACGTTTTATGTTTTAACAAGAGTAAAGTACTTAATTTTGATAAAAAAAGTATCCTGATAAGAAGCTCATAATAATCCACTGTAGAAACGTAGATGAAATATCTATAAATGAAGAGGCTAGTTGAACGGGATGGGTGTAATTTCTATTAATGAAAATTATAATTGAAGAGGGAGGGGAGAATTTTTTATGTGTACCACGTTATCGGCAACAAAGAAGTAGTATTTTGTTAAAATTCCTTACCGGGCTGTTTAGCAGTAGTCCAAAACCAGATGTTTCGGCATCGCCATAGACTGCCATCATCAGTGAAAATCGAGTGCGAAAACGTGAGGTGGTATACGTTAGTGACCACAGTACTGTGGTTAAGGCTGAAGCAGTAAGTAGAAAGAAGTAGTTTCTATGGAAATAATTCATTTCGAATATGATTTTAAATATAATAAATCTTAGAACATGGAAGTCATGTATAGATTTCCATACCGATATTTTTCTATGGCAAACGATAACAGCCGCAAATTCAAACATAATCAAATAATGTTTCGCATAAAGCCCTGAATTATACAGTTCTCAAGACCGATTGTTTTTGGTGAACGTCGGTTAAGGGAAAGGGGTAGTTTACCTTCAACGTTTTATGTTTTAAAAGAGTATTTTCTATGGAAAACGATAAGAGCCGCAAATTCAAACAAAATAAAACACTTTTTTGCATACGGGCCTGATTTGTAGATTTCTCAAGACCCATTGTTTTTAGTGAAGATCGGTTAACGGGAAGGGGTTGTTTACGTGCAACGTTTTTCTTATCAAGGGTAATTTTTTTATATAACAAACGATAACAGCCGAAAATTCAAACAGAATCAAATAATGTTTCGGATACTGCCCTGATTTGTTGAGTTCTCAAGATCTGTTGGTTTTGGTGAAGATCGGTTACGTGAAAGAGATAGTTTACCACCAACATTTTACGTTTTAACAATGGTAATTTATTATATGACAGTAGGGGAAAATGGGAATTCTACCCCGGAAGTGACGTCATATGGCGGCAAATTCAAAAATTGTGGTGGTGGGGGTAACCATGCGTTAGTCGGCTTTCGGCCATGTTGTCGTCTTCCAGCCTAAGGTGTGGTTATGTGTGCGTTAATTGGCGGAGGCGTGGCCTGTCGGTTCGCAGTTCGCCGTTCGCCGTCCGGCGGCGGCCCGGCCGCGGCCTGGTCGCCGCTTGATGGCCGCCCGGAGTGGTGGGGTCGTCGGCGGCGGCAGCCATGTTGTCGGTATGTGGTGGTGGCCATGTTGGAAAAGCGTCGAGGTTGTCGGTTGGTGTAAGAGTGTGGTGGTTAAGGTTCGGCCACGTTGCCGATTCGTGCATGTGTTATAGTGTATGGGTATGTATATTTAAGGGGTTTTTCCGGAAGTGCGGCCATGTTGGAAAAGCGTCGTCGGCGTTGCCAACTTGTGCTGGTTTTATCGACGTTGTCGGTTCGTGCGAGTGTTATAGTGTATGGGTTTAAGATATATTTACACTGCCGCCAATGTCCGTCGATGTGAAGAGGTGAATTGCATTGTTGCCAACGTGTTGGTCACGTTGTCAACTCGTGCATGTGTTATAGTGTACGGGTTTCGGATATATTCACACTGCCACAATTGTCCCGATATCGTCGATGATGTGTCTATGTGTTAAGTAAATATATATATACAGATTGAAAAAATACGTTCGCACCAACCTGTTGGTCTAGGGCTTGCTATGTCGAGCCCTACATTTGTTGTTGTAAGAAACGCGCATGATATGCAGTGGTCAATTCACTTATATAAAACACATGCACACGCAATATTTATGTAATATCTGAACGCACCAACCTGTTGGTCTAGGGCTTGCTATGTCGAGCCCTACATTTGTTGTTGTAAGAAACACACATGATATTCAGTGGTCAATTCACTTATATAAAACACATGCACACGCAATATATATGTACTATCTGAATAATAGGACGTTGCAAATGATGTAATCGGCTCCCACCATGATTTTCACATGTGGAGTTATTTTTTACAACAGAATGCTGACAGACCATCCGTTATCACTGGTGGGTATGTAATATGAATAATAGGGACAAGTGGCAGTTGGCTTCCACAAAGATTTATACACGTGCATTTTTTTTTTCCACATGGTGCAGCTGTTGGACATCTGTTTAGCGAGTCGCTAATGGTAATATAAGTTATGTTCGAAGGAATTTTGAAATTAAAAAACATTAAAAATATTAAAGCAATACTGTTTAATTACAAATAATTAAAATACATAATATGTAAACGCACACAGTAGTGAAAATTACAAAATGTATACGAAATACATCTAAGTAAAACTAATTACAAGTGCACTATGACATGACAAATATGTACAAAAAAATTAAATAAACACACACAGTAGTGACAATTAAAAAAAAGCAATACTGTTTAATTACAAATAATTAAAATACATGTAATCAAAATATATTACAATTTAAAATACATAATATGTAAACGTGCACAGTAGTGAAAATTTCAAAATGTAAACATAAGCAATATGACAATTGTATACGAAATACAACTAAGTAAAACTAATTACAAGTGCACTATGACAGGACAAATATGTACAAAAAATGAAATAAACACACACACAGTAGTGACAATTAAAAAAATACAATTGTATACAATTATATCAAATGAATTATGTGTAAGCACATTATATTTTAACATTATGTCAATATATGTAATCGTACGCGACTAATGAAGATGTCCATTCGGTCCTACTGTACAATTTCTACTATGTAAGCTCTATCCTTTTCTCCGCGATAAATTAGTTGCAGCGAACACGGTACTAAATTTTTTAATTCCTCATCTTCGAAAACGCCTGCGTATCTCTTTGGTAGATATACACGATATTTTAGTCTAGGGTCTCTGTAATCTTGGAGAGTGACGAGTACAGCTTTACCGTACTTTACGTCTATATTCTGCATTTCTTCTATCGGATATTTTACACCGATTATCAATTCCTTTATTTTTTTATACTCAATTGCGCTAATAGTTGCAAACTTTTCAGTGAATGATGCCATTTTAAAATAAAGAATTTATAATTTCTGGCACGCCTCTCAACGAATGAACGAATAACGCTCGTGCACAGCGGAATATATAGGGAGGTAGTTGTGGAGGTGGAAACCGGAGAGGGGGGAACCACTCAACGCACAGTAAGCGTTTATTTTTAACCGTGTGAACAGGACACGAGCTGATTTCTCAAGGTTCGATGGGTAGGTGGGGAAGAGGAGAGTCGGTTATTTTTTATACGTCTAGACAGCACTCGTGCTTGTTCGAACATGTCGACGACGCTAATTTATTTCTAACCGTGTGAACAGGATACGACTTGATTTCTCACGGTTCGATGGGTAGGTGAGGAAGAGGGGTGTCGGTTATTTTTATACGTCTAGACAGCACATGTGCTTGTTTGAACATGTCGTCGACGCTAATTTATTTTTAGACAGATGATGTAATCGATAGAAAGGCGACGACTGTTATTTTTTACGTAAGCGCTAAACAATAATGTTTTCAATTAGTAATTTATCAGAAACATATTGATTATTCTAAAATCTGATACAACCCACTCGCGTAAAGCGTGTACTCTAGTAATTGTACATATTTCCGGAAATAAGTGGTGCGCGAGACAGGCTGTTCCGTGTATTGATTGTAATTGATCGAGTTTGGGACAACCGAAATCTTCTAAATTTATAATATTAAAATGCACGATACGCTTCTGTAGAAATCTTTTTTTTTTGCAATCCTTTTACGAACACGAAGTTGTAAGGAAACGTATACTTTTCTAATATCGGTATAAGATGTTCGTACGATGTGTCCCCGTCCGTCCACGTTAGTCCATGATAATGCTCTGTTAACCATCTGTTTGTCCTCACATGTTTGTGATTCGAAACAATCGTGTCTATTGGATGTGTAAATATCCAATGCCTGCTGGCAAATGCGGTGACGTCCATAACAGCTAGTTCCTTAACGAGTTCGCTTCCATCGTTGTCGATGAAACAGTGAAAGTCAAGTATGACTGCTAGTTTATCCTCGCACATCCTTTTTTTAGTTATAAACAACGTGTTTGGTGTTACTAGGAACGTTGCAGATCCATCCGTCTTACGGAACAGACACGTTGTATATTGTGAAACGCTCGTAAAGAATTTGTTCGGAACGTTTATTTTGTACCTTATATTTTCGTCACGGATCAGTGCAACAACTGTACATGTCAAAACGTTGTATACAAAATTTCTATAGGGTACAGTACTGTATGCTTTAAGTCACTGCAGCATTTGTACTCGTACGAAGATAGCAGCTCCATGCGTCCGTCTTCAACGCGTGTTGTTCAAACACTGAGGTATGCGATATTAGCGGAGGTTGGATTAAACACTTTTGTCACAGCAGCATATATATTTTCAAACCTTTTGTTCACTAGACGATAAAATTATAGCGTGAAAACGAACTAGAAATACGCTCTCATGTAAGCGGTGTATGCGGTTCTACATAAGGGACAATTATGTAGGGGTATGGCACAATTCACACACGTGATAAAATGTCGACTGGGAATAAGTACAACTTCCACGTTTTGTGTGTAATTGGTCGATAAGATTTAATATCAAGATAATGTTCTAACATAGCTATACACTCCCATGTGTGGCTTAAACATTTATCGTCGACGACACACATGCTTGCATTGAACTGTTGATCACAGTCCATTACCTGCACAAAGGAAAGGATTTTGCGAAAGGAAACTATAAATTCTTTATTAATTCTTTAATAAATGGTTTTAAAGTTGAATCCGTTCTGTTGACTATTATTTTTAATCTTGCGATTTCTCTAGGTGTCAGCCTTTTTGGTGAAAAAAACCATTTATGAAGAAGACGCTCCTCTTCCTGTTTTGATGATACGTTCATCATGCTCTATGTAAAATAACATAGGAAAGACAAATTAATTTTTAATAGAGAAATGTAAAACACATTATACCTTATAATAATACGTGTTCTTATGTAAAACATAAACACGAAACTATAACAATTACTTGCTCGCTTGAAGAACAATAGAAGACTGATACGAAGTTAGACAATAAGCACTATTTTATATGCGACACGTGAAAGTTAGACTGTGCGAGACTCGAAGGTGAACGCTGGCAGTGATCGTCGCTCTACTTATACTATCTATGACGGCTGCGTGCGCAGCTATCCGCTCCCATCACCATGATACCGAACTATTACCGTCAACGATCCCCCACTACCAACTGCGTGCGCAGCTATCTGCTCCCACTACTGTGCTTTATTTCATACCGACAAATTGACGACAGCCATCCCCACTACGGATGCGCGCGCAACTATCGCTGAGGAGGTGAAATGCAACGCGACAAACTAACATTCTTGCTTCAGATATGGACGTGTACACATATTCTTTTGCAAGCCGATTAAAAAGCTTTTATAACATCAGTCGTCGAGGTAACGTTAAATTTTACGTTCATAAATTTCCGAATGCGAACGTAAAATTTTTTGACCTAGCCAAAGCCGGGTTTATTTACGAAGGCGATGGTGATGTTGTAAGATGCTGCAAGTGTAAAATACGAATTATGGATTGGGCAGTGGGTGATGATCCCGTCCAAGTCTATAAGGCGTCAATGCCCACATGCGATTTCGTTCGTGAACACTTGTAGAAGTCGACGCATGCAAAAACGGCTCTTTTCAGAGCCGACATAAACTCCTGTACAAACATACCCGTTTGGGTAGTACTAGGTGTTATTACTACTACTACTACTGAACGACAGTAGTGACTCCAAAAGTGTGAGTGAAGACACCCATGATAAAAAAAATTATAAATAAAAAAATTCCTCAAACAATATGCGTACACGCGTACACTATAAATATCACGATCATGACTAATAGCGTATCACTCACATCGCAGATCATCGACACGATGGACGTCTATCGATACGCTGATGGGATACATTTCACAATAACAAAAGTTTCACGAAGCGCGATACGGTCCAACTTATGTTCCGTGTATTTTGTGAAGAAAAGACGATTTTGCGGCAACTACTGTACACATTACAAGTTCGATGTTGACAGATATCCACGGAACGACGGGTTATCACGCCTAAAACGATAACGAAGAGATACCTCCTCCCGATCAAGTCGATCCCGATTCTATTATGGTGTTCGATGATGTGTCTTGTGAAAAACAACACAACATACGCAAGTATTTCTCTATGGGACGACACAGTGGTGTGGACGTGTTTTACCTTTGTCAGACGTACAGCCAAGTGCCGAAACAGTTGGTTCGTGACAATACCAATCTAATAATATTGTTCAAACAAAACGATCTCAACTTGAAGCATGCGTACAACGATCACGTCAACACGGACATGAAATATGACACGTTTAAGAACATGTGCGCTGAAGCGTTGAAAGATCGTTACGGCTTCCTCGTCGTGGATAAGGATCTTTTATCGACACCGGCAGGTACAGAGCCGGTTTTGACTGTTTCATAGTAGTCGCGCCTAACGATTAGAAAATAATAAAAACAGTTGTGGACTGTTCGCACGTAACAACTGTTCACCGTTAACTAAAACATTCGTCAAGCGTTCAGGTAAATATAAGTGTCTCAGAAAAATAAAAAAAACACTCGTAGACTGTTCGCATAAATGCACGTAACAGCTGTTCACTGTTAACTAACTCAGTCTTTGAGCGTTTGGGTAAAATAAAAAACAGTTGTAGACTGTTCGCATAAATGCACGTAACAGCTGTTCACTGTTAACTAAAACAGTCGTCGACCGTTCGGGTAAATACACATGTCCTGAAAAAACAGTTGTAGACTGTTCGCATAAATGCACGTAACAGCTGTTCACTGTTAACTAAAACAGTCGTCGACCATTCGGGTAAATACACATGTCCTGAAAAAACAGTTGTAGACTGTTCGCATAAATGCACGTAACAGCTGTTCACTGTTAACTAAAACAGTCGTCCACCGTTCGGGTAAATACACATGTCCCGGAAAAACAGTTGTAGACTGTTCGCATAAATGCACTTAACAGCTGTTCACCGTTAATTAAAACAGTCGTGCCGAATCACTGTTAACTAAAACAGTCGTCGACCGTTCGGGTAAATACACATGTCCTGAAAAAACAGTTGTAGACTGTTCGCATAAATGCACGTAACAGCTGTTCACTGTTAACTAAAACAGTCGTCGACCGTTCGGGTAAATACACACGTCCTGAAAAAACAGTTGTAGACTGTTCGCATAAATGCACGTAACAGCTGTTCACTGTTAACTAAAACAGTCGTCGACCGTTCGGGTAAATACACATGTCCCAGAAAAACAGTTGTAAACTGTTCGCATAAATGCACGTAACAGCTGTTCACCGTTAACTAAAACAGTCGTGCCGAAACAGTTGGTTCGTGACAATACCAATCTGATAACATTGTTCAAACAGGACGATCTCAACTTGAAGCATGCGTACAACGATCACGTCAACACGGACATGAAATATGACACGTTTAAGAACATGTGCGCTGAAGCGTTGAAAGATCGTTACGGCTTCCTCGTCGTGGATAAGGATCTTTTATCGACGCCGGCAGGTACAGAGCCGGTTTTGACTGTTTCATAGTAGTCGCGCCTAACGATTAGAAAATAATAAAAACAGTTGTGGACTGTTCGCACGTAACAACTGTTCACCGTTAACTAAAACATTCGTCAAGCGTTCAGGTAAATATAAGTGTCTCAGAAAAATAAAAAAACCACTCGTAGACTGTTCGCATAAATGCACGTAACAGCTGTTCACTGTTAACTAAAACAGTCGTCGACCGTTCGGGTAAATACACATGTCCTGAAAAAACAGTTGTAGACTGTTCGCATAAATGCACGTAACAACTGTTCACTGTTAACTAAAACAGTCGTCGACCGTTCGGGTAAATACACATGTCCCGGAAAAACAGTTGTAGTCTGTTCGCATAAATGCACTTAACAGCTGTTCACCGTTAACTAAAACAGTCGTCGATCGTTCAGGTAAATACAGATGTTTCGAGTCACCGACGTTAGTCGGTGTACTGCCGTTTATCAAGATGAACGAAAAGAAAAAACAACTAGCCCGTGATATCGACACGATCAGCGATGAGATACGTAAGAAATACCGTGCGTTAAAACATGGGATTCGTGAAGAGGAAGAAACGTTAATCAAAAGTTACAAACCGATTCTCGAACCGTTACAAACTATTTCGCAAGCGTTGGTTGAAAAAAAAACGTAAAACAACAAGAAGTGAAATGCCTATGAGTGCGAAAAAGATGAAAGGCGGGGAGAAGGAGGAGGAGGGTCTGATGGGTTCAAGTAGTAGTAATATCGATGTAGGAACACCGCTCCGTCCGTCACCGCAACAGCAGTTGACACCACGTTTCCTGAAAACTTCTGTGATAGGTGAAACATCGGACGAGGACGACGAGGACGATCCTAGTCTCAACATCGAAAAAATGTTAGACACACCGGAAGGGAGGCGAGAAGCACGTAGATATTTTCAGGACAAATACGACAGTGAATCGTTAGCGAATAAGTACATGCGTATGATCGTGTCGGCTGAACGCGATCGTTTGATGGATTATACGTACGGTGTAAGACATGAAAGCGGAAAATGGATGATCGGTGATTCACCGTTGGAAATCGAAACAGACGATTCAATCTTTATCAACGGTAAACGTTACAAAGGTACACCGGGTCTATACGAACTCATGTTCATAAAGCACCCTAAAGATAACGTTTACAACGAGATGGATCTGAATGCGTACAAAGATATACTACGTGATACCAACGCGCACAAGCATCATTATTTAGTGAACGCGCAGGTAAACACAAACAGAGGTGTAAAGTATAAACAGATAATATCACGGTTGTTCCCACCGAAACGTACAGGACACGGACATAATAATATCGACAGAACTTATATGGTAGTCTCGAGAAAAAAAGACAAAATCGATTACGTTCACTGGGACGATCCGAACGAACTGGTGGACAGATTGCGACTGTTGATAGAGTCACAACGCGCCGGAAACGGTGGACACATGAACGAAATCGTTTCCATAGTGGAAGAACTACGTGAAGCCAACATCATCGTATAAAATATCGTGCACAGCGGTCGACGCGCTTCATTCACGAGATGAGTGTTGACAAGTTCGGCAGACACCAGAGCGCTGTCAGAGCGCGAAGAGAGACGCGACGCAGTCTGCGGGAGGATATCGGTATCGCAATGACCGAGGACGGACACTTCGACGTAGCGGAAAAAAAAATACACAACTTGGGCGAACCCCACGACGGTATCGATGCCGTTCCACTGCGGTTTGTGCGTGACCACTGTCTGGTCAACGATTCGACGCAAGGAATAGACATGAAAGGTCGTAAGCTCGTCAACGTCACCGCTCCCGTCGATCTTGGGGACGCTGTCAACAAGCAGTACGTAGACTACTCGTGCTTGCGTTTCACGACGGTACCGAACAAGAAGAACAGCCCTGTCATCGACGCGCGGGACCATCGCATACAGTCTCTGAGGGATCCGATTCGTGCGAGAGACGCTGCGACCAAAGTATACGTGGACACGAAGATCATACCGAAGGATACGAACTCTAACCTAATGGTCGGGAACGTACGAATAACACAGTTAGCGCCACCTATAAACAACAAGGACGCGGTGAACTTGGAGTTTTTGAACCGACACACGATCACTGCGGTAAACGACACTTATTTCAATGCGCAAGGAAAGACTATTCTAAACGTCGGCGACGGTGGCGCACGGCCCATGGACGCAGTGAACGCGCGTCAATTGGAGGACGTGAAGCGGTACGCGAAGAGCGAAACGTACAAACTCGCAAAAGTGTTCCAACACCGTTGGGAGAAAGTGGTATCGTATATCTATAAATTGCATACGCACGCAGCGCGTACTTCACTCGGTGGCGAAGAGGCAGAGTTACTACTTACGAGCAAGGCGGAGACGAACGACTTGATAAGTGATCTGGACAAATCCAAGGACGAGCACGATTGAAGATCGCTTTACCGGTAGCAGTCGAAACAATAGACATGTACGAACTACGTAGTCGCATTGATAAAAAAAGGGAGGCATGGTCTCATCGGAAAAATAGTTAAAAGCGCGGTACCTATGAGTACACGAAACGATTGCGTGTACCTTATTTCAGAGGCGTGTACATGCGCGACGCACTTCCTCGTACATCACCGTGGGAGAACGAAAGCGCGATTGTGAATCTGGACGACGCTAACGGACCAGGCACGCATTGGGTATGCTACAAGAAGCGAGGTAACAGAGTCATGTACTTTGATGGATTCGGCAATCTACGACCTCCTGTCGAGCTACTACGGTACTTTGGATCGAACGTGACTGACGTTGTTACAATTACGCGCGGAAACAGCCGCCGGACACAGTCGTCTGCGAACATTTATGTTTGGAGATTTTGACATCGAACGATCAGTAAACGACGAGACGTCTTCGCTTACGGTCACTGTTACAGGTACGGATCCGAGCGCACTGGTTTGTGACTTTTTTCCACCACTTGAACTGACAGACGGTGAATGGTATGCGGGACTACTGGATTTTACCACGTACAACTCTATACCGAACGTGGAAAGCGGAAGAAACAACGTCTTTCCCGTACTAAAAGGACCACGTAAAACGTTAGAACTTGTCAAAATACCGACTGGTGTGTACGAAATCAGCGATATTGAAACTTACCTGCAAAAAAAAAAAATTATTAGACCCAAAATTTACTGTACGACCCAACAACAACACGCTAAAATGTGAACTTCATTGTTCATAGGAGATCGATTTCGGGTGTACGGAACACACGATCGGTACCATGTTGGGTTTTCCCAAGAAACGCAAGTTAGAGGTGTATATATTACACACATCGGACGCACCCGTAAACATTAACAAAGTGAACGTTTTGGAGATAAGGTGTAACGCTGTACAAGGTTCGTACAAAGCGGGACGAAACGAGCATATACTGCACTCGTTCTACCCAACGGTCGAGCCTGGATTCAAGATAGTCGAAACGCCCAGAAACGTCATTTATTTTCCACTTAACGTACTACACTTGCGTAACGTTACAGTGTCCGTACACGATCAGGACGGTGATATCGTGAATTTTCAAGGCGAAGTCATCACCGCGCGTATACATCTGAAACGTGCGTAGTAATCATGGGATTTTATTTCACTGATACCACTGCTTTACCGGTGATGAAGAATGGTGGCTCGTACCGCAAGATAAAAGAGGACAACACTTTTGGAAAAGGTATCAGTAAACGTTCATCGTTGACACAGTTAACAGCAACTAACCGACGCTACCTGATTTCACTAGGATTAAAACTCAAGAAACACAAGTAACATGACGGACAGTGGTATCGTCTTATCGGTCGAACGTCAACCATTCTTTGAAGACAACATCACACATTACGAATATCATCCACATGCACCGTACGCATCGGCGTCACGATATGGAAATAACGATGAGATACGCATACCTATACTGCAACAGGAAGTATTCACTTTACCGATGGAAAGTTTCCTGTACGTTGAAGGCAAGTTGAGCAAAAAGACCGACAGCACCGGTACTGTGAATGTGAAAATGATCAACAATGCGATCGCGTTTCTCTTCGAAGAAATCCGTTACGAACTGGCTGGCGTGGAAGTGGATCGTACCAAGAGCGTCGGCATTACATCCACTATTAAAACCGTGCTATCTGCCGGCAAGCAGGACATTGTTTCGATGCAAAACGCCGGTTGGGTTGCTCCTACAGCTAACGAGCTAACACCGACCGGTAAAAACGAGGAATTCAACTTTTGCATACTGTTGAGGATGCTGATGGGATTCGCTGAGGATTTCACACATGTTATATTAAACATGAAACAGGAACTGATACTGTTGCGCACGTCCAACGACGTTAACGCGCTGTTCTCGTCCACGGATGCGCCCGCTAACGCTGATATAGAACTGAGCAAAATCTCTTGGATGATTCCGTTCGTGTACGTGAACAACGAAGTACGGATACAATTGTTGGAAATCATACGCAAGGACCTACCGCTATTCTTACCGTTTCGTAGTTGGGAACTGCACGAGTACCCGGCTTTACCAACGACCGACAGACAGACTTGGACAGTGAAAACAACGACACAACTGGAGAAACCGCGGTACGTGATACTCACCTTCCAGACCGCCAGAAAGAACAATCTGAAGAAACACGCAGGTGAATTCGATCACTGCAAGGTGACCAACGCGAGACTCTTTCTGAACGAGAAATACTACCCATACGATAACCTAAACCTGGATATCGATAACGGACGTTACGCTCTACTGTACGACATGTATACACGATTTCAAAAATCGTACTACCACAGAAGTCAACCCAATGTACTTCTAACACCTACTGAGTTTATAACGAAAGCACCGCTATTCGTCTTCGATTGTAGCAGACAGGACGAATCGCTCAAGTCTTCACCAGTCGATGTCAGATTGGAATTCGAGTCATCAACCAATTTCCCCGCTCAGACCGCGGCCTACTGCTTGATACTGCACGATTCGCTCAACGTGTACACTCCACTGTCAAACACAGTGCGTAGACACAATTAAAGTCAATCTGTATATTATTGTTTTTTTGCTGTAAATAATATGTAGCTTTTTAGAATAATATGTGTGTATTTCATGTATGGTTTTTTATATTAAAAAAAATGTAATCAATATTCATGTACTTTATTGATATGTAATTTCTATCGCACGAACGTTAAACAGTGTAAGAAACACACATGATATGCACTGCATAATTGAACGCCAATTCACTTATATAAAACACACGGAAAATAACAGTCACAAATTGACAACAATGCAACACAGCGACGGCGTACATATCCAAACTCGTACACTATAACACATGCACGAGTTGACAACGTGGCCGACGCTTAACCAGCACACACGCACGAGTCGACAACGTCGACGCTTTTCCAACATGGCCCCACGTCCGGAAAAACCCCTTACATATCCAAACCCGTACACTGTAACACACGCACGAATCGGCAACGTGGCCGACGATTAACCAGCACACTCTTACACTACTTGACAACCTCGCCACTTTTCCAACATGGCCGACCACACCAATCATCTTCCACCCGACAACATGGACGCAGACCCCACCACTTCGGACGGTGACCAGGACACCGTCAAGCAGCCGCCGGACGGCGAACGGCGAACGGCGGCCACGCCTCCGCCTATCAACGCACAATTATGTATGCATTGCATGTATGTGATTTTTTTTATTAAAAAAAATATATAATCAATTTTCATATATTTTATTTTCTTAATACCCGTAACCTTGGAGGGGGAAACGTCTTATTATTATCCCCTCCCCCGTACGTTCGCACCAACCTGTTGGGCAGAATGACCTTGTAGGGCTCGACATAGCAAACCCTAGACCAACAGGTTGGTGCGAACGTATTTTTACAATCTGTATATATATTTACTTAACACATAGACACGACATCGACGATATCGGGACAATTGTGGCAGTGTAAATATATCTGAAACCCGTACACTATAACACATGCACGAGTTGACAACGTGACCAACGACAGTTCTCGAGTTGGCCACACTCTTACACAACCCGACAACCGTTGGACAGAATGACCTTGTAGGGCTCGACATAGCAAGCCCTAGACCAACAGGTTGGTGCGAACGTTTTTTCAATCTGTATGTATATTTACTTAACACATAGACACGACATCGACGATATCGGGACAATTGTGGCAGTGTAAATATATCCGAAACCCGTACACTATAACACATGCACGAGTTGACAACGTGACCAACGACAGTACAGTTGGCAACAATGCAATTCACCTCTTCACATCGACGATATCCGGACAATGGTGGTAGTGTAAATATATCTTAAACCCATACACTATAACACTCGCACGAGCCGACAACGTCGCTAAACCAGCACAAATTGACAACGTCGACGACGCTTTTCCAACATGGACACCCTTCCAGAAAAACCCCTTACATATACATACCCATACACTATAACATACCACGAGGCGACAACGTCGCTAAACCAGCACAAGTTGACAACGTCGACGACGCTTTTCCAACATGGACACCCTTCCAGAAAAACCCCTTACATATACATACTCATACACTATAACACACCACGAGGCGGCAACGTGGCCGAACCTTAACCAGCACACATGCACAACCCGACAACATCGCCGCTTTTCCAACACCCCACCACCCACCTACCTGTAGGGCTCGACATAGCGCGCGCTAGACCAACAGGTTGGCGCGAACGTATTAGTATGTATTAGGCATCCGACATGGTAGCACACAATAACAGGGAACTCGTACTCCGTGTACAAAGTCTAGCGCCGGAAGAACTGATTTCACGTAATGTAGGTAAATTGTCGGTGTATCAGGTCTGTTTGTAATTCGGTATCGACATTGAAAACGATACGAAAAATAGATTTTTCTGGAACTGCACCATACAGGATAAAATAAAAATTACAGACGATGTAATGAATTGGTTCGGATATACAGGTAAATATAAAAATCAAAAATCCAGAATTACCAAGTGGTTAAAGAAAAACGATTACATAGAATATTACGAAGTCCAAGATGAAGATAATGCACAGAAAAAATATTATGTGTTAAATGGAATAGATTTCGCTTCTCTATTGATGCAAATGAGAACCCCTAAAGCTGTTGAATTGCGTGAATTATATGCCATTATGAGAGAAATTGTAATGAAATATAGTCAATATGAAAAATTGTACGAAGAACGTTTGAAGGAGTTAATTAGTATGCAAAATAATTTGTTAACAACACAGATGAGTAATTTACAATCCATGATAAAAAGTATTCAAGAAACTAACGAAGAAGAGAGACGTCGCTCAGAGGAAGAAAGACAACGAGCGGAAGAAGAACGACAGCGTGCAGAGGAAGAGAGACGTCGCGCAGAAGAAGAACGGCAACGTGCGGAAGAACGAAGTAGACTGTTACAGTCCAAAATCGAATACAGTGTCGACAAACTGAGGAACGTACTGGCTAAGAAGATCGCGCCAAACCCCATAAACAGGAACAAAATTCGTTGTCTGTCTCTGTACAAAATATCCGAAAACATTTGGTACATTATGCGTAGATAACTGGAAAGTTTCAACGAAGGAGAGAGAAAAATATATCGCAAACATCCTACAGCGAAGAAACTACGCGCATGTGAAGACGTCGCTCACGCTGTGGATATTGGAAATATAGTTAAAAAACAGTATCGTAATTGCCTGAGATGGGACGCTCGCGGTAATGTCATCAAGACCCATTGTTTTTAGTGAAGATCGGTTAACGGGAAGGGGTAGTTTACCGGCAACGTTTTTCTATAACAAACGATAACAGTCGCAAATTCAAACAGAATCAAATAATGTTTCGGATACTGCCCTGAATTGTTGAGTTCTCAAGATCTGTTGGTTTTGGTGAAGATCGGTAACGGGAAAGGGATAGTTTACCAGCAACATTTTACGTTTTAACAATGGTAATTTATATTATGACGAACGATAACTGCCGCAAATTAAAACAAAAACAACTACTTTTTGAATACCTTTTTAAATTATACAGAACTGAAGGTCTATTGATTTTGTTGAAGATCGGTTAAGGTGAAGGGGTAGTTTACCTTCAACGTTTTATTTTTAACAAGGGTAATTTTTTTTCTGACGAACGATAACTGCCGTAAATTCAAACAGAATCAAATAATGTTTTGCATACAGCCCTGAATTGTCGAGTTCTCAAGAGCTTTTGTTTTTGGTGAAGATCAGTTAAGGGAAAGGGATAGTTTACCAGCAGCATTTTATGTTTTCACAAGGGTATTTTCTATGGCAAATGATAAGAGCCGCAAATTCAAACAGAATCAAATAATTTTTTGCATGAAGTCCTGAATTGTAGAGTACTCAAGACCTGTTGTGGTCGGTGAAGATCGGTTAAGGGAAAGGAGTATTTTACCAGCATCATTTTATGTTTTAACAAGGGCAATTTTTTTATGACGAACTATAACTGCCGCAAATTCAAACAAAGCAACTAGTTTTTTGTAAACCTTTTTGAACTATAAAGGAGTCAAGGTCTATTCATATTCTTGAAGATCGGTTAAGGGAAAGGGGTAGTTTACCTCCAACGTTTTATTTTTATCAAGACCTACTGTTTTTGGTGAATATCGGTTAAGGGAAAGGGTAATTTGTTTCTATGGCAAATGATAACAGCCGCAAATTCAAACAGAATCAAATACATACAGCATTGTATTGTAGAGTTCTCAAGTCCTATTATTGTTGACAATACAAGGGTAATTTTTTTTATGACGAACGACAACTGCCGCTGATTCAAACAAAAACAACTACCTTTTTGAATACTTTTTTAAATTATACAGAACACAAGGTCCATTGATTTTGTTGAAGATCGGTTAAGGGAAAGGGTAGTTTACCTCCAACGTTTAATTTTAACAAGGGTAATTTTTTCTATGACGAACGATAACTGCCGTAAATTCAAAGAGAATCAAATAATGTTAATGCATACAGCCCTGAATTGTAGAGTTCTCAAGACCTGTTGGTTTTGGTAAAGATCGGTTAAGGGGAAGGGGTAGTTTACCGGCAACGTTTTTTTATCAAGGGTAATTTTTCTCTATGGTAAATGATAACAGCCGCAAATTCAAACGGAATGAAATAATTTTTTGAATACAGCCCTTAATTCTAGAGTTCCCAGGATATATTGTTTTAGGTGAAGATCGGTTAATGGAAAGGGGGTAGTTTACCTGCTACATTTTATGTTTGAAAAGGGTATATTCTATAGCAAATAACAGCCGCAAATTCAAACAGAATCAAATATTTTTTTGCATGCATCTGTGCTTTGTAGAGGACTGAAGGTCTATTGATTTTGGTGAAGATCGGTTTAGAGAAAGGGGTAGTATACCTGCAACGTTTTATGTTTTAACTAGAGTAAAGTACTTAATTTTGATAAAAAAAGTATCCTGATAAGAAGCTCATAATAATCCACTGTAGAAACGTAGATGAAATATCTATAGATTTTTTTGGCAAACCATAACAGCCGCAAATTCCAACAGAATCAAATAATTTTTTGCATACTGCCCTGAATGTAGAGTTCTCAAGACCTGTTGGTTTTGGTGAAGATCGGTTACGGGAAAGGTGTAGTTTACCAGCAACGGTTTTTTTATCAAGGGTAATTTGTTTTTATGGCAAACGATAACAGCCGCAAATTCAAACAGAATCAAATAATGTTTTGCATACAGCCCTGAATTGTGGCAATCCCAAGACCTTTTGGTTTTGGTGAATATCGGTTAAGGGAAAGGCACAGTTTACCAGCAACTATTTATGTTTTAACAAGGGTAATTTTTCCTATGACGAACGATAACTGCCGTAAATTCAAAAAGAACCAACTACTCTTTTGCATACCTTTTTGAATTATACAGATCTCAAGGTTTGTTGATTTTGTTGAAAGTCGGTTTAGGGAAAGGGGTTGCTTACCAGCAACGTATTATATTTTAACATGGGTATTTCCTATGGGAAACGATAAGAGCCGCAAACTAAAACAGAATCAAATAATGATTTCCATACAAGCATGTGTTGTAGAGTTCTCAAGACCTGCTGGTTTTGGTGAAGATCGGTTAAGGGAATAGGGTAGTTTACCTGCAACATTTTATGTTTTAACAAGGGTAATTTTTTCTATAACGAACGATAACTGCCGTGAATTCAAACAGAATCAACTACTCGTTTGCATACCATATTGAATTATACAGAGTTCAAGGTCTGTTGATTTGTTTGAAGATCGGTTAAGGGAAAGGGGTAGTCTACCAGCTACATTTTATGTTTCACAAGGGTATTTTCTATGGCAAACGATAAGAGCCGCAAATTCAAACAGAATCAAATAATTTTTTGCATGAAGCCCTGAATTGTAGAGTACTCAAGACCTACTGTGGTTGGTGAAGATCGGTTATTGTAAAAGGGTAGTTTACCTGTAATGTTTTTTTGTTATCAAGGGTAATGTTTTTCTATGGCAAACGATAAGAGCCGCAAATTCAAACAGAATCAAGTAATGTTTTCCATACAGCCCTGAATTGTAGAGTAGTCAAGGCCTGTTGTTGTTGGTGAAGATCTGTTAATGGAAAGGGGTAGTTTACCAGCAACGTTTTATGTTTTAACAAGGGTAATTTTTGGTATGACGAACGATAACTGCCGCACATTCAACAGAATCAAATAATTTTTTTCATACATCCCTGAATTATAGAGAACTCAAGGCCAGTTGATTTTGGTGAAGATCGGTTAAGGGGAAGGGGTAGTTTACCAGCAACGTTTTATGTTTTAACAAGGGAACTTTTTGGTATGACAAACGATAACTGCCCCACATTCAACAGAATCAAATAATTTTTTGCATATATGCCTGAATTGTAGAGAACTCAATGCCTTTTGATTTTTGTGAAGATCGGTTAAGGGGAAGTCTATGGCTAACGATAACAGCCGCAAATTCAAACAAAATCTAATAATGTTTTGCATACAGCCCTGAATTGTATACTTCTCAAGACCTACTGGTTGACTTCCATGTTCCTTAAGGAAATGGAAGTATGGTGATGGCAAAAAAAATCGTTTTCGAGATTGTTGCAGATTCTGACTGTACTACACTCAAAACATGATAAAAGTCGTTTTTCGAAAAGTGTATGTGTGTCTGTAGATTTTTTTTGGCAAACGATAACAGCCGCAAATTCAAACAGAATCAAATAATTTTTTGCATACAGCCCTGAATTGTAGAATTCTCAAGACCTTTTGGTTTTGGTGAATATCGGTTAAGGGAAAGACATAGTTTACCAGCAACAATTTAGTTTATAACAAAGATAATTTTTCCTATGACGAACTATAACTGCCGTAAATTCAATAAAAACCAACTACTCTTTTGCATACCTTTTTGAATTATACAGGTCTCAAGGTTTGTTGATTTTGTTGAAAATCGGTTAAGGGAAAGGGGTTGTTTACCAGCAACGTTTTATATTTTAACATGGGTAATTTGTTCTATAACGAGTGATAACTGCAGTGAATTCAAACAGAATCAACTACTCGTTTGCGTACCATTTTGAAATATACAGAACTCAAGGTCTGTTGATATTTTTGAAGATCGGTTAAGGGAAAGGGGTAGTTTACCTGAAACATTTTTTATTGTAACAAGAGTAAAGTACTTAATTTTGATAAATAAAGTATCCTGATAAGAAGATCTTAATAATCCACTGTAGAAACGTAGATGAAATATCTATAAATGAAGAGGCTATTTGGGGTGGGGGTAACTTTCTATAAATGGAAATTATAGTTGAAAGGGGAGGGGATAATTTTTATATGTGTACTACGTTATCGGCAACAATGTAGTAGTGTGTTGTTAAAATTCTTTCCCGGGCTGTTTGGCCGTAGTCCAATGTTTTCTGCAAAACCAGACGTTTCGGCAGCGCCTTGTACTGCCATCATCATAGGTGAAAATCGAGTGCGATAAGAGGTGGTGGTATACGTAAATGACCACAGTACTGTGGTTAAGGCTGAAGCAATAATTGGAAAGAAGTAGTTTCTATGGAAACATTTAATTTCGTAAATGATTTTAGATATAAATCTTAGAACATGGAAGTCATGTATGGTTCTCCATACCGATATTTTTCTATGGCAAACGATAACAGCCGCAAAATCAAACAGAAACAAATAATGTTTTGCATACATCCCTGAATTGTATAGAACTCAAGGCGTTTTGATTTTGGTGAAGATCGGTTAAGGGGAAGTCTATGGCAAACGATAACAGCCGCAAATTCAAACAGAATCAAATAATGTTTTGCATACAGCCCTGAATTGTGGCGATCCCAAGACTTTTTGGTTTTGGTGAAGATCGGTGAGGGAAAGGGATAGTTTACCAGCAACGATTTATGTTTTAACAAGGGTAATTTTTCCTATGACGAACGATAACTGCCGTAAATTCAAGAAGAATCAACTACACTTTTGCATACCTTTTTGAATTATACATAACTCAAGGTTTGTTGATTTTGTTGAAGATCGGTTATGGGAAAGGGGTAGTTTACCAGCAACGTTTTATATTTTAACATGGGTATTTCCTATGACAAACGATAAGAGCCGCAAACTGAAAAAGAATCAAATAATGTTTTGCATACAAGCCTGAATTGTGGAGTTCTCAAGACCTGTTGGTTTTGGTAAAGATCGGTTAAGGGAAAGGGGTAGTTTAACTGCAACGTTTTTTTATCAAGGGTAATTTGTTTCTATGGCAAATGATAACAGCCGCAAATTCAAACAGAATCAAATACATACAGCATTGTATTGTAGAGTTCTCAAGTCCTATTATTGTTGACAATACAAGGGTAATTTTTTTTATGACGAACGACAACTGCCGCTGATTCAAACAAAAACAACTACCTTTTTGAATACTTTTTTAAATTATACAGAACTCAAGGTCCATTGATTTTGTTGAAGATCGGTTAAGGGAAAGGGTAGTTTACCTCCAACGTTTTATTTTTAACAAGGGTAATTTTTTCTATGATGAACGATAACTGCCGTAAATTCAAACAGAATCAAATAATGTTTTGCATACAGCCCTGAATTTTAGAGTACTCAAGGCCTGTTGTTGTTGGTGAAGATCGGTTAATGGAAAGGGGTAGTTTACCAGCAACGTTTTATGTTTTAACAAGGGAACTTTTTGGTATGACAAACGATAACTGCCCCACATTCAACAGAATCAAATAATTTTTTGCATATATGCCTGAATTGTAGAGAACTCAATGCCTTTTGATTTTTGTGAAGATCGGTTAAGGGGAAGTCTATGGCTAAAGATAACAGCCGCAAATTCAAACAAAATCTAATAATGTTTTGCATACAGCCCTGAATTGTATACTTCTCAAGACCTACTGGTTTACTTCCATTTTCCTTAAGGAAATGGAAGTATGGTGATGGCAAAAAAAATCGTGTTCGTGATTATTTCAGATTCTGACTGTACTACACTCAAAACATGAAAAAAAGTCGTTTTTCGAAAAGTATATGTGTGTGTGTGGCTGTGTGTCGTTCTGTAGATTTTTTTTTGTCAAACGATAACAGCCGCAAATTCAAACATAATCAAATAATGTTTTGCATACTGTCCTGAATTGTAGAGTTCTCAAGACCTGTTGGTTTTGGTGAAGATCGGTTAAGGGAAAGGGGTAGTTTGTGCTGAACTGGCTTCGGCAACGTATTATTAGTATTTTAAAAACGAGCGCCGCTGACGTCACGCACTGCCACACTGTTACGATAGTTTGTTGCCGGTCGGTTATACACACAAAAGGTTGTGCAGCTACGCAATACAGCTGGCGCTGCCAGCCAGCTGTGTCTGTACATTCCTGCATTCGGAGGTTACTTGGCTGGACCGAAACGTTGTATCGGCCTCATTTCTGCTTGATCCTCCAACCTGTTCATCTGGTCTCGGCTGGCGGCAAACTTCTATCCAGGACTTCCGAACCTATCACTATGATAGGCTAGATAAAGTGTTGTTCCAGGTACGTGCAAGTCTGCGGGTTCTGAAAATATTCTAACCCCAAATATATTTTGTGTTTCAGCTTTCATTATGCGTTATGCTTGTGTGTGCGTATAGAGCAGTTTTTAATCTGGGCATTAATGCTATTACAAAATCAACTTAAATTAAATTTAATTAAATTATGAATGTGAGAGTCGTGGGTCAAGTTGATTTCAATAGAGAATATGCTAATGTATCTTGCACTCAGCTGTTTTGATGTAATTAATAACTACGAAAGACACAGCTAATCAATTTGAATATTTCAATGAAACATTAAGAAAGTAATTGCTAGACGAGCTTAATACTGTTTAATCTGAATTAGTGGCGATGTGGGTGTGCGCTGTTGCTGCTTAAAGTAAGTGTTGGTATTTAATGTGGACGGCCTAAGTGGCGTGATTTTCTTTATGACACCCTCTACAACCTATTGTATGTCCAGGTGCTCGACCAAGGGCGAGATGGGTGTCAGGGGTGGACGAACATCTGTCCACCCTAATGGCAGAGACGATCTTATAGCCACAATGCCGTCAGTCGAGGACTTTTCCAATGCTAAGCTGCACCAGGGACTTGTGACACGACTGTGACATCACTGATCCGCGCCTATACGAACTAAGTACACCGGACAATCCAGGTGGGAAAATTCTGATTATCTATTTCTCTCTCTCTCTACAACATGTGAATGCACAGAAGCCGCCAGAAGCTCACTCGTGAAGTTCTGAACATTATACTCTAGCACAAACTCTCGTGTTCAATTATGTTATTGCATGTGTGAACATTACCACAGTACACCTAATGAAGTATCTTATAACTGTATAATGTGTAAGAAGTTACACACATACACACACATCCGCAGTTTGCTGTAAGATCTAACTTTCATCTAATTAAGACCATTAGGGAGTTAATTATCTCGTGCTATCATGTCATCTGGTCATGGCTGAGTTTTAATAACGTAGCGGGGGTTGTCTGATGCTGTAGATGAGAAACGATTTTCTTTCACACACATACTTAACGCTTAATGATTAAGGTAAGGGGTCGTTTGGCTGGTTGAGTTTCGGGGCGGTCACTTACATTCTCTGGTGTGAACTATGCTTGTGAATATGCTGGCAAATCTATGCTTAGGAGCTGAGATATTCCATTTACGTTGTCATTATATTTGTATCTATCTATACATATTAGGGCTCCTTCATTTACTGTAGTTGGAATGGGTTTATGAGGAGGTTAGTGTTGAAATGAGGGATGTTTTGTTATTCATGTCGTATATGTGTTTGTGTGTGTAATTTTACTATGTATATTTTTTTGGGGGAATATGTAACGGATTTAAAAAAGAGAATAACCATAAATGTGCTTACTGAGACAACAGGCTAGCCTATTTGATATTATACAACACTGATGGATTAGTATTGCTTTATGAATGAGATTATTACTAACTTTGACTCATACATAATCAGGCAGAAATTTTTGCAATTAGTTTAATATCAACTCACTTACTTTGTGACATTATGAATTAATGGATATACATATATATACATATATATATATAATTCTGCCTTTAATGGTGTGCTCACACAATCACGAACTTGTCATGTATGTAAAATCTTGCAGGTTGAATAAAGCACACGCTTGTTGGTTAAAAGAGTTTTTCATTTGCAAGTCCTGTCATTCACCTGGGGGGACATGTCTGTAATTGTATTTGGGCCTTGCACACTTTTGCTTCCTCTAGGTTTTTTTACCTAGTTCTAAATATGATGTCTCTCCCCTTTTACAAAAAAAAAAAAACTTAATAAAAATAAAATTAAATAAAATTAAAAAAAAAAAAAAAATTACAAAACTTAGAAAAATAAAAGGGGGGTTTCAAATGTTAGTTCAGAGCGTGGTTGTTATGATTCCGGGTGGATAGTAGGTATTATTTCTGCCTTATTTTTCTCTGTTGAACTTGAGAAATTTTAGAATCTGGGGACTTATATTTATTTTCTTAAATGAAACTTAGTGTGGCTACAGACATGTCAGCTGGTGTTAGGACTTGCAAATTATTTCAAATTATTTTTGATTAGAATCCAAGTGTTGTAAGAAAACTTAATGGTAGTGTAATAAATTAACAGAATGAACAACCAGAAAAAAGAGCACATTTTATAAAATGAATAAGAGGTTAAGGAAGTTTAAAATAATTTAATATGTGTTAGTGTTTAAGTGATTATTTTGTGATGTTGAGTGTGAGATGAATTTTGAAAAGGGGTTATAAGAATGTGATTAATTTTTTTTTAATGAATGTGTGCTGATTGGTTGCACTTGCACATACCCTGGAGCTCATACGGAGTCTGGACATGATGAGGGCCGTCGGTACTTGTTGAGTTTGATTATGACTTGTCTCTTGGATTAGACAACGTGTTTGGGTAGCATCCCAGTTATATGGTAATTGTTTATTGAGGGCGTTGCGTTGCGGTATCGTGTATTTTGAATGCGGTTATGGTCCGACCAAGGGCATGGATGTGATAGTTTATATTTTCGATTATATCGAATTTTATGTGTACTTTGTGTGTTGTATTTAGTGAGTTAGTTTGGTTGTTTTGTGTTGTGTTCTCTTCTGGGCATTTTGCATGGCTGTTTCTCTGCTTTTATGACACCCATCTCGTCGTATCGCTAGAGCATTCTGGAGCCACTTGTATGATCAAGTTCTTCCTGTCGTTCTCTTTAATTCTTGCTTTTACGTGGTGTGTGTGTGGATTGCGCGGTCATGTCCATTTCGGTAAATGTGGATTTGTTTGTAAAAGATGAGCTCGAGTGGGAGGTCCGGTTCCGGGGACGGAAGCCGCAGGAGACTGTTGTTTCATTAAGGAAGCAACTCCGTGAGGCTCTTGCCTCCGGTGAGGCACCGAGTGGGAGAGTATTACTTACGGATGTCACCGCCGAGGTGGAGCTGTGCTCGGAAAAATTTGTAGAACTGCTCGATTTGGCCGAAGGCCTGCAGTCGGCGGCACCCACCTCTACGGCTAGACAGAGGGTGCGCCAACGTTTACAACACGTTCTATGCCGTTTACAGAATGCTGAATCACAGGCTACCACCTCGGAATTAGAGAAAAATGTTGTCACTCTTAGGGAGCAAGTGGCGATGGCATTGCGGGAGTTTTCTCTCGGCCAGCGTCGCCACGTAGATCCGAATTCCGGTTCTTCTTCTTCTTCTGTTGAGACGGCAGCCAGGGTGGAACCCCCTGTGCATGTTCCTGCCTTTTCCGATATGGCCACCGCAAGCTATCACAAGCTTCCTAACCCTCTGTCGGATGTCATTCAGCGTCTCCCAGTTGTCGATGGTCTGGATCCTGAGGCGCTTTTGAGATTCTTGCGCGTATTTTTTCAGTTGGCCGATTTCCCTGGGCTGTCGGAGCGGACTTTGCTTGAGCTCATTTACCCGTACTGTCGGGGATCTATGGCTGAGCGCGTGACAAGTACCCTTAGGGATGGTGGTGGCATAGACCATTTCCATCGGGAAGTCCTGGACGCTTTCGTACCGGGAAGGTTACACGACCGGTTACGACACAAACATTTCTATAGAGTTCAAGCAAGCGGAGAGTCCCTTGCTCATTTCATTTCCAGTGTTAAAGACGCGGCCCGGATCCTGAGGCTGGGGTTGTCAGAGTCTGATGTCATTCATACTATTTTGCAGGGCGTGACGCCGGAGGAACGGTCACGTTTGACATTCGCTGCCCGTCCCCAAAGTTTTATTGATTTAGACCGGCTGTGCGCCGAGTCGACCACTATACAGGGTAATGACGATATTAGAGCCCGCGAGGCTAGGAGGCGTTCAGAACGCCCTAATTTCGAGCGACGAGTCGGGCAGCCCGGGTCTTGGGGTCCTAGGCCTGCGCCGGTTCAGAGCTGTGAAGTACGAGAATTATTCTGTTCTAGGTGTCATAGATCCGGTCACGTCGCGCGCTATTGTAACGATGCTAGACAGCGTCAAGGGACTTCCCGAAAAGGTAACCTTTCAAAAAACGTAAATTCTCGGGGAAGATAAGTCGGGAGTGGTCTTCCCCGTTAGGCCGTTCTCTTCCGGTTTCACTTAACCCCAGGCGGATAGCTAATCCCGGGTCATCCGGCTCCAAGGTCCTGCGAACTGTCCCCAACTACAGTTCAGTATGCCCCTTCCTGTTGGTCGAGTTGAAAAAGGGTCAGCTCAGAGCCTTGGTTGACTCTGGATCAGCCCGATCCATAATTTCATCTAGAGTATGTGAGGACCTTGAACAAGAGGGCTTACTATTAGGGTCGGATCGGTCTTCCGTGGTATGCTGGACTGCATCGCGGGAAATTCTGCCCATCTCCCGGGTGGTTTCCCTGAGCATTAAAATCGAGTGTTTTTCATGGGTGTGGCGATTTTTGGTTTCTCCGGCTCTGGGAGTCGACTGCATTGTGGGTGCCGATTTTATCTCCAAGAGTGGTCTCGTTTTAGATCTTCAAGCGCACCACTGTTATTTTAAATTCAATCGGGAGGTTGTCATTCCTTTCCTTGGGTACCAGGGAGGTAAGGGAGGTGTCCAAGAGGTTGTGTGTCCCGATTCAGATAGAGACCATCTCACCCCGTCCCAGAGGCATGCTTTAGATCATTTGTGTGAGCAGTTCCCCACTGTATTAACTCCCAACCTGGGGCTCACACATCTTTTGGAATATAAGATCCGTTTAACGGACTCCGCCGTAGTCCGCTCACACCCATACAAATTCGCCCCTCCAAAGATGGATGTCCTAAGAGAGAAGGTTCAAGAGTTGCTTAAACAAGGGGTCATTGAACCTTCCAACTCTAGTTATGCAAGTCCAGCATTTCTGGTGCCCAAGCCTGGAGGTAAACAGCGTATGGTCATTGATTATCGCAAACTCAATGCTAATATTGAGGTGGATTCAGTTCCTCTTCCCGATTTACATTCCGCGTTCGATTGGTTTAGTGGGGCCAGGTACTTCACCATCTTTGACCTCAATGCCGCTTATCATCAGATTCCTCTGTCTAAGGAAAGCCGCCCTTATACGGCATTCTGTGTGCCATGGAATCTTTATCAATATACTAGGGTACCCATGGGTCTGGCAGTGGGGGCTCAAACCCTCACGCGACTACTTGACACTGTATTCCATGACGTAAAATTTAAATTCATCTTTAATTATCTTGATGACCTCTTGGTCTACAGTAAAACGTTCGAGGAGCATCTGGGTCACCTGAGAGAGGTGATGTGCCGATTGAGGAGTGCTGGCCTCACTATCAATCCAGACAAGGTAAAGTTTGCACAAAGGAGTATTTCGTTTTTAGGGCATCTCGTCTCATATGGGGGTGTGACGGTCGACCCGGAGAGGACACAAGGCATCCGGGATTTTCCTCCCCCTAGGGATGCGAAAGGTGTTGCCAGATTTGTTGGCATGGTCAATTTTTACCGTAGATTTATCCCTAATGCCGCGGAGATTGCTGTACCTTTAAACGAACTCAGGAAAAAGGGTACCAAATTTGTATGGGGAGAGAGGCAACAGCGGGCCTTTGATACCCTCAAGAAGGCGATCGTCTCTCCCCCTGTGTTGAGGATGCCTGATTTTTCAAAAAAATTCATTTTGCAAACGGACGCGAGTTCTGTTGCGCTCGGGGCGGTTCTGTCCCAGGAAGTCGATGGTGCTAGGCAGCCGGTGGCATTTATATCCTGGACCTTGACCCAACAAGAGAGGAAGTCTTCAGTGTATGAACTAGAGTGTCTTGCTGTTGTGTACGCTCTAGATAAGTTCAGGCGTTTCTTGGAACACGCTGAGTTCCTGTTGGAGACCGATAATCAGGCTCTCTCCTGGCTTCTCGCTCATCCCCGGCAGCTGGGTAAAATAGGGCGTTGGGTGGTCAAGATCTCATCCTTTAAATTCAAAGTGCAACACATCAGGGGAACACAAAATGTTGTTGCAGACGCCTTGTCACGTATGTTCTCCCAACCCAGCGAGGCCAATTCTGAGCAACCCTGTTCCGTTCTGCTGGATTTTCCTTTGGCTTTTACTGATGTGTTACCCCATCAGTTAAATGATGAAGAGTTGGGTCCTATCATCCAACACCTAAAAGAGGGTAACGTGCAGGTACCATATTTTCTGTCCAAGGGCGTCCTGTGCTGCCGAGAACGAAAAGGACGTGCCCCGAAGGTTGTGCTGCCTAGCAAGCTCGTGCCAATGGTCTTCAGCTACTATCATGATTCCCCAATAGGTGGCCATAAGGGAATTTCGAAGACCATTTCCAGTATTAGGAGGCATTTCATCTGGAAGGGCATGGACAGGGACATCGCGGCTCGTGTGAAAGCATGTCATCTCTGTGGCTTGAGTAAGCCTGCTCAAAACACTAAATTGGGTCTATTGTCATCTGATGTGGCGAGCAAACCCATGGAGAAGTTATTCATAGACTACGTGGGACCTTTCCCTCGTAGCAAGTCAGGTAATGCTTACCTACTTGTTTGCGTGGATGCTTTTTCCAAGTTTGTCTGGCTACTGCCCTTACGACAGGCAAACACTCGCTCAACTATCCTTATGCTACAGACCCATGTCTTTCAGCATTTCGGTTTTCCGTCCACCATTGTCTCTGACAATGGACCACAGTTCATTTCAAAACATTTCCGGCGAATGTGTTTCGCTAACGGCATCAAACATGTGACCACTTCCCCGTACTACCCTCAACCGTCCCACGCGGAGAGATTTAACCGGAATCTCCGTTCAGCGCTTATCGCCTATCATGCTGAACAACAGGATTGTTGGGACCAAAATTTAAAGTGGTTGCAATTGGCATTTAACACGGCCCTACACGAGAGTCACAAGGCCGTACCCTTTGAAGTCATGTTTGGGTTCTCGCCGAGTTTGCCGTTGGACAATTTGTGGCACATTGATGATCTTCTGCCGAACGATCCTGAGGTCACGACTGTGGACAGATGGCGGGAGGTCCGGAGGAATTTGCTTCTTGCGCACGAACGCGTCCGTAGTCGCTACAATCAGGGGCGAATTCCGAACCCATTTAAGATTGGCGACTTGGTCTACTGTCAGAGCCATCCGATCAGCTCAGCCATAAATAGGAGGGCCGCTAAACTATGTTATCGTTGGTCGGGACCATACCGCATTCTTCGGTTTGTGTCGCCCGTCACAGTGAAATTGGGTGATCCCGGAGGGGATGTTGAAAGAGTAACCACTCATATTTCGAAGCTAAAGTTTTGCCATAGGGCATGAGTTAGGGATGACAGTTAGGCCCATAAAAAAAGGGGGGAATACTATTTGGGGTTCCTGGATCTCAGTTATTGGAATTGGGAGGCCTTGGTGGTCAGTACTCAAAGCGGGATCCTGCGATTCTTCTCTTTCTCCTGTTCTTTTCTGTCTCTTATATCTGCATGCGGACCAGGGCCCGGCGAGCATGCAGGACTCACACTTACATCTTCTCTTTCAGACACACACTCACTAACTCACACCTCTTCCTCCTACCTTTTCGTTTTCCTGTGCTCCTGAACTCACCAAGAGCATTTTAGAATCTGAGATTTTCCAGGTTTCCCGCAGCCGTCGTGCTTGAGGACTTGTTTGTTTTGGGTCAACCATGTTGCCCTTTTGGGGCGAGGGTGTGCCGAACTGTCTTCGGCAACGTATTATTAGTATTTTAAAAACGAGCGCCGCTGACGTCACGCACTGCCACACTGTTACGATAGTTTGTTGCCGGTCGGTTATACACACAAAAGGTTGTGCAGCTACGCAATACAGCTGGCGCTGCCAGCCAGCTGTGTCTGTACATTCCTGCATTCGGAGGTTACTTGGCTGGACCGAAACGTTGTATCGGCCTCATTTCTGCTTGATCCTCCAACCTGTTCATCTGGTCTCGGCTGGCGGCAAACTTCTATCCAGGACTTCCGAACCTATCACTATGATAGGCTAGATAAAGTGTTGTTCCAGGTACGTGCAAGTCTGCGGGTTCTGAAAATATTCTAACCCCAAATATATTTTGTGTTTCAGCTTTCATTATGAGTTATGCTTGTGTGTGCGTATAGAGCAGTTTTTAATCTGGGCATTAATGCTATTACAAAATCAACTTAAATTAAATTTAATTAAATTATGAATGTGAGAGTCGTGGGTCAAGTTGATTTCAATAGAGAATATGCTAATGTATCTTGCACTCAGCTGTTTTGATGTAATTAATAACTACGAAAGACACAGCTAATCAATTTGAATATTTCAATGAAACATTAAGAAAGTAATTGCTAGACGAGCTTAATACTGTTTAATCTGAATTAGTGGCGATGTGGGTGTGCGCTGTTGCTGCTTAAAGTAAGTGTTGGTATTTAATGTGGACGGCCTAAGTGGCGTGATTTTCTTTATGACACCCTCTACAACCTATTGTATGTCCAGGTGCTCGACCAAGGGCGAGATGGGTGTCAGGGGTGGACGAACATCTGTCCACCCTAATGGCAGAGACGATCTTATAGCCACAATGCCGTCAGTCGAGGACTTTTCCAATGCTAAGCTGCACCAGGGACTTGTGACACGACTGTGACATCACTGATCCGCGCCTATACGAACTAAGTACACCGGACAATCCAGGTGGGAAAATTCTGATTATCTATTTCTCTCTCTCTCTACAACATGTGAATGCACAGAAGCCGCCAGAAGCTCACTCGTGAAGTTCTGAACATTATACTCTAGCACAAACTCTCGTGTTCAATTATGTTATTGCATGTGTGAACATTACCACAGTACACCTAATGAAGTATCTTATAACTGTATAATGTGTAAGAAGTTACACACATACACACACATCCGCAGTTTGCTGTAAGATCTAACTTTCATCTAATTAAGACCATTAGGGAGTTAATTATCTCGTGCTATCATGTCATCTGGTCATGGCTGAGTTTTAATAACGTAGCGGGGGTTGTCTGATGCTGTAGATGAGAAACGATTTTCTTTCACACACATACTTAACGCTTAATGATTAAGGTAAGGGGTCGTTTGGCTGGTTGAGTTTCGGGGCGGTCACTTACATTCTCTGGTGTGAACTATGCTTGTGAATATGCTGGCAAATCTATGCTTAGGAGCTGAGATATTCCATTTACGTTGTCATTATATTTGTATCTATCTATACATATTAGGGCTCCTTCATTTACTGTAGTTGGAATGGGTTTATGAGGAGGTTAGTGTTGAAATGAGGGATGTTTTGTTATTCATGTCGTATATGTGTTTGTGTGTGTAATTTTACTATGTATATTTTTTTGGGGGAATATGTAACGGATTTAAAAAAGAGAATAACCATAAATGTGCTTACTGAGACAACAGGCTAGCCTATTTGATATTATACAACACTGATGGATTAGTATTGCTTTATGAATGAGATTATTACTAACTTTGACTCATACATAATCAGGCAGAAATTTTTGCAATTAGTTTAATATCAACTCACTTACTTTGTGACATTATGAATTAATGGATATACATATATATACATATATATATATAATTCTGCCTTTAATGGTGTGCTCACACAATCACGAACTTGTCATGTATGTAAAATCTTGCAGGTTGAATAAAGCACACGCTTGTTGGTTAAAAGAGTTTTTCATTTGCAAGTCCTGTCATTCACCTGGGGGGACATGTCTGTAATTGTATTTGGGCCTTGCACACTTTTGCTTCCTCTAGGTTTTTTTACCTAGTTCTAAATATGATGTCTCTCCCCTTTTACAAAAAAAAAAACTTAATAAAAATAAAATTAAATAAAATTCAAAAAAAAAAAAATTACAAAACTTAGAAAAATAAAAGGGGGGTCTCAGTTTACCTGCCACATTTTTTTTATCAAAGGTAATTTGTTTTTATGGCAAACGATAACAGCCACAAATTCAAACAGAATCAAATAATGTTTTGCATACAACCATGAATTGTGGCGATCCCAAGACCTTTTGGTTTTGGTGAAGATCGGTGAGGGAAAGGGATAGTTTACCAGCAACGATTTATGTTTTAACAAGGGTAATTGTTCCTATGACGAACGATAACTGCCGTAAATTCAAGAAGAATCAACTACACTTTTGCATACCTTTTTGAATTACACATAACTCAAGGTTTGTTGATTTTGTTGAAGATCGGTTATGGGAAAGGGGTAGTTTACCAGCAACGTTTTATATTTTAACATGGGTATTTCCTATGACAAACGATAAGAGCCGCAAACTGAAAAAGAATCAAATAATGTTTTGCATACAAGCCTGAATTGTGGAGTTCTCAAGACCTGTTGGTTTTGGTAAAGATCGGTTAAGGGAAAGGGGTAGTTTAACTGCAACGTTTTTTTATCAAGGGTAATTTGTTTCTATGGCAAATGATAACAGCCGCAAATTCAAACAGAATCAAATACATACAGCATTGTATTGTAGAGTTCTCAAGTCCTATTATTGTTGACAATACAAGGGTAATTTTTTTATGACGAACGACAACTGCCGCTGATTCAAACAAAAACAACTACCTTTTTGAATACTTTTTTAAATTATACAGAACTCAAGGTCCATTGATTTTGTTGAAGATCGGTTAAGGGAAAGGGTAGTTTACCTCCAACGTTTTATTTTTAACAAGGGTAATTTTTTCTATGGCGAACGATAACTGCCGTAAATTCAAAGAGAATCAAATAATGTTTTGCATACAGCCCTGAATTTTAGAGTACTCAAGGCCTGTTGTTGTTGGTGAAGATCGGTTAAGGGGAAGGGGTAGTTTACCAGCAACATTTTATATTTTAACATGGGTATTTCCTATGGCAAACGATAAGAGCCGCAAACTGAAACAGAATCAAATAATGTTTTGCATACAATCCTGAATTGTAGAGTTCTCAAGACCTGTTGGTTTTGGTAAAGATCGGTTAAGGGGAAGGGGTAGTTTACCGGCAACGTTTTTTATCAAGGGTAATTTTTCTCTATGGTAAATGATAACAGCCGCAAATTCAAACAGAATCAAATACGGTACATACAGCATTGTATTGTAGATTTCTCAAGACCTATTATTGTTGGTGAAGATCGGTTAAGAGAAAGGGATAGTTTACCTGCAACATTTTATGTTTTAACAAGGGTAATATTTTATATGACGAACGATAACTGCCGTAAATTCAAGAAGAATCAACTACACTTTTGCATACCTTTTTAAATTATACATAACTCAAGTTTTGTTGATTTTGTTGAAGATCGGTTATGCGAAAGGGGTAGTTTACCAGCAACGTTTTATATTTTAACATGGGTATTTCCTATGACAAACGATAAGAGCCGCAAACTGAAAAAAAATCAAATAATGTTTTGCATACAAGCCTGAATTGTGGAGTTCTCAAGACCTGTTGGTTTTGGTAAAGATCGGTTAAGGGAAAGGGGTAGTTTAACTGCAACGTTTTTTTATCAAGGGTAATTTGTTTCTATGGCAAATGATAACAGCCGCAAATTCAAACAGAATCAAATACATACAGCATTGTATTGTAGAGTTCTCAAGTCCTATTATTGTTGACAATACAAGGGTAATTTTTTTTATGACGAACGACAACTGCCGCTGATACAAACAAAAACAACTACCTTTTTGAACACTCTTTTAAATTATACAGAACTCAAGGTCCATTGATTTTGTTGAAGATCGGTTAAGGGAAAGGGTAGTTTACCTCCAACGTTTAATTTTAACAAGGGTAATTTTTTCTATGACGAACGATAACTGCCGTAAATTCAAAGAGAATCAAATAATGTTTTGCACACAGCCCTGAATTTTAGAGTACTCAAGGCCTGTTGTTGTTGGTGAAGATCGGTTAATGGAAAGGGGTAGTTTACCTGCAACGTTTTATGGTTTAACAAGGGAACTTTTTGGTATGACAAACGATAACTGCCCCACATTCAACAGAATCAAATAATTTTTTGCATATATTCCTGAATTGTAGAGAACTCAATGCCTTTTGATTTTTGTGAAGATCGGTTAAGGGGAAGTCTATGGCTAACGATAACAGCCGCAAATTCAAACAAAATCTAATAATGTTTTGCATACAGCCCTGAATTGTATAGTTCTCAAGACCTACTGGTTTACTTCCATTTTCCTTAAGGAAATGGAAGTATGGTGATGGCAAAAAAAATCGTGTTCGAGATTATTTCAGATTCTGACTGTACTACACTCAAAACATGAAAAAAAGTCGTTTTTCGACAAGTATATGTGTGTGTGTGGGGCTGTGTGTCGTTCTGTTGATTTTTTTTTTTGTCAAACGATAACAGCCGCAAATTCAAACATAATCAAATAATGTTTTGCATACTGTCCTGAATTGTAGAGTTCTCAAGACCTGTTGGTTTTGGTGAAGATCGGTTAAGGGAAAGGGGTAGTTTACCTGCCACATTTTTTTTATCAAAAGTAATTTGTTTTTATGGCAAACGATAACAGCCACAAATTCAAACAGAATCAAATAATATTTTGCATACAACCATGAATTGTGGCGATCCCAAGACCTTTTGGTTTTGGTGAAGATCGGTGAGGGAAAGGGTAGTTTACCTCCAACGTTTTATTTTTAACAAGGGTAATTTTTACTTCCATATTCTTTAAGGAATGGAAGTATGGTGATGGCAAAAAAAAATCGTGTTCGAGATTATTGCAGATTCTGATTGTACTACACTCAAAACATGAAAAAAAGTCGTTTTCCGTAAAGTGTCTGTGTGTGTGTCTGTGTGTCTGTGTGTCTGTCTGTCTGTCTGTCTTGTGTCTGTAGATTTTTTTCTATGGCAAACGATAACTGCCGCAAATACAAACAGAATCAAAAGATAATTTGCATACAGCCGTATATTGTAGAGTTCTCAAGACCTGTTGTTTTTGGTGAAGATCGGTTAAGGGAAAGGGGTAGTTTACCTACAACGTTTTTTTAACAAGGGTATTTTCTATGGCAAACGATAATAGCCGCAAATTCAAACAGAATCAAATAATTTTCTGTACACAGCCCTGATTTGTAGAGTACTCAAGACCTATTGTTTTTGGTGAAGATCGGTTGAGGGGAAGGGGTAGTTTACCTGCAACGTTTTTTATCAAGCGTATTTTCTATGGCAAACGAAACTGCCGCAAATTCAAACAGAATCAAATAATTTTTTGCATACGTCCCTGAATTGTAGAGGTCTCAAGGCCTTTAGATTTTGGTGATGATCGGTTAAGGGGAAGGGGTAGTTTACCTGCAACCTTTTACGTTTTAACAAGAGTAAAGTACTTGAAAATTCATTTAAACTTTTTCAAACAATGGTAATTGTTGAAAATAAAATAATTTTGTTGCCAGGCAATAAAATTATAATTTTTTCATTTTAATGTAAATCTGTACATAGTATAAAGTAAAGTCGGTCCGTTTTCTCTCTGTGTTTGAAATCGCTAATCTCAGGAAGTACTGAACGGATTTTATTCAAGTTTTCGCCAATAGATAGAGTGTCTATTGAGGAAGGTTTATGTGTATAATTAATACATATATGTTGTACATTAGCTTAGCTATCACGGTTTATGTCAAGTAAGTGGTATAGTTTACATCTTATATATAAAAATGAATGTTTCTTTGTTTGTCCCGTATGCGTTCCTATACCATTCATCCGATTGCGATGAAACTTCGGTGAGTTGTTGTGCGCACGTCCGCGAAGGTTTCTTCCACATCTCCTCCTAAACCACTGTACCGATTTCAACCAAACTTGGCACAAATATTTTACGCAACGGGAGAACCAACATAGGATAGGTGTTTTTTCGATGGGGTCCTTTTGGGGGTTCTCTGGGGTCTTCCACATCGCCTCCTAAACCACTGGACCGATTTCAACCAAACTTGGCACAAATATTTTACGCAACGGGAGAACCAACATAGGACAGGTGTTTTTTTCGATACGATCCTCTGGGGGGTTCTTTGCGGTCTTAAAAAACTATTAGATCTGGTTACTATGGCAACCCAATAGAATAGATTCTGTTCTAAATATATTATCGCATTAAATTGAAGACCACGCGAACGAAGTTGTGGGCAACAGCTATTTATTTTTAAGAAGCCTACTTTAATTAAACTTTATTAATTAAACTAACATTTTCATTACGTACAACGTGAAACTCCGTAGCGAAGCACGGGTATTCTGCTAGTCATGTATAAGAGAAAATATATCGTGCGTGGCAGGCAAGCATATATCAGTTATGTACTGTTTACGTTTCCATTTTATTATTATCACTACCGCAATAAAAAGGCAGGGAAGACACACACACACACACACACACACACACACACACACACACACACACACACACACACACACACACACACACACACACACACACACACACACACACACACAATTCGCGTTATTTCTGGCCTTTCTGGCCTCATTCATGTTTATTTTCTTACATTTGCACGGTTTTTAAATGGAAAGTGCCGAACCCATACCAACATAACGCATGCAAGCCGAAAAAGTGTCCAGCGTGGATAGCGATTTGCTTCCTGTGGATCGCTGGGCAGTGTAACTGCACGTGTTTACAGAGGAACGATTCATAGACAGACTTTTCGTCTTTAGGGAATGAACCCTCTGCAAGATGCTGAGGGTCCATGAGTGACTTCGGAGCGCTCCTTCTTTTCCGCGTGTTTGTTCTGTGAAACGTACACTGTAGATTCGCAGATTTATTCTAAGCAACGCTCAATAGGAAATGTTGAAAGATTTGTCCACGGTGAACCCTCATACACACTAAACCTGCTCTGATGTTTTAATTACGGACACCGTAATATTAAAACTTTGGAAACTTGAGCATTACTTAATGGAGATCAATCATTAACTTATACAAGCCATTAATTTTATGCATATTATATATATATATATATGTGTACAACGTTATCGGCAACAAAGAAATAGTTTCTGTTAAAATTCCTTCCCGGGATATTTGGCCGTAGTCGAATGTTTTCTACAAAACCAGACGTTTCGGCAATGCCATTGACTTCCATCATCAGTGAAAATCGAGTGCGATAACGTGAGGTGGTATATGTTAGTGACCACAGTACTGTGGTTAAGGCTGAAGCAGTAAGTAGAAAGAAGTAGTTTCTATGGTAATATTTCATTTCGAAAATGATTTTAAAAATAAATCTTAGAATATGGAAGTCATGTATGATTCTCCATACCGATATTTTCTATGACGAACGATAACTGCCGTAAATTCAAAGAGAATCAAATAATGTTTTGCATACAGCCCTGAATTTTAGAGTACTCAAGGCCTGTTGTTGTTGGTGACGATCGGGTAAGGGAAAGGGGTAGTTTACCAGCAACATTTTATATTTTAACATGGGTATTTCCTATGGCAAACGATAAGAGCCGCAAACTGAAACAGAATCAAATAATGTTTTGCATACAATCCTGAATTGTAGAGTTCTCAAGACCTGTTGGTTTTGGTAAAGATCGGTGAAGGGGAACGTGTAGTTTACCGGCAACGTTTTTTTATCAAGGGTAATTTTTCTCTACGGTAAATGATAACAGCCGCAAATTCAAACAGAATCAAATACGGTACATACAGCATTGTATTGTAGATTTCTCAAGACCTATTATTGTTGGTGAAGATCGGTTAAGAGAAAGGGATAGTTTACCTGCAACATTTTATGTTTTAACAAGGGTAATATTTTATATGACGAACGATAACTGCCGTAAATTCAAACAGAATCAAATAATTTTTTGAATACAGCCCTTAATTCTAGAGATCCCAGGATATATTGTTTTAGGTGAAGATCGGTTAATGGAAAGGGGGTAGTTTACCTGCTACATTTTATGTTTTAAAAGGGTATATTCTATGGCAAACGATGAGAGCCGCAAAATCAAACAGAATCAAATAATTTTTTGCATACAAGCAAGAGTACTCAAAGCCTCTTGTTGTTGGTGAAGATCGGTTAAGGGAAAGGGGTAGTTTACCTGCCACATTTTTTTTATCAAAGGTAATTTGTTTTTATGGCAAACGATAACAGCCACAAATTCAAACAGAATCAAATAATATTTTGCATACAACCATGAATTGTGGCGATCCCAAGACCTTTTGGTTTTGGTGAAGATCGGTGAGGGAAAGGGTAGTTTACCTCCAACGTTTTATTTTTAACAAGGGTAATTTTTACTTCCATATTCTTTAAGGAATGGATGTATGGTGATGGCAAAAAAAAATCGTGTTCGAGATTATTGCAGATTCTGATTGTACTACACACAAAACATGAAAAAAAGTCGTTTTCCGGAAAGTGTCTGTGTGTGTGTCTGTGTGTCTGTGTGTCTGTGTGTCTGTCTGTCTATCTGTCTTGTGTCTGTAGATTTTTTTTCTATGGCAAACGATAACTGCCGCAAATTCAAACAGAATCAAATAATTTTTTGCATACAGCCCTGATTTGTAGAGTACTCACGACCTATTGTTTTTGGTGAAGATCGGTTGAGGGAAAGGGGTAGTTTACCTGCAACGGTTTTTTTTTATCAAGGGAAATTTTTTTTTTTTTTGGCAAACGATAACAGCCGCAAATTCAAACAGAATCAAATAATGTTTCGCATACAGCCCTGAATTGTTGAGTTCTCAAGATCTATTGTTTTTGGTGAAGATCGGTTAAGGGAAAGGGGTAGTTTACCTGTAACGTTTTATGTTTTAACAAGGGTATTTCCTATGGCAAACGATAACAGCCGCAAATACAAACAGAATCAAAAGATAATTTGCATACAGCCCTATATTGTAGAGTTCTCAAGACCTGTTGTTTTTGGTGAAGATCGGTTAAGGAAAAGGGGTAGTTTACCTACAACGTTTTTTTAACAAGGGTATTTTCTATGGCAAACGATAACAGCCGCAAATTCAAACAGAATCAAATAATGTTTCGCATACAGCCCTGAATTGTAGAGTTCTCAAGATCTATTGTTTTTGGTGAAGATCGGTTAAGGGAAAGGGGTAGTTTACCTGTAACGTTTTATGTTTTAACAAGGGTATTTCCTATGGCAAACGATAACAGCCGCAAATACAAACAGAATCAAAAGATAATTTGCATACAGCCCTATATTGTAGAGTTCTCAAGACCTGTTGTTTTTGGTGAAGATCGGTTAAGGGAAAGGGGTAGTTTACCTACAACGTTTTTTTAACAAGGGTATTTTCTATGGCAAACGATAACAGCCGCAAATTCAAACAGAATCAAATAATTTTCTGTATACAGCTCTCATTTGTAGAGTACTCAAGACCTATTGTTTTTGGTGAAGATCGGTTGAGGGGAAGGGGTAGTTTACCTGCAACGTTTTTTATCAAGCGTATTTTCTATGGCAAACGAAACTGCCGCAAATTCAAACAGAATCAAATAATTTTTTGCATACGTCCCTGAATTGTAGAGGTCTCAAGGCCTTTAGATTTTGGTGATGATCGGTTAAGGGGAAGGGGTAGTTTACCTGCAACCTTTTACGTTTTAACAAGAGTAAAGTACTTGAAAATTCATTTAAACTTTTTCAAACAATGGTAATTGTTGAAAATAAAATAATTTTGTTGCCAGGCAATAAAATTATAATTTTTTCATTTTAATGTAAATCTGTACATAGTATAAAGTAAAGTCGGTCCGTTTTCTCTCTGTGTTTGAAATCGCTAATCTCAGGAAGTACTGAACGGATTTTATTCAAGTTTTCGCCAATAGATAGAGTGTCTATCGAGGAAGGTTTATGTGTATAATTAATACATATATGTTGTACATTAGCTTAGCTATCACGGTTTATGTCAAGTAAGTGGTATAGTTTACATCTTATATATAAAAATGAATGTTTCTTTGTTTGTCCCGTATGCGTTCCTATACCATTCATCCGATTGCGATGAAACTTCGGTGAGTTGTGCGCACGTCCGCGAAGGTTTCTTCCACATCTCCTCCTAAACCACTGTACCGATTTCAACCAAACTTGGCACAAATATTTTACGCAACGGGAGAACCAACATAGGATAGGTGTTTTTTCGATGGGGTCCTTTTGGGGGTTCTTTGGGGTCTTCCACATCGCCTCCTAAACCATTGGACCGATTTCAACCAAACTTTCCACAAATATTTTACGCAAAGGGAGAACCAACATAGGACAAGTGTTTTTTCGATACGATCCTTTGGGGTCTTCCACGTCTCCACCTAAACCATTGGACCGATTTCAACCAAACTTGGCACAAATATTTTACGCAACGGGAGAACCAACATAGGACAGGTGTTTTTTTTCGATACGATCCTCTGGGGGGTTCTTTGCGGTCTTAAAAAACTATTAGATCTGGATACTATGGCAACCCAATAGAATAGATTCTGTTCTAAATATATTATCGCATTAAATTGAAGACCACGCGAACGAAGTTGTGGGCAACAGCTATTTATTTTTAAGAAGCCTACTTTAATTAAACTTTATTAATTAAACTAACATTTTCATTACGTACAACGTGAAACTCCGTAGCGAAGCACGGGTATTCTGCTAGTCATGTATAAGAGAAAATATATCGTGCGTGGCAGGCAAGCATATATCAGTTATGTACTGTTTACGTTTCCATTTTATTATTATCACTACCGCAATAAAAAGGCAGGGAAGACACACACACACACACACACACACACACACACACACACACACACACACACACACACACACACACACACACACACACACACACACACACACACACACACACACACACACACACACACACACACACACACACACACACACACACACACACACACACACACACACACACACACACACACACACACACACACACACACACACACACACACACACACACACACACACACACACACACACACACACACACACACACACACAATTCGCGTTATTTCTGGCCTTTCTGGCCTCATTCATATTTATTTTCTTACATTTGCACGGTTTTTAAATGGAAAGTGCCGAACCCATACCAACATAACGCATGCAAGCCGAAAAAGTGTCCAGCGTGGATAGCGATTTGCTTCCTGTGGATCGCTGGGCAGTGTAACTGCACGTGTTTACAGAGGAACGATTCATAGACAGACTTTTCGTCTTTAGGGAATGAACCCTCTGCAAGATGCTGAGGGTCCATGAGTGACTTCGGAGCGCTCCTTCTTTTCCGCGTGTTTGTTCTGTGAAACGTACACTGTAGATTCGCAGATTTATTCTAAGCAACGCTCAATAGGAAATGTTGAAAGATTTGTCCACGGTGAACCCTCATACACACTAAACCTGCTCTGATGTTTTAATTACGGACACCGTAATATTAAAACTTTGGAAACTTGAGCATTACTTAATGGAGATCAATCATTAACTTATACAAGCCATTAATTTTATGCATATTATATATATATATATATATATATATATATATATGTGTGTGTACAACGTTAACGGCAACAAAGAAATAGTTTCTGTTAAAATTCCTTCCCGGGATATTTGGCCGTAGTCCAATGTTTTCTACAAAACCAGACGTTTCGGCAATGCCATTGACTTCCATCATCAGTGAAAATCGAGTGCGATAACGTGAGGTGGTATATGTTAGTGACCACAGTACTGTGGTTAAGGCTGAAGCAGTAAGTAGAAAGAAGTAGTTTCTATGGTAATATTTCATTTCGAAAATGATTTTAAAAATAAATCTTAGAATATGGAAGTCATGTATGATTCTCCATACCGATATTTTCTATGACGAACGATAACTGCCGTAAATTCAAAGAGAATCAAATAATGTTTTGCATAGAGCCCTGAATTTTAGAGTACTCAAGGCCTGTTGTTGTTGGTGACGATCGGGTAAGGGAAAGGGGTAGTTTACCAGCAACATTTTATATTTTAACATGGGTATTTCCTATGGCAAACGATAAGAGCCGCAAACTGAAACAGAATCAAATAATGTTTTGCATACAATCCTGAATTGTAGTGTTCTCAAGACCTGTTGGTTTTGGTAAAGATCGGTGAAGGGGAACGTGTAGTTTACCGGCAACGTTTTTTTATCAAGGGTAATTTTTCTCTACGGTAAATGATAACAGCCGCAAATTCAAACAGAATCAAATACGGTACATACAGCATTGTATTGTAGATTTCTCAAGACCTATTATTGTTGGTTAAGATCGGTTAAGAGAAAGGGATAGTTTACCTGCAACATTTTATGTTTTAACAAGGGTAATATTTTATATGACGAACGATAACTGCCGTAAATTCAAACAGAATCAAATAATTTTTTGAATACAGCCCTTAATTCTAGAGATCCCAGGATATATTGTTTTAGGTGAAGATCGGTTAATGGAAAGGGGGTAGTTTACCTGCTACATTTTATGTTTTAAAAGGGTATATTCTATGGCAAACGATGAGAGCCGCAAAATCAAACAGAATCAAATAATTTTTTGCATACAAGCAAGAGTACTCAAAGCCTCTTGTTGTTGGTGAAGATCGGTTAAGGGAAAGGGGTAGTTTACCTGCCACATTTTTTTTATCAAAGGTAATTTGTTTTTATGGCAAACGATAACAGCCACAAATTCAAACAGAATCAAATAATATTTTGCATACAACCATGAATTGTGGCGATCCCAAGACCTTTTGGTTTTGGTGAAGATCGGTGAGGGAAAGGGATAGTTTACCTGCAACATTTTATTTTTAACAAGGGTAATATTTTATATGACGAACGATAACTGCCGTAAATTCAAACAGAATCAAATAATTTTTTGAATACAGCCCTTAATTCTAGAGTTCCCAGGATATATTGTTTTAGGTGAAGATCGGTTAATGGAAAGGGGGTAGTTTACCTGCTACATTTTATGTTTTAAAAGGGTATATTCTATGGCAAACGATGAGAGCCGCAAAATCAAACAGAATCAAATAATTTTTTGCATACAAGCAAGAGTACTCAAAGCCTCTTGTTGTTGGTGAAGATCGGTTAAGGGAAAGGGGTAGTTTACCTGCCAAATTTTTTTTATCAAAGGTAATTTGTTTTTATGGCAAACGATAACAGCCACAAATTCAAACAGAATCAAATAATATTTTGCATACAACCATGAATTGTGGCGATCCCAAGACCTTTTGGTTTTGGTGAAGATCGGTGAGGGAAAGGGTAGTTTACCTCCAACGTTTTATTTTTAACAAGGGTAATTTTTACTTCCATATTCTTTAAGGAATGGAAGTATGGTGATGGCAAAAAAAAATCGTGTTCGAGATTATTGCAGATTCTGATTGTACTACACTCAAAACATGAAAAAAAGTCGTTTTCCGGAAAGTGTCTGTGTGTGTGTCTGTGTGTCTGTGTGTCTGTGTGTCTGTCTGTCTATCTGTCTTGTGTCTGTAGATTTTTTTCTATGGCAAACGATAACTGCCGCAAATTCAAACAGAATCAAATAATTTTTTGCATACAGCCCTGATGTGTAGAGTACTCACGACCTATTGTTTTTGGTGAAGATCGGTTGAGGGAAAGGGGTAGTTTACCTGCAACGGTTTTTTTTATCAAGGGAAATTTTTTTTTTTTTTTGGCAAACGATAACAGCCGCAAATTCAAACAGAATCAAATAATGTTTCGCATACAGCCCTGAATTGTAGAGTTCTCAAGATCTATTGTTTTTGGTGAAGATCGGTTAAGGGAAAGGGGTAGTTTACCTGTAACGTTTTATGTTTTAACAAGGGTATTTCCTATGGCAAACGATAACAGCCGCAAATACAAACAGAATCAAAAGATAATTTGCATACAGCCCTACATTGTAGAGTTCTCAAGACCTGTTGTTTTTGGTGAAGATCGGTTAAGGGAAAGGGGTAGTTTACCTACAACATTTTTTTAACAAGGGTATTTTCTATGGCAAACGATAACAGCCGCAAATTCAAACAGAATCAAATAATTTTCTGTATACAGCTCTCATTTGTAGAGTACTCAAGACCTATTGTTTTTGGTGAAGATCGGTTGAGGGGAAGGGGTAGTTTACCTGCAACGTTTTTTATCAAGCGTATTTTCTATGGCAAACGAAACTGCCGCAAATTCAAACAGAATCAAATAATTTTTTGCATACGTCCCTGAATTGTAGAGGTCTCAAGGCCTTTAGATTTTGGTGATGATCGGTTAAGGGGAAGGGGTAGTTTACCTGCAACCTTTTACGTTTTAACAAGAGTAAAGTACTTGAAAATTCATTTAAACTTTTTCAAACAATGGTAATTGTTGAAAATAAAATAATTTTGTTGCCAGGCAATAAAATTATAATTTTTTCATTTTAATGTAAATCTGTACATAGTATAAAGTAAAGTCGGTCCGTTTTCTCTCTGTGTTTGAAATCGCTAATCTCAGGAAGTACTGAACGGATTTTATTCAAGTTTTCGCCAATAGATAGAGTGTCTATCGAGGAAGGTTTATGTGTATAATTAATACATATATGTTGTACATTAGCTTAGCTATCACGGTTTATGTCAAGTAAGTGGTATAGTTTACATCTTATATATAAAAATGAATGTTTCTTTGTTTGTCCCGTATGCGTTCCTATACCATTCATCCGATTGCGATGAAACTTCGGTGAGGTGTTGTGCGCACGTCCGCGAAGGTTTCTTCCACATCTCCTCCTAAACCACTGTACCGATTTCAACCAAACTTGGCACAAATATTTTACGCAACGGGAGAACCAACATAGGATAGGTGTTTTTTCGATGGGGTCCTTTTGGGGGTTCTTTGGGGTCTTCCACATCGCCTCCTAAACCACTGGACCGATTTCAACCAAACTTTCCACAAATTTTTTACGCAAAGGGAGAACCAACATAGGGCAAGTGTTTTTTCGATACGATCCTTTGGGGTCTTCCACGTCTCCACCTAAACCATTGGACCGATTTCAACCAAACTTGGCACAAATATTTTACGCAACGGGAGAACCAACATAGGACAGGTGTTTTTTTTCGATACGATCCTCTGGGGGGTTCTTTGCGGTCTTAAAAAACTATTAGATCTGGTTACTATGGCAACCCAATAGAATAGATTCTGTTCTAAATATATTATCGCATTAAATTGAAGACCACGCGAACGAAGTTGTGGGCAACAGCTATTTATTTTTAAGAAGCCTACTTTAATTAAACTTTATTAATTAAACTAACATTTTCATTACGTACAACGTGAAACTCCGTAGCGAAGCACGGGTATTCTGCTAGTCATGTATAAGAGAAAATATATCGTGCGTGGCAGGCAAGCATATATCAGTTATGTACTGTTTACGTTTCCATTTTATTATTATCACTACCGCAATAAAAAGGCAGGGAAGACACACACACACACACACACACACACACACACACACACACACACACACACACACACACACACACACACACACACACACACACACACACACACACACACACACACACACACACACACACACACACACACACACACACACACACACACACACACACACACACACACACACACACACACACACACACACACACACACACACACACACACACACACACACACACACACACACACACACACACACACACACACACACACACACAACACACACACACACACACACACACACACACACACACACACACACACACACACACACACACACACACACACACACACACACACACACACACACACACACACACACACACACACACACACACAATTCGCGTTATTCTGGCCTTTCTGGCCTCATTCATATTTATTTTCTTACATTTGCACGGTTTTTAAATGGAAAGTGCCGAACCCATACCAACATAACGCATGCAAGCCGAAAAAGTGTCCAGCGTGGATAGCGATTTGCTTCCTGTGGATCGCTGGGCAGTGTAACTGCACGTGTTTACAGAGGAACGATTCATAGACAGACTTTTCGTCTTTAGGGAATGAACCCTCTGCAAGATGCTGAGGGTCCATGAGTGACTTCGGAGCGCTCCTTCTTTTCCGCGTGTTTGTTCTGTGAAACGTACACTGTAGATTCGCAGATTTATTCTAAGCAACGCTCAATAGGAAATGTTGAAAGATTTGTCCACGGTGAACCCTCATACACACTAAACCTGCTCTGATGTTTTAATTACGGACACCGTAATATTAAAACTTTGGAAACTTGAGCATTACTTAATGGAGATCAATCATTAACTTATACAAGCCATTAATTTTATGCATATTATATATATATATATATATATATATATATATATATATATATGTGTGTACAACGTTAACGGCAACAAAGAAATAGTTTCTGTTAAAATTCCTTCCCGGGATATTTGGCCGTAGTCCAATGTTTTCTACAAAACCAGACGTTTCGGCAATGCCATTGACTTCCATCATCAGTGAAAATCGAGTGCGATAACGTGAGGTGGTATATGTTAGTGACCACAGTACTGTGGTTAAGGCTGAAGCAGTAAGTAGAAAGAAGTAGTTTCTATGGTAATATTTCATTTCGAAAATAATTTTAAAAATAAATCTTAGAATATGGAAGTCATGTATGATTCTCCATACCGATATTTTCTATGACGAACGATAACTGCCGTAAATTCAAAGAGAATCAAATAATGTTTTGCATACAGCCCTGAATTTTAGAGTACTCAAGGCCTGTTGTTGTTGGTGACGATCGGGTAAGGGAAAGGGGTAGTTTACCAGCAACATTTTATATTTTAACATGGGTATTTCCTATGGCAAACGATAAGAGCCGCAAACTGAAACAGAATCAAATAATGTTTTGCATACAATCCTGAATTGTAGTGTTCTCAAGACCTGTTGGTTTTGGTAAAGATCGGTGAAGGGGAACGTGTAGTTTACCGGCAACGTTTTTTTATCAAGGGTAATTTTTCTCTACGGTAAATGATAACAGCCGCAAATTCAAACAGAATCAAATACGGTACATACAGCATTGTATTGTAGATTTCTCAAGACCTATTATTGTTGGTGAAGATCGGTTAAGAGAAAGGGATAGTTTACCTGCAACATTTTATGTTTTAACAAGGGTAATATTTTATATGACGAACGATAACTGCCGTAAATTCAAACAGAATCAAATAATTTTTTGAATACAGCCCTTAATTCTAGAGATCCCAGGATATATTGTTTTAGGTGAAGATCGGTTAATGGAAAGGGGGTAGTTTACCTGCTACATTTTATGTTTTAAAAGGGTATATTCTATGGCAAACGATGAGAGCCGCAAAATCAAACAGAATCAAATAATTTTTTGCATACAAGCAAGAGTACTCAAAGCCTCTTGTTGTTGGTGAAGATCGGTTAAGGGAAAGGGGTAGTTTACCTGCCACATTTTTTTTATCAAAGGTAATTTGTTTTTATGGCAAACGATAACAGCCACAAATTCAAACAGAATCAAATAATATTTTGCATACAACCATGAATTGTGGCGATCCCAAGACCTTTTGGTTTTGGTGAAGATCGGTGAGGGAAAGGGATAGTTTACCTGCAACATTTTATTTTTAACAAGGGTAATATTTTATATGACGAACGATAACTGCCGTAAATTCAAACAGAATCAAATAATTTTTTGAATACAGCCCTTAATTCTAGAGTTCCCAGGATATATTGTTTTAGGTGAAGATCGGTTAATGGAAAGGGGGTAGTTTACCTGCTACATTTTATGTTTTAAAAGGGTATATTCTATGGCAAACGATGAGAGCCGCAAAATCAAACAGAATCAAATAATTTTTTGCATACAAGCAAGAGTACTCAAAGCCTCTTGTTGTTGGTGAAGATCGGTTAAGGGAAAGGGGTAGTTTACCTGCCAAATTTTTTTTATCAAAGGTAATTTGTTTTTATGGCAAACGATAACAGCCACAAATTCAAACAGAATCAAATAATATTTTGCATACAACCATGAATTGTGGCGATCCCAAGACCTTTTGGTTTTGGTGAAGATCGGTGAGGGAAAGGGTAGTTTACCTCCAACGTTTTATTTTTAACAAGGGTAATTTTTACTTCCATATTCTTTAAGGAATGGAAGTATGGTGATGGCAAAAAAAAATCGTGTTCGAGATTATTGCAGATTCTGATTGTACTACACTCAAAACATGAAAAAAAGTCGTTTTCCGGAAAGTGTCTGTGTGTGTGTCTGTGTGTCTGTGTGTCTGTCTGTCTATCTGTCTTGTGTCTGTAGATTTTTTTCTATGGCAAACGATAACTGCCGCAAATTCAAACAGAATCAAATAATTTTTTGCATACAGCCCTGATGTGTAGAGTACTCACGACCTATTGTTTTTGGTGAAGATCGGTTGAGGGAAAGGGGTAGTTTACCTGCAACGGTTTTTTTTATCAAGGGAAATTTTTTTTTTTTTTGGCAAACGATAACAGCCGCAAATTCAAACAGAATCAAATAATGTTTCGCATACAGCCCTGAATTGTAGAGTTCTCAAGATCTATTGTTTTTGGTGAAGATCGGTTAAGGGAAAGGGGTAGTTTACCTGTAACGTTTTATGTTTTAACAAGGGTATTTCCTATGGCAAACGATAACAGCCGCAAATACAAACAGAATCAAAAGATAATTTGCATACAGCCCTACATTGTAGAGTTCTCAAGACCTGTTGTTTTTGGTGAAGATCGGTTAAGGGAAAGGGGTAGTTTACCTACAACATTTTTTTAACAAGGGTATTTTCTATGGCAAACGATAACAGCCGCAAATTCAAACAGAATCAAATAATTTTCTGTATACAGCTCTCATTTGTAGAGTACTCAAGACCTATTGTTTTTGGTGAAGATCGGTTGAGGGGAAGGGGTAGTTTACCTGCAACGTTTTTTATCAAGCGTATTTTCTATGGCAAACGAAACTGCCGCAAATTCAAACAGAATCAAATAATTTTTTGCATACGTCCCTGAATTGTAGAGGTCTCAAGGCCTTTAGATTTTGGTGATGATCGGTTAAGGGGAAGGGGTAGTTTACCTGCAACCTTTTACGTTTTAACAAGAGTAAAGTACTTGAAAATTCATTTAAACTTTTTCAAACAATGGTAATTGTTGAAAATAAAATAATTTTGTTGCCAGGCAATAAAATTATAATTTTTTCATTTTAATGTAAATCTGTACATAGTATAAAGTAAAGTCGGTCCGTTTTCTCTCTGTGTTTGAAATCGCTAATCTCAGGAAGTACTGAACGGATTTTATTCAAGTTTTCGCCAATAGATAGAGTGTCTATCGAGGAAGGTTTATGTGTATAATTAATACATATATGTTGTACATTAGCTTAGCTATCACGGTTTATGTCAAGTAAGTGGTATAGTTTACATCTTATATATAAAAATGAATGTTTCTTTGTTTGTCCCGTATGCGTTCCTATACCATTCATCCGATTGCGATGAAACTTCGGTGAGGTGTTGTGCGCACGTCCGCGAAGGTTTCTTCCACATCTCCTCCTAAACCACTGTACCGATTTCAACCAAACTTGGCACAAATATTTTACGCAACGGGAGAACCAACATAGGATAGGTGTTTTTTCGATGGGGTCCTTTTGGGGGTTCTTTGGGGTCTTCCACATCGCCTCCTAAACCACTGGACCGATTTCAACCAAACTTTCCACAAATTTTTTACGCAAAGGGAGAACCAACATAGGGCAAGTGTTTTTTCGATACGATCCTTTGGGGTCTTCCACGTCTCCACCTAAACCATTGGACCGATTTCAACCAAACTTGGCACAAATATTTTACGCAACGGGAGAACCAACATAGGACAGGTGTTTTTTTTCGATACGATCCTCTGGGGGGTTCTTTGCGGTCTTAAAAAACTATTAGATCTGGTTACTATGGCAACCCAATAGAATAGATTCTGTTCTAAATATATTATCGCATTAAATTGAAGACCACGCGAACGAAGTTGTGGGCAACAGCTATTTATTTTTAAGAAGCCTACTTTAATTAAACTTTATTAATTAAACTAACATTTTCATTACGTACAACGTGAAACTCCGTAGCGAAGCACGGGTATTCTGCTAGTCATGTATAAGAGAAAATATATCGTGCGTGGCAGGCAAGCATATATCAGTTATGTACTGTTTACGTTTCCATTTTATTATTATCACTACCGCAATAAAAAGGCAGGGAAGACACACACACACACACACACACACACACACACACACACACACACACACACACACACACACACACACACACACACACACACACACACACACACACACACACACACACACACACACACACACACACACACACACACACACACACACACACACACACACACACACACACACACACACACACACACACACACACACACACACACACACACACACACACACACACACACACACACACACACACACACACACACACACACACACACACACACACACACACACACACACACACACACACACAATTCGCGTTATTTCTGGCCTTTCTGGCCTCATTCATATTTATTTTCTTACATTTGCACGGTTTTTAAATGGAAAGTGCCGAACCCATACCAACATAACGCATGCAAGCCGAAAAAGTGTCCAGCGTGGATAGCGATTTGCTTCCTGTGGATCGCTGGGCAGTGTAACTGCACGTGTTTACAGAGGAACGATTCATAGACAGACTTTTCGTCTTTAGGGAATGAACCCTCTGCAAGATGCTGAGGGTCCATGAGTGACTTCGGAGCGCTCCTTCTTTTCCGCGTGTTTGTTCTGTGAAACGTACACTGTAGATTCGCAGATTTATTCTAAGCAACGCTCAATAGGAAATGTTGAAAGATTTGTCCACGGTGAACCCTCATACACACTAAACCTGCTCTGATGTTTTAATTACGGACACCGTAATATTAAAACTTTGGAAACTTGAGCATTACTTAATGGAGATCAATCATTAACTTATACAAGCCATTAATTTTATGCATATTATATATATATATATATATATATATATATATATATATATATGTGTGTACAACGTTAACGGCAACAAAGAAATAGTTTCTGTTAAAATTCCTTCCCGGGATATTTGGCCGTAGTCCAATGTTTTCTACAAAACCAGACGTTTCGGCAATGCCATTGACTTCCATCATCAGTGAAAATCGAGTGCGATAACGTGAGGTGGTATATGTTAGTGACCACAGTACTGTGGTTAAGGCTGAAGCAGTAAGTAGAAAGAAGTAGTTTCTATGGTAATATTTCATTTCGAAAATAATTTTAAAAATAAATCTTAGAATATGGAAGTCATGTATGATTCTCCATACCGATATTTTCTATGACGAACGATAACTGCCGTAAATTCAAAGAGAATCAAATAATGTTTTGCATACAGCCCTGAATTTTAGAGTACTCAAGGCCTGTTGTTGTTGGTGACGATCGGGTAAGGGAAAGGGGTAGTTTACCAGCAACATTTTATATTTTAACATGGGTATTTCCTATGGCAAACGATAAGAGCCGCAAACTGAAACAGAATCAAATAATGTTTTGCATACAATCCTGAATTGTAGTGTTCTCAAGACCTGTTGGTTTTGGTAAAGATCGGTGAAGGGGAACGTGTAGTTTACCGGCAACGTTTTTTTATCAAGGGTAATTTTTCTCTACGGTAAATGATAACAGCCGCAAATTCAAACAGAATCAAATACGGTACATACAGCATTGTATTGTAGATTTCTCAAGACCTATTATTGTTGGTGAAGATCGGTTAAGAGAAAGGGATAGTTTACCTGCAACATTTTATGTTTTAACAAGGGTAATATTTTATATGACGAACGATAACTGCCGTAAATTCAAACAGAATCAAATAATTTTTTGAATACAGCCCTTAATTCTAGAGATCCCAGGATATATTGTTTTAGGTGAAGATCGGTTAATGGAAAGGGGGTAGTTTACCTGCTACATTTTATGTTTTAAAAGGGTATATTCTATGGCAAACGATGAGAGCCGCAAAATCAAACAGAATCAAATAATTTTTTGCATACAAGCAAGAGTACTCAAAGCCTCTTGTTGTTGGTGAAGATCGGTTAAGGGAAAGGGGTAGTTTACCTGCCACATTTTTTTTATCAAAGGTAATTTGTTTTTATGGCAAACGATAACAGCCACAAATTCAAACAGAATCAAATAATATTTTGCATACAACCATGAATTGTGGCGATCCCAAGACCTTTTGGTTTTGGTGAAGATCGGTGAGGGAAAGGGATAGTTTACCTGCAACATTTTATTTTTAACAAGGGTAATATTTTATATGACGAACGATAACTGCCGTAAATTCAAACAGAATCAAATAATTTTTTGAATACAGCCCTTAATTCTAGAGTTCCCAGGATATATTGTTTTAGGTGAAGATCGGTTAATGGAAAGGGGGTAGTTTACCTGCTACATTTTATGTTTTAAAAGGGTATATTCTATGGCAAACGATGAGAGCCGCAAAATCAAACAGAATCAAATAATTTTTTGCATACAAGCAAGAGTACTCAAAGCCTCTTGTTGTTGGTGAAGATCGGTTAAGGGAAAGGGGTAGTTTACCTGCCAAATTTTTTTTATCAAAGGTAATTTGTTTTTATGGCAAACGATAACAGCCACAAATTCAAACAGAATCAAATAATATTTTGCATACAACCATGAATTGTGGCGATCCCAAGACCTTTTGGTTTTGGTGAAGATCGGTGAGGGAAAGGGTAGTTTACCTCCAACGTTTTATTTTTAACAAGGGTAATTTTTACTTCCATATTCTTTAAGGAATGGAAGTATGGTGATGGCAAAAAAAAATCGTGTTCGAGATTATTGCAGATTCTGATTGTACTACACTCAAAACATGAAAAAAAGTCGTTTTCCGGAAAGTGTCTGTGTGTGTGTCTGTGTGTCTGTGTGTCTGTCTGTCTATCTGTCTTGTGTCTGTAGATTTTTTTCTATGGCAAACGATAACTGCCGCAAATTCAAACAGAATCAAATAATTTTTTGCATACAGCCCTGATGTGTAGAGTACTCACGACCTATTGTTTTTGGTGAAGATCGGTTGAGGGAAAGGGGTAGTTTACCTGCAACGGTTTTTTTTATCAAGGGAAATTTTTTTTTTTTTTGGCAAACGATAACAGCCGCAAATTCAAACAGAATCAAATAATGTTTCGCATACAGCCCTGAATTGTAGAGTTCTCAAGATCTATTGTTTTTGGTGAAGATCGGTTAAGGGAAAGGGGTAGTTTACCTGTAACGTTTTATGTTTTAACAAGGGTATTTCCTATGGCAAACGATAACAGCCGCAAATACAAACAGAATCAAAAGATAATTTGCATACAGCCCTACATTGTAGAGTTCTCAAGACCTGTTGTTTTTGGTGAAGATCGGTTAAGGGAAAGGGGTAGTTTACCTACAACATTTTTTTAACAAGGGTATTTTCTATGGCAAACGATAACAGCCGCAAATTCAAACAGAATCAAATAATTTTCTGTATACAGCTCTCATTTGTAGAGTACTCAAGACCTATTGTTTTTGGTGAAGATCGGTTGAGGGGAAGGGGTAGTTTACCTGCAACGTTTTTTATCAAGCGTATTTTCTATGGCAAACGAAACTGCCGCAAATTCAAACAGAATCAAATAATTTTTTGCATACGTCCCTGAATTGTAGAGGTCTCAAGGCCTTTAGATTTTGGTGATGATCGGTTAAGGGGAAGGGGTAGTTTACCTGCAACCTTTTACGTTTTAACAAGAGTAAAGTACTTGAAAATTCATTTAAACTTTTTCAAACAATGGTAATTGTTGAAAATAAAATAATTTTGTTGCCAGGCAATAAAATTATAATTTTTTCATTTTAATGTAAATCTGTACATAGTATAAAGTAAAGTCGGTCCGTTTTCTCTCTGTGTTTGAAATCGCTAATCTCAGGAAGTACTGAACGGATTTTATTCAAGTTTTCGCCAATAGATAGAGTGTCTATCGAGGAAGGTTTATGTGTATAATTAATACATATATGTTGTACATTAGCTTAGCTATCACGGTTTATGTCAAGTAAGTGGTATAGTTTACATCTTATATATAAAAATGAATGTTTCTTTGTTTGTCCCGTATGCGTTCCTATACCATTCATCCGATTGCGATGAAACTTCGGTGAGGTGTTGTGCGCACGTCCGCGAAGGTTTCTTCCACATCTCCTCCTAAACCACTGTACCGATTTCAAACAAACTTGGCACAAATATTTTACGCAACGGGAGAACCAACATAGGATAGGTGTTTTTTCGATGGGGTCCTTTTGGGGGTTCTTTGGGGTCTTCCACATCGCCTCCTAAACCACTGGACCGATTTCAACCAAACTTTCCACAAATTTTTTACGCAAAGGGAGAACCAACATAGGGCAAGTGTTTTTTCGATACGATCCTTTGGGGTCTTCCACGTCTCCACCTAAACCATTGGACCGATTTCAACCAAACTTGGCACAAATATTTTACGCAACGGGAGAACCAACATAGGACAGGTGTTTTTTTTCGATACGATCCTCTGGGGGGTTCTTTGCGGTCTTAAAAAACTATTAGATCTGGTTACTATGGCAACCCAATAGAATAGATTCTGTTCTAAATATATTATCGCATTAAATTGAAGACCACGCGAACGAAATTGTGGGCAACAGCTATTTATTTTTAAGAAGCCTACTTTAATTAAACTTTATTAATTAAACTAACATTTTCATTACGTACAACGTGAAACTCCGTAGCGAAGCACGGGTATTCTGCTAGTCATGTATAAGAGAAAATATATCGTGCGTGGCAGGCAAGCATATATCAGTTATGTACTGTTTACGTTTCCATTTTAATATTATCACTACCGCAATAAAAAGGCAGGGAAGACACACACACACACACACACACACACACACACACACACACACACACACACACACACACACACACACACACACACACACACACACACACACACACACACGCGCACACACACACACACACACACACACACACACACACACACACACACACACACACACACACACACACACACACACACACACACACAATTCGCGTTATTTCTGGCCTTTCTGGCCTCATTCATATTTATTTTCTTACATTTGCACGGTTTTTAAATGGAAAGTGCCGAACCCATACCAACATAACGCATGCAAGCCGAAAAAGTGTCCAGCGTGGATAGCGATTTGCTTCCTGTGGATCGCTGGGCAGTGTAACTGCACGTGTTTACAGAGGAACGATTCATAGACAGACTTTTCGTCTTTAGGGAATGAACCCTCTGCAAGATGCTGAGGGTCCATGAGTGACTTCGGAGCGCTCCTTCTTTTCCGCGTGTTTGTTCTGTGAAACGTACACTGTAGATTCGCAGATTTATTCTAAGCAACGCTCAATAGGAAATGTTGAAAGATTTGTCCACGGTGAACCCTCATACACACTAAACCTGCTCTGATGTTTTAATTACGGACACCGTAATATTAAAACTTTGGAAACTTGAGCATTACTTAATGGAGATCAATCATTAACTTATACAAGCCATTAATTTTATGCATATTATATATATATATATATATATATATATGTGTGTGTGTACAACGTTAACGGCAACAAAGAAATAGTTTCTGTTAAAATTCCTTCCCGGGATATTTGGCCGTAGTCCAATGTTTTCTACAAAACCAGACGTTTCGGCAATGCCATTGACTTCCATCATCAGTGAAAATCGAGTGCGATAACGTGAGGTGGTATATGTTAGTGACCACAGTACTGTGGTTAAGGCTGAAGCAGTAAGTAGAAAGAAGTAGTTTCTATGGTAATATTTCATTTCGAAAATGATTTTAAAAATAAATCTTAGAATATGGAAGTCATGTATGATTCTCCATACCGATATTTTCTATGACGAACGATAACTGCCGTAAATTCAAAGAGAATCAAATAATGTTTTGCATACAGCCCTGAATTTTAGAGTACTCAAGGCCTGTTGTTGTTGGTGACGATCGGGTAAGGGAAAGGGGTAGTTTACCAGCAACATTTTATATTTTAACATGGGTATTTCCTATGGCAAACGATAAGAGCCGCAAACTGAAACAGAATCAAATAATGTTTTGCATACAATCCTGAATTGTAGTGTTCTCAAGACCTGTTGGTTTTGGTAAAGATCGGTGAAAGGGAACGTGTAGTTTACCGGCAACGTTTTTTTATCAAGGGTAATTTTTCTCTACGGTAAATGATAACAGCCGCAAATTCAAACAGAATCAAATACGGTACATACAGCATTGTATTGTAGATTTCTCAAGACCTATTATTGTTGGTGAAGATCGGTTAAGAGAAAGGGATAGTTTACCTGCAACATTTTATGTTTTAACAAGGGTAATATTTTATATGACGAACGATAACTGCCGTAAATTCAAACAGAATCAAATAATTTTTTGAATACAGCCCTTAATTCTAGAGATCCCAGGATATATTGTTTTAGGTGAAGATCGGTTAATGGAAAGGGGGTAGTTTACCTGCTACATTTTATGTTTTAAAAGGGTATATTCTATGGCAAACGATGAGAGCCGCAAAATCAAACAGAATCAAATAATTTTTTGCATACAAGCAAGAGTACTCAAAGCCTCTTGTTGTTGGTGAAGATCGGTTAAGGGAAAGGGGTAGTTTACCTGCCACATTTTTTTTATCAAAGGTAATTTGTTTTTATGGCAAACGATAACAGCCACAAATTCAAACAGAATCAAATAATATTTTGCATACAACCATGAATTGTGGCGATCCCAAGACCTTTTGGTTTTGGTGAAGATCGGTGAGGGAAAGGGATAGTTTACCTGCAACATTTTATTTTTAACAAGGGTAATATTTTATATGACGAACGATAACTGCCGTAAATTCAAACAGAATCAAATAATTTTTTGAATACAGCCCTTAATTCTAGAGTTCCCAGGATATATTGTTTTAGGTGAAGATCGGTTAATGGAAAGGGGGTAGTTTACCTGCTACATTTTATGTTTTAAAAGGGTATATTCTATGGCAAACGATGAGAGCCGCAAAATCAAACAGAATCAAATAATTTTTTGCATACAAGCAAGAGTACTCAAAGCCTCTTGTTGTTGGTGAAGATCGGTTAAGGGAAAGGGGTAGTTTACCTGCCAAATTTTTTTTATCAAAGGTAATTTGTTTTTATGGCAAACGATAACAGCCACAAATTCAAACAGAATCAAATAATATTTTGCATACAACCATGAATTGTGGCGATCCCAAGACCTTTTGGTTTTGGTGAAGATCGGTGAGGGAAAGGGTAGTTTACCTCCAACGTTTTATTTTTAACAAGGGTAATTTTTACTTCCATATTCTTTAAGGAATGGAAGTATGGTGATGGCAAAAAAAAATCGTGTTCGAGATTATTGCAGATTCTGATTGTACTACACTCAAAACATGAAAAAAAGTCGTTTTCCGGAAAGTGTCTGTGTGTGTGTCTGTGTGTCTGTGTGTCTGTCTGTCTATCTGTCTTGTGTCTGTAGATTTTTTTCTATGGCAAACGATAACTGCCGCAAATTCAAACAGAATCAAATAATTTTTTGCATACAGCCCTGATGTGTAGAGTACTCACGACCTATTGTTTTTGGTGAAGATCGGTTGAGGGAAAGGGGTAGTTTACCTGCAACGGTTTTTTTTATCAAGGGAAATTTTTTTTTTTTTTGGCAAACGATAACAGCCGCAAATTCAAACAGAATCAAATAATGTTTCGCATACAGCCCTGAATTGTAGAGTTCTCAAGATCTATTGTTTTTGGTGAAGATCGGTTAAGGGAAAGGGGTAGTTTACCTGTAACGTTTTATGTTTTAACAAGGGTATTTCCTATGGCAAACGATAACAGCCGCAAATACAAACAGAATCAAAAGATAATTTGCATACAGCCCTACATTGTAGAGTTCTCAAGACCTGTTGTTTTTGGTGAAGATCGGTTAAGGGAAAGGGGTAGTTTACCTACAACATTTTTTTAACAAGGGTATTTTCTATGGCAAACGATAACAGCCGCAAATTCAAACAGAATCAAATAATTTTCTGTATACAGCTCTCATTTGTAGAGTACTCAAGACCTATTGTTTTTGGTGAAGATCGGTTGAGGGGAAGGGGTAGTTTACCTGCAACGTTTTTTATCAAGCGTATTTTCTATGGCAAACGAAACTGCCGCAAATTCAAACAGAATCAAATAATTTTTTGCATACGTCCCTGAATTGTAGAGGTCTCAAGGCCTTTAGATTTTGGTGATGATCGGTTAAGGGGAAGGGGTAGTTTACCTGCAACCTTTTACGTTTTAACAAGAGTAAAGTACTTGAAAATTCATTTAAACTTTTTCAAACAATGGTAATTGTTGAAAATAAAATAATTTTGTTGCCAGGCAATAAAATTATAATTTTTTCATTTTAATGTAAATCTGTACATAGTATAAAGTAAAGTCGGTCCGTTTTCTCTCTGTGTTTGAAATCGCTAATCTCAGGAAGTACTGAACGGATTTTATTCAAGTTTTCGCCAATAGATAGAGTGTCTATCGAGGAAGGTTTATGTGTATAATTAATACATATATGTTGTACATTAGCTTAGCTATCACGGTTTATGTCAAGTAAGTGGTATAGTTTACATCTTATATATAAAAATGAATGTTTCTTTGTTTGTCCCGTATGCGTTCCTATACCATTCATCCGATTGCGATGAAACTTCGGTGAGGTGTTGTGCGCACGTCCGCGAAGGTTTCTTCCACATCTCCTCCTAAACCACTGTACCGATTTCAAACAAACTTGGCACAAATATTTTACGCAACGGGAGAACCAACATAGGATAGGTGTTTTTTCGATGGGGTCCTTTTGGGGGTTCTTTGGGGTCTTCCACATCGCCTCCTAAACCACTGGACCGATTTCAACCAAACTTTCCACAAATTTTTTACGCAAAGGGAGAACCAACATAGGGCAAGTGTTTTTTCGATACGATCCTTTGGGGTCTTCCACGTCTCCACCTAAACCATTGGACCGATTTCAACCAAACTTGGCACAAATATTTTACGCAACGGGAGAACCAACATAGGACAGGTGTTTTTTTTCGATACGATCCTCTGGGGGGTTCTTTGCGGTCTTAAAAAACTATTAGATCTGGTTACTATGGCAACCCAATAGAATAGATTCTGTTCTAAATATATTATCGCATTAAATTGAAGACCACGCGAACGAAATTGTGGGCAACAGCTATTTATTTTTAAGAAGCCTACTTTAATTAAACTTTATTAATTAAACTAACATTTTCATTACGTACAACGTGAAACTCCGTAGCGAAGCACGGGTATTCTGCTAGTCATGTATAAGAGAAAATATATCGTGCGTGGCAGGCAAGCATATATCAGTTATGTACTGTTTACGTTTCCATTTTATTATTATCACTACCGCAATAAAAAGGCAGGGAAGACACACACACACACACACACACACACACACACACACACACACACACACACACACACACACACACACACACACACACACACACACACACACACACACACACACACACACACACACACACAATTCGCGTTATTTCTGGCCTTTCTGGCCTCATTCATATTTATTTTCTTACATTTGCACGGTTTTTAAATGGAAAGTGCCGAACCCATACCAACATAACGCATGCAAGCCGAAAAAGTGTCCAGCGTGGATAGCGATTTGCTTCCTGTGGATCGCTGGGCAGTGTAACTGCACGTGTTTACAGAGGAACGATTCATAGACAGACTTTTCGTCTTTAGGGAATGAACCCTCTGCAAGATGCTGAGGGTCCATGAGTGACTTCGGAGCGCTCCTTCTTTTCCGCGTGTTTGTTCTGTGAAACGTACACTGTAGATTCGCAGATTTATTCTAAGCAACGCTCAATAGGAAATGTTGAAAGATTTGTCCACGGTGAACCCTCATACACACTAAACCTGCTCTGATGTTTTAATTACGGACACCGTAATATTAAAACTTTGGAAACTTGAGCATTACTTAATGGAGATCAATCATTAACTTATACAAGCCATTAATTTTATGCATATTATATATATATATATATATATATATATATATATATATATGTGTGTGTACAACGTTAACGGCAACAAAGAAATAGTTTCTGTTAAAATTCCTTCCCGGGATATTTGGCCGTAGTCCAATGTTTTCTACAAAACCAGACGTTTCGGCAATGCCATTGACTTCCATCATCAGTGAAAATCGAGTGCGATAACGTGAGGTGGTATATGTTAGTGACCACAGTACTGTGGTTAAGGCTGAAGCAGTAAGTAGAAAGAAGTAGTTTCTATGGTAATATTTCATTTCGAAAATGATTTTAAAAATAAATCTTAGAATATGGAAGTCATGTATGATTCTCCATACCGATATTTTCTATGACGAACGATAACTGCCGTAAATTCAAAGAGAATCAAATAATGTTTTGCATACAGCCCTGAATTTTAGAGTACTCAAGGCCTGTTGTTGTTGGTGACGATCGGGTAAGGGAAAGGGGTAGTTTACCAGCAACATTTTATATTTTAACATGGGTATTTCCTATGGCAAACGATAAGAGCCGCAAACTGAAACAGAATCAAATAATGTTTTGCATACAATCCTGAATTGTAGTGTTCTCAAGACCTGTTGGTTTTGGTAAAGATCGGTGAAAGGGAACGTGTAGTTTACCGGCAACGTTTTTTTATCAAGGGTAATTTTTCTCTACGGTAAATGATAACAGCCGCAAATTCAAACAGAATCAAATACGGTACATACAGCATTGTATTGTAGATTTCTCAAGACCTATTATTGTTGGTGAAGATCGGTTAAGAGAAAGGGATAGTTTACCTGCAACATTTTATGTTTTAACAAGGGTAATATTTTATATGACGAACGATAACTGCCGTAAATTCAAACAGAATCAAATAATTTTTTGAATACAGCCCTTAATTCTAGAGATCCCAGGATATATTGTTTTAGGTGAAGATCGGTTAATGGAAAGGGGGTAGTTTACCTGCTACATTTTATGTTTTAAAAGGGTATATTCTATGGCAAACGATGAGAGCCGCAAAATCAAACAGAATCAAATAATTTTTTGCATACAAGCAAGAGTACTCAAAGCCTCTTGTTGTTGGTGAAGATCGGTTAAGGGAAAGGGGTAGTTTACCTGCCACATTTTTTTTATCAAAGGTAATTTGTTTTTATGGCAAACGATAACAGCCACAAATTCAAACAGAATCAAATAATATTTTGCATACAACCATGAATTGTGGCGATCCCAAGACCTTTTGGTTTTGGTGAAGATCGGTGAGGGAAAGGGATAGTTTACCTGCAACATTTTATTTTTAACAAGGGTAATATTTTATATGACGAACGATAACTGCCGTAAATTCAAACAGAATCAAATAATTTTTTGAATACAGCCCTTAATTCTAGAGTTCCCAGGATATATTGTTTTAGGTGAAGATCGGTTAATGGAAAGGGGGTAGTTTACCTGCTACATTTTATGTTTTAAAAGGGTATATTCTATGGCAAACGATGAGAGCCGCAAAATCAAACAGAATCAAATAATTTTTTGCATACAAGCAAGAGTACTCAAAGCCTCTTGTTGTTGGTGAAGATCGGTTAAGGGAAAGGGGTAGTTTACCTGCCAAATTTTTTTTATCAAAGGTAATTTGTTTTTATGGCAAACGATAACAGCCACAAATTCAAACAGAATCAAATAATATTTTGCATACAACCATGAATTGTGGCGATCCCAAGACCTTTTGGTTTTGGTGAAGATCGGTGAGGGAAAGGGTAGTTTACCTCCAACGTTTTATTTTTAACAAGGGTAATTTTTACTTCCATATTCTTTAAGGAATGGAAGTATGGTGATGGCAAAAAAAAATCGTGTTCGAGATTATTGCAGATTCTGATTGTACTACACTCAAAACATGAAAAAAAGTCGTTTTCCGGAAAGTGTCTGTGTGTGTGTCTGTGTGTCTGTGTGTCTGTGTGTCTGTCTGTCTATCTGTCTTGTGTCTGTAGATTTTTTTCTATGGCAAACGATAACTGCCGCAAATTCAAACAGAATCAAATAATTTTTTGCATACAGCCCTGATGTGTAGAGTACTCACGACCTATTGTTTTCGGTGAAGATCGGTTGAGGGAAAGGGGTAGTTTACCTGCAACGGTTTTTTTTATCAAGGGAAATTTTTTTTTTTTTTGGCAAACGATAACAGCCGCAAATTCAAACAGAATCAAATAATGTTTCGCATACAGCCCTGAATTGTAGAGTTCTCAAGATCTATTGTTTTTGGTGAAGATCGGTTAAGGGAAAGGGGTAGTTTACCTGTAACGTTTTATGTTTTAACAAGGGTATTTCCTATGGCAAACGATAACAGCCGCAAATACAAACAGAATCAAAAGATAATTTGCATACAGCCCTACATTGTAGAGTTCTCAAGACCTGTTGTTTTTGGTGAAGATCGGTTAAGGGAAAGGGGTAGTTTACCTACAACATTTTTTTAACAAGGGTATTTTCTATGGCAAACGATAACAGCCGCAAATTCAAACAGAATCAAATAATTTTCTGTATACAGCTCTCATTTGTAGAGTACTCAAGACCTATTGTTTTTGGTGAAGATCGGTTGAGGGGAAGGGGTAGTTTACCTGCAACGTTTTTTATCAAGCGTATTTTCTATGGCAAACGAAACTGCCGCAAATTCAAACAGAATCAAATAATTTTTTGCATACGTCCCTGAATTGTAGAGGTCTCAAGGCCTTTAGATTTTGGTGATGATCGGTTAAGGGGAAGGGGTAGTTTACCTGCAACCTTTTACGTTTTAACAAGAGTAAAGTACTTGAAAATTCATTTAAACTTTTTCAAACAATGGTAATTGTTGAAAATAAAATAATTTTGTTGCCAGGCAATAAAATTATAATTTTTTCATTTTAATGTAAATCTGTACATAGTATAAAGTAAAGTCGGTCCGTTTTCTCTCTGTGTTTGAAATCGCTAATCTCAGGAAGTACTGAACGGATTTTATTCAAGTTTTCGCCAATAGATAGAGTGTCTATCGAGGAAGGTTTATGTGTATAATTAATACATATATGTTGTACATTAGCTTAGCTATCACGGTTTATGTCAAGTAAGTGGTATAGTTTACATCTTATATATAAAAATGAATGTTTCTTTGTTTGTCCCGTATGCGTTCCTATACCATTCATCCGATTGCGATGAAACTTCGGTGAGGTGTTGTGCGCACGTCCGCGAAGGTTTCTTCCACATCTCCTCCTAAACCACTGTACCGATTTCAACCAAACTTGGCACAAATATTTTACGCAACGGGAGAACCAACATAGGTTAGGTGTTTTTTCGATGGGGTCCTTTTGGGGGTTCTTTGGGGTCTTCCACATCGCCTCCTAAACCACTGGACCGATTTCAACCAAACTTTCCACAAATTTTTTACGCAAAGGGAGAACCAACATAGGGCAAGTGTTTTTTCAATACGATCCTTTGGGGTCTTCCACGTCTCCACCTAAACCATTGGACCGATTTCAACCAAACTTGGCACAAATATTTTACGCAACGGGAGAACCAACATAGGACAGGTGTTTTTTTTCGATACGATCCTCTGGGGGGTTCTTTGCGGTCTTAAAAAACTATTAGATCTGGTTACTATGGCAACCCAATAGAATAGATTCTGTTCTAAATATATTATCGCATTAAATTGAAGACCACGCGAACGAAGTTGTGGGCAACAGCTATTTATTTTTAAGAAGCCTACTTTAATTAAACTTTATTAATTAAACTAACATTTTCATTACGTACAACGTGAAACTCCGTAGCGAAGCACGGGTATTCTGCTAGTCATGTATAAGAGAAAATATATCGTGCGTGGCAGGCAAGCATATATCAGTTATGTACTGTTTACGTTTCCATTTTATTATTATCACTACCGCAATAAAAAGGCAGGGAAGACACACACACACACACACACACACACACACACACACACACACACACACACACACACACACACACACACACACACACACACACACACACACACACACACACACACACACAATTCGCGTTATTTCTGGCCTTTCTGGCCTCATTCATATTTATTTTCTTACATTTGCACGGTTTTTAAATGGAAAGTGCCGAACCCATACCAACATAACGCATGCAAGCCGAAAAAGTGTCCAGCGTGGATAGCGATTTGCTTCCTGTGGATCGCTGGGCAGTGTAACTGCACGTGTTTACAGAGGAACGATTCATAGACAGACTTTTCGTCTTTAGGGAATGAACCCTCTGCAAGATGCTGAGGGTCCATGAGTGACTTCGGAGCGCTCCTTCTTTTCCGCGTGTTTGTTCTGTGAAACGTACACTGTAGATTCGCAGATTTATTCTAAGCAACGCTCAATAGGAAATGTTGAAAGATTTGTCCACGGTGAACCCTCATACACACTAAACCTGCTCTGATGTTTTAATTACGGACACCGTAATATTAAAACTTTGGAAACTTGAGCATTACTTAATGGAGATCAATCATTAACTTATACAAGCCATTAATTTTATGCATATTATATATATATATATATATATATATATGTGTGTGTGTACAACGTTAACGGCAACAAAGAAATAGTTTCTGTTAAAATTCCTTCCCGGGATATTTGGCCGTAGTCCAATGTTTTCTACAAAACCAGACGTTTCGGCAATGCCATTGACTTCCATCATCAGTGAAAATCGAGTGCGATAACGTGAGGTGGTATATGTTAGTGACCACAGTACTGTGGTTAAGGCTGAAGCAGTAAGTAGAAAGAAGTAGTTTCTATGGTAATATTTCATTTCGAAAATGATTTTAAAAATAAATCTTAGAATATGGAAGTCATGTATGATTCTCCATACCGATATTTTCTATGACGAACGATAACTGCCGTAAATTCAAAGAGAATCAAATAATGTTTTGCATACAGCCCTGAATTTTAGAGTACTCAAGGCCTGTTGTTGTTGGTGACGATCGGGTAAGGGAAAGGGGTAGTTTACCAGCAACATTTTATATTTTAACATGGGTATTTCCTATGGCAAACGATAAGAGCCGCAAACTGAAACAGAATCAAATAATGTTTTGCATACAATCCTGAATTGTAGTGTTCTCAAGACCTGTTGGTTTTGGTAAAGATCGGTGAAAGGGAACGTGTAGTTTACCGGCAACGTTTTTTTATCAAGGGTAATTTTTCTCTACGGTAAATGATAACAGCCGCAAATTCAAACAGAATCAAATACGGTACATACAGCATTGTATTGTAGATTTCTCAAGACCTATTATTGTTGGTGAAGATCGGTTAAGAGAAAGGGATAGTTTACCTGCAACATTTTATGTTTTAACAAGGGTAATATTTTATATGACGAACGATAACTGCCGTAAATTCAAACAGAATCAAATAATTTTTTGAATACAGCCCTTAATTCTAGAGATCCCAGGATATATTGTTTTAGGTGAAGATCGGTTAATGGAAAGGGGGTAGTTTACCTGCTACATTTTATGTTTTAAAAGGGTATATTCTATGGCAAACGATGAGAGCCGCAAAATCAAACAGAATCAAATAATTTTTTGCATACAAGCAAGAGTACTCAAAGCCTCTTGTTGTTGGTGAAGATCGGTTAAGGGAAAGGGGTAGTTTACCTGCCACATTTTTTTTATCAAAGGTAATTTGTTTTTATGGCAAACGATAACAGCCACAAATTCAAACAGAATCAAATAATATTTTGCATACAACCATGAATTGTGGCGATCCCAAGACCTTTTGGTTTTGGTGAAGATCGGTGAGGGAAAGGGATAGTTTACCTGCAACATTTTATTTTTAACAAGGGTAATATTTTATATGACGAACGATAACTGCCGTAAATTCAAACAGAATCAAATAATTTTTTGAATACAGCCCTTAATTCTAGAGTTCCCAGGATATATTGTTTTAGGTGAAGATCGGTTAATGGAAAGGGGGTAGTTTACCTGCTACATTTTATGTTTTAAAAGGGTATATTCTATGGCAAACGATGAGAGCCGCAAAATCAAACAGAATCAAATAATTTTTTGCATACAAGCAAGAGTACTCAAAGCCTCTTGTTGTTGGTGAAGATCGGTTAAGGGAAAGGGGTAGTTTACCTGCCAAATTTTTTTTATCAAAGGTAATTTGTTTTTATGGCAAACGATAACAGCCACAAATTCAAACAGAATCAAATAATATTTTGCATACAACCATGAATTGTGGCGATCCCAAGACCTTTTGGTTTTGGTGAAGATCGGTGAGGGAAAGGGTAGTTTACCTCCAACGTTTTATTTTTAACAAGGGTAATTTTTACTTCCATATTCTTTAAGGAATGGAAGTATGGTGATGGCAAAAAAAAATCGTGTTCGAGATTATTGCAGATTCTGATTGTACTACACTCAAAACATGAAAAAAAGTCGTTTTCCGGAAAGTGTCTGTGTGTGTGTCTGTGTGTCTGTGTGTCTGTCTGTCTATCTGTCTTGTGTCTGTAGATTTTTTTCTATGGCAAACGATAACTGCCGCAAATTCAAACAGAATCAAATAATTTTTTGCATACAGCCCTGATGTGTAGAGTACTCACGACCTATTGTTTTTGGTGAAGATCGGTTGAGGGAAAGGGGTAGTTTACCTGCAACGGTTTTTTTTATCAAGGGAAATTTTTTTTTTTTTGGCAAACGATAACAGCCGCAAATTCAAACAGAATCAAATAATGTTTCGCATACAGCCCTGAATTGTAGAGTTCTCAAGATCTATTGTTTTTGGTGAAGATCGGTTAAGGGAAAGGGGTAGTTTACCTGTAACGTTTTATGTTTTAACAAGGGTATTTCCTATGGCAAACGATAACAGCCGCAAATACAAACAGAATCAAAAGATAATTTGCATACAGCCCTACATTGTAGAGTTCTCAAGACCTGTTGTTTTTGGTGAAGATCGGTTAAGGGAAAGGGGTAGTTTACCTACAACATTTTTTTAACAAGGGTATTTTCTATGGCAAACGATAACAGCCGCAAATTCAAACAGAATCAAATAATTTTCTGTATACAGCTCTCATTTGTAGAGTACTCAAGACCTATTGTTTTTGGTGAAGATCGGTTGAGGGGAAGGGGTAGTTTACCTGCAACGTTTTTTATCAAGCGTATTTTCTATGGCAAACGAAACTGCCGCAAATTCAAACAGAATCAAATAATTTTTTGCATACGTCCCTGAATTGTAGAGGTCTCAAGGCCTTTAGATTTTGGTGATGATCGGTTAAGGGGAAGGGGTAGTTTACCTGCAACCTTTTACGTTTTAACAAGAGTAAAGTACTTGAAAATTCATTTAAACTTTTTCAAACAATGGTAATTGTTGAAAATAAAATAATTTTGTTGCCAGGCAATAAAATTATAATTTTTTCATTTTAATGTAAATCTGTACATAGTATAAAGTAAAGTCGGTCCGTTTTCTCTCTGTGTTTGAAATCGCTAATCTCAGGAAGTACTGAACGGATTTTATTCAAGTTTTCGCCAATAGATAGAGTGTCTATCGAGGAAGGTTTATGTGTATAATTAATACATATATGTTGTACATTAGCTTAGCTATCACGGTTTATGTCAAGTAAGTGGTATAGTTTACATCTTATATATAAAAATGAATGTTTCTTTGTTTGTCCCGTATGCGTTCCTATACCATTCATCCGATTGCGATGAAACTTCGGTGAGGTGTTGTGCGCACGTCCGCGAAGGTTTCTTCCACATCTCCTCCTAAACCACTGTACCGATTTCAAACAAACTTGGCACAAATATTTTACGCAACGGGAGAACCAACATAGGATAGGTGTTTTTTCGATGGGGTCCTTTTGGGGGTTCTTTGGGGTCTTCCACATCGCCTCCTAAACCACTGGACCGATTTCAACCAAACTTTCCACAAATTTTTTACGCAAAGGGAGAACCAACATAGGGCAAGTGTTTTTTCGATACGATCCTTTGGGGTCTTCCACGTCTCCACCTAAACCATTGGACCGATTTCAACCAAACTTGGCACAAATATTTTACGCAACGGGAGAACCAACATAGGACAGGTGTTTTTTTTCGATACGATCCTCTGGGGGGTTCTTTGCGGTCTTAAAAAACTATTAGATCTGGTTACTATGGCAACCCAATAGAATAGATTCTGTTCTAAATATATTATCGCATTAAATTGAAGACCACGCGAACGAAATTGTGGGCAACAGCTATTTATTTTTAAGAAGCCTACTTTAATTAAACTTTATTAATTAAACTAACATTTTCATTACGTACAACGTGAAACTCCGTAGCGAAGCACGGGTATTCTGCTAGTCATGTATAAGAGAAAATATATCGTGCGTGGCAGGCAAGCATATATCAGTTATGTACTGTTTACGTTTCCATTTTATTATTATCACTACCGCAATAAAAAGGCAGGGAAGACACACACACACACACACACACACACACACACACACACACACACACACACACACACACACACACACACACACACACACACACACACACACACACACACACACACACACACAATTCGCGTTATTTCTGGCCTTTCTGGCCTCATTCATATTTATTTTCTTACATTTGCACGGTTTTTAAATGGAAAGTGCCGAACCCATACCAACATAACGCATGCAAGCCGAAAAAGTGTCCAGCGTGGATAGCGATTTGCTTCCTGTGGATCGCTGGGCAGTGTAACTGCACGTGTTTACAGAGGAACGATTCATAGACAGACTTTTCGTCTTTAGGGAATGAACCCTCTGCAAGATGCTGAGGGTCCATGAGTGACTTCGGAGCGCTCCTTCTTTTCCGCGTGTTTGTTCTGTGAAACGTACACTGTAGATTCGCAGATTTATTCTAAGCAACGCTCAATAGGAAATGTTGAAAGATTTGTCCACGGTGAACCCTCATACACACTAAACCTGCTCTGATGTTTTAATTACGGACACCGTAATATTAAAACTTTGGAAACTTGAGCATTACTTAATGGAGATCAATCATTAACTTATACAAGCCATTAATTTTATGCATATTATATATATATATATATATATATATATATATATATATATGTGTGTGTACAACGTTAACGGCAACAAAGAAATAGTTTCTGTTAAAATTCCTTCCCGGGATATTTGGCCGTAGTCCAATGTTTTCTACAAAACCAGACGTTTCGGCAATGCCATTGACTTCCATCATCAGTGAAAATCGAGTGCGATAACGTGAGGTGGTATATGTTAGTGACCACAGTACTGTGGTTAAGGCTGAAGCAGTAAGTAGAAAGAAGTAGTTTCTATGGTAATATTTCATTTCGAAAATGATTTTAAAAATAAATCTTAGAATATGGAAGTCATGTATGATTCTCCATACCGATATTTTCTATGACGAACGATAACTGCCGTAAATTCAAAGAGAATCAAATAATGTTTTGCATACAGCCCTGAATTTTAGAGTACTCAAGGCCTGTTGTTGTTGGTGACGATCGGGTAAGGGAAAGGGGTAGTTTACCAGCAACATTTTATATTTTAACATGGGTATTTCCTATGGCAAACGATAAGAGCCGCAAACTGAAACAGAATCAAATAATGTTTTGCATACAATCCTGAATTGTAGTGTTCTCAAGACCTGTTGGTTTTGGTAAAGATCGGTGAAAGGGAACGTGTAGTTTACCGGCAACGTTTTTTTATCAAGGGTAATTTTTCTCTACGGTAAATGATAACAGCCGCAAATTCAAACAGAATCAAATACGGTACATACAGCATTGTATTGTAGATTTCTCAAGACCTATTATTGTTGGTGAAGATCGGTTAAGAGAAAGGGATAGTTTACCTGCAACATTTTATGTTTTAACAAGGGTAATATTTTATATGACGAACGATAACTGCCGTAAATTCAAACAGAATCAAATAATTTTTTGAATACAGCCCTTAATTCTAGAGATCCCAGGATATATTGTTTTAGGTGAAGATCGGTTAATGGAAAGGGGGTAGTTTACCTGCTACATTTTATGTTTTAAAAGGGTATATTCTATGGCAAACGATGAGAGCCGCAAAATCAAACAGAATCAAATAATTTTTTGCATACAAGCAAGAGTACTCAAAGCCTCTTGTTGTTGGTGAAGATCGGTTAAGGGAAAGGGGTAGTTTACCTGCCACATTTTTTTTATCAAAGGTAATTTGTTTTTATGGCAAACGATAACAGCCACAAATTCAAACAGAATCAAATAATATTTTGCATACAACCATGAATTGTGGCGATCCCAAGACCTTTTGGTTTTGGTGAAGATCGGTGAGGGAAAGGGATAGTTTACCTGCAACATTTTATTTTTAACAAGGGTAATATTTTATATGACGAACGATAACTGCCGTAAATTCAAACAGAATCAAATAATTTTTTGAATACAGCCCTTAATTCTAGAGTTCCCAGGATATATTGTTTTAGGTGAAGATCGGTTAATGGAAAGGGGGTAGTTTACCTGCTACATTTTATGTTTTAAAAGGGTATATTCTATGGCAAACGATGAGAGCCGCAAAATCAAACAGAATCAAATAATTTTTTGCATACAAGCAAGAGTACTCAAAGCCTCTTGTTGTTGGTGAAGATCGGTTAAGGGAAAGGGGTAGTTTACCTGCCAAATTTTTTTTATCAAAGGTAATTTGTTTTTATGGCAAACGATAACAGCCACAAATTCAAACAGAATCAAATAATATTTTGCATACAACCATGAATTGTGGCGATCCCAAGACCTTTTGGTTTTGGTGAAGATCGGTGAGGGAAAGGGTAGTTTACCTCCAACGTTTTATTTTTAACAAGGGTAATTTTTACTTCCATATTCTTTAAGGAATGGAAGTATGGTGATGGCAAAAAAAAATCGTGTTCGAGATTATTGCAGATTCTGATTGTACTACACTCAAAACATGAAAAAAAGTCGTTTTCCGGAAAGTGTCTGTGTGTGTGTCTGTGTGTCTGTGTGTCTGTGTGTCTGTCTGTCTATCTGTCTTGTGTCTGTAGATTTTTTTCTATGGCAAACGATAACTGCCGCAAATTCAAACAGAATCAAATAATTTTTTGCATACAGCCCTGATGTGTAGAGTACTCACGACCTATTGTTTTCGGTGAAGATCGGTTGAGGGAAAGGGGTAGTTTACCTGCAACGGTTTTTTTTATCAAGGGAAATTTTTTTTTTTTTTGGCAAACGATAACAGCCGCAAATTCAAACAGAATCAAATAATGTTTCGCATACAGCCCTGAATTGTAGAGTTCTCAAGATCTATTGTTTTTGGTGAAGATCGGTTAAGGGAAAGGGGTAGTTTACCTGTAACGTTTTATGTTTTAACAAGGGTATTTCCTATGGCAAACGATAACAGCCGCAAATACAAACAGAATCAAAAGATAATTTGCATACAGCCCTACATTGTAGAGTTCTCAAGACCTGTTGTTTTTGGTGAAGATCGGTTAAGGGAAAGGGGTAGTTTACCTACAACATTTTTTTAACAAGGGTATTTTCTATGGCAAACGATAACAGCCGCAAATTCAAACAGAATCAAATAATTTTCTGTATACAGCTCTCATTTGTAGAGTACTCAAGACCTATTGTTTTTGGTGAAGATCGGTTGAGGGGAAGGGGTAGTTTACCTGCAACGTTTTTTATCAAGCGTATTTTCTATGGCAAACGAAACTGCCGCAAATTCAAACAGAATCAAATAATTTTTTGCATACGTCCCTGAATTGTAGAGGTCTCAAGGCCTTTAGATTTTGGTGATGATCGGTTAAGGGGAAGGGGTAGTTTACCTGCAACCTTTTACGTTTTAACAAGAGTAAAGTACTTGAAAATTCATTTAAACTTTTTCAAACAATGGTAATTGTTGAAAATAAAATAATTTTGTTGCCAGGCAATAAAATTATAATTTTTTCATTTTAATGTAAATCTGTACATAGTATAAAGTAAAGTCGGTCCGTTTTCTCTCTGTGTTTGAAATCGCTAATCTCAGGAAGTACTGAACGGATTTTATTCAAGTTTTCGCCAATAGATAGAGTGTCTATCGAGGAAGGTTTATGTGTATAATTAATACATATATGTTGTACATTAGCTTAGCTATCACGGTTTATGTCAAGTAAGTGGTATAGTTTACATCTTATATATAAAAATGAATGTTTCTTTGTTTGTCCCGTATGCGTTCCTATACCATTCATCCGATTGCGATGAAACTTCGGTGAGGTGTTGTGCGCACGTCCGCGAAGGTTTCTTCCACATCTCCTCCTAAACCACTGTACCGATTTCAACCAAACTTGGCACAAATATTTTACGCAACGGGAGAACCAACATAGGTTAGGTGTTTTTTCGATGGGGTCCTTTTGGGGGTTCTTTGGGGTCTTCCACATCGCCTCCTAAACCACTGGACCGATTTCAACCAAACTTTCCACAAATTTTTTACGCAAAGGGAGAACCAACATAGGGCAAGTGTTTTTTCAATACGATCCTTTGGGGTCTTCCACGTCTCCACCTAAACCATTGGACCGATTTCAACCAAACTTGGCACAAATATTTTACGCAACGGGAGAACCAACATAGGACAGGTGTTTTTTTTCGATACGATCCTCTGGGGGGTTCTTTGCGGTCTTAAAAAACTATTAGATCTGGTTACTATGGCAACCCAATAGAATAGATTCTGTTCTAAATATATTATCGCATTAAATTGAAGACCACGCGAACGAAGTTGTGGGCAACAGCTATTTATTTTTAAGAAGCCTACTTTAATTAAACTTTATTAATTAAACTAACATTTTCATTACGTACAACGTGAAACTCCGTAGCGAAGCACGGGTATTCTGCTAGTCATGTATAAGAGAAAATATATCGTGCGTGGCAGGCAAGCATATATCAGTTATGTACTGTTTACGTTTCCATTTTATTATTATCACTACCGCAATAAAAAGGCAGGGAAGACACACACACACACACACACACACACACACACACACACACACACACACACACACACACACACACACACACACACACACACACACACACACACACACACACACACACACACACACACACACACACACACACACACACACACACACACACACACACACACACACACACACACACACACACACACACACACACACACACACACAATTCGCGTTATTTCTGGCCTTTCTGGCCTCATTCATATTTATTTTCTTACATTTGCACGGTTTTTAAATGGAAAGTGCCGAACCCATACCAACATAACGCATGCAAGCCGAAAAAGTGTCCAGCGTGGATAGCGATTTGCTTCCTGTGGATCGCTGGGCAGTGTAACTGCACGTGTTTACAGAGGAACGATTCATAGACAGACTTTTCGTCTTTAGGGAATGAACCCTCTGCAAGATGCTGAGGGTCCATGAGTGACTTCGGAGCGCTCCTTCTTTTCCGCGTGTTTGTTCTGTGAAACGTACACTGTAGATTCGCAGATTTATTCTAAGCAACGCTCAATAGGAAATGTTGAAAGATTTGTCCACGGTGAACCCTCATACACACTAAACCTGCTCTGATGTTTTAATTACGGACACCGTAATATTAAAACTTTGGAAACTTGAGCATTACTTAATGGAGATCAATCATTAACTTATACAAGCCATTAATTTTATGCATATTATATATATATATATATATATATATATATATATATATATATGTGTGTACAACGTTAACGGCAACAAAGAAATAGTTTCTGTTAAAATTCCTTCCCGGGATATTTGGCCGTAGTCCAATGTTTTCTACAAAACCAGACGTTTCGGCAATGCCATTGACTTCCATCATCAGTGAAAATCGAGTGCGATAACGTGAGGTGGTATATGTTAGTGACCACAGTACTGTGGTTAAGGCTGAAGCAGTAAGTAGAAAGAAGTAGTTTCTATGGTAATATTTCATTTCGAAAATGATTTTAAAAATAAATCTTAGAATATGGAAGTCATGTATGATTCTCCATACCGATATTTTCTATGACGAACGATAACTGCCGTAAATTCAAAGAGAATCAAATAATGTTTTGCATACAGCCCTGAATTTTAGAGTACTCAAGGCCTGTTGTTGTTGGTGACGATCGGGTAAGGGAAAGGGGTAGTTTACCAGCAACATTTTATATTTTAACATGGGTATTTCCTATGGCAAACGATAAGAGCCGCAAACTGAAACAGAATCAAATAATGTTTTGCATACAATCCTGAATTGTAGTGTTCTCAAGACCTGTTGGTTTTGGTAAAGATCGGTGAAGGGGAACGTGTAGTTTACCGGCAACGTTTTTTTATCAAGGGTAATTTTTCTCTACGGTAAATGATAACAGCCGCAAATTCAAACAGAATCAAATACGGTACATACAGCATTGTATTGTAGATTTCTCAAGACCTATTATTGTTGGTGAAGATCGGTTAAGAGAAAGGGATAGTTTACCTGCAACATTTTATGTTTTAACAAGGGTAATATTTTATATGACGAACGATAACTGCCGTAAATTCAAACAGAATCAAATAATTTTTTGAATACAGCCCTTAATTCTAGAGATCCCAGGATATATTGTTTTAGGTGAAGATCGGTTAATGGAAAGGGGGTAGTTTACCTGCTACATTTTATGTTTTAAAAGGGTATATTCTATGGCAAACGATGAGAGCCGCAAAATCAAACAGAATCAAATAATTTTTTGCATACAAGCAAGAGTACTCAAAGCCTCTTGTTGTTGGTGAAGATCGGTTAAGGGAAAGGGGTAGTTTACCTGCCACATTTTTTTTATCAAAGGTAATTTGTTTTTATGGCAAACGATAACAGCCACAAATTCAAACAGAATCAAATAATATTTTGCATACAACCATGAATTGTGGCGATCCCAAGACCTTTTGGTTTTGGTGAAGATCGGTGAGGGAAAGGGATAGTTTACCTGCAACATTTTATTTTTAACAAGGGTAATATTTTATATGACGAACGATAACTGCCGTAATTTCAAACAGAATCAAATAATTTTTTGAATACAGCCCTTAATTCTAGAGTTCCCAGGATATATTGTTTTAGGTGAAGATCGGTTAATGGAAAGGGGGTAGTTTACCTGCTACATTTTATGTTTTAAAAGGGTATATTCTATGGCAAACGATGAGAGCCGCAAAATCAAACAGAATCAAATAATTTTTTGCATACAAGCAAGAGTACTCAAAGCCTCTTGTTGTTGGTGAAGATCGGTTAAGGGAAAGGGGTAGTTTACCTGCCAAATTTTTTTTATCAAAGGTAATTTGTTTTTATGGCAAACGATAACAGCCACAAATTCAAACAGAATCAAATAATATTTTGCATACAACCATGAATTGTGGCGATCCCAAGACCTTTTGGTTTTGGTGAAGATCGGTGAGGGAAAGGGTAGTTTACCTCCAACGTTTTATTTTTAACAAGGGTAATTTTTACTTCCATATTCTTTAAGGAATGGAAGTATGGTGATGGCAAAAAAAAATCGTGTTCGAGATTATTGCAGATTCTGATTGTACTACACTCAAAACATGAAAAAAAGTCGTTTTCCGGAAAGTGTCTGTGTGTGTGTCTGTGTGTCTGTGTGTCTGTCTGTCTATCTGTCTTGTGTCTGTAGATTTTTTTCTATGGCAAACGATAACTGCCGCAAATTCAAACAGAATCAAATAATTTTTTGCATACAGCCCTGATGTGTAGAGTACTCACGACCTATTGTTTTTGGTGAAGATCGGTTGAGGGAAAGGGGTAGTTTACCTGCAACGGTTTTTTTTATCAAGGGAAATTTTTTTTTTTTTTGGCAAACGATAACAGCCGCAAATTCAAACAGAATCAAATAATGTTTCGCATACAGCCCTGAATTGTAGAGTTCTCAAGATCTATTGTTTTTGGTGAAGATCGGTTAAGGGAAAGGGGTAGTTTACCTGTAACGTTTTATGTTTTAACAAGGGTATTTCCTATGGCAAACGATAACAGCCGCAAATACAAACAGAATCAAAAGATAATTTGCATACAGCCCTACATTGTAGAGTTCTCAAGACCTGTTGTTTTTGGTGAAGATCGGTTAAGGGAAAGGGGTAGTTTACCTACAACATTTTTTTAACAAGGGTATTTTCTATGGCAAACGATAACAGCCGCAAATTCAAACAGAATCAAATAATTTTCTGTATACAGCTCTCATTTGTAGAGTACTCAAGACCTATTGTTTTTGGTGAAGATCGGTTGAGGGGAAGGGGTAGTTTACCTGCAACGTTTTTTATCAAGCGTATTTTCTATGGCAAACGAAACTGCCGCAAATTCAAACAGAATCAAATAATTTTTTGCATACGTCCCTGAATTGTAGAGGTCTCAAGGCCTTTAGATTTTGGTGATGATCGGTTAAGGGGAAGGGGTAGTTTACCTGCAACCTTTTACGTTTTAACAAGAGTAAAGTACTTGAAAATTCATTTAAACTTTTTCAAACAATGGTAATTGTTGAAAATAAAATAATTTTGTTGCCAGGCAATAAAATTATAATTTTTTCATTTTAATGTAAATCTGTACATAGTATAAAGTAAAGTCGGTCCGTTTTCTCTCTGTGTTTGAAATCGCTAATCTCAGGAAGTACTGAACGGATTTTATTCAAGTTTTCGCCAATAGATAGAGTGTCTATCGAGGAAGGTTTATGTGTATAATTAATACATATATGTTGTACATTAGCTTAGCTATCACGGTTTATGTCAAGTAAGTGGTATAGTTTACATCTTATATATAAAAATGAATGTTTCTTTGTTTGTCCCGTATGCGTTCCTATACCATTCATCCGATTGCGATGAAACTTCGGTGAGGTGTTGTGCGCACGTCCGCGAAGGTTTCTTCCACATCTCCTCCTAAACCACTGTACCGATTTCAAACAAACTTGGCACAAATATTTTACGCAACGGGAGAACCAACATAGGATAGGTGTTTTTTCGATGGGGTCCTTTTGGGGGTTCTTTGGGGTCTTCCACATCGCCTCCTAAACCACTGGACCGATTTCAACCAAACTTTCCACAAATTTTTTACGCAAAGGGAGAACCAACATAGGGCAAGTGTTTTTTCGATACGATCCTTTGGGGTCTTCCACGTCTCCACCTAAACCATTGGACCGATTTCAACCAAACTTGGCACAAATATTTTACGCAACGGGAGAACCAACATAGGACAGGTGTTTTTTTTCGATACGATCCTCTGGGGGGTTCTTTGCGGTCTTAAAAAACTATTAGATCTGGTTACTATGGCAACCCAATAGAATAGATTCTGTTCTAAATATATTATCGCATTAAATTGAAGACCACGCGAACGAAGTTGTGGGCAACAGCTATTTATTTTTAAGAAGCCTACTTTAATTAAACTTTATTAATTAAACTAACATTTTCATTACGTACAACGTGAAACTCCGTAGCGAAGCACGGGTATTCTGCTAGTCATGTATAAGAGAAAATATATCGTGCGTGGCAGGCAAGCATATATCAGTTATGTACTGTTTACGTTTCCATTTTATTATTATCACTACCGCAATAAAAAGGCAGGGAAGACACACACACACACACACACACACACACACACACACACACACACACACACACACACACACACACACACACACACACACACACACACACACACACACACACACACACACACACACACACACACACACACACACACACACACACACACACACACACACACACACACACACACACACACACACACACACACACACACACACACACACACACACACACACACACACACACACACACACACACACACACACACACACACACACACACACACACACACACACACAACACACACACAACACACACACACACACACACACACACACACACACACACACACACACACACACACACACACACAATTCGCGTTATTTCTGGCCTTTCTGGCCTCATTCATATTTATTTTCTTACATTTGCACGGTTTTTAAATGGAAAGTGCCGAACCCATACCAACATAACGCATGCAAGCCGAAAAAGTGTCCAGCGTGGATAGCGATTTGCTTCCTGTGGATCGCTGGGCAGTGTAACTGCACGTGTTTACAGAGGAACGATTCATAGACAGACTTTTCGTCTTTAGGGAATGAACCCTCTGCAAGATGCTGAGGGTCCATGAGTGACTTCGGAGCGCTCCTTCTTTTCCGCGTGTTTGTTCTGTGAAACGTACACTGTAGATTCGCAGATTTATTCTAAGCAACGCTCAATAGGAAATGTTGAAAGATTTGTCCACGGTGAACCCTCATACACACTAAACCTGCTCTGATGTTTTAATTACGGACACCGTAATATTAAAACTTTGGAAACTTGAGCATTACTTAATGGAGATCAATCATTAACTTATACAAGCCATTAATTTTATGCATATTATATATATATATATATATATATATATATGTGTGTGTACAACGTTAACGGCAACAAAGAAATAGTTTCTGTTAAAATTCCTTCCCGGGATATTTGGCCGTAGTCCAATGTTTTCTACAAAACCAGACGTTTCGGCAATGCCATTGACTTCCATCATCAGTGAAAATCGAGTGCGATAACGTGAGGTGGTATATGTTAGTGACCACAGTACTGTGGTTAAGGCTGAAGCAGTAAGTAGAAAGAAGTAGTTTCTATGGTAATATTTCATTTCGAAAATGATTTTAAAAATAAATCTTAGAATATGGAAGTCATGTATGATTCTCCATACCGATATTTTCTATGACGAACGATAACTGCCGTAAATTCAAAGAGAATCAAATAATGTTTTGCATACAGCCCTGAATTTTAGAGTACTCAAGGCCTGTTGTTGTTGGTGACGATCGGGTAAGGGAAAGGGGTAGTTTACCAGCAACATTTTATATTTTAACATGGGTATTTCCTATGGCAAACGATAAGAGCCGCAAACTGAAACAGAATCAAATAATGTTTTGCATACAATCCTGAATTGTAGTGTTCTCAAGACCTGTTGGTTTTGGTAAAGATCGGTGAAAGGGCGGCAACGTTTTTTTATCAAGGGTAATTTTTCTCTACGGTAAATGATAACAGCCGCAAATTCAAACAGAATCAAATACGGTACATACAGCATTGTATTGTAGATTTCTCAAGACCTATTATTGTTGGTGAAGATCGGTTAAGAGAAAGGGATAGTTTACCTGCAACATTTTATGTTTTAACAAGGGTAATATTTTATATGACGAACGATAACTGCCGTAAATTCAAACAGAATCAAATAATTTTTTGAATACAGCCCTTAATTCTAGAGATCCCAGGATATATTGTTTTAGGTGAAGATCGGTTAATGGAAAGGGGGTAGTTTACCTGCTACATTTTATGTTTTAAAAGGGTATATTCTATGGCAAACGATGAGAGCCGCAAAATCAAACAGAATCAAATAATTTTTTGCATACAAGCAAGAGTACTCAAAGCCTCTTGTTGTTGGTGAAGATCGGTTAAGGGAAAGGGGTAGTTTACCTGCCACATTTTTTTTATCAAAGGTAATTTGTTTTTATGGCAAACGATAACAGCCACAAATTCAAACAGAATCAAATAATATTTTGCATACAACCATGAATTGTGGCGATCCCAAGACCTTTTGGTTTTGGTGAAGATCGGTGAGGGAAAGGGATAGTTTACCTGCAACATTTTATTTTTAACAAGGGTAATATTTTATATGACGAACGATAACTGCCGTAAATTCAAACAGAATCAAATAATTTTTTGAATACAGCCCTTAATTCTAGAGTTCCCAGGATATATTGTTTTAGGTGAAGATCGGTTAATGGAAAGGGGGTAGTTTACCTGCTACATTTTATGTTTTAAAAGGGTATATTCTATGGCAAACGATGAGAGCCGCAAAATCAAACAGAATCAAATAATTTTTTGCATACAAGCAAGAGTACTCAAAGCCTCTTGTTGTTGGTGAAGATCGGTTAAGGGAAAGGGGTAGTTCACCTGCCACATTTTTTTTATCAAAGGTAATTTGTTTTTATGGCAAACGATAACAGCCACAAATTCAAACAGAATCAAATAATATTTTGCATACAACCATGAATTGTGGCGATCCCAAGACCTTTTGGTTTTGGTGAAGATCGGTGAGGGAAAGGGTAGTTTACCTCCAACGTTTTATTTTTAACAAGGGTAATTTTTACTTCCATATTCTTTAAGGAATGGAAGTATGGTGATGGCAAAAAAAAATCGTGTTCGAGATTATTGCAGATTCTGATTGTACTACACTCAAAACATGAAAAAAAGTCGTTTTCCGGAAAGTGTCTGTGTGTGTGTCTGTGTGTCTGTGTGTCTGTGTGTCTGTCTGTGTGTCTGTCTGTCTGTCTGTCTTGTGTCTGTAGATTTTTTTTCTATGGCAAACGATAACTGCCGCAAATTCAAACAGAATCAAATAATTTTTTGCATACAGCCCTGATTTGTAGAGTACTCACGACCTATTGTTTTTGGTGAAGATCGGTTGAGGGAAAGGGGTAGTTTACCTGCAACGGTTTTTTTTTATCAAGGGAAATTTTTTTTTTTTGGCAAACGATAACAGCCGCAAATTCAAACAGAATCAAATAATGTTTCGCATACAGCCCTGAATTGTAGAGTTCTCAAGATCTATTGTTTTTGGTGAAGATCGGTTAAGGGAAAGGGGTAGTTTACCTGCCACATTTTATGTTTTAACAAAGGTATTTTCTATGGCAAATGATAACAGCCGCAAATTCAAACAGAATCAAAAGATTATTTGCATACAGCCCTAAATTGCAGAGTTCTCAAGACCTATTGTTTTTGGTGAAGATCGGTTAAGGGAAAGGGGTAGTTTACCTGCCACATTTTTTTTATCAAAGGTAATTTGTTTTTATGGCAAACGATAACAGCCACAAATTCAAACAGAATCAAATAATATTTTGCATACAACCATGAATTGTGGCGATCCCAAGACCTTTTGGTTTTGGTGAAGATCGGTGAGGGAAAGGGTAGTTTACCTCCAACGTTTTATTTTTAACAAGGGTAATTTTTACTTCCATATTCTTTAAGGAATGGAAGTATGGTGATGGCAAAAAAAAATCGTGTTCGAGATTATTGCAGATTCTGATTGTACTACACTCAAAACATGAAAAAAAGTCGTTTTCCGGAAAGTGTCTGTGTGTGTGTCTGTGTGTCTGTGTGTCTGTCTGTCTATCTGTCTTGTGTCTGTAGATTTTTTTTCTATGGCAAACGATAACTGCCGCAAATTCAAACAGAATCAAATAATTTTTGCATACAGCCCTGATTTGTAGAGTACTCACGACCTATTGTTTTTGGTGAAGATCGGTTGAGGGAAAGGGGTAGTTTACCTGCAACGGTTTTTTTTATCAAGGGAAATTTTTTTTTTTTTTGGCAAACGATAACAGCCGCAAATTCAAACAGAATCAAATAATGTTTCGCATACAGCCCTGAATTGTAGAGTTCTCAAGATCTATTGTTTTTGGTGAAGATCGGTTAAGGGAAAGGGGTAGTTTACCTGTAACGTTTTATGTTTTAACAAGGGTATTTCCTATGGCAAACGATAACAGCCGCAAATACAAACAGAATCAAAAGATAATTTGCATACAGCCCTATATTGTAGAGTTCTCAAGACCTGTTGTTTTTGGTGAAGATCGGTTAAGGGAAAGGGGTAGTTTACCTACAACATTTTTTTAACAAGGGTATTTTCTATGGCAAACGATAACAGCCGCAAATTCAAACAGAATCAAATAATTTTCTGTATACAGCTCTCATTTGTAGAGTACTCAAGACCTATTGTTTTTGGTGAAGATCGGTTGAGGGGAAGGGGTAGTTTACCTGCAACGTTTTTTATCAAGCGTATTTTCTATGGCAAACGAAACTGCCGCAAATTCAAACAGAATCAAACAATTTTTTGCATACGTCCCTGAATTGTAGAGGTCTCAAGGCCTTTAGATTTTGGTGATGATCGGTTAAGGGGAAGGGGTAGTTTACCTGCAACCTTTTACGTTTTAACAAGAGTAAAGTACTTGAAAATTCATTTAAACTTTTTCAAACAATGGTAATTGTTGAAAATAAAATAATTTTGTTGCCAGGCAATAAAATTATAATTTTTTCATTTTAATGTAAATCTGTACATAGTATAAAGTAAAGTCGGTCCGTTTTCTCTCTGTGTTTGAAATCGCTAATCTCAGGAAGTACTGAACGGATTTTATTCAAGTTTTCGCCAATAGATAGAGTGTCTATCGAGGAAGGTTTATGTGTATAATTAATACATATATGTTGTACATTAGCTTAGCTATCACGGTTTATGTCAAGTAAGTGGTATAGTTTACATCTTATATATAAAAATGAATGTTTCTTTGTTTGTCCCGTATGCGTTCCTATACCATTCATCCGATTGCGATGAAACTTCGGTGAGTTGTGCGCACGTCCGCGAAGGTTTCTTCCACATCTCCTCCTAAACCACTGTACCGATTTCAACCAAACTTGGCACAAATATTTTACGCAACGGGAGAACCAACATAGGATAGGTGTTTTTTCGATGGGGTCCTTTTGGGGGTTCTTTGGGGTCTTCCACATCGCCTCCTAAACCACTGGACCGATTTCAACCAAACTTTCCACAAATATTTTACGCAAAGGGAGAACCAACATAGGACAAGTGTTTTTTCGATACGATCCTTTGGGGTCTTCCACGTCTCCACCTAAACCATTGGACCGATTTCAACCAACCTTGGCACAAATATTTTACGCAACGGGAGAACCAACATAGGACAGGTGTTTTTTTCGATACGATCCTCTGGGGGGTTCTTTGCGGTCTTAAAAAACTATTAGATCTGGTTACTATGGCAACCCAATAGAATAGATTCTGTTCTAAATATATTATCGCATTAAATTGAAGACCACGCGAACGAAGTTGTGGGCAACAGCTATTTATTTTTAAGAAGCCTACTTTAATTAAACTTTATTAATTAAACTAACATTTTCATTACGTTCAACGTGAAACTCCGTAGCGAAGCACGGGTATTCTGCTAGTCATGTATAAGAGAAAATATATCGTGCGTGGCAGGCAAGCATATATCAGTTATGTACTGTTTACGTTTCCATTTTATTATTATCACTACCGCAATAAAAAGGCAGGGAAGACACACACACACACACACACACACACACACACACACACACACACACACACACACACACACACACACACACACACACACACACACACACACACACACACACACACACACACACACACACACACACACACACACACACACACACACACACACACACACACACACACACACACACACACACGCACGCGCGCACGCGCGCACACACACACACACACACACACACACACACACACACACACACACACACACACACACACACACACACACACACACACAATTCGCGTTATTTCTGGCCTTTCTGGCCTCATTCATGTTTATTTTCTTACATTTGCACGGTTTTTAAATGGAAAGTGCCGAACCCATACCAACATAACGCATGCAAGCCGAAAAAGTGTCCAGCGTGGATAGCGATTTGCTTCCTGTGGATCGCTGGGCAGTGTAACTGCACGTGTTTACAGAGGAACGATTCATAGACAGACTTTTCGTCTTTAGGGAATGAACCCTCTGCAAGATGCTGAGGGTCCATGAGTGACTTCGGAGCGCTCCTTCTTTTCCGCGTGTTTGTTCTGTGAAACGTACACTGTAGATTCGCAGATTTATTCTAAGCAACGCTCAATAGGAAATGTTGAAAGATTTGTCCACGGTGAACCCTCATACACACTAAACCTGCTCTGATGTTTTAATTACGGACACCGTAATATTAAAACTTTGGAAACTTGAGCATTACTTAATGGAGATCAATCATTAACTTATACAAGCCATTAATTTTATGCATATTATATATATATATATATATATATATATATATATGTGTACAACGTTATCGGCAACAAAGAAATAGTTTTTGTTAAAATTCCTTCCCGCGATATTTGACCGTAGTCCAATGTTTTCTACAAAACCAGACGTTTCGGCAATGCCATTGACTTCCATCATCAGTGAAAATCGAGTGCGATAACGTGAGGTGGTATATGTTAGTGACCACAGTACTGTGGTTAAGGCTGAAGCAGTAAGTAGAAAGAAGTAGTTTCTATGGTAATATTTCATTTCGAAAATGATTTTAAAAATAAATCTTAGAATATGGAAGTCATGTATGATTCTCCATACCGATATTTTCTATGACGAACGATAACTGCCGTAAATTCAAAGAGAATCAAATAATGTTTTGCATACAGCCCTGAATTTTAGAGTACTCAAGGCCTGTTGTTGTTGGTGACGATCGGGTAAGGGAAAGGGGTAGTTTACCAGCAACATTTTATATTTTAACATGGGTATTTCCTATGGCAAACGATAAGAGCCGCAAACTGAAACAGAATCAAATAATGTTTTGCATACAATCCTGAATTGTAGAGTTCTCAAGACCTGTTGGTTTTGGTAAAGATCGGTGAAGGGGAACGTGTAGTTTACCGGCAACGTTTTTTTATCAAGGGTAATTTTTCTCTACGGTAAATGATAACAGCCGCAAATTCAAACAGAATCAAATACGGTACATACAGCATTGTATTGTAGATTTCTCAAGACCTATTATTGTTGGTTAAGATCGTTTAAGAGAAAGGGATAGTTTACCTGTAACATTTTATGTTTTAACAAGGGTAATATTTTATATGACGAACGATAACTGCCGTAAATTCAAACAGAATCAAATAATTTTTTGAATACAGCCCTTAATTCTAGAGATCCCAGGATATATTGTTTTAGGTGAAGATCGGTTAATGGAAAGGGGGTAGTTTACCTGCTACATTTTATGTTTTAAAAGGGTATATTCTATAGCAAACGATGAGAGCCGCAAAATCAAACAGAATCAAATAATTTTTTGCATACAAGGAAGAGTACTCAAAGCCTCTTGTTGTTGGTGAAGATCGGTTAAGGGAAAGGGGTAGTTTACCTGCCACATTTTTTTTATCAAAGGTAATTTGTTTTTATGGCAAACGATAACAGCCACAAATTCAAACAGGATCAAATAATATTTTGCATACAACCATGAATTGTGGCGATCCCAAGACCTTTTGGTTTTGGTGAAGATCGGTGAGGGAAAGGGATAGTTTACCTGCAACATTTTATTTTTAACAAGGGTAATATTTTATATGACGAACGATAACTGCCGTAAATTCAAACAGAATCAAATAATTTTTGAATACAGCCCTTAATTCTAGAGTTCCCAGGATATATTGTTTTAGGTGAAGATCGGTTAATGGAAAGGGGGTAGTTTACCTGCTACATTTTATGTTTTAAAAGGGTATATTCTATAGCAAACGATGAGAGCCGCAAAATCAAACAGAATCAAATAATTTTTTGCATACAAGCAAGAGTACTCAAAGCCTCTTGTTGTTGGTGAAGATCGGTTAAGGGAAAGGGGTAGTTTACCTGCCACATTTTTTTTATCAAAGGTAATTTGTTTTTATGGCAAACGATAACAGCCACAAATTCAAACAGAATCAAATAATATTTTGCATACAACCATGAATTGTGGCGATCCCAAGACCTTTTGGTTTTGGTGAAGATCGGTGAGGGAAAGGGTAGTTTACCTCCAACGTTTTATTTTTAACAAGGGTAATTTTTACTTCCATATTCTTTAAGGAATGGAAGTATGGTGATGGCAAAAAAAAATCGTGTTCGAGATTATTGCAGATTCTGATTGCACTACACTCAAAACATGAAAAAAGTCGTTTTCCGGAAAGTGTCTGTGTGTGTGTCTGTGTGTCTGTGTGTCTGTCTGTCTATCTGTCTTGTGTCTGTAGATTTTTTTTCTATGGCAAACGATAACTGCCGCAAATTCAAACAGAATCAAATAATTTTTTGCATACAGCCCTGATTTGTATAGTACTCACGACCTATTGTTTTTGGTGAAGATCGGTTGAGGGAAAGGGGTAGTTTACCTGCAACGGTTTTTTTTTATCAAGGGAAATTTTTTTTTTTTTGGCAAACGATAACAGCCGCAAATTCAAACAGAATCAAATAATGTTTCGCATACAGCCCTGAATTGTAGAGTTCTCAAGATCTATTGTTTTTGGTGAAGATCGGTTAAGGGAAAGGGGTAGTTTACCTGTAACTTTTTATGTTTTAACAAGGGTATTTCCTATGGCAAACGATAACAGCCGCAAATACAAACAGAATCAAAAGATAATTTGCATACAGCCCTATATTGTAGAGTTCTCAAGACCTGTTGTTTTTGGTGAAGATCGGTTAAGGGAAAGGGGTAGTTTACCTACAACGTTTTTTTAACAAGGGTATTTTCTATGGCAAACGATAACAGCCGCAAATTCAAACAGAATCAAATAATTTTCTGTATACAGCCCTCATTTGTAGAGTACTCAAGACCTATTGTTTTTGGTGAAGATCGGTTGAGGGGAAGGGGTAGTTTACCTGCAACGTTTTTTATCAAGCGTATTTTCTATGGCAAACGAAACTGCCGCAAATTCAAACAGAATCAAATAATTTTTTGCATACGTCCCTGAATTGTAGAGGTCTCAAGGCCTTTAGATTTTGGTGATGATCGGTTAAGGGGAAGGGGTAGTTTACCTGCAACCTTTTACGTTTTAACAAGAGTAAAGTACTTGAAAATTCATTTAAACTTTTTCAAACAATGGTAATTGTTGAAAGTAAAATAATTTTGTTGCCAGGCAATAAAATTATAATTTTTTCATTTTAATGTAAATCTGTACATAGTATAAAGTAAAGTCGGTCCGTTTTCTCTCTGTGTTTGAAATCGCTAATCTCAGGAAGTACTGAACGGATTTTATTCAAGTTTTCGCCAATAGATAGAGTGTCTATCGAGGAAGGTTTATGTGTATAATTAATACATATATGTTGTACATTAGCTTAGCTATCACGGTTTATGTCAAGTAAGTGGTATAGTTTACATCTTATATATAAAAATGAATGTTTCTTTGTTTGTCCCGTATGCGTTCCTATACCATTCATCCGATTGCGATGAAACTTCGGTGAGTTGTTGTGCGCACGTCCGCGAAGGTTTCTTCCACATCTCCTCCTAAACCACTGTACCGATTTCAACCAAACTTGGCACAAATATTTTACGCAACGGGAGAACCAACATAGGATAGGTGTTTTTCGATGGGGTCCTTTTGGGGGTTCTTTGGGGTCTTCCACATCGCCTCCTAAACCACTGGACCGATTTCAACCAAACTTTCCACAAATATTTTACGCAAAGGGAGAACCAACATAGGACAAGTGTTTTTTCGATACGATCCTTTGGGGTGTCCTTTGGGGTCTTCCACGTCTCCACCTAAACCATTGGACCGATTTCAACCAAACTTGGCACAAATATTTTACGCAACGGGAGAACCAACATAGGACAGGTGTTTTTTTTCGATACGATCCTCTGGGGGGTTCTTTGCGGTCTTAAAAAACTATTAGATCTGGTTACTATGGCAACCCAATAGAATAGATTCTGTTCTAAATATATTATCGCATTAAATTGAAGACCACGCGAACGAAGTTGTGGGCAACAGCTATTTATTTTTAAGAAGCCTACTTTAATTAAACTTTATTAATTAAACTAACATTTTCATTACGTACAACGTGAAACTCCGTAGCGAAGCACGGGTATTCTGCTAGTCATGTATAAGAGAAAATATATCGTGCGTGGCAGGCAAGCATATATCAGTTATGTACTGTTTACGTTTCCATTTTATTATTATCACTACCGCAATAAAAAGGCAGGGAAGACACACACACACACACACACACACACACACACACACACACACACACACACACACACACACACACACACACACACACACACACACACACACACACACACACACACACACACACACACACACACACACACACACACACACACACACACACACACACACACACACACACACACACACACACACACACACACACACACACACACACACACACACACACACACACACACACACACACACACACACACACACACACACACACACAATTCGCGTTATTTCTGGCCTTTCTGGCCTCATTCATGTTTATTTTCTTACATTTGCACGGTTTTTAAATGGAAAGTGGCGAACCCATACCAACATAACGCATGCAAGCCGAAAAAGTGTCCAGCGTGGATAGCGATTTGCTTCCTGTGGATCGCTGGGCAGTGTAACTGCACGTGTTTACAGAGGAACGATTCATAGACAGACTTTTCGTCTTTAGGGAATGAACCCTCTGCAAGATGCTGAGGGTCCATGAGTGACTTCGGAGCGCTCCTTCTTTTCCGCGTGTTTGTTCTGTGAAACGTACACTGTAGATTCGCAGATTTATTCTAAGCAACGCTCAATAGGAAATGTTGAAAGATTTGTCCACGGTGAACCCTCATACACACTAAACCTGCTCTGATGTTTTAATTACGGACACCGTAATATTAAAACTTTGGAAACTTGAGCATTACTTAATGGAGATCAATCATTAACTTATACAAGCCATTAATTTTATGCATATTTTATATATATATATATATATATGTGTACAACGTTATCGGCAACAAAGAAGAATTTTTTGTTAAAATTCCTTCCCGGGATATTTGGCCGTAGTCCAATGTTTTCTACAAAACCAGACGTTTCGGCAATGCCATTGACTTCCATCATCAGTGAAAATCGAGTGCGATAACGTGAGGTGGTATATGTTAGTGACCACAGTACTGTGGTTAAGGCTGAAGCAGTAAGTAGAAAGAAGTAGTTTCTATGGTAATATTTCATTTCGAAAATGATTTTAAAAATAAATCTTAGAATATGGAAGTCATGTATGATTCTCCATACCGATATTTTCTATGACGAACGATAACTGCCGTAAATTCAAAGAGAATCAAATAATGTTTTGCATACAGCCCTGAATTTTAGAGTACTCAAGGCCTGTTGTTGTTGGTGACGATCGGGTAAGGGAAAGGGGTAGTTTACCAGCAACATTTTATATTTTAACATGGGTATTTCCTATGGCAAACGATAAGAGCCGCAAACTGAAACAGAATCAAATAATGTTTTGCATACAATCCTGAATTGTAGAGTTCTCAAGACCTGTTGGTTTTGGTAAAGATCGGTGAAGGGGAACGTGTAGTTTACCGGCAACGTTTTTTTATCAAGGGTAATTTTTCTCTACGGTAAATGATAACAGCCGCAAATTCAAACAGAATCAAATACGGTACATACAGCATTGTATTGTAGATTTCTCAAGACCTATTATTGTTGGTGAAGATCGGTTAAGAGAAAGGGATAGTTTACCTGCAACATTTTATGTTTTAAGAAGGGTAATATTTTATATGACGAACGATAACTGCCGTAAATTCAAACAGAATCAAATAATTTTTTGAATACAGCCCTTAATTCTAGAGTTCCCAGGATATATTGTTTTAGGTGAAGATCGGTTAATGGAAAGGGGGTAGTTTACCTGCTACATTTTATGTTTTAAAAGGGTATATTCTATAGCAAACGATGAGAGCCGAAAAATCAAACAGAATCAAATAATGCATACAGCCCTGATTTATAGAGTTCTCAGGAACGGGGTGGGGGTAATTTTCTATAAATGAAAATTATAGTTGAAGGGAGAGGGGATAATTGTTATATGTGTACTACGTTATCGGCAACAAAGTAGTAGTTTGTTGTTAAAATTCCTTCCCGGGCTGTTTGGCCGTAGTCCAATGTTTTCTGCAAAACCAGACGTTTCGTCAGTGCCGTGTACTGCCATCATCAGTGAACATCGAGTGCGATAACGTGTGGTGGTATACGTTAGTGACCACAGTACTGTGGTTAAGGCTGAAGCAATAAGTAGAAAGAAGTAGTTTCTATGGAAACATTTCATTTCGTAAATGATTTAAAATATAAATCTTAGAACATGGAAGTCATGTATGGTTCTCCATACCGATATTTTTCTATGGCAAACGATAACAGCCGCAAATTCAAACAGAATCAAATCTTTTTTTGCATACAGCCCTGAATTGTAGAGTTCTTAAGACCTGTAGTTTTTGGTGAAGATCGGTTGAGGGAAAGGGGTAGTTTACTAGCAACTTTTTTTTTATCAAGGGTAATTTTTTTTCTATGGCAAACGATAACAGCCGCAAATTCAAACAGAATCAAATAATTTTTCGCATGCAGCCCTAAATTATAGAATTCTCAAGACCTGTAGTTTTTGGTGAAATTCGGTTATGGGAAAGGGGTAGTTTACCTGCAATTTTTTGTTTTAAAAGGGTATTTTCTATGGTAAACGATAACAGCCGTAAATTCAAACAGAATCAAATAATGTTTTACATACAGCCTTGTATTGTAGAGTTTTCAAGCCCTGCTGGTTTTGGTGAAGATCGGTTAAGGGAATATGGTAGTTTACCTGCAACATTTTATGTTTTAACAACGGTAATTTTTTCTAAGCCTTCGCCGACTGTATTGAGGAACAATTCACCGTCCATAGAGGCATCTCTGACCCGGTTCATACGGGCGTCGTCAGGAATTTCCTTTCTGGATACTTTTCTGCTCCCCCCAATGACCCTCCTAATTCGTTCGATGAGGAAGACCTTGTGTCTGTCCTTAGCCGACTGAAGAAGAGAAAGGCCCCTGGCCCCGATCGCATCGGCGCCGCTGCGTTGCAGAATCTCCCGCCTTCGGCAGTTGAAGTTCTTCTTGACCTGTTCAACTCCTGTCTCCGGCTAAGGTACTTCCCCCGCCTGTGGTAAACCGCTAATGTCATCATCATCCAGAAATCCAAAAAGCCGCCCACGCTACCTGGAAGCTTCCGCCCGATATCACTATTGCCAGTAATCTCGATGGTATTCGATCGCCTTCTCCTGGCCCGTAGTCGGCCCCTGGTGGATGGTTTCATCCGCGAGGAGCAGTTTGGGTTTAGGCCGAGGCACTCGACTACTCTTCAGCTAGTACGGGTTGTCACCTGTCTGGCAGACGCCACCAACAATCATCAGGCAACAGGCGCCGTCCTGTTGTATGTGAGCAAAGCTTTCGATAAAGTCTGGCACGAAGGCCTGCTCTACAAACTGGCGCATTCGCCACTCCCGGCATCTATCGTCCACTTGCTCCGATCCTATCTGACGGATCGCACCTTCAGGATCAGCGTAGATGGGGCGTTCTCTCGGGTTCGCCCTGTCGCCGCCGGCGTCCCACAAGGATCTGTCCTCGGCCCCGTTCTGTACGTATTGTACACGAACGATCTTCCTGTTTATCCCGGGGTCACGTTATCTCTATTTGCCGACGACGCATGTTTCATTTTAGCTCGCTTTCGCCTTGGCGGACTAGCGTAATGTTACAACGCCAGTTGGCTATGCTTCCGGACTGGCTAAGGAAATGGCGGGTAGCGATCAATACGGAGAAATCCGAGGCGATCTGCTTTACTCATAAGTCCATTTCCCGATGCCAGTCCCTCTCCTTAGAGGGGAGACCCATCAACTGGACTGAGACAGTAAAATACCTAGGTGTTCGGCTTGATCGGTACCTAAACTTCAACGCCCACGTGACCGCAACCCTCAACAGGGCTCGTGGCGTCAGAGCCAAACTATCACCTATGCTTTCGCGGAACAGCCGCCTGGCTGTCCGTACAAAACTTACATTGTATCTACTGTTCCTCCGGACAGTACTCACTTATGCGGCGCCCGCTTGGTGGCCTCTCCTGTCGGCCACCAACAGGCATAGGCTGACGACATTCCAGAACTGGACCCTACGCTCCCTCAAGGGGTCCCCGTAGTTTGTGCGAAATTCCGCCATCCACCGGGGTCTCCGTGTTCCCGCCTCTATTAGAGGCCTTCGTCTGGTCTTTGGCAACGAATTTGTTCGCCAAGGGAGGCGAGTCCCCTTATCCGCACCTCCAAAGGCTGAACAGCATGGAGAATACACCGCCCCCTCGCCGCGTCAGGCGCCCTAGGGCGCTGTTAGACTGTAACCCCTCTTTTTATTTGTTTTTATAAGTTAATTTTTTTTTTTTTTTTTAGAGGTTACTAGATATTTAGGACTAGGCTGAAGGCCTCGAAGAAGCATAAAGTGTGCTGGGTCCAGTGAGACGGGACTCAAATTAATACTCTCTTTTAACAAGTGAGATAACTTTTATTATTTCATATGTTTTCATAATTCACATAATTTTATATTAATATTTCTTAAATATTTATCATAATTCCAAAATTGACCATCATTTATTTCACAACATATTTATAATTTTTTTTGAATATTCATATATCATAAATTCATAATTTTTTTTTAATATCACAAATACCAAATATTTCAACTACCATTTCAGAGGTCAGAAATATTTCAATGTTATAAACATATAAATATCATTCATTATTCCAAAATACAACCTTGGGGGACGATAACACATAATTCACAAAGACATATAATATAACATATATATATATATAACATATAAATCACAAATACAATTATAAATTTAAACACCTTGTGGACCGCCTAGATAATTTCATCAAATACAATATGTATATAAATCTAGAATGCTTGGAAACAGCCTGTATAATTTCATAAAAGTACGATTTATAAATTTAAATCGTAAATTTCTTGGTCATAAAAACAAGAAAATATAAATTACAAATTTGAATTGTCAGTTAACCACCTGTATGGTTTCATGAAAATTACAATTTACAAAATTCAAGAAAATAATCTGGACTGGCCATAATAACAAGAAAATACAAGGTGCAAATTTAAAATGTCAGTTAACAGCTTGTATAGTTTTATGGTAAAATACAATTTATAAATTTAAAGACAATAAACTGGATTGGCCATAATAACCAGAAAATACAATTACAAATTTAAATTGCCTGAAAACAGCCTGTAGGGTTTTATAAAAAAAAAACAATTTATAAGTTTAAAGAACATAACCAGTATTGGCCCGACCGCTGACATGTTCCACGCGACATAAAAAAAAAAAGAATTAACTGTTACCAAACATTTAGAAAACCCCAAAGTCGGACAGGATAGTAGAAAGCTGGACAAGAGCCAGCCCCGACGTAAAGTAACATGTCCGGGAGCGTGCATCGATTTGCAGCAATAGGTGACTACCCCAGATTCTATGATTTTAAAATGTAACCCAACCTGATTGCAGAATAAAGAAAACCCCCAACCCTATTATGAAATGAATAAAATGAAAATAAGCAGAAAAACCAGAGATTGTAATAGAAACTAGACCCGCCGGTCCAGCCCCAGCATGTACAAACTGCACCCACCTATATAATAAAAAATTCCTGTCCCCCACAACCGTCTACAAACCCCATTCAGAAACAAGATAAAAGAAAGTGTAGCGTAAAAAAAAAATTAATGAGCGCTGGACACATGCCAGCAACTGGGCGTACAATTGATCTCGAGTCAGCTTTTGTATTTTGCTTATCCGTGTGCTTGGTGGTAGACCTCTAGTCCGTTCCGCCTAAGGCGTAGGCTTCGCCTCGCCGATGGCTGCCCGTACCACACCTTCCGTCGGTCCTTCTCAGGACCTCTCAGTCATTGCCAGCGCTCTCGCGCAACCTCTCCTGGATGGCCCTTCTCAGGACCACCCTACACCTACCTCTTCGCGGGAAACTCACGACGCGGACTCGGCCATGGAAACCGATGGTGCATGGCAATCTGTCAGCCGGAAACGGCGCGTCAGTGCCACCTCCACGGACTCTGGTCGAACTTCGCGTCGTGGCTCAAACGCGGGGCAATCCACCTTGGCCTCCCAGCAACAACCTGACCAGCCACGGCGTATCCCGCCTCTGATTTTCGCCCGGCCCTCGGATTGGGCGAACTTCATGCGGCGCTTACACCGGTGCACTCCCTCTGGCACCTTGACTGCTTCGGCCCAAGGTGACAGTTCCATCAGACTCAACCCCACGACCGTGGAGAGCTTCCGTATTGCTCAGAAGTTCCTCATGGACGCGGGTATCCCATACCACACCTTTGCCTTGCCGGAGGAGAAGGAATTAAAGGTGCAAATTATCGGTATCCCTGCGGATACCACACCTGAGTTCATTCATAACGAACTTGTCAGTCTAGGCTTTAGAGTCAACAGCGTTACGCCTTTCTTCTCCCCCGGCAAGAAACTAGCTCGCAATGCGTTCCTGGTCAAGATCCGTAAGGTAGGTGATTACCAGGCCATTTACGAGATAAACATGCTATTTTTCCTGAAGGTTAGGGTAGAAGCCTTCGAAGCCCAAGCCGGACCGAAGCAGTGTTACAACTGCCAGCGGTACGGCCACTCATCGGCTTTTTGCCACCATCCCACCCGCTGTTTGCGCTGTGGCGACAGCCATCGCAAGGACACTTGTCCTCTCGATTGTGCTGCCGCCACTTGCGCCAACTGCGGGGACCCTCACCCGGCATCATCAATGTCGTGCAGGTTCTATGCTGCGGCTTTGAAGAAGATTTCAAAGTCTTCGCAGCAGCACGTTCTTGCGCCTCCAGCTAGGCCCCCAGCATCTAGGCCTGCCGCCTCGGCGGCACTTACCCCTGCTGCGGCACCGGCACTTGCGCCTGCCCCAGCTCGTCCGGCGTCTACCGGGGCGCCCAGCTATGCGGCTGCAGCTGCTTCTCAGCCTGCCGCACAGCCCGCGGCCCGGCAGCCAAAACCTGCTGCGCCGTCCAAGAAAAAGACGAAACCATCGCCCCCCGTCTCCTCGCAGCAAATGCCCGCTGCACCTCAGCCATCATCTACTCCTGACATCGCAAATCCAAGGCAGCCGAAACAAAAGGCCCCCGCCCAGAATGGTATCATGTTTAAACACCCGGCGCCCAAGCTTCAGGCGGCACCGGCGTCTGCCGCGTCCTCGGACGTGACTTTCGCCGACCGCGTGCGCGCTTGGATCAACGCCTTGATCCCTCAAATTCTTGCTGCCAAGGATGTCCAGTCCTTGTTAGTTATCGTCCTTACCTCCGTGACCTCACTTATCCCTCTCGATGGCTAGGCCCTTTCGGCTGGTGGCTTGGAACGCATGTGGCGTTCTATCTCGCCGTGCCGAATTGGCCGCCTTCGTAACCGAATATGACATAGACGTCATACTCCTTAACGAGACACACTTAATTCCCGCTCACTCGTTCCAGCTTCCGGCGTATACGACGTATCGCACAGACCGGCCTGGCCAGAACCGGCTGTACGCCTCTGGCGGCACAGCCATTCTGGTTCACAGGCGCATCGCCCACCGCCCCCTGCCGCCTCCGGCGACTCGTCGCTTGGAGGCGACGGCGGTTGCTCTCTGCATCGGGGATCGGGAGGTTCGACTGGTTTCAGTCTACCTCCCCCCCCCGAGGTGGACCACCGCCCGACGTGGATGAATGGGACGCTCTATTAGAAGACCCCCTACCAACCATCGCAGCCGGAGACTTTAATAGTAAGCATCCCCTGTGGAACAGCCGTGTCTCAAACCCATACGGCCGCTCTCTGTACCAATACGTTCAACGTCATCCTCATGTGAACGCTCTTGGTCCTAGATCACCGACCTATATCCCCAATAGAGGGGGACTACCAGCCATCCTAGACATTGCTGTTGTCAAAGACGTGGCCTATCCTATCGCTATCGAAGCCGTGTCAGACCTCTCGTCTGATCACGACCCGGTAATACTCACTGTTCGGCCCACGCTGGACACACCTCTCCAGCCTCCCCATCGTGTAACGAGAGTCAACTGGCGATCGTTCCACGATGAACTGGGTCGAACAGTACCATCTGACCCCCAGGTCGACATCTCCAGCCCGGATGATGTAGACCGCTTGGCCGACTATCTTCAAGAAGTCGTCACGTCCGCCATGGACAAACACACCTATCACGTCCCTGCGCCCAATAGACGGTCGCAGTTACCTGAAGAGGTGATTCTAGCCATCCGAAAACGGCGCCAGCTCCGCCGGCGATGGCAACAAACCCGGGACCCTGCCGTAAAACGCAGGCTCAACGCACAATCTGACCTCGTCAAGCAGCTTCTGCTTGATGCCACTGCTCATCGATGGGACTCATATCTTGAGTCTCTGGAAGTCACGCCCCAGTCCGTTTTTCGGGCTGCGAGCCGACTCACTGGCGAGAAACGGACCCGCTACCCCCTACGATCACCGAACGGGATTGTGTAGTCCGCGGCCGACAAAGCAGAAGTCTTTGCCGATACCATGGAGGAACAATTTACTGTTCACAGAGGCGTCTGTGACCCCGGCCACTCGGCAGCGGTCGCAGACTTCCTATCTGGATATTTTGACATGGAATCCATAGCTATGTAATGTCTTACTCGCACGTTTCGCGAAAATCGACCGTTATGTTTCAAATGTACTTTCGGCATACCACTATCTCACGAACCGCTCAACCAATCCCAGCAAACCAGGTGTCAGGTGATCGAGTCACTCGGCCCCCTTCCAACAATATTACTGAGAATTTTGACAACTGACTTCAGTCGCCTCTAGGCTTTGTCTGCGTGAGGGTGTTTTTGCGCCGAAAATTTCTAAATTGCTCCACTAAAACTTAAATATCTCGGGAACTACAAGTCCGATCGCGAAACTACAAAGTGCGTTGTGATCCTCAGAACTAACTCTCTCCAATAACACCAATTCCGAGTACCAGAAGCACTTACAGAAAATAATAACAACATTTGAACTCAAAAATTTGAAATGCCTCGACCTAGAAATCAACGATAAAACTCGAACCAAAACTTTCAAACCGAAAACCGGCAAATCCTATGCAGAGCGTCAACAGGCCTATCGTTTGAGACTAAAATCAAAGAAATCGGCCGAGAACTTAGAAAATGGTAACCATTTGAAGATTGACGAAACCCCGTCAGCGCCCAAGCGGCCCGCATCTCCGATACCTGGGTCATCCGGCATGCCCCCAAAGCGACTCAGATCGAGCGTACGGCTAGCTAGCAAGAAAACAGACGATGAGAACATTAATAACTTGTGCTTCGACAACATTGGACCCTCGATGCTCTGCGCAGAACAGCCCGGTCCAAGTCGCCGCTTCAAAGGAGTCGACGAGGAATTCTCTAAGCACTTTATTAACAATCCGTTCGGCTCGGTGTGTGGGATCTGCGATCGCTTGTGGTTCAAGAGTGATCTAAGACCGTGCGTACCATCATACATAAGTCACTTGGCCACAGTGTTCGGAGCGGACGAGTACTCAAGTGCGAGTAATATGGAAGGTGTGTGCTCTACGTGTGTTGCAAGTCTCAAATAAGGCAACGTACCGCCGCTGTGCAAATCATACGGCTTCCAATATCCACCGATCCCGCCAAACTTGCCGCCTCTGAATCCCGTTGAAGAGAGACTTATATGCCCGCGGTTACCGTTCATGCAGATTCGTCGGCTCCGCTATGTAGACGGTATGTATGGGATCGTGGGCCAAGTCATAAATGTGCCAGTGAAGGTAGACAACATGGTTAACGTGCTGCCTCGCACTCTCGAAGACGATTACGCCATCAACGTTAACATCAAGAGGCAGATAATTCACAAGTCCTCATATCTCTCCGGAGCTGTGCGCAAGTCAGTACTGACTCCTTGGTTGAAGTATCTAGTCGAGACACCGCTGTACAAGCGATACAATGTAACCGCTAACTTGCAACTCGTAGACGGGATCGCCTCGTTCGGTCAGCCACGGGCATCCACAAGCAAAGCACCCGACGACGAGGACGACAGCTACGTGGAAGATCCGCCGCTGTTAGACTGCGAGGAAGGAGTCGCGAGGCAGCACACGCTCATGTGGGACGAGAGTAAAGTACTAAACATCGCCCCGGGTGAGCGCGACCGTCCGCTGTCGCTTCTGTACGACGTGCACGCCGAGGAGCTCTCGTTCCCCACTATATACTACGGACAACCCAGGACCTTTCCATTCAGTTCAGCCAAAGTCACTCCGTATATGATGACTACCAGCGAGCTCAGACGATCCGATCGACGGGGAGTGTCACCGCACCACGTACTCTACATGGGAATGAAGATCATGCGCATGAGAGTGGCCGATGGAATGTATAAGACTTTCAGGCAGTCGGTCATCTCAAGTATCACCAGAGCACAAGTGGAGGATCAACAGTACGTAACGAGTATGGCGGAGAACAATTTTGCGATGTTCCGATCTGTGCCCAACAGTATGACTTACTGGGCTGAGAAGAAACACGAGCTCTTCGCTATGATACGGCAGCTAGGCAAGCCGACGTTCTTCCTAACAATGAGCGCTAACGAAGTCAACTGGCCCGTGCTACTGCGAGTTCTACAGAGGTACGGGGATCCCAATTCGACTCAAGACATAAGTAGCATGACTCGTGTGCTCAAGAATAAATTAGTGAGCGAGGATCCCGTGATGTGCTGCATACTCTTCAACAGACTGGTAGATGTGATCATGAACATACTATGCTCCAAGAGGCCCGGCCGTAACCCGCTGCATCCACATCGGGTAGTCAATTACTACAAGCGCATAGAGTTTCAACATCGCCGACATGACTAGACCAATAATTCTCTGCGGCGACTTCAACAAGCATGCACCCGATCACGAGAACCTACTACACGACATCAACGACGAGTACGGCCTACAACTCCATAGCTTACCATCAACTACACTCGGAAACACGAGCATAGACCTGACGTTCAGTCGCAACATGCAACTCTTCGCCCAGATATTCGTATCGTACTTCAGCTACCATCGCTCCATATTCCATCAGCTAGCGTTAGGTGACTCTGTAAATTCTGAAAATTCTGAATAAATAAAATACATTGAAACTTATGTAGCTGTTTATTTAACCAACCCTTCATTCCTTCCCAAAGCACAAGTCTCCCCATGATTCCATGTCTACCGGTAGTCCCACGACTACCAGGTTTAAATTTTTTCTCGCCCTCCCGCAGACCCAATCGACCCGTTCGACGAGGCTGAAGTGGAAATGGCCATTAGTCGACTGCGCCCCAAGCGGGCGCCCGGCGAGGACCGTATTGGTGCAGCGGCCCTACTTAACGCCCCAGCAAGTCTCGTTTCACTCATACACGTGCTGTTCAATGGATGTCTCCGGCTCCATTACTATCCCAGCCCTTGGAAACGAGCCAAAGTCATCTTGTAGCCGAAGGCTCGCAAGCTGCGTACACTCCCGGAGAATCATCGTCCAATCTCGCTTTTGCCAGTCTTATCGAAGGTGTTCGAGCGCCTCCTGCATCGCCGAATTACTCCCCTGCTGGATAATTTCATCCGGCAGGAACAGTTCGGCTTCCGCAGGCAGCATTCGACCACTCTTCAACTTGTCCGAGTTGTCACGCAACTCACTGACGCCATCAATAGAAACCATCAAACTGTCACCGTCCTTCTGGACGTGAGCAAGGCCTTCGACAAAGTCTGGCACGAAGGCCTTCTCTATAAACTAGCCACCTCCCCTCTCCATGCCTCATTTGTACATCTGATGCGGTCGTATCTCTGCGACCGCAAATTTAGGATCTGCGTCGACGGGACGTACTCTTCTGTCCGCCCCGTCGCCGCTGGCGTTCCTCATGGATCTGTCCTCGACCCCGTTCTGTACCTAGTATACACGAACGACCTGCCAGTTTTGCCTGGAGTCACGCTCTCTCTCTATGCGGACGATGCGATGTACCACACCAGTTCTGCAAACCTTCGTTTTGCGACTGACGTGGTGCAGCGCCAGCTCGCATTACTTCCGGCCTGGCTAAGGAAATGACGGGTGGCGATCAATACGGAGAAATCCGAGGCCAGCTCACTTCCCGATGCCAGACCCTCTCCCTTGAAGGGAGCCCAATCGCTTGGCAACGTACTGTGAAGTACTTGGGCGTCACTCTTGATCGACGCCTAAGCTTCAGAGCTCACGTGTCCACAGTGCTCCAGCGCGCCCGAGGCGTCAAAGCCAAACTATACCCATTCTTATCGCCTCGAGGGCCACTGCCATTGCGCACGAAGCTCTCGATTTATGTGCTCTTTTTACGAGCCGTCCTGATGTACGCAGCGCCAGCATTTTGGACCCAACTCGCCCCCGACGTCGTTACACGCCTGGAAGCCTTCCAATCCATTACCCTTCGCCTTATCTCCGGCTCTCCCTGGTATGTAAAAAATGATTCTATTAGGCGAGGGCTGAAGATTCCGTCGCTCGATGGATTTGCGCTAACTCTCACGTTCAACCTCTTCCATCGAGCATCCATTTCTGACTTCCCACACCTCCAACACCTCGATAACAACGATGGACCACCACCGGTTAAACGTCGCCGCCCACGAGCTCTGCTCGACGACCCACCATAATTATAAAACTCAAAATTGCCCACTCACCATCTGTCCACGCACCGACCTATCGGATCTGACCACCTTCCTACCTGTCAAATCTCCGGTCCGTTGCAGGCCGACAGATGGATCGGGCGTTGTGCCGGCTTTAGGTGTGCCTAGCGCCACCTTCAGTCGGCAACTTCCCCCCTCCAATCTCTCGCCTGCCTCGGTATCGCCATAAGGCAGTCTACCGGACTCTTACCGGGCTGGCGGAAGTGTATGGACCCGTTGTGGGCGAACAAATCCCGCCAATCGGTGCGAAGCGTTCGCGTAGACTTCCCTCTCAGGCCATTGGTGGATCGCGTCAGCGGTTCAGCCAATCACAGCCCGTCTCCTTCACCCCCGGCAAAATAAAAAAGGGGGTACCTATCCGTTTCTGCGACAAGTTTCGCACCAAGCACACAGGAAGCAACAGGCAGTCATCGGGCTTGCCCGGACGCTGCCGTCACTGGGGCATGCACTGTGCTGTGCCCTGCTCATCTTGGCATCACTCTCAGTAAAACGCTTCCAGCTCTTGACTTGACCAGCCATTGGGAAGCCTTCAAGCCAACTTTACCACACCACTAGCAACAGGACAGGACATCTTGAGACCAGCCTGCATTTCGCCGACTGCCTCACGGACTGGACCTGGGCAACTGCGTGGGAACCGGGTACCCCGGATAGACTCCTCAGGTGAGTGGACGTCGGCTCTCTCGCTTCCTTGCTAGCGCTGCCCCGAGAGATCCTTGAAAGTCCCCACCAGTGGTAACCGACCTTGGACACCTCCGAGGTAAAGAGTACGGTGGAAACCGAACATTGCACAAAGTTCGGTATCTAACGAAGCCGTACATTACCCCTCTGTTAGATCTCTGTTCCCTACCTGCTTTTGAGAGGTGGCATGTCCACCTCTCAAACATCCGATCGCTCCTTGGGTACTGCTTACGGTACCCAAGCACCTACCTCTACCCTTCGCCCTGATCGGACCTTTTTAGGGCCGACAGCACCCAACCCGACGGCAGACTGCGCCGGCGAGTTCATGGAGATGGACTCCCCGGCAAGTCCGCCTTCCGAACCAGGCCCTTCTCAGGACCACCCTGGTACTGTTGTGCCCGGCGCCACTGACGGCGGCCCTGCCTGGAAAAAGGTGAAGAGCCGGAAACAGACCTTCTCCTCTTCCTCGGGCTGGCCGGAACCCAGTGGTGGCTCGGCTCCCACTACCAGGACAGGTGCTCAGCCAACCCCTCAGTCTTCAGAACCATTCCGCATGCCACCTATAGTTCATGACGCCCCCAAAGCGGGCATGCTTTTGCAAAATCTGTCAAGCAGGCGGCAGCTTTCCCTATCGATATTTATCCCAGGGGAAGCTTCTCCGCATCAAAACCAGGACTCCCGACGAATTTCGGTTCGTCCAGAAAACCCTCATTGACTCAAACGTTCAATTCCACACCTTTGGTCTCCCTCAGGAGAAAGAAATCAAAGTAACCATCCGTGGCATCCCCCACGATGTAGCCCCGACAGACATTATCGAGGAGTTGGAGAGCCTTGGCTTCACTCCAACCTCCTGCATTCCACTTGTTGACCGGCAAAAGCGCAAGGTCAATGTCTTTTTTATCAAACTAAAGAAGGTAGGAGACTACCAACTCATCTACTCCCTCCGGGAGCTTTTGTGCCTCCGGATAGAAGTCTCCAGGTATAACACCCCCACTGGCCCTCCGCAGTGTTACAACTGCCAGAGGTACGGCCACGCCTCTTACAACTGCCACATGGCACCCCGTTGCGTACGCTGCGGCGAAGGTCATCCTAAGGGCGCTTGCACGAAGGACCCTAACGCCGACGCAAAGTGCGCAAACTGCGAAAAGAACCATCCAGCCAACTGGAGAGGCTGCGAACACTACCAATCTGCCCTTGAGCGGAAGCAGGAAATGGACGAGATCCGGCACCGCAACTCGACCCGGCCTCAGCGCCAAATCAAAGTCCAGCAGACCGCCACTCCGGCGGCTGCCCCAGCCCGCCAACCGCCCGTCCAACCCCGTCGTCCCAGTGACGACCCTAACCCTGCTACTACTACGGAGCCTCCCTCCACCGCCAAGTCATTCGCGGCAGCCGCCGCATCTAAACCCGCATCCGCGCCTCAACGCGCGAAGGCTACGAAGCCCAAACAGAAGCCCCCAGCTGCTAAAGCTCCTTCTACAAAACCCTCCACCGCTCAGCAACTACCATCGGTCCAACCACCTAAGCCCGAGGCAGCCCCAGAAACCTCGAAGCCAGTCCGCCGCCCCGCGGCCGTGAGCGAGCCCGATGAGGGCGTGCTAACGATCGCGGAGTTGCAGGACTGGATGGAAGATCTCCTGCCCAAACTAGTTGCTGCGCGCGACCTGAACTCTCTGGTCGTCACAATCATGACCTCCCTTATGTCCTTTTTGCTCGCCCGTAATGGCTAGGCCTCTCACACTCGTTGCTTGGAACGCAAATGGCGTAGCCGGGCGGCGAGCTGAGCTGGCCTGCTTCGCGAGCGAGTATGACGCGGACGTAGTCCTCCTCTCTGAAACCCACCTGCGTCCCCAACACCGATTTAACCTACCAGCTTACGCTACTTATCGTACGGACCGCCCAGTGCCACTCACCCGAGCCGCATCTGGCGGCACAGCCATTCTCATCCACAGGCGATTATCTCACCGACCTCTACCTACCCCCCTGACTACCCACATTGAAGCGGTCATGCTCTCGCCCAATACGCCTCGACCAGGCCTGACGTCCTCGTCATCGGCCCGACCGAACCGACATACATCCCCGCCAACCCTGCCAACCAGCAAGACGTTCTCGACATAGTTATTGTCAAGGACGCTGTCTGCCACATCCTGGTCGAGGCCATCTCAGCCCTATCGTCCGACCACAACCCGCTGGTTGTGACGCTCCGACGAACAAGCGACTCCCCGCCTGCCCGTCCTCGTAAGAGAGTCAACTGGCGCTCTTACCACGACGAGCTGTACCGTAGGTTCCCATCAGCCCCCGAGGCCCCAGCGCCCTCTCGAAGGGAGCTGGACCGCCAAGTCACACATCTTCATGACACTCTTACCCGCTGCATGGATACCAACTCTTACACTGTCCCAGCACATTGTAGGAAGTCTCAACTCCCTGCCGAAGTCCAAGAAGCCATCAGCCTTCGCCGCTGCTGGCAAAACACTCGCGATCCCGCTGTCAAGCGGCAGTATCGCCGACAGTCTGATTACGTAAAGCAACTCCTGCTTGATGTCAATCAGCATAGCTGGGACAACTATCTTGAATCCCTGGAAGTCGACCACGCCTCCGTCTGGCAGGCGACTGGTCGCCTCCTTGGCGAAAAGAGGACTCGCCATCCCCTTGATTCCCCGACGGGTGTTGTTGATTCACCGGAGCGCAAGGCTGAGGTCTTCGTAAACTCCGTTGAGGAACAATTTACCCCTCACAGAGGCGTCTTCGATGCGGACCACATGGCTCGCGTCGAGGACTTCCTCGAAAACTCTCTCGCCCAACCTTTGACGGATCCCCCACCCCCCCTTTGAAAAAGCCGATCTCGTCCATGCTATCGCACGGCTAAATCCTAAACGGGCCTGCGGCCCGGACAGAATAGGAGCGACCGCCCTAAAGAATGCCCCATCAGTTGTCACTGACCATATCCTGGACGTGTTCAACTCATGTCTCCGCCTCAATTACTTCCCTCGCCTGTGGAAAAATGCAAGGGTAATCATGATCCCTAAACCTGGGAAATCTCGCATGTTCCCTGAAGATTATCGCCCCATCTCACTACTGCCCGTGTTATCGAAGGTGTTCGAGCGCCTCGTGCACGCCCGTGTTGTACCGCTGCTTGATGGTTTCATCCGCAGCGAACAGTATGGGTTTCGCAGGGAGCATTCGACCACCCTACAACTAGTCCGCGTCGTTACCCAGTTCTCTGACGCTGCAAACAAAAAGCTGCACACCGCAGCCGTCCTCTTGGACGTTAGTAAGGCCTTCGACCGTGTCTGGCACGAAGGTCTGCTCTATAAACTGGCACACACGCCCCTTCCCGCATTTACTGTGAGACTGTTCTGGTCGTATCTCCGCGGCCGGACTTTTCACATTAGCGTAGATGGAGCGGTCTCTTCTGACCGCCCCATAGTCGCTGGCGTTCCCCAAGGATCAGTCCTCGGCCCGGTTCTGTACCTCGTGTACACGAACGACTTGCCCGTATATCCCAATGTCACTCTTTCCCTTTTTGCTGACGATGCCATGTATCACTACAGCTCGCAGAACCCTGGTTTTGCTGGCACAGTGATACAACGCCAACTCGACCTTCTGCCTCCCTGGCTACGTAAGTGGCGCGTGGCGATCAACGCGGAGAAATCCGAAGCGATCTGCATCACGCGCAAGCGGACCGCATGCCAGCCCCTAATCCTAGATGGGAACCCTATCGCTTGGAAGAAGTCTGTGAAGTACTTAGGAGTGTCTATCGACAGTCGACTAAGCTTCGCCGGCCACGTCCAAACCAAACTCCGACAAGCCCGTGGCGTCAGAGCCAAAATCTTTCCCCTTATCTCGCGCAGAAGTCCCCTCTCACTCCGCACTAAACTCACCCTTTATCTCCTGCTCATCAGAACAGTATTCACCTACGCAGCCCCAGCGTGGTGGCTCCTCTTATCTGCCTCAACGAAGCGTAAGCTGGAACAGTTCCGTCCGTATCCTCTCCAACTCGCCCTGGTTTGTTTGTAACAGAGCTATCAGGACGGGCCTCCGTCTGCAAACGGTGGAAGAGTTTGTCTTCAGACTCTCTGTGGGCCTCTTCTTCCGGGCTGCAGACTCCCAATACCCCCACATCCGTGACCTGGCCAGGGATGAAGGTCCCCCTTGCCACGTAGTCAAGAGACCCCGCACTCTGCTGGACGACCCCCCATAGTTTCCTACATAGGGCCCTTCTCCTGAGGGAGTCAACACCCTACCGCCAGTACACTACCTCCAACAGATAACCTACCACACCATAGACATCGCCTTAACCCTCACTCTGCCCTGAATGGTCTGCCCTAGTCATTTGCGGGCTAGTCAGCAGTAGACCAGCTGTTAGTGCCCCTGAAGCACTGTGCGGCAGCGACGAGCCCCCCGGCCGGCCACGTGGGCCAGTCGGGAACCCTACGACTCGCGCGGGAAGCCCTGCTGAACCCGCGCAAGTTCGTGAAAACAATCGGTCCTTATTAGGGCCGACCAAGCCCGCAAAGGACGGACCTTCCGGCTTCACGGCCGTTAGTAGGCCAAGCAGCCAGCAACCTCTGCCGGAGTCTGACTCCCCAGCCATGGAGACCTCGGCTTCCACCGACTAGGTGGTAGTAAGGCACGGTGGTAAGCCGAGGAAGTCTCCCTCCCTGACCTCTCTGAGTTCGGTTACGGACTCGGCGGGATTCAAAGCCTCCGCTGAGGTTGCTCCCAGTCGCACCTCCGAAGGAAGGATCCCGCCGGTGTTCGTCACGAACGTCCGAGATATTATCGGCTTCAGTCGCCGACCCCGCAAGGTCGTTGCGCTGGCAGATAACGCTTCGGTCAAGCTCCTAGCGAGTGAGACTGTGCGCGTTACCTGCCGCAGCGCTTCCGAACACTTGGAAGTAATCCAGTGGCTGGAACGCGAATCGTTCCAGTTCCACACATACACCCTAAACCGCACCAAGCCTGTAGCCCTCGTCCTTCGGGGCCTGGACATACAGGCGGATCCGCAGGTCGTTCTCGACGAACTGCGCGACGCGGGTTATAAGGTTGTGGGAGCCTCTCGGCTGTACACCACTTATGGCTCGCGTCGTCCCCTCCCCCTCATCAGACTCCTGGTAGAAAAGGGCGATTCTTCCCAGGCCCTTTTAGATTTGAAAAGGCTTTTCGGGCTCTGCGTGAGCGTAGAGCCCTGCCATCAGACCGGGCGACTTTACCAGTGCCACAGGTGTCAGCGGTTCGGCCATAGCAGCTTCGGTTGTCGGAACGCGCCGACCTCCGTCCGCTGTGGAAATGACCACTTGACGCAGGCCTGCGCCGTTCCGGACAATCACCGGTATTGTATTAACTGTGGCGGCGCCCATGCTGCTAATAACAGGCGCTGCCCAGTCTATAAAGAGCAGCTGGACAAACTCAACAAACCTGTCCAGCCTAAGCCTCGGCAAGTTGTTAGTCAGCCACTCAAACCGGCCAAAGCCGCTGACCCTGTGGTCCGGAAACCAGCCCCTAGGTCTGCTCCGGTTCCAAAACCTACACGTGCAGTGACCCCGAGCATAGCTCAACAGGCCAAACCACCAAACGCGCCCCCGGAACCGGAACGCGAAGTCCCCCACTACGCTCTAGTCCCGCTGCCGGACGATAAGGAGGAAATTGATCCTCCACTGCCGCCGCCACCCAAGCCTAGATTCCCCAGATCAGGTAAAAAAGGTAAACCTCCGGCCAAGAACACGGGCCAGCCCAAATTACCTGCCACTGGACCCAAGCCTGTCCACCAAAAGCCAGAGCGACCACCCGCTCCAGAACCTGCCCCCAAGGCTTCCACCGCCTCGCCCAGCCGCAGCTATGCAGCTGCCGCCAAGCGTTCCCCTCAGGCCTCATCTTCCGATGATCTCGCCGTTGTATCCGACTTTTTGGCAAGCTACGACTTGCAGAAAGTAGCCCAAACTTTCCTTAAATCAAGGAACGCTTGGCAACAGCCTCGCCCCAAGACAAGTTCCTCCTCTTGGTGGAAGCCTGCCGAATTATAGGTCTGTTATGAACGGACAACCACGGGAATCCCTCAAGCGAGACCTCGAGCTTGTGGCGTGGAACGCCAACGGCCTCGCTTCCCGGCATTCTGAGCTCTTAGAGTTCGTTGCCCGACACAAGCCCGACGTGCTTCTTCTTGGTGAGACGCACCTGACCCCGCATCGTCGTTTTCGACTGCCCAACTTCGTGTGCCACCGGGACGACCGGTCGGGTCGCGCAGGAGGGGGCACAGCCATCGCGGTAAAGGCGAGTCTTCGCCATCATCGCGTTGTCCTGCCTCAGCGGCGGAACCTCGAGTGCACCGCGGTTGAGCTCCATGGTGCTCTCGGCGGTCTACTCGTGGTTTCCGCTTACAAGCCTCCACAAACGGAGCTCCTGTCGAACGATCTGGAGGCCGTCTTTGGCGCACACAGGCGGGTAGTCCTGGCGGGCGACCTGAACTGTAAGCACCCTGATTGGGGGAGCCGCTTGGTGAACCCAAACGGGGCTCGCTTACGCAGGTATGCTGATGCGGCTCGGGTCACAGTCATGGGTCCTACCGGGCCTACGTACTATCCCTCGAGGGCTAACTCCCGGCCTGACGTACTGGACATTGCCGCGGTCAGGGGCGTTTATTGCCCGGTCCACGTCTCCGTCATTTCGGAACTGTCCTCGGACCATTGCCCTATTAGTGTGCTTATAGCTACCCAGCACGCCACCGTCCGCGACGAGCGGCGGGTAATCGAGTGGGACCGCTTTGGCCCGGCGTTCAGTCGCCGCCTACCTGAGCATATCCCGCTCGACACTACCCAGCATGACGACGAGGCAGTTGCCTTATTCGACACAGCCGTAGTCTCGGCGGTAGACGTGTCCTCCCGGATGAAGCCGGGGCTCACGCCCGACTATCAGCGTATCCCCGAAGAGGTGTCTGAGCTCGCTTGCGAGAGGAATCGCCTCCGGAGGCGCTGGCAGAGTTGGCTGACTCGTGACTCGGCTGACAAGGCTGCGTTCAACAGAGCGTCCGGCAAGTTGCGTCGCGACATGCTGGCGTTCCGTAGACGCAACTGGGAGCTAGCTGTGACACAGATGGATGGCCCTGCCGAGGACCGTAATGTCTGGCGGATTCCCAGTGCCCTAACGGGAAAGCGCAAACGCTCGCCTCTCCCCGCACTGGCGGAACCGGCGGTCAACCCCTTGGCCGCCCCCTCGAAAAGGCAGAGTTTTTGGCTGACAGTTTAGAGCGACAGTTCGCTCCCAACCCATCCAAGAACCCGGCTTTTACTGAGCAAATCTGCCGCGAGGTAGAGCGCTTTCTATCGGCCGATATCACAGTCCAACCGGAGCCCATCTCCACGGAGGAGGTCTCTGAGAGGATTGTTCAGCTCAAGCCCCGGAAGGCGCCTGGCCCGGACGGAGTCATGAATTCCGCCCTCCATCGCCTTCCGGAGCGAGGAACCCAGTTCCTCACTGACCTGTTCAATTCATGCCTCAGACTGGCCTATTTTCCGGTGAAATGGAAAACGGCTACCGTCATAGTGATACCCAAGCCGGGAAAGAATTCTTCTCGCGTGGAAAACCTCAGGCTCATCAGCCTCTTGTCCGCGACGTCCAAGGTTTTTGAGCGTCTGATCCAGCGTAGGATCCGCGACCATCTAGAAAGACTAGACGTGCTGATCCCCGAACAGTTCGGCTTTCGTGAGCTGCACTCCTCGACTCATCAGCTGGTGAGACTCGTGGAATGCATTACCGAGGCTGGCTGCCAGGGCAAACAGACGACTGCGATCTTCCTAGACGTAGAGAAAGCCTTCGACCGCGTGTGGCACGAGGGTGTCCTTTACAAACTGACGGAAGTCCTTCTCCCAGACTGCTACGTTCACTTGATCGGCAGCTTTCTGCGAGACCGTAGCTTCCGAGTGAGAGTAGACCACGCTCTCTCTGCGGAGAGGCGTATTACCGCTGGCGTCCCTCAGGGAAGTGTCCTTGGGCCTCTCCTGTTCTCGCTGTATGTCAACGACACGCCCCGAGTTCCTGGAGTAAAATTGTCGCTGTTCGCGGACGACACTGCGGCTTTTGTCTCAGAGCCGAACGCGAGTTATGCGGCAGTTAAGCTCCAGCGCCAACTCGACGCGTATGTCGGGTGGACCGATGACTGGAGAGTTGCCGTTAACGCTTCCAAGAGCGCCGCGGTAATATTCTCGCGCAAACGCAAGCGGCCTCGGCCGCTTAAAGTAGGCCCCGTCGAGGTGCCCTGGACCAATAGCGTCAAGTACCTCGGGCTCCACGTGGATTCCCGACTCACCTGGCGAACCCATACAAATTACATCCGACAACGCGCTTCGGCGCAACTCAGTAGACTCTGGCCCGTGCTATCTAATCCGGCAATGAGCCCCCGGCTAGGTAAGCTCATAGTCAACACGTACGTGTTGCCCGTGATTACCTACGCCTATCCTGTTTGGGGATACCTGGCTCGTGGTCATAGAACAACGCTCCAGCGCGTACTCGACCGGGGACTGAAGCTCGCGTGCAAAGTCCCCCGGAGGTACTCTTCTCGTCTTTTGAGGAGAGGACTCGGTGTCCGCTCTCTTGATGACACCGTGAGACGCCTGGCGCGTAGATTCTATGTTCGTTCCGACAGAGTGACCCACAATTCCCTCATTGCCGGACTTGGTAAATACACCCCGCGACCAGGTGAGTCCTGGAAGCGACCTCGTTTGCTAGTCCCGGTGGTATAATCCACCAATCGCAGGTCTCTTCAGACCCCCCCATAAGTAGATAAAAAGTATATATAGAAATCCAAGAGACCCAGTGGCAGGAGTCCTTTCTGAGACTCGGGACACTGCACTATTCGCGACCCGCGCAACCCCCAGTTGTGTCTCTCCTCGACCACCCAATCTCGACGATTGCAGCCGGCGACTTTAACGCCAAACATCCCTCTTGGAACAGTAGGGCTACCAACGCCTACGGCAACTCACTCCGCCGGTTCGTCGTAGACGACTCGGATACGCACGTCATCGGCCCTTATGATCCTACCCACTACCACTATGCCGGTCACCGACCGGACGTTCTTGATGTAGTTGTAGTCAGGAACGTGGCCCATAACATCCAGGTCTCGTCAGTGTCAGACCTTTCGTCTGATCACAATCCCCTGCTAATAACTGTTCGAGATGTGTCGGCTTCACCCCGACTTCCCGCTGGTCCTGCTAGGAGGGTCAACTGGCGCTCCTATCACGACGAGCTATCTCGAAGGTTACCATCTGTCCCAGCGGACCCGATCGCCACTCGTGACGATCTGGATCTCCGTGCCACTCATCTTCAGGAGTTGGTCCAAGGTGTCATGGATCGACACACATACAACGTTGAGGTGAATCGCAAATCGGCCCTTCAACCGGAAGTTATCCACGCCATCTGGCTTCTGCGCAAACTCCGCCGCAGATGGCAACGAACCCGAGATCCCGCCGTCAAACGACGGTTTCAGGCCCAGTCTCTTTACGTCCAGCAACTTTTGCGGGACGTAAACTCTGATCAGTGGGACTCATATCTTGAGTCCCTTGAAGTCGACCAAGCCTCCGTCTGGAGAGCGACGAGTCGCCTTACTCGCGAGAAGCGTACTCGCAACCCGTTGAATACCCCGAACGGCATTGTTTCTTCGTCGGAAGGCAGGGCTGAGGTCTTCGCCGACTGCATGGAGACTCAATTCACCGTTCATGGAGGCGTCTCGGACCCTGCCCACTCGGTAGTGGTTCGAGACTTCCTATCTGGATATTTCTCCCGCCCTCCACCTGACCCTCCCGCTCTCTTCGACAGGGACGAACTCGTTTCGTCTATCTGTCGATTGAACCGACGTCGCGCCCCTGGTCCTGATCGGATCGGGGCCGCAGCTTTGCAACATCTCCCGGCCTCGGGCGTTGAATTGGTCCTGGATCTGTTCAACTCCAGTCTCCGGCTGCAATACTTCCCCCGCCTGTGGAAAAATGCCAACATCTGCATGATTCCCAAGCTCGGCAAGCCTAGAATGATTGCAGGCAGCTATCGTCCCATATCGTTGTTGCCAGTACTCTCAAAGGTGTTTGAGCGTCTCCTACTCGCCCGCATCTGGCCGCTGCTGGATAATTTTATTCGGAGCGAACAGTTCGGGTTCCGTAGAGAGCACTCGACAACTTTACAACTTGTCCGAGTTGTCACAGCATTGTCCGACGCCGCCAACAAGAAAGAGTCTACGGGCGCTGTCTTGTTGGACGTGAGTAAGGCCTTCGACAAAGTCTGGCACGAAGGTCTTCTCTACAAACTCGCTCACTCCCCCATCCCACCGTCCAGTGTGCATTTCTTGAGGTCATACCTCAGTGATCGTACCTTCAGGGTTAGCGTCGAAGGGTCCTGTTCATCAGTTCGACCCGTCGCCGCTGGCGTTCCGCAGGGATCTGTCCTCGGCCCCGTTCTGTACCTAGTGTACACGAACGACCTGCCTGTTATTCCTGGAGTCACGTTATCTCTATTCGCTGACGACGCAACGTATTACTGCAGCTCCCTGTCCCCGCGAATAGCGTGTACAAAGCTGCAGCGTCAGTTGAATCTGCTTCCGGCCTGGCTACGGAAGTGGCGGGTGATGATCAACGCGGAGAAATCCGAGGCGATCTGCTTCACCAGTAAGTCCACTTCCCGGTGCCAGCCCCTCTCCCTCGAAGGGAGGCCTATCGCCTGGCATAAGTCGGTGAAGTATTTGGGCGTTCGGCTCGACCAGCGCCTTAGCTTAAACGGCCACGTGACTGCAGTGGCGGCTCGTCCATAAGAGCACAGGAGCACGTGAACCCCCTATAAAAATAATTATACGATATAAATTATACATCTTTATTGACGCAGTACTAAAATGGCTTATCTTCAGTAAGTTTAAAAGAGCGGACAATGAAAAACAGCGTAGAGCGCGCCAAGTGAAGTTAAGTGTAATGACGCGCCAGTGGCTGGGAGCGGACTGAATGCGCCGCTCTCGATGCTGTACACACGGGATATACGACAGACGGGCGAGTCCATTTGCTCGCGGTAGGGGGGAAACATGTTTACAAGCGGCTTAACGGAGAATACCGATGAGCTGCCTCTGACACAGCTCAGCTCAGTAGTTCCAAGGACTTGAGTCTGCAGACTGACAGCGTGAAGCCACTCGGGCAACTTCGGCAACCTTCGTTCTCATCTATGCCCGCCTATATTCTGTTGTCAGATGTGAGTTAGGTAAAAGTTTGGTTAAAGTTTGTGTATTTATTTTAGCACAATAATTTTATTAAGTTCACGGCTTCAAATACGTAAACTCAAGAGTAACTTTTTCGTGTATTCAAGTGTCTGTGTGTATTCGTGTAAAGTTTTATTCATGTATAACCTACCTATACATGTCCTGTAAGCATTTTGATGTTTCGTTTTTAAGTTTTGTCATTTTATTTTTAGTGTAACAGTTTTGTATTAGGTAGGCCTACACGCGCTGTAAGTATTCTCGAAGATAAATAATAAACACAACTGAGAATAAATTCATATCATGTCATTTCTTACATTTAAAACCTTAATTGTATAAATACAACTATTTCACTAACGACTCGGAACACAAAACTTTGTGTTCCGAGTCGTTAGTGAAATAGTTGTATTTAGTTAAGTAACGGACACATCATGGACAACGAAATCCTAGAACTTAATTGTATATTTTGTTTCAGCTTTTATCACTCCAGAAACAAAAATAATTGATTAAATTTACTCCAGATAAATACGACACCATCCTGCGAAGTTAGTGGACAGGTAAAAAGGAGTTTTGGAGTTTTACCACAACTGATTACAGCAATATAATTATATCAAAACCAACATTGTGACTACAAAAAACTGAACTTAAAACCAGCAAAACAGTATAAAATAAGTTTTCTTAATAAACGTATATTTCATATACTAATGCGACGATGTAGTAGGTTCATATTTATCTGGGGATAAATTAACCAGCCAGTGAAAGTGTGTTTGTTTCTGGAGGAAACAAAGGTTAAAACAAAAACTACAATTCAGGGTAATAAATAGAGTACAACGATATGGTTAAATTAATTCTATATTATGTGTTAATACCCTATTTAACTGTGACCACAATCAATATTGATATTCAATTCATCCGCTATGCACACAGGAAAACCCCGATTTGGATAAAAATACGTGGATTTCATTATACACGTAAGTATGGAGTGTGGGTTGACGAGAGAGTAGACAATAGCGGGGGATGAACAGTAAAGAAGTTGCCGTGGAACGGCTGTAGTTGACGGTGGATGCTCCTTACCTTGGCGCGCGCGCGTGTTACATTTGTGTGTTTGCAGTTTCGATTATTTTTTAGTGATAAAGTTTTAGTTGAAATTACAGTTTATCTATTATAGTGTAGCTAGTGAACTGTTGTTTTTATTTACTGTACAATAATGGAAAGTACCTGTAAGTACTCATTTAGTAATTTAAACGAAGTAGCGTTTGCCAATTTACCCATAGAAGTTAAAATAGCAATAAAAGAGAGTGGTAGGCCAACGCCCCGACTTAATATAAGTCAAACATCGACATCAAAATCTAGAACTTTTAAAAGAGAATTTAAAGAAGAGCTATACGAAAAAATTCCTTGGCTTTGTGGTTGTGAACAAACAAACAAAATATTTTGTTTTCCTTGTTTGTTATTTTCCCGTGAAAAGGGCGATCCTGCTTGGGTGAAAAACAGCGTTTGTGACTTAGCTCATTTGAATCAAAAAATTAAAAAACACGAAAGTTCTCATGGACACATAAGTGCTACATTGGATTTTAATTTGCTGGGAAAGGTTGACGTTCGTCAGCAGCTTGACAGTGCTTATCGACAAAATATTAAAAAGCACAATGAACAAGTGACTAAAAATAGGTATGTCCTTTCTAAGCTTATAGACTGTATTAAATTTTGCGGTGCATTTGAGTTGGCCCTTCGAGGTCATCGTGAGGATGACGATTCCTTAAATCCTGGCATATTTAAAGGGCTTGTAAACTTTTCTGCAGAACTTGACTCATCTTTGAAAGAACACTTGAGTACCGCTACTGTCTTTAAAGGTACCTCGAAAGAAATTCAAAATGAATTGTTAGATTGTATGCTTTTTGTATGTCAAGAAAACATAATAGAAGAAATAAAAACTGCACAGTATGTTTCTTTGATTGCGAACGAAACATCAGACATCTCGTCTGTATTTCAGTTAGTTATAGTTTTCCGCTATGTTTTAGCTAATGGCCAACCAGTTGAAAGATTTTGGAAATTTGATAACCCTGAAGGGCACGACGCAGAATCTATAGCCAAATGTATTTTATCAGTTTAGATTATGTTGTGCAAAATCCAGAAAAACTCGTATCTCAAAGCTATGACGGTGCGAATGTAATGAGTGGGCACCAGGCTGGCGTGCAGACCATAGTGCAACAAACCTATAAACATGCTTTTTTCGTTCACTGTTACGCTCATCAGTTGAACTTGATTGTAGCTCAAGCAACAAGCCAAAACCAAGATGTCAGAATTTTTTTTCGGACTTAAGTGATATAACAAATTTTTTTTCGAATTCCCCTCAGAGTGGCTGTTTTGGACAAGATAGTTGGCAAACAAATACCTCGGGCGTCAGCTACAAGGTGGAATTTTAAGAGCAGGTTAATACTGTTTTTGAGTACAGAGAGGAATTAATTGAATGTATGGAGGAAATCCAATCAACCTCTAAGGAACCAACCACCATAATTAAAGCTGGTGCTCTAGCTCGTCTCCTTAGAGATAATAAGTTTATATTTTGGCTTTCTATTTTTCACAGATTAATGCCACATGTGGATATTTTGTACAACCAATTACAGCTAACTTACACTGATGCTGTGAGAACTAAAGCCAATGTTGACCACTTCGTCAAAGCCATTGATAAGGAAAGAGCTAACATGGACAAAGTGACAGAGCTGGTTAATCAGTACCCAGAAAATGCACCTAAACGATCGAGGCGTGAAGAAGATTTTTACTTAAGTAGAACAGTGGCTGCCAAGGAAACCTGTGACATTATTACAACGCAAATAAAAACAAGATTTTCATTCACAATATCTTGCTCAGCTGTATCTCTTTTTGAATCACAAAAGTTTGAAGAGTTTGAACAGAAATTCCCCGAGAAATTGCTTGAAGATACAGTAAATGTGTATTCATTTCTTGAAAAAAATCGCTCAAGACAGAGCTTGAAATCATTTACAAAAGAACTGATTTCAGAAACATGCGTGGTGCTGTTAGTCTTTTACAGTTTTTTATTGAAAACAACTTATTGTCATCATTTTCTGAAAGTTATAAACTGTTATTAATTATTGCAACAATACCAATGACGACTGCTGAATCTGAAAGGTGTTTTTCAACCCTAAAACGGATAAAGACATTTTTGCGGTCTACGATGTGTCAAGAGAGGCTTACAGCTTTAGCCATGCTTGCAATCGAGAAGGAAATGATTTCTAACATCCATAATTTCAATGAAAGTGTTATTGATGTTTTTGTGTCAAGAAAAGATAGAAGGATGGACTTTGTTTACAAAAACTGTACTTAAAGAAAATATTTGTCTAAGCTACCATCCAAGTAAATTTGTGCAAGTAAATATTACACCTTACCATCATATGCAGCAGCTTTGATTATTTTCCTTTTTCTGTGTGTTTAATAATCTAATCTAATAATTGAGAGCATGAGGCCTTGTGACTAACTATCTACATATTTAACACTTAAAACAAGCTTTCTGTTTTGCGTTTATTTTCTACTTTAAAATTAAATGAAAATAATTGTTTTAGTAAAAAAGAACAATTAGTATATTATAACAAGTATGATTAATAAAATAATCCTTTATTATTAAGTTGTGAAATAGTTAAAGTACAGTAATATCTATAATAACATTTCGTTTCAAAATTAATACATTACATCAAGGTATAGCAGCGCCTAAATTATATGAATATTGCAAGCAACACACAAGTGTTTGACACAGTGTATCTCAAAAACTGCAAATTATTAATTGTGAACCCCCTGTAGATGTAATCACGAGCCGCCACTGCGTGGCTGATACCCTCAACAAAGCTCGAGGCGTCCGAGCCAAAATATTTCCCATGCTCTCGTACCGCAACCGCCTGGCTTTGCGCACTAAAGTCCACCATCTATCTCTTGTTTCTCCGGTCAGTCTTGACCTATGCTGCTCCCGCATGGTGGTCGCTTGTGTCGACCACTAACAAGTGTAGGCTGGAAGCTTTCCAGGCCCGTACCCTCGGATCCTTGTCGGGGTCTCCATGGTTTGTGAGAAATAATGTTATTCGTGGAGGCCTTCGAGTTCCTACCCTTGCTGATTTTGTCCGGTCGCTTGCCGAAATTCTCTTTGCTTCTGCAGCGACCTCGTCCTTTCCTTATCTCCGTTCTATCAGCACGTCTGAACCACCTCCCGCTATACGTGTCAAACGCCCTCGAGCGATCTTAGACGACCCCCCGTAATTCTGTATGCTGTAACTTAGGTTCCCAAGCAATTCTATTTCTTTGTTACCTTCCTATTCAGTCAGATACCTTCCCCCAGTATGTTGGTTTGCAAACTGCTTGGCGCTGTTACCGATGCCACAGACACGGAGGTTCCCTGCCTCGCGGGGAACGACCGGCGCTACAAGGCGCCTGCATGCCGGGCCGGGCGCGTGCGGCATCTGCCGTTCGCCCCGAGACCGGTGGCAGTGTTACCATGACCCGGAACCTATATAACAAAATTGAGAAAATTTTCCGCCGCCTTCTCGACTGCGACAGACAGCTTCTTGAACAGGAAGGACCTCCTCTCTGGATCAGCTCTTCACTGGACATTTGCGGAAGCTACTCGCTGTTGTACAGCTGCTGCCCTGCTGCCTTCACTTGAAGAGGACAGACAAACCACATCTGCTGCCCTGCTTGCTGGACTATCAGGCCTTAGAAGACAGAAGACAACAACTCAGCTGGCTGGTGAACTGAGTAGTTAGCACACACAGCTGAGTTCGTCGGACCTTCTAAGGGCCACCAGCCGAGTGACCCTTTTCAGGACCACCAACTGCCGTGAAGAGGAAGCACTTTCAGCCTGCCAGAGCTTTAAGGTTGCGCAGCGCATCTTGCCCGCTGACGCTCAGGCTCTTAGGTAGCGCTGCCTAGGACGATCCTTGCGAGCCCCCACCAGTGGTAAGCGAGCTTGGATATCGCCTAGGTAAAGAGGCCGGTGGACACCTCTCTTGGTAAGGAGAGGTATCTAACGAAGCCGGTCATTAGCCCAGCTCGTAGAAAGCCTGAGCGTTCCAGTAGTCCCGCTTGCGATCCGGCTCGGGCCGGACCCTAGGTCCCTGGTTACCGCCGGAGGCAGCCTGGCTGCCTCTGGTCGGCGAACCTCCCGCTCGTTGGCGGAAATGCCCGGTTCGGGCGCGTCAACGAGCACGCAGTCGCTCGCCTCCTCCATACCCCACACGAGCGATTCGCCGTGTTCTCATGTTATGGCTGCGGACCAAGTCGTAGATCCCCGGACGGTTCCGCTGCCCGGTGACGAGACCGACGCTTTCGTGGCGGTTGGGCCACGGGGGCCCCCGGTTAAGAAACCGAGGCGGAATCGGTCCTCCTCAACCTCTTCCTCGGCGTCCGCCATGGAAGTTGTCCCCGCCGATGGCGAATCCGGCTCGGGGCCGACTGTGCCCGGCGATGCCCAAGCACCGCCGGCCACTCGTCGCATCCCGCCCGTGTTCGTTCACGGCGTGAACAACGTCACCGGTTTTTACCGGCGACTGATAGTGGCTCCCGGACTTTCCCCGGCCAACGTTGACTTGAAGCTCCTTGGGGGCGATACTGTCAAGATCGTTGTCCGAGGAATGGACGAGTACCGCAGCGTCATGGCGTTTGTCGAATCCGCCAACCTGCAGTTCCACACCTTTACCCCGAAACACGTGAAGCCTCTGTCCTTTGTGCTCAGAGGCTTAGACGTGGAATCTCCTCTCGAGGAAATCCTCGATGAGCTGCGCGAGCTGGGCTATCCGGTTCGCGCGGTACATTGTGTATTTGCTCCCGCCGGACCAAGGCGTCTAATTCCCCTGGTTCGCATCATGGCCGAGAACAGCGAGGCAGGCGCAAGCCTACTCTCTCTTACGCGGCTTTTTGGTTTCCGCGTAAAAGTGGAAAGAAGCCGCACTCCCGGGGCTCTGCCTCAGTGCTATAGGTGCCAACGCTTCGGGCACCACTCAGAGACATGTTCAAACGCTCCGGCGTGCGTGAGGTGCTCTTTACCTCACGCTAGTAAACACTGCGATGCACCAGCTTTTAAAAGGTGCATCAACTGCGGCGGAAGTCACCCCGCCAACTACCGGGCATGTCCGGTGTTTCAGCGGGAGCTCGAGCGGCGAAAGCCGAAAGGGCGCCTGCCACCACCGAGGCATCCGGAAGCTGGTTCTAGACCTGCAACCGAGCAGCCAGGCCCTTCGCCTCCTGCTACGGCTGCCGTGTCTTTCGCCGCGGTTGCTAACAAGCAACGTAAACGCAGCAAAGGCCCGAAGCAAACACCTGCAGCTCAGGCAACTCCAACTCAGGCTCCTTCACAGGCCCCTGTCCCACCTATGGCGAAAAAGCGCTGAAACCTCGTGGCATCGAAAAGTGAGACCACCCAGCCAACAGAAAACATCTCGGTTGTGGAGCCTGAGAATTCTCAACCCTCCCCAGCACCGGAGAATCCTGCCCCTGCTTTAGAAGCAGCCTCGCCCGACCTCCCGCCCCCGCGGTTTCCTAACACAGGCAAAAAGAAGCGGCATAGAAAGCCCCGTGGCGCTCGTTCCCGGGCTCCTGCCAACCCGGCCGCACAGTCCAGACAGCCTGCACAGCGCGCGAAGACCGACGCACTCGCATCTGTCCCTCTTCGTAGCACCTCCGCTAGAGGTGCTACACCTGGCCCTAAGAAACCCCTGGCTTCCACCAATCCCCCGATTGATAAGCCTCGGCGCTCTTATGCGCACACAGTCTCCGGGCACTCTGCCTCAAAAACCGAACCAGACGACTATCAGGTCGTCAAAGACTTCCTTGCGGAATTTGACCTCCGCAAAGTTGCCCAGACCTTCAGGTCCATCCGCTCCCGCTTGCAGACTGCCGATACAACCGAGAGATTCATGCTCTTGGTGGAAGCCGCCACTTGTGTAGGTTTTCTATGAGTCGGGTCCTCAAACGTTATCTCTCAATTCTTTCCTGGAACGCCAACGGGTTGTCCAACAAGATCCAGGAACTCCAAGAATTACTGGCCCGACTCAAACCCGATGTAGTGCTTCTCAATGAGACCCACTTGACCCCTGCGAACCGGTTACGATTGGCCAACTATGTGTGCTATCGAAACGACAGACCGGGCACTGCTGGTGGCGGTACTGCCGTCGCGGTGCGGCTCAATCTCGAGCATCACCGAGTCGTCTTGCCTGCAATGACTCACCTCGAAGGCACCGCTGTGGAGTTGTTAAACACTCTAGGCGGTGTACAGATGGTCGCGGCGTATAAACCGTCGCAAAAAGAGCTCCTTCACCCCGATCTAGCTGTCGCGTTCGATGCACACAGGAGGGTCATCGTGGCCGGCGACCTGAACTATAAACATCGCAATTGGAACAGTCGCTTGACTGCCCCAAACGGGAAACATTTACGCAGGTTTGCAGATTCTCGCAGGATAACAGTGACTGGGCCTACCCAACCTACGTTCTACCCCTCACAACGCCACGCGGCTCCCGATGTCTTGGACATAGCGGTGATCCAAGGAATTGACTGTCCGGTCCATGTGTCCGCGCTAACGGAACTATCGTCCGATCATCTCCCCATCTTGATACACGTGGCTACCCAGCACGTCGTACGCAGAGATGTCAGGAAGGTGGTAGAATGGGACCGCTATGGCCCGGCGTTAAGTCGCCGATTGCCAGAGGCGGGACCACTCGAAACCGTCCGCCAAGTCGACGAGGCAGTTGCCGCTTTTGACGAGGCTGTAGTATCTGCGATTGACGCGTCTTCCAGGATGAAGCCTGGCGTCACGCCCCACTGGCAGCGGATCCCAGAGGAGACGAGTGCTCTCGCTTGCGAGAGAAATCGCCTCCGGAGACGCTGACAGCGGACCCGTGATCCGGCCGACAAGGCCGCGTACAACCGGGCGACCGGCATTTTACGTCGTGAAATACAGGCCTACCGGAGACGCTGTTGGGAACTCGCCGTGGCCCAAGCAGGGGACGGATCGGACGAAAGTAGCCCTTACCGGATACCTTCGGCGTTGGTAGGGAAGAGGCGCCGACCTCTTATCCCAGCCATTGCTGGACCCTTTGGTCAAATCCTGGCTCGCCCGGAGGCGAAGGCCGAGTACTTGGGCGCGTGTTTCGAGCGACAGTTCGCTCCTAACCCGCCCATGGACTGGGACATCGATGAAGAAGTCGAGAACGAAGTGGAAGACTTTCTGTCTCTTCCGATCACTGCGGAGCCCGAACCCATTACTAGGGAAGAGGTCACAGATCGGCTCGTTGAACTCGTACCGAGAAAAGCTCCTGGCCCGGACGACGTCTCGAACGCCGCTCTTACTTGACTCCCGGAGCAAGGAGTACTTTTCTTGGTCGCGCTGTTCAACGCGTGTCTTAGACTGGCTTACTTTCCCAGAAATGGCGTAAGGCGATGGTCATAGTGATCCCGAAGCAGGGAAAGGATGCTTCCCGTCCCGGCAACCTCCGGCCCATTAGTCTACTGTCAGCCACGTCAAAGGTTCTCGAACGTCTCGTACAACGGAGAGTACTAGACCATCTACGAAATTTCGATTTACTGGTCCCCGAACAGTTCGGCTTCCGTGTGGGGCATTCCACCACTCATCAGCTGATGAGACTGGTGGAATACATCACGGGCGCCGGGTGTCGGAAAGAGCAGACAGTCGCCTGTTTCCTAGATGTGGAAAAGGCCTTTGATAGTGTCTGGCACGACGGGCTCTTGTTCAAGCTCCGGGAAATCCAGCTCCCAGATTGCTACCTTCGCTTGATTGCTAGCTTTCTGACGGAGAGGACTTTCTGCGTGAGAATAGACGACAATGTCTCTTCCGAGAGACGCATTACAGCCGGGGTACCTCAAGGTAGCGTGCTAGGGCCTCTCCTGTTCTCCGTGTACGTCAACGACGCACCCAGAGAGCCTGGAGTCCAGATGGCCCTGTTTGCCGACGACACGGCGGTCTATACCGCCGATCGGAACGCTGACAGGGCTGTCCTACGACTCCAGCGCGCATTCGATGCGTATTCGACGTGGACGGAAAGCTGGAAAGTTGCCGTCAACGACACCAAGAGCTCCGCGGTGCTATTCTCAAAGCGCCTGAAAGAACCACGTGGCCGAGTGAGACTCGGAAGAACGTACTTGCCCTGGTCGAGAGAAGTTAAGTACCTCGGTGTCCACCTTGATCGTCGGCTCACCTGGCGTGCCCACGCTGAGACGATGCGAAAGAAAACGTCCGCTCGTCTCGCGCAACTGTTTCTGATACTGTCAACAAGGCTATGACCCGCAAGCTGGGTAAGTTGATCGTCAACGCGTACCTGTTGCCGATCATTACCTATGCTCTTCCCGTCTGGGGTTACCTCGCAACCGTTCATAAAAGAAGGTTGCAAAGCGTTCTCGATAGAGGTCTTCGGCTAGCGGCCAAAGTCCCCTATCGGTTTTCTTCTCGTCTCTTGAGAAGAGGACTCGGTGTCCGCCGTGCGCGTGTGTTTTTGTGATTCGTGTGCAGTGCGCGTTTGGTGTTCGTGTTCTTTGTCTGTCAGTGTAGTGATTCAGTGCTGGTGAAAGTCACTCTTTCCTAGCCCTTTTTTGCGTCTTCGACGTTCATTTCGGTTAATCCCGGGATGGCGTCGAACGCAACGCCCGTTCCTTTACCGGCACCGCTGGTAACCTTAATGAAAACCTGCGGTTCCGGTCCTCGATCTACCCCGCTACCTTCCCATTGAATCAGTGCAAGTGATAGTGAAAGTGATGATTGTGCGTCGATGTGTAGTGTGTGGACGCGGGACGGTGAATTTTCGCTTGTGGAGGACAAGTCTGCCAAACGCAAACGAAAATTAGTCGCCAGCCCGCCACCGGCCGCTCCTACGCATCGGGTATCCAGTCCTGGTAACAGCGCCAGCCATCCTACTCAGCCGAACTCCAAAACTGTGCCCAAACCCAAAATTCCTCCGATTGTTATTCCGGACAATCGCAATTACAGGGAAATTCTCCGTTCCCTGCAGAATCTGCTTCCTTCGGCCAAACTCGAGGCCAGGTGCCAAAGCGCCTCGCTTCGAATTGCGGCCACTACAGTCCCGGACTTCCGATCGGTCCAACAGTTTCTCACCGATCGGAAGATCTCCTTTCATACTTTCGCCCTTCCTTCTGAGCGCGAAATTAAAGTAGTTCTTTCTGGACTTCCTTCCTGGACTGCCCCCGATACCATCAGGCAGGAGCTTGTCGCTTTAGGCTATTCGCCGACGGCGGTAAGTGTACTGCATGCTGTCAAGGCGGAAGACCGCCGTCCTGTGAATAGTTTTCTTGTGAAACTACTCTAAGTAGGCCAGTTCGAGGAGGTCTATGGCCTCCAAAACTTCCTGCACCTTCGGGTGCAAGTTCGTACTTTTGACCCGCGGCCAGGCCCCTCGCAGTGTTTTAAGTGTCAGAGGTTTGGCCACTCCAGCTTATTCTGTAACCACCCTCCGCGTTGCGTGCGGTGTACTGAGCCTCATCGTGGGTGTGATAAGCCCAAGACGGGGTTCACGGCCATTTGCTGCAACTGCGGCGGGGACCATCCGGCTAGTTATAGAGGATGTAAGGAATTTATATCAGCCATGAAGCTGCAGCGGACTCCTGCTCGCCCTGGCGCGCAGGCAGGCCGTGTTACAGGTCCCCTCCCTAACCGCAGAGAGGCCTTCCCACCTCTCTCCGGAGCATCATCTCAGGCCTCAGCACCAGTTCCGGCTGCTCCCAGGGCCCCAGTTCCGCCTGCAGTCGACGTTTCGGCGCCGCCTGCAGTCCCCTCTGTCTCGGCGCCTGCTGGAGCGCCCGGCCCTTCATACGCGGCTGTGGCCGCTACATCAGTCCCGCCTTCCGCTCCTCGGAGCTCTAAACCGAAGCGCACTCGTCGCCGTCAGCGACAAGTTCCACAGGCCTTGCCTGTAAAACCTCAGCGGGCCCCGCCCGCCCCCAGCCATCAACCTAAGCTCCCAACTGAGCAGACCTCACGTCCGTCCCCGAGCCCTGCGCCATCTGCAACACGGCGGCCGAGGCCAGCCAGGTCCGTCTTCCGGAATCTCGGGAATCTTCCCGGGCGGGCCCCGGTGGACCCCCTGACTGCCTGGGCTGAAACTTTGGTAAATAACATCAGGTCTGCTCCAGATACAACCACGGTTCTCGCCCTGGTGTTTCAATCACTGTCTACCCTCTTTCCTCTTCTTCCTTTGAATGGCTAGGAGTCTTAGGATCGTTGCGTGGAATGCCCATGGGGTAGTCCCTCGACGATCTGAACTGATGACTTTCGTAACGGAGTACGACGCTGATGTCGTCCACCTTTGCGAGACTCATCTGGCTCGCTACCATACCTTCAACCTGCCATCTAACATCTGTTTTCGTCAGGATCGTCCCCAGCGGCCTGGCTGTCGCCCCTCGGGGGGGACAGCCGTCTTAATCCACAGGCGGATATCCCACAGGCTACTACCCCCTTTAGATACATCTCTTGTTGAAGGTTGTGCTGTGGCGATAGAAGCTGGCGGATCGGAGTTGCGCGTTGTTGCGGCGTATCTCCGGCCCGGCCCGCGGATACCTCCACCGCCCGACGAGTGGGACGCTCTCCTCGATCATCCCCTACCAACCATTGTAGTCGGCGACTTAAATGCCAAGCGTCCCTCCTGGAACAGCAGAGTAGCCAACGCCTACGGAAAATCTCTGTATCGGTTCGTCTCCGACGACCCGGTACTTCAAGTCATCGGCCCAGAAGACCCTACTGACTTTCCCTTTTCCGGTCATCGACCGGACGTCCTTGACATTGTCATAGCCAAGGACGTGACCCATCACATCCAGGTCTCGTCAGTGTGGGATCTCCCATCCGATCACATTCCCCTTTTTATAACTGCCCGTGAGCTGTCGGCCTCACCCCGACCTCCCGCTCAGATTGTTAGGAGAGTCAACTGGCGCACCTACCATGATGAGCTCTCACGGCGGTTTCCATCACTCCCCGCGGACCCGATCGTCACTTGTGACGATTTGGATCTCCGAGCCACTCATCTTCAGGAGTTGGTCCAAGAAAGGGTAATTTTTTCTATGACGAACTATAACTGCCGTAAAAGAGGATCAAATAATGTTTTGCATACAGCACTTAATTGTAGAGTTCTCAAGACCTATTGTTTTTGGTGAAGATCTGTTAAGGGAAAGGGGTAGTTTACCAGCAACATTTTATGTTTTCACAAGGGTATTTTCTATGGCCAACGATAAGAGCCGCAAATTCAAACAGAATCAAATAATTTTTTGCATGAAGGATTGAATTGTAGAGTACTCAAGACCTGTTGTGGTTGGTGAAGATCGGTTAAGGGAAAGGGGTAGTTTAATAGGAACATTTTATGTTTTAACAAGGGTATTTGTTTTATGACGAACGATAACTGCCGCAAATTAAAAAAAAAAAAAACTACTTTTTTGAATATTTTTTTAAATTATACAGAACTCAAGGTCTATTGATTTTGTTGAAGATCGGTTAAGGGAAAGGGGTAGTTTACCGACAACGTTTTATTTTTAACAAGGGTAATTTTTCTATGACGAACGATAACTGCCGTAAAAGAGAATCAAATAATGTTTTGCATACAGCACTGAATTGTAGAGTTTTCAAGACGTATTGTTTTTGGTGAAGATCGGTTAAGGGAAAGGGGTAGTTTACCAGCAACATTTTGTTTTCACAAGGGTATTTTCTATAGCAAACGATAAAAGCCGCAAATTCAAACAGAATCAAATAATTTTTTGCATGAAGGCCTGAATTGTAGAGTACTCAAAACCTGTTGTGGTTAGTGAAGATCGGTTAAGGGAAAGAGGTAGTTTACCAGCGACATTTTATGTTTTAACAAGTGTAATTTTTTTATGACGAACGATAACTGCCGCATATTCAAACAAAAACAACTACTTTTTTGAATACTTTTTTAAATTATACAGAACTCAAGGTGTATTGATTTTGTTGAAGATCGGTTAAGGGAAAGGGTAGTTTACCGCCAACGTTTTATTTTTAACAAGGGTAAATGTTTCTATGACGAACGATAACTGCCGTAAATTCAAAGAGAATCAAATAATGTTTTGCATACAGCCCTGAATTTTAGAGTACTCAAGGCCTCTTGTTGTTGGTGAAGATCGGTTAATAGAAAGGGGTAGTTTACCTGCAATGTTTTGTTTTAACAAGGGTACTTTTGGTATGACAAACGATAATTGCCGCACATACAACAGAAACAAATAATTTTTTGCATACATCCCTGAATTGTAGAGAACTCAAGGCCTTTTGATTTTGGTGAAGATCGGTTAAGGGGAAGTCTATGGCTGACGATAACAGCCGCAAATTCAAACAGAATCTAATAATGTTTTGCATACAGCCCTGAATTGTATAGTTCTCAAGACCTACTGGATGGCAAAAAAAATCGTGTTCTAGATTATTTCAGATTCTGAATGTACTACACTCAAAACATGAAAAAAAGTCGTTTTTCGAAAAGTGTAAGTGTGTGTGGCTGTGTGTCTGTCTGTAGATTTTTTTTGGCAAACGATAACAGCCGCAAATTCAAACATAATCAAATAATTTTTTGCATACTGTCCTGAATTGTAGAGTTCTCAAGACCTGTTGGTTTTGGTGAAGATCGGTTAAGGGAAAGGGGTAGTTTACCTGCCACATTTTTTTTATCAAAGGTAATTTGTTTTTATGGCAAACGATAACAGCCACAAATTCAAACAGAATCAAATAATGTTTTGCATACAACCCTGAATTGTGGCGATCCCAAGACCTTTTGGTTTTGGGGAAGATCGGTTAAGGGAAAGGTATAGTTTACCAGCAACGATTTATGTTTTCACTAGGGTAATTTTTCCTATGACGAACGATAACTGCCTTAAATTCAAAAAGAATCAACTACACTTTTCCATACCTTTTTGAATTATACAGAGCTCAAGGTTTGTTGATTTTGTTGAAGATCGGTTAAGGGAAAGGGGTAGTTTACCAGCAACGTTTTATATTTTAATATGGGTATTTCCTATGGCAAACGGTAAGAGCCGCAAACTGAAACAGAATCAAATAATGTTTTGCATACGATCCTGAATTGTAGAGTTCTCAAGACCTGTTGTTTTGGTAAAGATCGGTTAAGGGGAAGGGGTTAGTTTACCGGCAACGTTTTTTTATCAAGGGTAATTTTTCTCTATGGCAAATGATAACAGCCGCAAATTCAAACAGAATCAAATACGGTACATACAGCATTGTATTGTAGAGTACTCAAGACCTATTATTGGTGGTGAAGATCGGTTAAGGGAAAGGGATAGTTTACCTGCAACATTTTATGTTTTAACAAGGGTAATATTTTATATGACGAACGATAACTGCCGTAAATTCAAACATAATCAAATAATTTTTTGAATACAGCCCTTAATTCTAGAGTTCCCAGGACATATTGTTTTAGGTGAAGATCGGTTAAGGGAAAGGGGTAGTTTACCTGCAACATTTTATGTTTTAAAAGGGTATATTCTATGGCAAACGATGAGAGCCGCAAAATCAAACAGAATCAAATAATTTTTTGCATACAAGCAAGAGTACTCAAAGCCTCTTGTTGTTGGTGAAGATCGGTTAAGGGAAAGGGGTTGTTTACCAGCAACGTTTTATATTTTAACATGGGTATTTCCTATGGCAAACGATAAGAGCCGCAAACTGAAACAGAATCAAATAATGTTTTGCATACAAGCCTGTGTTGTAGAATTCTCAAGACCTGCTGGTTTTGGTGAAGATCGGTTAAGGGAATAGGGTAGGTTACGTGCAACATTTAATGTTTTAACAAGGGTAATTTTTTCTATAACGAAAGATAACTGCCGTGAATTCAAACAGAATCAACTACTCGTTTGCATACCATTTTGAATTATACAGAACTCAAGGTCTGTTGATTTTTTTGAAGATCGGTTAAGGGAAAGGGGTAGTTTACCTGAAACATTTTTGGTTGTAACAAGAGTAAAGTACTTAATTTTGATAAATAAAGTATCCTGATAAGAAGATCTTAATAATCCACTGTAGAAACGTACATGCAATATCTATAAATGGAGAGGCTAGTTGAACGGTGGTGGGGGTAATTTTCTATAAATGGAAATTATAGTTGAAAGGGGAGGGGATAGTTTTTATATGTGTACTAAGTTATCGGCAACAATGTAGTAGTGTGTTGCTAAAATTCCTTCCCGGGCTGTTTGGCCGTAGTCCAATGTTTTCTGCAAAACCAGACGTTTCGGCAGTGCCGTGTACTGCCATCAACAGTGAAAATCGAGTGCGATAACGGTGGTGGTATACGTTAGTGACCACAGTACTGTGGTTAAGGCTGAAGCAATAAGTGGAAAGAAGTAGTTTCTATGGAAACATTTCATTTCTTATATGATTTTAAATATAAATCTTAGAAGATGTAAGTAATGTATGGTTCTCCATACCGATATTTTCTATGGCAAACGATAACAGCCGCAAATTCAAACAGACTCAAATCTTTTTTTGCATACAGCCCTGAATTGTAGACATCTCAAGACCTATAGTTTTTTGTGAAGATCGATTATGGGAAAGGGGTAGCTTACCTGCAACGTTTTTTTTATCAAGGTTAATTTTTACTTCCATGTTCCTTAAGGAAAAGGAAGTATGGTGATGGCAAAAAAAAATCGTGTTCGAGATTATTGCATATTCTGATTGTACTACACTCAAAAAATGAAAAAAAGTCGTTTTTACAAAAGTGTGTGTGTGTGTGTGAAGATTTTTTTCTGTGTCAAACGATAACAGCCGCAAATTCAAACAGAATCAAATAATGTTTCGCATAAAGCCCTGAATTATAGAGTTCTCAAGACCTATTTTTTTTTTGTGAAAATCGGTTAAGGGAAAGGGGTATTTTACCTGCAAAGTTTAATGTTTTAACAAGGGTATTTTCTATGGCAAACCATAAAAACCGCAAATTCAAGTAATTGAAATCCAATAATTTTTTCCATACAGTCCTGAATTGTAGAGTTCCCAGTACCTATTGTTTTTGGTGAAGATCGGTTAAGGGAAAGGGGTAGTATACCTGCAACGTTTTAAGTTTTAAAAGGGTATTTCCTATGGCAAACGATAAGAGCCGCAAATTCAAACGGAATCAAATAATTTGTTGCGTACAGGCCTGATTTGTAGAGTACTCAAGACCTATAGTTTGTAGTGAAGATCGGTTAACGGAAAGTGGTAGTTTACCAGCAACACTTTATGTTTTAACAAGGGTAATTTTTTTTTACGAACGATAACTGTCGCAAATTCAAACAAAAACAACTACTTTTTTGAATGTTTTTTTAAATTATAGTTTTTTGTGAAGATCGATTATGGGAAAGGGGTAGTTTACCTGCAACGTTTTTTTTATCAAGGTTAATTTTTACTTCCATGTTCCTTAAGGAAAAGGATGTATGGTGATGACAAAAAAAAATCGTGTTCGAGATTATTGCATATTCTGATTGTACTACACTCAAAAAATGAAAAAAAGTCGTTTTTACAAAAGTGTGTGTGTGTGTGTGTGTGTGTGTGTGTGTGTGTGTGTGTGTAGGTTTTTTTCTGTGTCAAACGATAACAGCCGCAAATTCAAACAGAATCAAATAATGTTTCGCATAACGCCCTGAATTATAGAGTTCTCAAGACCTATTGTTTTTGGTGAAAATCGGTTAAGGGGAAGGGGTAGTTTACCTGCAAAGTTTAATGTTAGAACAAGGGTATTTTCTATGGCAAACCACAAAAACCGCAAATTCAAGTAATTGAAATCAAATAATTTTTTCCATACAGTCCTGAATTGTAGAGTTCCCAGTACCTATTGTTTTTGGTGAAGATCGGTTAAGGGAAAGGGGTAGTTTACCTGCAACGTTTTAAGTTTTAAAAGGGTATTTCCTATGGCAAACGATAAGAGCCGCAAATTCAAACAGAATCAAATAATTTTTTGCGTACAGGCCTGATTTGTAGATTTCTCAAGACCTATTGTTTGTAGTGAAGATCGGTTAACGGAAAGTGGTAGTTTACCAGCAATACTTTATGTTTTAACAAGGGTAATTTTTTTTTTACGAACGATATCTGCCGCAAATTCAAACAAAAACAACTACTTTTTTGAATGTTTTTTTTAAATTATACAGAACTCAAGGTCTATTGATTTTGTTGAAGATCGGTTAAGGGAAAGGGGTAGTTTACCGACAACGTTTTATTTTAACAAGGGTAATTTTTTCTATGACGAACGATAACTGCCGTAAAAGAGAATCAAATAATATTTTGCATACAGCACTGAATTGTAGAGTTCTCAAGACGTATTGTTTTTGGTGAAGATCGGTTAAGGGAAAGGGGTAGTTTACCAGCAACATTTTATGTTTTCACAAGGGTATTTTCTATGGCAAACGATAAACCCGCAAATTCAAACAGAATCAAATAATTTTTTGCATGAAGGATTGAATTGTAGAGTACTCAAGACCTGTTGTGTTTGGTGAAGATCGGTTAAGGGAAAGGGGTAGTTTAATAGCAACATTTTATGTTTTACCAAGGGGTTTTTTTTTTATGACGAACGATAACTGCCGCAAATTCAAAAAAAAAACTACTTTTTTGAATGCTTTTTTAAATTATACAGAACTCAAGGTCTATTGATTTTGTTGAAGATCGGTTAAGGGAAAGGGGTAGTTTACCGACAACGTTTTATTTTTAACAAGGGTAATTGTTTCTATGACGAACGATAACTGCCGTAAATTCAAAGAGAATCAAATAATGTTTTGCATACAGTCCTGAATTTTAGAGTACTCAAGGCCCTTGTTGTTGGTGAAGATCGGTTAATAGAAAGGGGTAGTTTACCTGCAACGTTTTATGTTTTAACAAGGGTACTTTTTGGTATGACAAACGATATTTGCCGCACATTTAACAGAATCTAATAATGTTTTGCATACAGCCCAGAATTGTATAGTTCTCAAGACCTACTGGATGGCAAAAAAAATCGTGTTCTAGATTATTTCAGATTCTGAATGTACTACACTCAAAACATGAAAAAAAGTCGTTTTTCGAAAAGTGTAAGTGTGTGTGGCTGTGTGTCTGTCTGTAGATTTTTCTTTTGGCAAACGATAACAGCCGCAAATTCAAACATAATCAAATAATTTTTTGCATACTGTCCTGAATTATAGAGCTCTCAAGACTTGTTGGTTTTGGTGAAGATCGGTTAAGGGAAAGGGGTAGTTTACCTGCCACATTTTTTTTATCAAAGGTAATTTGTTTTTATGGCAAACGATAACAGCCACAAATTCAAACAGAATCAAATAATGTTTTGCATACAACCCTGAATTGTGGCGATCCCAAGACCTTTTGGTTTTGGTGAAGATCGGTTAAGGGAAAGGGATAGTTTACCAGCAACGATTTATGTTTTCACAAGGGTAATTTTTCCTATGACGAAACATAACTGCCTTAAATTCAAAAAGAATCAACTACACTTTTCCATACCTTTTTGAATTATACAGAGCTCAAGGTTTGTTGATTTTGTTGAAGATCAGTTAAGGGAAAGGGGTAGTTTACCAGCAACGTTTTATATTTTAACATGGGTATTTCCTATGGCAAACGATAAGAGCCGCAAACTGAAACAGAATCAAATAATGTTTTGCATACGATCCTGAATTGTAGAGTTCTCAAGACCTGTTGGTTTTGGTAAAGATCGGTTAAGGGGAAGGGGTAGTTTACCGGCAACGTTTTTTTATCAAGGGTAATTTTTCACTATGGCAAATGATAACAGCCGCAAATTCAAACAGAATCAAATACGGTACATACAGCATTGTATTGTAGAGTTCTCAAGACCTATTATTGTTGGTGAAGATCGGTTAAGGGAAAGGGATAGTTTACCTGCAACATTTTATGTTTTAACGAGGGTAATATTTTATATGACGAACGATAACTGCCGTAAATTCAAACATAATCAAATAATTTTTTGAATACAGCCCTTAATTCTAGAGTTCCCAGGACATATTGTTTTAGGTGAAAATCGGTTATGGGAAAGGGGTAGTTTACCTGCAACATTTTATGTTTTAAAAGGGTATATTCTATGGCAAACGATGAGAGCCGCAAAATCAAACAGAATCAAATAATTTTTTGCATACAAGCAAGAGTACTCAAAGCCTCTTGTTGTTGGTGAAGATCGGTTAAGGGAAAGGGGTTGTTTACCAGCAACGTTTTATATTTTAACATGGGTATTTCCTATGGCAAACGATAAGAGCCGCAAACTGAAACAGAATCAAATAATGTTTTGCATACAAACCTGTGTTGTAGAATTCTCAAGACCTGCTGGTTTTGGTGAAGTTCCGTTAAGGGAATACGGTAGGTTACGTGCAACATTTTATGTTTTAACAAGGGTAATTTTTTCTATAACGAAAGATAACTGCCGTGAATTCAAACAGAATCAACTACTCGTTTGCATACCATTTTGAATTATACAGAACTCAAGGTCTGTTAATTTTTTTGAAGATCGGTTAAGGGAAAGGGTAGTTTACCTGAAACATTTTTTGTTGTAACAAGAGTAAAGTACTTAATTTTGATAAATAAAGTATCCTGATAAGAAGATCTTAATAATCCACTGTAGAAACGTACATGCAATATCTATAAATGGAGAGGCTAGTTGAACGGTGGTGGGGGTAATTTTCTATAAATGGAAATTATAGTTGAAAGGGGAGGGGATAGTTTTTATATGTGTACTAAGTTATCGGCAACAATGTAGTAGTGTGTTGCTAAAATTCCTTCCCGGGCTGTTTGGCCGTAGTCCAATGTTTTCTGCAAAACCAGACGTTTCGGCAGTGCCGTGTACTGCCATCAACAGTGAAAATCGAGTGCGATAACGGTGGTGGTATACGTTAGTGACCACAGTACTGTGGTTAAGGCTGAAGCAATAAGTGGAAAGAAGTAGTTTCTATGGAAACATTTCATTTCTTATATGATTTTAAATATAAATCTTAGAAGATGTAAGTAATGTATGGTTCTCCATACCGATATTTTCTATGGCAAACGATAACAGCCGCAAATTCAAACAGACTCAAATCTTTTTTTGCATACAGCCCTGAATTGTAGACATCTCAAGACCTATAGTTTTTTGTGAAGATCGATTATGGGAAAGGGGTAGCTTACCTGCAACGTTTTTTTTATCAAGGTTAATTTTTACTTCCATGTTCCTTAAGGAAAAGGAAGTATGGTGATGGCAAAAAAAAATCGTGTTCGAGATTATTGCATATTCTGATTGTACTACACTCAAAAAATGAAAAAAAGTCGTTTTTACAAAAGTGTGTGTGTGTGTGTGAAGATTTTTTTCTGTGTCAAACGATAACAGCCGCAAATTCAAACAGAATCAAATAATGTTTCGCATAAAGCCCTGAATTATAGAGTTCTCAAGACCTATTTTTTTTTTGTGAAAATCGGTTAAGGGAAAGGGGTATTTTACCTGCAAAGTTTAATGTTTTAACAAGGGTATTTTCTATGGCAAACCATAAAAACCGCAAATTCAAGTAATTGAAATCCAATAATTTTTTCCATACAGTCCTGAATTGTAGAGTTCCCAGTACCTATTGTTTTTGGTGAAGATCGGTTAAGGGAAAGGGGTAGTATACCTGCAACGTTTTAAGTTTTAAAAGGGTATTTCCTATGGCAAACGATAAGAGCCGCAAATTCAAACGGAATCAAATAATTTGTTGCGTACAGGCCTGATTTGTAGAGTACTCAAGACCTATAGTTTGTAGTGAAGATCGGTTAACGGAAAGTGGTAGTTTACCAGCAACACTTTATGTTTTAACAAGGGTAATTTTTTTTTACGAACGATAACTGTCGCAAATTCAAACAAAAACAACTACTTTTTTGAATGTTTTTTTAAATTATAGTTTTTTGTGAAGATCGATTATGGGAAAGGGGTAGTTTACCTGCAACGTTTTTTTTATCAAGGTTAATTTTTACTTCCATGTTCCTTAAGGAAAAGGATGTATGGTGATGACAAAAAAAAATCGTGTTCGAGATTATTGCATATTCTGATTGTACTACACTCAAAAAATGAAAAAAAGTCGTTTTTACAAAAGTGTGTGTGTGTGTGTGTGTGTGTGTGTGTGTGTGTGTAGGTTTTTTTCTGTGTCAAACGATAACAGCCGCAAATTCAAACAGAATCAAATAATGTTTCGCATAACGCCCTGAATTATAGAGTTCTCAAGACCTATTGTTTTTGGTGAAAATCGGTTAAGGGGAAGGGGTAGTTTACCTGCAAAGTTTAATGTTAGAACAAGGGTATTTTCTATGGCAAACCACAAAAACCGCAAATTCAAGTAATTGAAATCAAATAATTTTTTCCATACAGTCCTGAATTGTAGAGTTCCCAGTACCTATTGTTTTTGGTGAAGATCGGTTAAGGGAAAGGGGTAGTTTACCTGCAACGTTTTAAGTTTTAAAAGGGTATTTCCTATGGCAAACGATAAGAGCCGCAAATTCAAACAGAATCAAATAATTTTTTGCGTACAGGCCTGATTTGTAGATTTCTCAAGACCTATTGTTTGTAGTGAAGATCGGTTAACGGAAAGTGGTAGTTTACCAGCAACACTTTATGTTTTAACAAGGGTAATTTTTTTTTACGAACGATAACTGTCGCAAATTCAAACAAAAACAACTACTTTTTTGAATGTTTTTTTAAATTATAGTTTTTTGTGAAGATCGATTATGGGAAAGGGGTAGTTTACCTGCAACGTTTTTTTTATCAAGGTTAATTTTTACTTCCATGTTCCTTAAGGAAAAGGATGTATGGTGATGACAAAAAAAAATCGTGTTCGAGATTATTGCATATTCTGATTGTACTACACTCAAAAAATGAAAAAAAGTCGTTTTTACAAAAGTGTGTGTGTGTGTGTGTGTGTGTGTGTGTGTGTGTGTGTGTAGGTTTTTTTCTGTGTCAAACGATAACAGCCGCAAATTCAAACAGAATCAAATAATGTTTCGCATAACGCCCTGAATTATAGAGTTCTCAAGACCTATTGTTTTTGGTGAAAATCGGTTAAGGGGAAGGGGTAGTTTACCTGCAAAGTTTAATGTTAGAACAAGGGTATTTTCTATGGCAAACCACAAAAACCGCAAATTCAAGTAATTGAAATCAAATAATTTTTTCCATACAGTCCTGAATTGTAGAGTTCCCAGTACCTATTGTTTTTGGTGAAGATCGGTTAAGGGAAAGGGGTAGTTTACCTGCAACGTTTTAAGTTTTAAAAGGGTATTTCCTATGGCAAACGATAAGAGCCGCAAATTCAAACAGAATCAAATAATTTTTTGCGTACAGGCCTGATTTGTAGATTTCTCAAGACCTATTGTTTGTAGTGAAGATCGGTTAACGGAAAGTGGTAGTTTACCAGCAATACTTTATGTTTTAACAAGGGTAATTTTTTTTTTACGAACGATATCTGCCGCAAATTCAAACAAAAACAACTACTTTTTTGAATGTTTTTTTTAAATTATACAGAACTCAAGGTCTATTGATTTTGTTGAAGATCGGTTAAGGGAAAGGGGTAGTTTACCGACAACGTTTTATTTTAACAAGGGTAATTTTTTCTATGACGAACGATAACTGCCGTAAAAGAGAATCAAATAATATTTTGCATACAGCACTGAATTGTAGAGTTCTCAAGACGTATTGTTTTTGGTGAAGATCGGTTAAGGGAAAGGGGTAGTTTACCAGCAACATTTTATGTTTTCACAAGGGTATTTTCTATGGCAAACGATAAACCCGCAAATTCAAACAGAATCAAATAATTTTTTGCATGAAGGATTGAATTGTAGAGTACTCAAGACCTGTTGTGTTTGGTGAAGATCGGTTAAGGGAAAGGGGTAGTTTAATAGCAACATTTTATGTTTTACCAAGGGGTTTTTTTTTATGACGAACGATAACTGCCGCAAATTCAAAAAAAAAACTACTTTTTTGAATGCTTTTTTAAATTATACAGAACTCAAGGTCTATTGATTTTGTTGAAGATCGGTTAAGGGAAAGGGGTAGTTTACCGACAACGTTTTATTTTTAACAAGGGTAATTGTTTCTATGACGAACGATAACTGCCGTAAATTCAAAGAGAATCAAATAATGTTTTGCATACAGTCCTGAATTTTAGAGTACTCAAGGCCCTTGTTGTTGGTGAAGATCGGTTAATAGAAAGGGGTAGTTTACCTGCAACGTTTTATGTTTTAACAAGGGTACATTTTGGTATGACAAACGATATTTGCCGCACATTTAACAGAATCTAATAATGTTTTGCATACAGCCCAGAATTGTATAGTTCTCAAGACCTACTGGATGGCAAAAAAAATCGTGTTCTAGATTATTTCAGATTCTGAATGTACTACACTCAAAACATGAAAAAAAGTCGTTTTTCGAAAAGTGTAAGTGTGTGTGGCTGTGTGTCTGTCTGTAGATTTTTCTTTTGGCAAACGATAACAGCCGCAAATTCAAACATAATCAAATAATTTTTTGCATACTGTCCTGAATTATAGAGCTCTCAAGACTTGTTGGTTTTGGTGAAGATCGGTTAAGGGAAAGGGGTAGTTTACCTGCCACATTTTTTTTATCAAAGGTAATTTGTTTTTATGGCAAACGATAACAGCCACAAATTCAAACAGAATCAAATAATGTTTTGCATACAACCCTGAATTGTGGCGATCCCAAGACCTTTTGGTTTTGGTGAAGATCGGTTAAGGGAAAGGGATAGTTTACCAGCAACGATTTATGTTTTCACAAGGGTAATTTTTCCTATGACGAAACATAACTGCCTTAAATTCAAAAAGAATCAACTACACTTTTCCATACCTTTTTGAATTATACAGAGCTCAAGGTTTGTTGATTTTGTTGAAGATCAGTTAAGGGAAAGGGGTAGTTTACCAGCAACGTTTTATATTTTAACATGGGTATTTCCTATGGCAAACGATAAGAGCCGCAAACTGAAACAGAATCAAATAATGTTTTGCATACGATCCTGAATTGTAGAGTTCTCAAGACCTGTTGGTTTTGGTAAAGATCGGTTAAGGGGAAGGGGTAGTTTACCGGCAACGTTTTTTTATCAAGGGTAATTTTTCACTATGGCAAATGATAACAGCCGCAAATTCAAACAGAATCAAATACGGTACATACAGCATTGTATTGTAGAGTTCTCAAGACCTATTATTGTTGGTGAAGATCGGTTAAGGGAAAGGGATAGTTTACCTGCAACATTTTATGTTTTAACGAGGGTAATATTTTATATGACGAACGATAACTGCCGTAAATTCAAACATAATCAAATAATTTTTTGAATACAGCCCTTAATTCTAGAGTTCCCAGGACATATTGTTTTAGGTGAAAATCGGTTATGGGAAAGGGGTAGTTTACCTGCAACATTTTATGTTTTAAAAGGGTATATTCTATGGCAAACGATGAGAGCCGCAAAATCAAACAGAATCAAATAATTTTTTGCATACAAGCAAGAGTACTCAAAGCCTCTTGTTGTTGGTGAAGATCGGTTAAGGGAAAGGGGTTGTTTACCAGCAACGTTTTATATTTTAACATGGGTATTTCCTATGGCAAACGATAAGAGCCGCAAACTGAAACAGAATCAAATAATGTTTTGCATACAAACCTGTGTTGTAGAATTCTCAAGACCTGCTGGTTTTGGTGAAGTTCCGTTAAGGGAATACAGTAGGTTACGTGCAACATTTTATGTTTTAACAAGGGTAATTTTTTCTATAACGAAAGATAACTGCCGTGAATTCAAACAGAATCAACTACTCGTTTGCATACCATTTTGAATTATACAGAACTCAAGGTCTGTTAATTTTTTTGAAGATCGGTTAAGGGAAAGGGTAGTTTACCTGAAACATTTTTTGTTGTAACAAGAGTAAAGTACTTAATTTTGATAAATAAAGTATCCTGATAAGAAGATCTTAATAATCCACTGTAGAAACGTACATGAAATATCTATAAATGGAGAGGCTAGTTGAACGTAGGTGGGGGTAATTTTCTATAAATGCAAATTATAGTTGAAAGGGGAGGGGATAATTTTTATATGTATCTTATACGAAAGATAACTGCCGTGAATTCAAACAGAATCAACTAATCGTTTGCATACCATTTTGAATTATACAGAACTCAAGGTCTGTTAATTTTTTTGAAGATCGGTTAAGGGAAAGGGGTAGTTTACCAGAAACATTTTTTGTTGTAACAAGAGTAAAGTACTTAATTTTGATAAATAAAGTATCCTGATAAGAAGATCTTAATAATCCACTGTAGAAACGTACATGAAATATCTATAAATGGAGAGGCTAGTTGAACGTAGGTGGGGGTAATTTTCTATAAATGGAAATTATAGTTGAAAGGGGAGGGGATAATTTTTATATGTGTACTAAGTTATCGGCAACAATGTAGTAGTGTGTTGCTAAAATTCCTTCCCGGGCTGTTTGGCCGTAGTCCAATGTTTTCTGCAAAACCAGACGTTTCGGCAGTGCCGTGTACTGCCATCATCAGTGAAAATCGAGACGATAACGGTGGTGGTATACGTTAGTGACCACAGTACTGTGGTTAAGGCTGAAGCAATAAGTGGAAAGAAGTAGTTTCTATGGAAACATTTCATTTCTTATATGATTTTAAATATAAATCTTAGAAGATGTAAGTCATGTATGGTTCTCCATACCGATATTTTCTATGGCAAACGATAACAGCCGCAAATTCAAACAGACTCAAATCTTTTTTTGCATACAGCCCTGAATTGTAGACATCTCAAGACCTACAGTTTTTTGTGAAGATCGATTATGGGAAAGGGGTAGTTTACCTGCAACGTTTTTTTTATCAAGGTTAATTTTTACTTCCATGTTCCTTAAGGAAAAGGAAGTATGGTGATGGCAAAAAAAATCGTGTTCGAGATTATTGCATATTTTGATTGTACTACACTCAAAAAATGAAAAAAGTCGTTTTTACAAAAGCGTGGTGTGTGTGTGTGTGTGTGTGTGTGTCTGTAGATTTTTTTCTGTGTCAAACTATAACAGCCGCAAATTCAAACAGAATCAAATAATGTTTCGCATAAAGCCCTGAATTATAGAGTTCTCAAGACCTATTGTTTTTGGTGAAAATCGGTTGAGGGAAAGGGGTAGTTTACCTGCAAAGTTTAATGTTTTAACAAGGGTATTTTCTATGGCAAACCATAAAAACCGCAAATTCAAGTAAATGAAATCAAATAATTTTTTCCATACAGTCCTGAATTGTAGAGTTCCCAGTACCTATTGTTTTTGGTGAAGATCGGTTAAGGGAAAGGGGTAGTTTACCTGCAACATTTTAAGTTTTAAAAGGGTATTTCCTATGGCAAACGATAAGAGCCGCAAATTCAAACAGAATCAAATAATTTGTTGCGTACAGGCCTGATATGTAGAGTACTCAAGACCTATAGTTTGTAGTGAAGATCGGTTAACGGAAAGTGGTAGTTTACCAGCAACAATTTATGTTTTAACAAGGGTAATTTTTTTACGAACGGTAACTGCCGCAAATTCAAACAAAAACAACTACTTTTTTGAATGTTTTTTTAAATATACAGAACTCAAGGTCTATTGATTTTGTTGAAGATCGGTTAAGGGAAAGGAGTAGTTTACCGACAACGTTTTATTTTAACAAGGGTAATTTTTTCTATAACGAACGATAACTGCCGTAAAAGAGAATCAAATAATGTTTTGCATACAGCACTGAATTGTAGAGTTTTCAAGACGTATTGTTTTCGGTGAAGATCGGTTAAGGGAAAGGGGTAGTTTACCAGCAACATTTTATGTTTTCACAAGGGTATTTTCTATGGCAAACGATAAAAGCCGCAAATTCAAACAGAATCAAATAATTTTTTGCATGAAGGATTGAATTGTAGAGTACTCAAGACCTGTTGTGTTTGGTGAAGATCGGCTAAGGGAAAGGGGTAGTTTAATAGAAACATTTTATGTTTTACCAAGGGTATTTTTTTTTATGACGAACGATAACTGCCGCAAATTCAAAAAAAAACAACTACTTTTTTGAATGCTTTTTTAAATTATACAGAACTCAAGGTCTATTGATTTGGTTGAAGATCGGTTAAGGGAAAGGGGTAGTTTACCGACAACGTTTTACTTTTAACAAGGGTAATTTTCTCTATGACGAACGATAACTGCCGTAAAAGAGAATCAAATAATGTTTTGCATACAGCACTTAATTGTAGAGTTCTCAAGACCTATTGTTTTTGGTGAAGATCTGTTAAGGGAAAGGGGTAGTTTACCAGCAACATTTTATGTTTTCACAAGGGTATTTTCTATGGCAAACGATAAGAGCCGCAAATTCAAACAGAATCAAATGATTTTTTGCATGAACGCCTGAATTGTAGAGTACTGAAGACCTGTTGTGGTTGGTGAAGGTCGGTTAAGGGAAAGGCGCAGTTTAGTAGCAACATTTTATGGTTTAACAAGGGTATTTTTTTTTATGACGAACGATAACTGCCGCAAATTCAAAAAAACAACTACTTTTTTGAATGCTTTTTTAAATTATACAGAACTCAATGTCTATTGATTTTGTTGAAGATCGGTTAAGGGAAAGGGGTAGTTTACCGACAACGTTTTATTTTTAACAAGGGTAATTTGTTCTATGACGAACGATAACTGCCGTAAAAGAGAATCAAATAATGTTTTGCATACAGCACTGAATTGTAGAGTTCTCAAGACGTATTGTTTTTGGTGAAGATCGGTTAAGGGAAAGGGGTAGTTTACCAGCAACATTTTATGTTTTCACAAGGGTATTTTCTATGGCAAACGATAAAAGCCGCAAATTCAAACAGAATCAAATAATTTTTTGCATGAAGGCCTCAATTGTAGAGTACTCAAGACCTGTTGTGTTTGGTGAAGATCGGTTAAGGGAAAGGGGTAGTTTAATAGCAACATTTTATGTTTTAACAAGGGTACTTTTTGGTATGACAAACGATAATTGCCGCACATTTAACAGAATCTAATAATTTTTTGCATACATCCCTGAATTGTAGAGAACTCAAGGCCTTTTGATTTTGGTGAAGATCGGTTAAGGGGAAGTCTATGGCTGACGATAACAGCCGCAATTTCAAACAGAATCTAATAATGTTTTGCATACAGCCCTGAATTGTATAGTTCTCAAGACCTACTGGATGGCAAAAAAAATCGTGTTCTAGATTATTTCAGATTCTGAATGTACTACACTCAAAACATGAAAAAAAGTCGTTTTTCGAAAAGTGTAAGTGTGTGTGGCTGTGTGTCTGTCTGTAGATTTTTCTTTTGGCAAACGATAACAGACGCAAATTCAAACATAATCAAATAATTGTTTGCATACTGTCCTGAATTGTAGAGTTCTCAAGACTTGTTGGTTTTGGTGAAGATCGGTTAAGGGAAAGGGGTAGTTTACCTGCCACATTTTTTTTATCAAAGGTAATTTGTTTTTATGGCAAACGATAACAGCCACAAATTCAAACAGAATCAAATAATGTTTTGCATACAACCCTGAATTGTGGCGATCCCAAGACCTTTTGGTTTTGGTGAAGATCGGTTAAGGGAAAGGGATAGTTTACCAGCAACGATTTATGTTTTCACAAGGGTAATTTTTCCTATGACGAACCATAACTGTCTTAAATTCAAAAAGAATCAACTACACTTTTCCATACCTTTTTGAATTATACAGAGCTCAAGGTTTGTTGATTTTGTTGAAGATCGGTTAAGGGAAAGGGGTAGTTTACCAGCAACGTTTTATATTTTAACATGGGTATTTCCTATGGCAAACGATAAGAGCCGCAAACTGAAACAGAATCAAATAATGTTTTGCATACGATCCTGAATTGTAGAGTTCTCAAGACCTGTTTGTTTTGGTAAATATCGGTTAAGGGGAAGGGGTAGTTTACCAGCAACGTTTTATTATCAAGGGTATTTTTTCACTATGGCAAATGATAACAGCCGCAAATTCAAACATAATCAAATACGGTACATACAGCATTGTATTGTAGAGTTCCCAAGACCTATTATTGTTGGTGAAGATCGGTTAAGGGAAAGGGAAAGTTTACCTGCAACATTTTATTTTTTAACAAGGTTAATATTTTATATGACGAACGATAACTGCCGTAAATTCAAACATAATCAAATAATTTTTTGAATACAGCCCTTAATTCTAGAGTTCCCAGGACATATTGTTTTAGGTGAAGATCGGTTATGGGAAAGGGGTAGTTTACCTGCAACATTTTATGTTTTAAAAGGTTATATTCTATGGCAAACGATGAGAGCCGCAAAATCAAACAGAATCAAATAATTTTTTGCATACAAGCAAGAGTACTCAAAGCCTCTTGTTGTTGGTGAAGATCGGTTAAGGGAAAGGGGTTGTTTACCAGCATCGTTTTATATTTTAACATGGGTATTTCCTATGGCAAACGATAAGAGCCGCAAACTGAAACAGAATCAAATAATGTTTTGCATACAAGCCTGTGTTGTAGAATTCTCAAGACCTGCTGGTTTTGGTGAAGATCGGTTAAGGGAATAGGGTAGGTTACGTGCAACATTTTATGTTTTAACAAGGGTAATTTTTTCTATAAAGAAAGATCACTGCCGTGAATTCAAACAGAATCAACTACTCGTTTGCATACCATTATGAATTATACAGAACTCAAGGTCTGTAAATTTTTTTGAAGATCGGTTAAGGGAAAGGGTAGTTTACCTGAAATATTTTTTGTTGTAACAAGAGTAAAGTACTTAATTTTGATAAATAAAGTATCCTGATAAGAAGATCTTAATAATCCACTGTAGAAACGTACATGAAATATCTATAAATGGAGAGGCTAGTTGAACGTAGGTGGGGGTAATTTTCTATAAATGCAAATTATAGTTGAAAGGGGAGGGGATAATTTTTATATGTATCTTATACGAAAGATAACTGCCGTGAATTCAAACAGAATCAACTACTCGTTTCCATACCATTTTGAATTATACAGAACTCAAGGTCTGTTAATTTTTTTGAAGATCGGTTAAGGGAAAGGGGTAGTTTACCAGAAACATTTTTTGTTGTAACAAGAGTAAAGTACTTAATTTTGATAAATAAAGTATCCTGATAAGAAGATCTTAATAATCCACTGTAGAAACGTACATGAAATATCTATAAATGGAGAGGCTAGTTGAACGTAGGTGGGGGTAATTTTCTATAAATGGAAATTATAGTTGAAAGGGGAGGGGATAATTTTTATATGTGTACTAAGTTATCGGCAACAATGTAGTAGTGTGTTGCTAAAATTCCTTCCCGGGCTGTTTGGCCGTAGTCCAATGTTTTCTGCAAAACCAGACGTTTCGGCAGTGCCGTGTACTGCCATCATCAGTGAAAATCGAGACGATAACGGTGGTGGTATACGTTAGTGACCACAGTACTGTGGTTAAGGCTGAAGCAATAAGTGGAAAGAAGTAGTTTCTATGGAAACATTTCATTTCTTATATGATTTTAAATATAAATCTTAGAAGATGTAAGTCATGTATGGTTCTCCATACCGATATTTTCTATGGCAAACGATAACAGCCGCAAATTCAAACAGACTCAAATCTTTTTTTGCATACAGCCCTGAATTGTAGACATCTCAAGCCCTATAGTTTTTTGTGAAGATCGATTATGGGAAAGGGGTAGTTTACCAGCAACGTTTTTTTTATCAAGGTTAATTTTTACTTCCATGTTCCTTAAGGAAAAGGAAGTATGGTGAATGCAAAAAAAAATCGTGTTCGAGATTATTGCATATTTTGATTGTACTACACTCAAAAAATGAAAAAAGTCGTTTTTACAAAAGCGTGGTGTGTGTGTGTGTGTGTGTGTCTGTAGATTTTTTTCTGTGTCAAACTATAACAGCCGCAAATTAAAACAGAATCAAATAATGTTTCGCATAAGGCCCTGAATTATAGAGTTCTCAAGACCTATTGTTTTTGGTGAAAATCGGTTAAGGGAAAGGGGTAGTTTACCTGCAAAGTTTAATGTTTTAACAAGGGTATTTTCTATGGCAAACCATAAAAACCGCAAATTCAAGTAATTGAAATCAAATAATTTCTTCCATACACTCCTGAATTGTAGAGTTATCAGGACCTATTGTTTTTGGTGAAGATCGGTTAAGGGAAAGGGGTAGTTTACCTGCAACGTTTTAAGTTTTAAAAGGGTATTTCCTATGGCAAACGATAAGAGCCGCAAATTCAAACAGAATCAAATAATTTGTTGCGTACAGGCCTGATTTGTAGAGTACTCAAGACCTATAGTTTGTAGTGAAGATCGGTTAACGGAAAGTGGTAGTTTACCAGCAACAATTTATGTTTTAACAAGGGTAATTTTTTTACGAACGGTAACTGCCGCAAATTCAAACAAAAACAACTACTTTTTTGAATGTTTTTTTAAATTATACAGAACTCAAGGTCTATTGATTTTGTTGAAGATCGGTTAAGGGAAAGGGGTAGTTTACCGACAACGTTTTATTTTAACAAGGGTAATTTTTTCTATGACGAACGATAACTGCCGTAAAAGAGAATCAAATAATGTTTTGCATACAGCACTGAATTGTAGAGTTTTCAAGGCGTATTGTTTTTGGTGAAGATCGGTGAAGGGGATAAGGGGTAGTTTACCAGCAACATTTTATGTTTTCACAAGGGTATTTTCTATGGCAAACGATAAAAGCCGCAAATTCAAACAGAATCAAATAATTTTTTGCATGAAGGATTGAATTGTAGAGTACTCAAGACCTGTTGTGTTTGGTGAAGATCGGCTAAGGGAAAGGGGTAGTTTAATAGAAACATTTTATGTTTTACCAAGGGTATTTTTTTTTATGACGAACGATAACAGCCGCAAATTAAAAAAAAAAAACTACTTTTTTGAATGCTTTTTTAAATTATACAGAACTCAAGGTCTATTGATTTTGTTGAAGATCGGTTAAGGGAAACGGGTAGTTTACCGACAACGTTTTATTTTTAACAAGGGTAATTTTTTCTATGACATACGATAACTGCCGTAAAAGAGAATCAAATAATGTTTTGCATACAGCACTTAATTGTAGAGTTCTCAAGACCTATTGTTTTTGGTGAAGATCTGTTAAGGGAAAGGGGTAGTTTACCAGCAACATTTTATGTTTTCACAAGGGTATTTTCTATGGCAAACGATAAGAGCCGCAAATTCAAACAGAATCAAATGATTTTTTGCATGAACGCCTGAATTGTAGAGTACTCAAGACCTGTTGTGGTTGGTGAAGATCGGTTAAGGGAAAGGCGCAGTTTAGTAGCAACATTTTATGGTTTAACAAGGGTATTTTTTTTTATGACGAACGATAACTGCCGCAAATTCAAAAAAAAAACAACTACTTTTTTGAATGCTTTTTTAAATTATACAGAACTCAATGTCTATTGATTTTGTTGAAGATCGGTTAAGGGAAAGGGGTAGTTTACCGACAACGTTTTATTTTTAACAAGGGTAATTTGTTCTATGACGAACGATAACTGCCGTAAAAGAGAATCAAATAATGTTTTGCATACAGCACTGAATTGTAGAGTTCTCAAGACGTATTGTTTTTGGTGAAGATCGGTTAAGGGGAAGGGGTAGTTTACCAGCAACATTTTATGTTTTCACAAGGGTGTTTTCTATGGCAAACGATAAAAGCCGCAAATTCAAACATAATCAAATAATTTTTTGCATGAAGACCTGAATTGTAGAGTACTCAAGACCTGTTGTGTTTGGTGAAGATCGGTTAAGGGAAAGGGGTAGTTTAATAGCAACATTTTATGTTTTACCAAGGGCATTTTTTATGACGAACGATAACTGCCGCAAATTCAAAAAAAAAACAACTACTTTTTTGAATGCTTTTTTAAATTATACAGAACTCAAGGTCTATTGATTTTGTTGAAGATCGGTTAAGGGAAAGGGTAGTTTACCTCCAACGTTTTATTTTTAACAAGGGTAAATGTTTCTATGACGAACGATAACTTCCGTAAATTCAAAGAGAATCAAATAATGTTTTGCATACATCCCTGAATTGTAGAGAACTCAAGGCCTCTTGATTTTGGTGAAGATCGGTTAAGGGGAAGTCTATGGCTGACGATAACAGCCGCAATTTCAAACAGAATCTAATAATGTTTTGCATACAGCCCTGAATTGTATAGTTCTCAAGACCTACTGGATGGCAAAAAAAATCGTGTTCTAGATTATTTCAGATTCTGAATGTACTACACTCAAAACATGAAAAAAAGTCGTTTTTCGAAAAGTGTAAGTGTGTGTGGCTGTGTGTCTGTCTGTAGATTTTTTTTTTGGCAAACGATAACAGCCGCAAATTCAAACATAATCAAATAATTGTTTGCATACTGTCCTGAATTGTAGAGTTCTCAAGACTTGTTGGTTTTGGTGAAGATCGGTTAAGGGAAAGGGGTAGTTTACCAGCCACATTTTTTTTATCAAAGGTAATTTGTTTTTATGGCAAACGATAACAGCCACAAATTCAAAGAATCAAATAATGTTTTGGATACAACCCTGAATTGTGGCGGTCCCAAGACCTTTTGGTTTTGGTGAAGATCGGTTAAGGGAAAGGGATAGTTTACCAGCAACGATTTATGTTTTCACAAGGGTAATTTTTCCTTTGACGAACCATAACTGCCTTAAATTCAAAAAGAATCAACTACACTTTTCCATACCTTTTTGAATTATACAGAGCTCAAGGTTTGTTGATTTTGTTGAAGATCGGTTAAGGGAAAGGGGTAGTTTACCAGCAACGTTTTATATTTTGACATGGGTATTTCCTATGGCAAACGATAAGAGCCGCAAACTGAAACAGAATCAAATAATGTTTTGCATACGATCCTGAATTGTAGAGTTCTCAAGACCTATTATTGTTGGTGAAGATCGGTTAAGGGAAAGGGATAGTTTACCAGCAACATTTTATGTTTTAACAAGGGTAATATTTTATATGACGAACGATAACTGCCGTAAATTCAAACATAATCAAATAATTTTTTGAATACAGCCCTTAATTCTAGAGTTCCCAGGACATATTGTTTTAGGTGAAGATCGGTTATGGGAAAGGGGTAGTTTACCTGCAACATTTTATGTTTTAAAAGGGTATATTCTATGGCAAACGATGAGAGCCGCAAAATCAAACAGAATCAAATAATTTTTTGCATACAAGCAAGAGTACTCAAAGCCTCTTGTTGTTGGTGAAGATCGGTTAAGGGATAGGGGTTGTTTACCAGCATCGTTTTATATTTTAACATGGGTATTTCCTATGGCAAACGATAAGAGCCGCAAACTGAAACAGAATCAAATAATGTTTTGCATACAAGCCTGTGTTGTAGAATTCTCAAGACCTGCTGGTTTTGGTGAAGATCGGTTAAGGGAATAGGGTAGGTTACGTGCAACATTTTATGTTTTAACAAGGGTAATTTTTTCTATAAAGAAAGATCACTGCCGTGAATTCAAACAGAATCAACTACTCGTTTGCATACCATTATGAATTATACAGAACTCAAGGTCTGTAAATTTTTTTGAAGATCGGTTAAGGGAAGGGGTAGTTTACCTGAAATATTGTTTGTTGTAACAAGAGTAAAGTACTTAATTTTGATAAATAAAGTATCCTGATAAGAAGATCTTAATAATCCACTGTAGAAACGTACATGAAATATCTATAAATGGAGAGGCTAGTTGAACGTAGGTGGGGGTAATTTTCTATAAATGCAAATTATAGTTGAAAGGGGAGGGGATAATTTTTATATGTATCTTATACGAAAGATAACTGCCGTGAATTCAAACAGAATCAACTACTCGTTTCCATACCATTTTGAATTATACAGAACTCAAGGTCTGTTAATTTTTTTGAAGATCGGTTAAGGGAAAGGGGTAGTTTACCAGAAACATTTTTTGTTGTAACAAGAGTAAAGTACTTAATTTTGATAAATAAAGTATCCTGATAAGAAGATCTTAATAATCCACTGTAGAAACGTACATGAAATATCTATAAATGGAGAGGCTAGTTGAACGTAGGTGGGGGTAATTTTCTATAAATGGAAATTATAGTTGAAAGGGGAGGGGATAATTTTTATATGTGTACTAAGTTATCGGCAACAATGTAGTAGTGTGTTGCTAAAATTCCTTCCCGGGCTGTTTGGCCGTAGTCCAATGTTTTCTGCAAAACCAGACGTTTCGGCAGTGCCGTGTACTGCCATCATCAGTGAAAATCGAGACGATAACGGTGGTGGTATACGTTAGTGACCACAGTACTGTGGTTAAGGCTGAAGCAATAAGTGGAAAGAAGTAGTTTCTATGGAAACATTTCATTTCTTATATGATTTTAAATATAAATCTTAGAAGATGTAAGTCATGTATGGTTCTCCATACCGATATTTTCTATGGCAAACGATAACAGCCGCAAATTCAAACAGACTCAAATCTTTTTTTGCATACAGCCCTGAATTGTAGACATCTCAAGCCCTATAGTTTTTTGTGAAGATCGATTATGGGAAAGGGGTAGTTTACCAGCAACGTTTTTTTTATCAAGGTTAATTTTTACTTCCATGTTCCTTAAGGAAAAGGAAGTATGGTGAATGCAAAAAAAAATCGTGTTCGAGATTATTGCATATTTTGATTGTACTACACTCAAAAAATGAAAAAAGTCGTTTTTACAAAAGCGTGGTGTGTGTGTGTGTGTGTGTGTGTCTGTAGATTTTTTTCTGTGTCAAACTATAACAGCCGCAAATTAAAACAGAATCAAATAATGTTTCGCATAAGGCCCTGAATTATAGAGTTCTCAAGACCTATTGTTTTTGGTGAAAATCGGTTAAGGGAAAGGGGTAGTTTACCTGCAAAGTTTAATGTTTTAACAAGGGTATTTTCTATGGCAAACCATAAAAACCGCAAATTCAAGTAATTGAAATCAAATAATTTCTTCCATACACTCCTGAATTGTAGAGTTATCAGGACCTATTGTTTTTGGTGAAGATCGGTTAAGGGAAAGGGGTAGTTTACCTGCAACGTTTTAAGTTTTAAAAGGGTATTTCCTATGGCAAACGATAAGAGCCGCAAATTCAAACAGAATCAAATAATTTGTTGCGTACAGGCCTGATTTGTAGAGTACTCAAGACCTATAGTTTGTAGTGAAGATCGGTTAACGGAAAGTGGTAGTTTACCAGCAACAATTTATGTTTTAACAAGGGTAATTTTTTTACGAACGGTAACTGCCGCAAATTCAAACAAAAACAACTACTTTTTTGAATGTTTTTTTAAATTATACAGAACTCAAGGTCTATTGATTTTGTTGAAGATCGGTTAAGGGAAAGGGGTAGTTTACCGACAACGTTTTATTTTAACAAGGGTAATTTTTTCTATGACGAACGATAACTGCCGTAAAAGAGAATCAAATAATGTTTTGCATACAGCACTGAATTGTAGAGTTTTCAAGGCGTATTGTTTTTGGTGAAGATCGGTGAAGGGAAAGGGGTAGTTTACCAGCAACATTTTATGTTTTCACAAGGGTATTTTCTATGGCAAACGATAAAAGCCGCAAATTCAAACAGAATCAAATAATTTTTTGCATGAAGGATTGAATTGTAGAGTACTCAAGACCTGTTGTGTTTGGTGAAGATCGGCTAAGGGAAAGGGGTAGTTTAATAGAAACATTTTATGTTTTACCAAGGGTATTTTTTTTTATGACGAACGATAACAGCCGCAAATTAAAAAAAAAAAACTACTTTTTTGAATGCTTTTTTAAATTATACAGAACTCAAGGTCTATTGATTTTGTTGAAGATCGGTTAAGGGAAACGGGTAGTTTACCGACAACGTTTTATTTTTAACAAGGGTAATTTTTTCTATGACATACGATAACTGCCGTAAAAGAGAATCAAATAATGTTTTGCATACAGCACTTAATTGTAGAGTTCTCAAGACCTATTGTTTTTGGTGAAGATCTGTTAAGGGAAAGGGGTAGTTTACCAGCAACATTTTATGTTTTCACAAGGGTATTTTCTATGGCAAACGATAAGAGCCGCAAATTCAAACAGAATCAAATGATTTTTTGCATGAACGCCTGAATTGTAGAGTACTCAAGACCTGTTGTGGTTGGTGAAGATCGGTTAAGGGAAAGGCGCAGTTTAGTAGCAACATTTTATGGTTTAACAAGGGTATTTTTTTTTATGACGAACGATAACTGCCGCAAATTCAAAAAAAAACAACTACTTTTTTGAATGCTTTTTTAAATTATACAGAACTCAATGTCTATTGATTTTGTTGAAGATCGGTTAAGGGAAAGGGGTAGTTTACCGACAACGTTTTATTTTTAACAAGGGTAATTTGTTCTATGACGAACGATAACTGCCGTAAAAGAGAATCAAATAATGTTTTGCATACAGCACTGAATTGTAGAGTTCTCAAGACGTATTGTTTTTGGTGAAGATCGGTTAAGGGAAAGGGGTAGTTTACCAGCAACATTTTATGTTTTCACAAGGGTGTTTTCTATGGCAAACGATAAAAGCCGCAAATTCAAACATAATCAAATAATTTTTTGCATGAAGACCTGAATTGTAGAGTACTCAAGACCTGTTGTGTTTGGTGAAGATCGGTTAAGGGAAAGGGGTAGTTTAATAGCAACATTTTATGTTTTACCAAGGGCATTTTTTATGACGAACGATAACTGCCGCAAATTCAAAAAAAAAACAACTACTTTTTTGAATGCTTTTTTAAATTATACAGAACTCAAGGTCTATTGATTTTGTTGAAGATCGGTTAAGGGAAAGGGTAGTTTACCTCCAACGTTTTATTTTTAACAAGGGTAAATGTTTCTATGACGAACGATAACTTCCGTAAATTCAAAGAGAATCAAATAATGTTTTGCATACATCCCTGAATTGTAGAGAACTCAAGGCCTCTTGATTTTGGTGAAGATCGGTTAAGGGGAAGTCTATGGCTGACGATAACAGCCGCAATTTCAAACAGAATCTAATAATGTTTTGCATACAGCCCTGAATTGTATAGTTCTCAAGACCTACTGGATGGCAAAAAAAATCGTGTTCTAGATTATTTCAGATTCTGAATGTACTACACTCAAAACATGAAAAAAAGTCGTTTTTCGAAAAGTGTAAGTGTGTGTGGCTGTGTGTCTGTCTGTAGATTTTTTTTTTGGCAAACGATAACAGCCGCAAATTCAAACATAATCAAATAATTGTTTGCATACTGTCCTGAATTGTAGAGTTCTCAAGACTTGTTGGTTTTGGTGAAGATCGGTTAAGGGAAAGGGGTAGTTTACCAGCCACATTTTTTTTATCAAAGGTAATTTGTTTTTATGGCAAACGATAACAGCCACAAATTCAAAGAATCAAATAATGTTTTGGATACAACCCTGAATTGTGGCGGTCCCAAGACCTTTTGGTTTTGGTGAAGATCGGTTAAGGGAAAGGGATAGTTTACCAGCAACGATTTATGTTTTCACAAGGGTAATTTTTCCTTTGACGAACCATAACTGCCTTAAATTCAAAAAGAATCAACTACACTTTTCCATACCTTTTTGAATTATACAGAGCTCAAGGTTTGTTGATTTTGTTGAAGATCGGTTAAGGGAAAGGGGTAGTTTACCAGCAACGTTTTATATTTTGACATGGGTATTTCCTATGGCAAACGATAAGAGCCGCAAACTGAAACAGAATCAAATAATGTTTTGCATACGATCCTGAATTGTAGAGTTCTCAAGACCTATTATTGTTGGTGAAGATCGGTTAAGGGAAAGGGATAGTTTACCAGCAACATTTTATGTTTTAACAAGGGTAATATTTTATATGACGAACGATAACTGCCGTAAATTCAAACATAATCAAATAATTTTTTGAATACAGCCCTTAATTCTAGAGTTCCCAGGACATATTGTTTTAGGTGAAGATCGGTTATGGGAAAGGGGTAGTTTACCTGCAACATTTTATGTTTTAAAAGGGTATATTCTATGGCAAACGATGAGAGCCGCAAAATCAAACAGAATCAAATAATTTTTTGCATACAAGCAAGAGTACTCAAAGCCTCTTGTTGTTGGTGAAGATCGGTTAAGGGAAAGGGGTTGTTTACCAGCATCGTTTTATATTTTAACATGGGTATTTCCTATGGCAAACGATAAGAGCCGCAAACTGAAACAGAATCAAATAATGTTTTGCATACAAGCCTGTGTTGTAGAATTCTCAAGACCTGCTGGTTTTGGTGAAGATCGGTTAAGGGAATACGGTAGGTTACGTGCAACATTTTATGTTTTAACAAGGGTAATTTTTTCTATAACGAAAGATAACTGCCGTGAATTCAAACAGAATCAACTACTCGTTTGCATACCATTATGAATTATACAGAACTCAAGGTCTGTTAATTTTTTTGGGTATCGGTTAAGGGAAAGGGTAGTTTACCTGAAATATTTTTTGTTGTAACAAGAGTAAAGTACTTAATTTTGATAAATAAAGTATCCTGATAAGAAGATCTTAATAATCCACTGTAGAAACGTACATGAAATATCTATAAATGGAGAGGCTAGTTGAACGTAGGTGGGGGTAATTTTCTATAAATGGAAATTATAGTTGAAAGGGGAGGGGATAATTTTTATATGTGTACTAAGTTATCGGCAACAATGTAGTAGTGTGTTGCTAAAATTCCTTCCCGGGCTGTTTGGCCGTAGACCAATGTTTTCTGCAAAACCAGACGTTTCGGCAGTGCCGTGTACTGCCATCATCAGTGAAAATCGAGACGATAACGGTGGTGGTATACGTTAGTGACCACAGTACTGTGGTTAAGGCTGAAGCAATAAGTGGAAAGAAGTAGTTTCTATGGAAACATTTCATTTCTTATATGATTTTAAATATAAATCTTAGAAGATGTAAGTCATGTATGGTTCTCCATACCGATATTTTCTATGGCAAACGATAACAGCCGCAAATTCAAACAGACTCAAATCTTTTTTTGCATACAGCCCTGAATTGTAGACATCTCAAGCCCTATAGTTTTTTGTGAAGATCGATTATGGGAAAGGGGTAGTTTACCAGCAACGTTTTTTTTTCAAGGTTAATTTTACTTCCATATTTCCTTAAGGAATGGAAGTATGGTGATGGCAAAAAAAATCGTGTTCGAGATTATTGCAGATTCTGATTCTACTACACTCAAAACATGAAAAAAAGTCGTTTTCCGAAAAGTGTCTGTGTGTGTGTCTGTGTGTCTGTGTGTCTGTGTGTCTGTCTGTGTGTCTGTAGATTTTTTTCTATGGCAAACGATAACTGCCGCAAATTCAAACAGAATCAAATACTTTTTTGCATACAGCTCTGATTTGTAGAGTACTCACGACCTATTGTTTTTGGTGAAGATCGGTTGAGGGGAAGGGGTAGTTTACCTGCACGGTTTTTTTTATCAAGGGAAATTTTTTTTTTGGCAAACGATAACAGCCGCAAATTCAAACAGACTTAAATAATGTTTCGTATACAGCCCTGAATTGTAGAGTTCTCAAGACCTTTTGTTTTTGGTGAAGATCGGTTAAGGGAAAGGGGTAGTTTACTTGTAACGTTTTATGTTTTAACAAGGGTATTTCCTATGGCAAACGATAACAGCCGCAAATTCAAACAGAATCAAAAGATTATTTGCATACAGCCCTAAATTGTAGAGTTCTCAAGACCTATTGTTTTTGGTGAAGATCGGTTAAGGGAAAGGGGTAGTTTACCTACAACGTTTTTTTAACAAGAGTATTTTCTATGGCAAACGATAACAGCCGCAAATTCAAACAGAATCAAATAATTTTCTGCATACAGCCCTGATTTGTAGAGTACTCAAGACGTGTTGTTTGTGGTGAAGATCAGTTGAGGGGAAGGGGTAGTTTACCTGCAACGTTTTTTATCAAGCGTATTTTCTATGGCAAACGATAACTGCCGCAAATTCAAACAGATTCAAATAATTTTTTGCATACAGCCCTGATTTGTAGAGTACTCGCGACATGTTGTTTTTGGTGAAGATCGGTTGAGGGGAAGGGGTAGTTTACCTGCACGGTTTTTTTTATCAAGGGAAAATTTTTTTTTTTGGCTAACGATAACAGCCGCAAATTCAAACAGACTTAAATAATGTTTCGTATACAGCCCTAAATTGTAGAGTTCTCAAGACCTATTGTTTTTGGTGAAGATCGGTTGAGCGAAAGGGGTAGTTTACTTGCAACGTTTTTTTAACAAGGGTATTTTCTATGGCAAACGATAACAACCGCAAAATTCAAACAGAATCAAATAATTTTTTGCATACATCCCTGAATTGTAGAGGTCTCAAGGACTTTGGATTTTGGTGAAGATCGGTTAAGGGGAAGGGGTAGTTTACCAGCAACCTTTTACGTTTTAACAAGAGTAAAGTACTTGCAAATTTATTTAAACTTTTTGAAACAATGGTAATTGTTAAAAATAAAATAATTTTGTTGCCAGGCAATAAAATTAAAATTTTTTAATTTTAATGTAATATAACATTTTTCATTTAATACGGCAATAAAAAGGCAGGTAAGACACAAACACACAATTCACGTTATTTCTGGCCTCACTCATGTTTATTTTCTTACGTTTGCACGCTTTTTAAATGGAAAGTGCCGAAACCCACACCAACATAACGCGTGCAAGCCGAAAAAAGGGACATCAATTTGCTTACTGGCGAAGCTAGTAGTTAATGAATGGGTAGGCAAAAATCTTATCTTAAATTTTTTTTAAGGAATCACTAAAAGGACGGTGGGTCAAATCGGACGCTGAGGTAGAGTTTGCTGTAACCGAATGGTTCCACAAACAGCCGTAAGAATTTTACTAGCAGGGAATCTACAGGTTAGCGCAACAGTGGAACTCATGTCTTAATGTTATTGGAGACTTCTTTTAAAATCGTTGAATAAAAATTGCTTTACAGCTCTATACGTGTGTCTATTGAACAATCCTTGTATTAGTCATACACGATAATACAACTGATTAAACTTCAAATTTTTAAACTTGGTTAGTTTCTATATATATGTTTAATGTTACAAATAATTCAAATAACAATCTTGATCATCTGTTAGTTCAGCGGAATAACAGTGACACTTTTAATAACCGCATAAAATAAACACTTAGAAACAACACAGGCGCTTTAACTTAACTGTTTGGACCACAGAAGTGAGGCATGCCTCAACGCTCTATGTGTACAGCGCGGGACAATCCCCCCTCCCTACACTTCCCTATCACACCGCTACATTGCTTACATACGATGTATACAAAAAACGCTGAGGCAAGTTCAGGTTGCCTCATTCGCTTTAAACGAACTATGCCGAATCTCACCTGTCACCATCTAGCTTTCGCTCAATAAAGCACGTTTCGGTTCAATAAATTTGACAGTCACAGTAACAATGTATAATCTTTACGTTATGTAGTTCATACGTATTTATAATTTTTATTCTACAGAATTTGTTAGGGTAGGCATTGCCTCAATTGCCTCCATGTAACTTCGCCACTGATATATATGTGTACAACGTTATCGGCAACAAAGAAGTAGTTTTTGTTAAAATTCCTTCCCGGGATATTTGGCCGTAGTCCAATGTTTTCTACAAAACCAGACATTTCGGCAATGCCATCGACTTCCATCATCAGTGAAAATCGAGTGCGATAACGTGAGGTGGTATACGTTAGTGACCACAGTACTGTGGTTAAGGCTGAAGCAGTAAGTAGAAAGAAGTAGTTTCTATGGTAATATTTCATTTCGAAAATGATTTTAAATATAAATCTTAGAATATGGAAGTCATGTATGGTTCTCCATACCGATTTTTTACTTCCATGTTCCTTAAGGAAAAGGAAGTATGGTGATGGCAAAAAAAAATCGTGTTCGAGATTATTGCATATTTTGATTGTACTACACTCAAAAAATGAAAAAAGTCGTTTTTACAAAAGTGTGTGTGTGTGTGTGTGTGTGTGTGTGTGTGTAGATTTTTTTCTGTGTCAAACTATAACAGCCGCAAATTCAAACAGAATCAAATAATGTTTCGCATAAAGCCCTGAATTATAGAGTTCTCAAGACCTATTGTTTTTGGTGAAAATCGGTTAAGGGAAAGGGGTAGTTTACCTGCAAAGTTTAATGTTTTAACAAGGGTATTTTCTATGGCAAACCATAAAAACCGCAAATTCAAGTAATTGAAATCAAATAATTTTTTCCATACAGTCCTGAATTGTAGAGTTCCCAGTACCTATTGTTTTTGGTGAAGATCGGTTAAGGGAAAGGGGTAGTTTACCTGCAACGTTTTAAGTTTTAAAAGGGTATTTCCTATGGCAAACAATAAGAGCCGCAAATTCAAACAGAATCAAATAATTTGTTGCGTACAGGCCTGATTTGTAGAGTACTCAAGACCTATAGTTTGTAGTGAAGATCGGTTAACGGAAAGTGGTAGTTTACCAGCAACAATTTATGTTTTAACAAGGGTAATTTTTTTACGAACGGTAACTGCCGCAATTTCAAACAAAAACAACTACTTTTTTGAATGTTTTTTTAAATTATACAGAACTCAAGGTCTATTGATTTTGTTGAAGATCGGTTAAGGGAAAGGGGTAGTTTACCGACAACGTTTTATTTTAACAAGGGTAATTTTTTCTATGACGAACGATAACTGCCGTAAAAGAGAATCAAATAATGTTTTGCATACAGCACTGAATTGTAGAGTTTTCAAGGCGTATTGTTTTTGGTGAAGATCTGTTAAGGGAAAGGGGTAGTTTACCAGCAACATTTTATTTTTTCACAAGGGTATTTTCTATGGCAAACGATAAGAGCCGCAAATTCAAACAGAATCAAATGATTTTTTGCATGAAGGCCTGAATTGTAGAGTACTCAAGACCTGTTGTGGTTGGTGAAGATCGGTTAAGGGAAAGGCGCAGTTTAGTAGCAACATTTTATGGTTTAACAAGGGTATTTTTTTTATGACGAACGATAACTGCCGCAAATTCAAAAAAAAAACAACTACTTTTTTGAATGCTTTTTTAAATTATACAGAACTCAATGTCTATTGATTTTGTTGAAGATCGGTTAAGGGAAAGGGGTAGTTTACCGACAACGTTTTATTTTTAACAAGGGTAATTTGTTCTATGACGAACGATAACTGCCGTAAAAGATAATCAAATAATGTTTTGCATACAGCACTGAATTGTAGAGTTCTCAAGACGTATTGTTTTTGGTGAAGATCGGTTAAGGGAAAGGGGTAGTTTACCAGCAACATTTTATGTTTTCACAAGGGTATTTTCTATGGCAAACGATAAAAGCCGCAAATTCAAACATAATCAAACAATTTTTTGCATGAAGACCTGAATTGTAGAGTACTCAAGACCTGTTGTGTTTGGTGAAGATCGGTTAAGGGAAAGGGGTAGTTTAATAGCAACATTTTATGTTTTACCAAGGGCATTTTTTATGACGAACGATAACTGCCGCAAATTCAAAAAAAAAAACAACTACTTTTTTGAATGCTTTTTTAAATTATACAGAACTCAAGGTCTATTGATTTTGTTGAAGATCGGTTAAGGGAAAGGGTAGTTTACCTCCAACGTTTTATTTTTAACAAGGGTAAATGTTTCTATGACGAACGATAACTTCCGTAAATTCAAAGAGAATCAAATAATGTTTTGCATACAGCCCTGAATTTTAGAGTACTCAAGGCCTTTTGATTTTGGTGAAGATCGGTTAAGGGGAAGTCAATGGCTGACGATAACAGCCGCAAATTAAAACAGAATCTAATAATGTTTTCCATACAGCCCTGAATTGTATAGTTCTCAAGACCTACTGGATGGCAAAAAAAATCGTGTTCTAGATTATTTCAGATTCTGAATGTACTACACTCAAAACATGAAAAAAAGTCGTTTTTCGAAAAGTGTAAGTGTGTGTGGCTGTGTGTCTGTATGTAGATTTTTTTTTGGCAAACGATAACAGCCGCAAATTCAAACATAATCAAATAATTTTTTGCATACTGTCCTGAATTGTAGAGTTCTCAAGACCTGTTGGTTTTGGTGAAGATCGGTTAACGGAAAGGGATAGTTTACCAGCAACGATTTATGTTTTAACAAGGGTAATTTTTCCTATGACGAACGATAACTGCCTTAAATTCAAAAAGAATCAACTACACTTTTCCATACCTTTTTGAATTATACAGAGCTCAAGGTTTGTTGACTTTGTTGAAGATCTGTTAAGGGAAAGGGGTAGTTTACCGGCAACGTTTTTTTGTCAAGGGTAATTTTTCTCTCTGGCAAATGATAACAGCCGCAAATTCAAACAGAATCAAATACGGTACATACAGCATTGTATTGTAGAGTTCTCAAGACCTATTATTGTTGGTGAAGATCGGTTAAGGGAAAGGGATAGTTTACCTGCAACATTTTATGTTTTAACAAGGGTAATATTTTATATGACGAACGATAACTGCCGTAAATTCAAACATAATCAAATAATTTTTTGAATACAGCCCTTAATTCTAGAGTTCCCAGGACATATTGTTTTAGGTGAAGATCGGTTAAGGGAAAGGGGTAGTTTACCTGCAACATTTTATGTTTTAAAAGGGTATATTCTATGGCAAACGATGAGAGCCGCAAAATCAAACAGAATCAAATAATTTTTTGCATACAAGCAAGAGTACTCAAAGCCTCTTGTTGTTGGTGAAGATCGGTTAAGGGAAAGGGGTTGTTTACCAGCAACGTTTTATATTTTAACATGGGTATTTCCTATGGCAAACGATAAGAGCCGCAAACTGAAACAGAATCAAATAATGTTTTGCATACAAGCCTGAGTTGTAGAATTCTCAAGACCTGCTGGTTTTGGTGAAGATCGGTTAAGGGAATAGGGTAGGTTACGTGCAACATTTTATGTTTTAACAAGGGTAATTTTTTCTATAACGAAAGATAACTGCCGTGAATTCAAACAGAATCAACTACTCGTTTGCATACCATTTTGAATTATACAGAACTCAAGGTCTTTTGATTTTTTTGAAGATCGGTTAAGGGAAAGGGGTAGTTTACCTGAAACATTTTTTGTTGTAACAAGAGTAAAGTACTTAATTTTGATAAATAAAGTATCCTGATAAGAAGATCTTAATAATCCACTGTAGAAACGTTCATGAAATATCTATAAATGGAGAGGCTAGTTGAACGGTGGTGGGGGTAATTTTTATATGTGTACTAAGTTATCGGCAACAATGTAGTAGTGTGTTGCTAAAATTCCTTCCCGGGCTGTTTGGCCGTAGTTCAATGTTTTCTTCAAAACCAGACGTTTCGGCAGTGCCGTGTACTGCCATCATCAGTGAAAATCGAGTGTGATAACGTGTGGTGGTATACGTTAGTGACCACAGTACTGTGTTTAAGGCTGAAGCAATAAGTGGAAAGAAGTAGTTTCTATGGAAACATTTCATTTCTTAAATGATTTTAAAAATAAATCTTAGAAGATGTAAGTCATGTATGGTTCTCCATACCGATATTTTCTATGGCAAACGATAACAGCCGCAAATTCAAACAGACTCAAATCTTTTTTTGCATACAGCCCTGAATTGTAGACATCTCAAGACGTATAGTTTTTTGTGAAGATCGGTTATGGGAAAGGGGTAGTTTACCTGCAACGTTTTTTTTATTAAGGTTAATTTTTACTTCCATGTTCCTTAAGGAAAAGGAAGTATGGTGATGGCAAAAAAAAATCGTGTTCGAGATTATTGCATATTCTGTTTGTACTACACTCAAAAAATGAAAAAAGTCGTTTTTACAAAAGTGTGTGTGTGTGTGTGTGTGTGTGTGTGTGTGTGTAGATTTTTTTCTGTGTCAAACTATAACAGCCGCAAATTCAAACAGAATCAAATAATGTTTCGCATAAAGCCCTGAATTATAGAGTTCTCAAGACTTACTGTTTTTGGTGAAAATCGGTTAAGGGAAAGGGGTAGTTTACCTGCAAAGTTTAATGTTTTAACAAGGGTATTTTCTATGGCAAACCATAAAACCGCAAATTCAAGTAATTGTAATCAAATAATTTTTTCCATACAGTCCTGAATTGTAGAGTTCCCAGGACCTATTGTTTTTGGTGAAGATCGGTTAAGGGAAAGGGGTAGTTTACCTGCAACGTTTTAAGTTTTAAAAGGGTATTTCCTATGGCAAACGATAAGAGCCGCAAATTCAAACAGAATCAAATAATTTTTTGCATACAGCCCTCAATTGTAGAGTACTCAAGGCCTATTGTTTTTGGTGAAGATCGGTTAAGGGAAAGGGGTAGTTTACCTGCAAAGTTTAATGTTTTAACAAGGGTATTTTCTATGGCAAACCATAAAAACCGCAAATTCAAGTAATTGTAATCAAATAATTTTTTGCATACAGCCCTGAATTGTAGAGTTCCCAGGACCTATTCTTTTTGGTGAAGATCGGTTAAGGGAAAGGGGTAGTTTACCTGCAACGTTTTAAGTTTTAGTAAGGGTATTTTCTATGGCAAACGATAAAAACCGCAAATTCAAACAGAATCAAATAATCTGTTTGAATTTGCGGCTGTTATCGTTTGCCATAGAAAAATATCGGTATGGAGAACCATACATGACTTCCATATTCTAAGATTTATATTTAAAATCATTTTCAGACAAACAGCCAGGCTGTGTCTTACCTGCCTTTTTATTGCTGTATTAAATGAAAAATATTATATCACATTAAAATTAAAAAATTATAATTTTATTGCCTGGCAACAAAATTATTTTATTTTTAACAATTACCATTGTTTCAAAAAGTTTAAATAAATTTTCAAGTACTTTACTCTTGTTAAAACGTAAAAGGTTGCTGGTAAACTACCCCTTCCCCTTAAACGATCTTCACCAAAATCGGAAGTCATTGAGACCTCTACAATTCATGGACGTATGCAAAAAATTATTTGATTCTATTTTAATTTGCGGCTATCGTTTGCCATAGAAAATACGCTTGATAAAAAAACGTTGCCGGTAAACTACCCCTTCCCCTTAACCGATCTTCACCAAAAACTATAGGACTTGAGTACTCTACAAATCAGGGCTGTATGCAAAACATTATTTGATTCTGTTTGAATTTGCGGCTGTTATCGTTTGCCATAGAAAATACCCTTCTTAAAAAAACGTTGCAGGTAAACTACCCCTTTCCCTTAACCGATCTTCACAAAAAACAATAGGTCTTGAGAACTCTACAATTTAGGGCTGTATGCAAATAATCTTTTGATTCTGTTTGAATTTGCGGCTGTTATCGTTTGCCATAGGAAATACCCTTGTTAAAACATAAAACGTCACCGGTAAACTACCCCTTTCCCTTAACCGATCTTCACCAAAATCAACAGATCTTGAGAACTCCACAATTCAGGATTGTATGCGAAACATTATTTGATTCTGTTTGAATTTTTGGCTGTTATCGTTTGCCAAACAAACAAAATTACCCTTGCTAAAAACAAACCGTTGCAGGTAAACTACCCCTTTCCCTCAACCGATCTTCACCAAAAACAATAGGTCGCGAGTACTCTGCAAATCAGGGCTGTATGCAAAAAATTATTTGATTCTGTTTGAATTTGCGGCAGTTATCGTTTGCCATAGAAAAAAATCTACAGATAGACAGACAGACACACACACAGACACTTTTCGGAAAACGACTTTTTTTCATGTGTTGAGTGTAGTAGAATCAGAATCTGCAATAATCTCGAACACGATTTTTTTTGCCATCACCATACTTCCATTCCTTAAGGAATATGGAAGTAAAAATATATAGACAGAACACACACACACACACACACACACACACACACACACACACACACACACACACACACACACACACACACACACACACACACACACACACACACACACACACACACACACACACACACACACACACACACACACACACACACTTTTCGAAAAATGACTTTTACTTCCATGTTCCTTAAGGAAATGAAGTACTGTATGGTGATGGCAAAAAAAATCGTGTTCGAGATTATTGCAGAATATGATTGTACTACACTCAAAACATGAAAAAAAGTCATTTTTCGAAAAGTGTCTGTGTGTGTGTCTGTAGATTTTTTTCTATGGCAAACGATAACAGCCGCAAATTCAAACAGAATCAAATAATGTCTCGCATACAGGCCTGAATTGCAGAGTTCTCAAGACCTTTTGTTTTTGGTGAAGATCGGTTAAGGGAAAGGGGTAGTTTACCTGCAACGTTTTATGTTTCAAAGGGTATTTTCTATGGTAAACGATAAAAGCCGCAAATTCAAACAGAATCAAATAAGTTTTTGCATACAGCCCTGATGTCTTGAATACTAAAGATCTATTGTTTTTGGTGAAGATCGTTTAAGGGAAAGGGGTTAGTTTACCTGCCACGTTTTTTGTTTTATCAAGGGTATTTTGTATGGCTAAAGATAACAGCCGCAAATTCAAACAAAATCATATAATATTTTGCATACAGGCATGAATTGTAGAGTTCTCATGACCTGTCGTTTTTGGTGAAGACCGGTTAAGGGAAAGGGGTAGTTTACCAGCAACGGTTTTTTATCAAGGGTAATTTTTTTCTATGGTAAACGATAACAGCCGCAAATTGAAACAGAATCAAATGATGTTTTGCATACAGCCCTGTATTGTAGAGTTCTCAATACCTATTGGTGTTGGTGAAGATCGGTTAAGGGAAAGGGGTAGTTTACCTGCAACGTTTTATGTATTAAAAGGGTATTTTCTATGGCAAACAATAAGAGCCGCAAATTCAAACAGAATCAAATACGTTTTTGCATACAGCCCTGTTTTGTAGAGTACTAAGGACCTATTGTTTTTGGTGGAGATCGGTTAAGGGAATAGGGTTGTTTACCAGCAATATTTTATGTTTTATCAAGGGTAATTTTTTTTGACGTACGATAACTGCCGTACATTAAAACAGAATCAACTACTCTTCTGCATACCTTTTTGAATTATACAGAAAACAAGGTCTGTTGATTTTGTTGAAGATCAGTTAAGGGAAAGGGGTAGTTTACCTGCAACGTTGTATGTTTTAACAAGGGTATTTTTTCTATGACGAACGATAACTGCCGTACATTAAAACAGAATACACTAATGTTTTGCATACAGCCCTGAATTGTAGAGTTCTCAAGACCTATTGTTTTTGGTGAAGATCGGTTAATGGAATAGGGTAGTTTACCAGCAACGTTTTATGTTTTATCAAGGGTGTTTTCTATGGCAAACGATAACAGCCGCAAATTCAAACAGAATCAAATAATTGTTTGCATACAGGCCTGAATTGTAGCGTACCCAAGACCTGTCGTTTTTGGTGAAGATCTGATAAGGGAAAGGGGTAGTTTACCAGCAACGGTTTTTTATCAAGGGAATTTTTTTTCTATAGTAAACGATAACAGCCGCAAATTCAAACAGAATCAAATGATGTTTTGCATACAGCCCTGTATTGTAGAGTTCTCAATACCTATTGGTGTTGGTGAAGATACTTTAAGGGAAAGGGGTAGTTTACCAGCAACATTTTATGTTTTAACAAGGGTAATTTTTTATATGACGAACGATAACTGCCGTAAATTCAAACAGAATCAACTAGGTTTTTGCATACCTTTTTGAACTGAAGAGAACTCAAGGTCTGTTGATTTTGTTGAAGATCGGTTTAGGGAAGGGGTAGTTTTTCAGCAACGTTTTATGTTTTAAATAGGGTAATTTTTTTTATGACGAACGATAACTGCCGAAAATTCAATGAGAATCAAATAATTTTTTGCACCCTTTCCTGAGTTGCAGAGAGCTCAAGGTCTATTGATTTTGGTGAAGATCGGTAAAGGGAAAGGGGTAGTTTACCTGCAACATTTTATGTTGTAACAAGAGAAATGTTTCCATGACGAACGATAACTGCCGCACATTCAAACAGAATCAAATATTTTTTGCATGCTTCCCTGAATTGTAGAGGACGGAAGGTCTGTTGATTTTGGAGAAGATCGGTTAAGAGAAAGGGGTAGTTTACCTGAAACATTTTATGAATTAACAAGAGTAAAGTACTTAATTTTTATAAATAAAGTATCCTGATAAGAAGGTCATAGTAATCCACTGTAGAAACGTAGATGAAATATCTATAAATGAAGAAGTTAGGTGAACGGGGTGGGGGTAATTTTCTATTATTAAAAATTATAGTTGAAGGTGGAGGGGAGAATTTTTTGTATGTGTACTATGTTATCGGCAATAAAGAAGTAGTTTTTTGTTAAAATTGCTTCCCGGGCTCTTTAGCCGTAGTCCAATGTTTTCTGCAAAACCAGACTTTTCGGCAGTACCATCGACTGCCATCATCGGTGAAAATCGAGTGCGAAAACGTGTGGTGGTATACGTTAGTGACCACAGTACTGTGGTTAATGCTGAAGCAATAAGTAGAAAGACGTAGTTTCTATGGAAATATTTCATTTCGAATATGATTTTAAATATAAATCTTAGAACATGGAAGTCATGTATGGTTCTCCATACCGATATTTTTTCATGTTTTGAGGGTAGTACAATCAGAATCTGCAATAATCTCGAACACTATTTTTTTTGCCATCACCATACTTCCATTTCCTTAAGGAACGTGGAAGTAAAACAACCTTGAAATTTTACACTACCTACTCAAAAGTCGGAAACTTAACACCACTGAACAATTCGAAATATACAAACACAACAAAACACAGCCAAACAATATACTCAATGAGCATTTACAATTAAAATCAAACACACTATTCGACACAGTAATAAACAACACATATAATTCAAAATCCCGCGCCAATCCCCTTCCACCACCACCTCCATTCGCATCCTGTTAGCTAAAAACCGTTACAAATAACCGTAACTTTAGCTTGGCACATTCAATATATTCGTACTCTGTGCATTCAATATACAAACGTCACTGAAGAAGGAGAACAACACTCCGAAACGTCGTATGATAGAATACAACAAAGTAAGTTCACAAGAGAAAGTACCATCAATAGTAATAAATGTAAACAAATTATCTCAACTCCTTCACATATACCATTGTATACATTCATATGCACGCACACACACTCACTCACAAACATTCACCCAAATAGTTGTTCTGTTGTGTCTGACATTTCTTTTGTATTCATACATAGGACCTAATGATGGCAATGAACACTGTCGAAACGTCGACACAAATAAGTTAAAATTTGTGTTATTTTTGACCGATCCACACTAACCCTTGAGTGATAAATTTATTTTATGAGTTTATATTCCGTATGACATTTTACAGTTTCAAATATTATTTAGTAGGCTTCGAATTCAAACGTCTGCAAATATTGGAGAATTAATAGTGAACTACGCTACGGTCATATTAAAATTACATGTCTTGTTCACACATTTAAATTATGTATCCATTATATGCTCAATACCAAAAGCATAAGGAGCATAAGTCAACAGCTGTACGCTGTACTTTCCACTGTTTACGCACCTTGATTGTGGTTATGTTTATGTTCATGTGTTCTGTGATTTTTCAGCATATAAACAATGACAAGTGTCCTATAGTTACGAAAACAACGTAAGCGTGGAAGTTGTGTTCTTTATGTGTAGTTAATATAAAAGTGCGGGAATGTCAACTAAAAAGGTGTCATATTTTTATGATCCTGATGTTGGAAACTTTCATTATGGGCCTGGACACCCCATGAAACCTCACAGGTTATCAGTAATTCATAGTCTAGTACTCAATTATGGCTTACATAAAAAAATGCAGATCTACAGACCGTATAGAGCCAGTGCACATGACATGTGTAGATTTCATTCTGATGAATACATAGAATTTCTTCAAAGAGTTACACCCCAGAATCTACAAGGGTATACAAAATATTTGACCCATTTTAATGTTGGTGACGATTGTCCAGTGTTTGAGGGTTTATTTGATTTTTGTTCTATGTACACAGGAGCATCACTTGAAGGCGCTATGAAACTTAATAATAATTGTTGTGATATAGCAATAAACTGGTCGGGTGGTTTACACCATGCAAAGAAATTTGAAGCATCAGGGTTCTGCTATGTAAACGATATTGTTATTGCAATTTTAGAACTCTTAAAATATCATGCAAGAGTCCTTTACATCGATATAGATGTTCACCATGGCGATGGTGTGCAAGAAGCATTTTATTTAACAGATAGAGTGATGACGGTATCATTTCATAAATATGGTAGTTTCTTTTTTCCAGGAACAGGTGATATGTATGAAATTGGTGCTGAAGGAGGTCGTTATTACTCAGTGAATGTACCGCTGAAAGAAGGTATTGACGATGCAAGCTATGCTCAGGTGTTCAAACCAGTTATACAATATGTCATGGAATTTTTCCAGCCAACAGCAATTGTTTTACAGTGTGGTGCTGATTCACTAGACAATGATAGACTTGGTTGTTTCTCACTTAGTACTAAAGGACATGGTGAGTGCGTGAAATTTGTACGAGATCTTAATGTACCTTTACTTGCTGTTGGTGGGGGAGGATATACCTTAAGAAATGTAGCTCGTTGTTGGACATATGAAACGTCAATTTTAGTTGATGATCCAATCAGTAATGAGTTGCCATATACTGAATATTTAGAATATTTTGCTCCAGATTTTACACTTCATCCAGAAGTATTAACACGTCAGGACAATGCAAATACCAAACAATATTTGGAAACAATCGTTAGACATGTATATGATAATTTAAAAATGATACAACATTCTCCTAGTGTCCAAATGCATGACATACCAGGTGATGCATTTCCAACTGATGAAACGGCATTGTTGGATGAATTAGATCCAGATGTTCGAGTTTCGCAATTAGAAAAGGACAGACGAATAGAACCAACAAATGAATTCTATGATGGGGACAGAGATCAAGATAAAACAGAATCGTCAAGTGGCCTTTAAGATAAAAAGTATTTTCGGATATTATTTAATATGTAAAATTTAGATTTTTTTAAATTGAAAAACAGGATATTTTAGTACTTTCCCATTGAATCTACAATTAGATGTCCTGCTCTTTTGATTCCCTGTGTGCTGTTATCTAATTATATAGCCTATTTAGTAGTTTCCATATTAAGTACAATACATATGATAATGTATTATGTTGATTACAGATTTGCATTAAATTATAGCAAGGCTGTGATAAATTACAGCATTTATTGATTAAAGCTTCCAGATTCGAGTGAAGCTAATAATTTAAATGTAAAAACAATCCTTTTTTTGTCTCAGCCTCCTCCCCCCAAAGGCACAAAATGGTTAGTTGATTAATTATCAACTTTATTTTTAAAACACTTAGTAGTTTACAAAAAATATGTGTGCAAAGCAAAATATTTTAGTTCAGCTTGCTAGTTATGCAGTGTTTAGAGCCAGTGTCACACGGATGAGGTAAAAGGTAAGCACGATCAAATTGCATACTAGTATAATCTGGCTGAGTTCTCATTCAATCCAAAAAAGAAAGTGTAACAGCACATGGGTTGAAATTCTCTAGGAGTATAGTGGGTTTACTTACATAAGCAGGTGTTGGTACAGTTAATCCAGCAGACTTAAATTCTTAATACGAACATGTGAACAAATAATATAATGAAAATGTTGCCCACAGTTGGGTAGCATATGTTCAACTAATACATTTTTATGACTCTTTGATGTGAGAATGTGTGTGAAACTCACAAGTTGACATTTTTCCTGCACTTTCCTGATATTTTTAAGTGTGAGGCAAGTAATAGGCATATCAAACTGTACCTAACCTAACCTTTCTGATAGGTAATAGAAATGGACAGGGAGTAGTAAGGTAGAGGTAATGGGAAGTACCAAATTTTGTTGTATAATTAGTTTAAAAAAAAAGATACAGTACCATTTACCAAATGGTAAACGCTTAAGAGCATGATAATGTCTTTCAGCCACCAGCTAAACGCAACGTTTGCGCAAAAGAAACAGTCTGTCAGTAACCATAATATAAATTTACAACAATCCCAGTGACGTCATGCAATGATGACGTCATACAGCGTGACGGTAAATAAAATGTTACAGAAAGTTTCAAACGATGTCCAGCTAAAAGACATTGTCATGTCAAAATGTTCTACATATATTTAGGCAAGTGATGTAATATTATTTATGATTAAACATACATTTACAGTTACTGTATTTATATGTTGAATTGTACAATATACTGTTTTGAATGAAAACACAACAGTCCTAGAAATGAACTGTTGGAAAACAATACATAATTGTTTTTATTAGTAAAGAATTCAGGCATAAATATATGTTAGAAGTTGTGTTGACTATGTGTAATATAAATAGCATAAAACAAAAAACAATTTTAGCTTCATTTTTATCTATAAATCCATCAAAACCATGTAACTTAACTTAAAATTCTGAAGTTTAAATCAAATAGAATTGCATCATTGTCTAAAGCCACTGAGAAGAACTCCAGATTTTAATTCTTCATTGAGGGAACTACTTATCCAAACAAATGTATTTATTGCTTTTAAAATGATACCTTTTACAGATCCTCGTGTAGATATAGAGTTGTCAGTTTATTTTTTAAAGAAAGATAACACCATGGACGACAAGTCAGTCTTTTGCTATTACATAATTTCAAAAAAATGAAGTTTTTTTTTATAAAGTCACTGTAAATATGAGAGACTGGTACTGTTGATTTTTGTATTTACCTCTTCCAGCTTTGACATACTTGACAGTGGCAATTTTTATTTTACAATTTAAATATGCAGAAAGCCCAAAAAACTGATCAACAGTTTTTCGGTCAAAAAATTGATTTTTTTTTATTGTCCCAAAAAATTCTCCATTTAATCCTGATTAAGAAAATATATACTTTTATGAGATTGTCTATGTTAATGTGACCATAAACAAATAAAATAAAACGTATTACACGTTGTTTTCTGGCTCCCATTGTTTAGCTTTATGCATATTTTTCCGTAACCATGGAAGTCAACAATTAGGTACACTTTTCTCAAAAACTATAAGTGCTATCAAGTTCAAATTTTTTGTGGATGAACAGTAAAAGGTAACAATCAAAATTACTAGAATTAATCTCTTCATAACAAAAATTAATTTTGTGAAACTTTTTAAATAAATTTTAAAAAATGTATAAAAAGTAATTATTTTGTTATATTGGTATTTTTTTCTTAAATTGCTTCAAACTAGTTCATTCTGTTTCAAATATATGGTAAAATATATTTCCATATATATATATATATATATATATATATATATGGTAATATATGTTTCAATCTGTTAAAATATGGTAGAGATTTCAAATACATTAGACAAAAAAAAGTGCAGATCTCCCCTTAAAGACAAACAGGAAAAAGCTAAGGTTTGTAAGGCCCCATATAGACATTACAGACTGTACGCTTTTTTATCTATGGTGTATACTGTAATTGTTGGAGAAATATTTAGAATCATAATTTGAATATTCATACATTTACAGTATTTTAAATGTCCTGTTTGTATCTGTTTACTGTGTAAATAGCCGTAACCTCTTTTTATATGACTGCCAGCAAAAACATTTGTGGTATTTCTGTTTACAAATTATATTGTACTGTAAATTTATGATTGTAATATTAAATATTTTCAGAGCTATTTAATGTAAACAAAAACTATTACATTTTGTTTTATGGAACGCGTTTTTGTAGGTTTAAAAAATTATTTGATTACTGTTAGGTTATATGTATATAAAGTAACATGATTACATTATTTGTCATTTCGTGCATTTGAAGGTATAATACAGTATAATTATACTGTCCAAGTTGGTAGTGATTTAATTATATTTAGTTAATCGACAGACACATCATGGACAACAAATCCAAGAATATAATACTTTCATTATTTTGGGAGTAGCCATCATATTCTGTAAGTTTGACTACCATGTAGTGTTTTTTTTGTTTTATAGGTAAATATTTATTTTTTTGTTTTTTCACTCGTGGAACATTTGCAATTATTTGCTACAAAACATTCTTTGTTATCATGGTGAACCGTACATGATAAATGAAACGTAACATATTGTGTTTTAGAACTTTCGTAGTAAATTGTTTTGTAGTACATAATCTGCTGTGAATATAATAAACTATGGCTACTAGATTAAAATTGTGTCGTTATTTTCCAAGAACCAATGTATACAGTTTCATGGGTAAGTATCTAGCCTGTATGCGTAGTTACCAGTTTACATTTACGATGTTGATGATAAATCAGTTGTTATTTTATTGCTCTGTGGATTGTCAAGGATAAGTAGAAATATTTAGTTTTTATTATAATACTTATTTTTTTTAGACTTATTATATTTAGTTTTTATTATAATACTTATTATTTTTAGACGTTACCGGTAGTTGAAAACTTGCTTCTGTATTTGCAAAAATTATATGTATTTTTAGTTTTAACAAAGTTAGGTTACATTTCATAACATCAGTTACTAGTTTGTAGTGACCAAACCATGTGTATTAGAATTATGATAGTTATGATGTATATTATGTGTACAGTTGTTGATGTTGTATTCAGTAGACAGCTGACAATAGAAATTGAATAGTGGCTTAGAGACAAACTCCTTGTTGTGAGGCTAACAAAATTTTCATTTATTTCACACATGCGCACAACTTGTACAGTACAGTTCTTGTACAGTGTTTCGTAGTGTGAATTTTCGGCTGCAACAAGGTTGACAAGAACATTAGAAGCGCGTGTGTGTGTGTGTGAGAGAGAGAGATAATATGGAAGCGAGACGGTGTACTGTTATTGCGTTGTCTCCCCTCTCCACTCTAGACAACTTAGCTATACTTGTAAGTGGGGGTAATTCATGCATTGAGTCGGTCCAGCTTACTGTTCAAGAACGACTGTTGGGCCTGAACACTGAATTTATACAGTATTATAAATTCTCACAAGAAATACAAAATTTCATACAAGTCTTTTGATGACTATTCTCGTGATTTTAAAATCACCGTTGTTCTTTTCCATATAGTGCTTGTGCATGTATGTGTCCTTATTTTATACTTATTATTTCTTGGCTTTAGTTGACGACTTGCTTTTTATTTGTATTATATGTATTTTTAGTTTTAGCAAAGGTTAGGTTAAATTTCATAACATCTGAAAACAATTATTGCCTTCATATAAGTGTGTGTGTGTTTCATTTTCAGATTTAAGAAGTACAGCCTCTGCACCCTGCGTTCTCTCTCAAGTAAAGTTGACTTGGTTCCTCTGTTTACTGTTTGTTATCCCATTAATTGGATAAACAACTTCAGATGTGTATGTCCAGTCAGCAACAGGTTGTACAGAACTAGAGGGAAATTTTATTTTCAGCCTTTTAATCTGCTTAACATTTACTTCTCCATACATTGCACTCATTATCACCCGTGACAATTGTTTTTCATGTTGCACTACACTCATAAAATATTAATCATTTCATGTGTTTTTGAAATAAAGCTGATTAGCTAATGAACGAATGTTGGTTACATGGAAAGACATGAAATTTCATGTAAATGTCTATGGAAAACAATATGTAAGGTATGTATGAAACATTTTTGGTCATGCAACTTCCAGAGGTGAACCTAGGGGCATATGGGGTATATACCCCCCTTAAATAAAAAAAAAAATTAAAAATAATGTTGGAGCAAAAAATTTAAAACGGGTTGTGTGTTTTGAAGTGTAATTAATTGATTTCAAAGTTTTGTCAATTTAAAAAAGTTATGTCAGTGACAAGTTTAAATAATCTACAATAATAGGCCTTATACTCAATAATAAATATAACAGATATTGAAAGAAATTGTGAAAAGTAAAAGAAGTCGACTTGAAAGAGAGTACGAGGACATGATTTTCCGCTGGTTACAAGCAACTTGAAGCATATGATTCATGTGATGACGTGCTTTACCCTGTGCTTGAGCCATGTCAGCTGATCTATTTAATTCCGCAATGAAGGAACTGTTTGCTTTTACCTGCTAGTTGGTTGTACACCGAGGCCTACGAAAGACAGGTATTATTAGGCTTCCAAGACAAACTGGAAGCCTATCTGATGTATGTTTTAAATTGATATTAGTGAATTACAGCTATTATTTGACCATTAGTTTAATTTGTTGGTTCGATTTTCATTATAAATGAGAAAAAACAATACTTTAAGAAAACGATATGTGGTTGAAAAAATCCCACCCTCCCGAAATGAAATCTTATGTTCGCCCCTGGCAACTTCTCCAGTGTACAGAATATATTAACCTTCCAAAATTAATTCTTTATTTCCATGCTTTTCTGTGTGGGTTGTTCTTATCTAAATACTGAACTTGGTTTTTATTTCTTGTATAAACTTTTCATGTTTATCAGTGGTGCAGCCAGGATTTCTTTCTGTAGAGTGGGTTCAGGTGTTTGTGAATAAAACTATAAAAATTCAAATAAAACTATTTGTTATGTATTTTGTGCGATCAAGAAGGCGTATGTGGAAACAAAGGTTTTATTAATAGACGTCTAAAATGTAACAAAGTCACGTATGACATAAATAAAATAAATATCAGGAAATTGGTAAAGATTTTATCCCATATTCTGCACATACACGTAGTGTTAAAGGTTTAGTACATATTTTTGAAACTTTGGCGTAGTGAGTATGCGTCCATAAATGTTTGCAGCAGTTGGTCTAGTGGTTTTGCCATGGTAATGCATAAGATTTTTATAAATGGACATTACAGATTAAAAAAAAAAACATGCAAAAATCATGCTATGGGATGCACAAGGTACATGGTAACATTTATTGTAGTTGCACATTTTGTTGAAGTTGCCATTCAAATCAGTTCACTGTTAGAGGCTATAGAGGATTTTTTAAGGACATTCTTAAAGCCACATTTTTTACATATTACAGGATAACAGACATGTTTTAAGACTTTAATTGTTAATTTGTTTTAGAAATAAAAATTAAAAAAATACAGTATATTAAATTCAGATTGAAAACCCATGCACAGCAATTGACACATCTGTGCAAGATTTGAATAGTAAGCAAAAAACTGTCTAATATAGCAATTTTTTAAAATTACTATAAATATTATAGACCAGGTTGGGTACAACGTGCTGAAAATTCAAAGGTTTCCTTTTTTCCACACATAATGTAACATCAAAAACTTGGATTAAAATTTAGAAACATCCCTCAACTACCACACAATTACAAATGTCTGTACACACCATTGATGTATACTATATGGATTACATACTGACAGGCAAAGTGAACGGCAGAAAATGTTGCGAAGTATGTACAGCTTCCCCCACCATGTGGGGGAGGATAACGCGTTTGACGTTAACATGTGTAATAAACAAGTCATTCAGTCAGTAATGCACTTGGTTTGACACCTTACAATTATTACATTTAGGACAGTTCTACTGAAAATTTTTGCTTATGAAGATTTTATTATTATAACAGTTCACTTTTATTGATTATATCTGACAGAAAACTTGATACCAAAAAAATATGATTATATCAGCTTGCAAAAACTTTGCCAGCACAGTGTTTAGAAAACATATTTCAAACAATGATTTTTCTGAAGACAGCCATGAAGTGAAACTTATCAAATTAATAGGGACATTATTTTATAAAATCTTGTGCTATGATATTGCTAAGGAAAGAACCACTGCAGCTACCTTCTCTAAGCTTGGTGTACCCCAAAAGTTAAATAAATTTGTATTATTTAGTAATGTTTAATGTAAACAATTTTTGTACAATTAATATATATAGCTAATTAAATAAAATCAAAATTTTAATGTAAATTAGCATTGCTAATTGAACACTTAATGACCATGGCGAGCGTATATGCCAGCTTCTTTTACGCAGTAAACATTTTAAAGTTTACGGCTCACGTCTTTTATTCTTTGTTTCCCTTAATTTTAATCTTTATTTATCTGGCTTGAACATTAAATGTTCATAAATGAGTATGTATGAACACAACAGAACTTAGCAATAAACTGAAATAATATGTCAGAATACTGAAATCCTACAGTGAAACTAATGTGTTTATTTTTGAAAAGAACTTATTAAAAACCTCCCACTTTGAAGTCATTAATTAATGGTAAAATATGACATAGCTATACCATTTAATGCAAAATATGCTCCGCTAAAGCAACAACAGCTATAACAAAGCAGAAAAGTCGGACTTTGTACAGGTACAGTGTATAGCATACACAGTATTTTTGCCCCCCATTGGTGCAACAGTTGGACCGAATTCAGTGAATGCAGCACATGATCCATATAGTATGCATCGATGTTATAATTAGCCAAATTAGTTAATTGGACTTCTTTGACTATATTTTTTCCAGTACTTTTTACATGTTGAATATTTCCTTTTTCTTTATCACACAAGGGAATTTAAACTCTCTACCAACGCCCCCGTGTTTATTATTACTTTTATATTATAATATTTCAGACATTAGTCATTTAGAAACAGTTCTAATCACAATGTTTCGACCTCTAAAAATCTGAGGTTTCCTCAGGTGTAAATAAATTTTTATAACATCATATCTATCAACACAAAAAAGATATCGTCACAACTTACCAACAAAAAGATTATTGTTAGAAACAAAAAATGTTTACTTATCACTGTATCACTATACAAACATTTTTTTTTTTGTAAATAGATATTCAGCCTGAGGGTTATTACTTGTGATACATTAATAAACTATGTTATTAATATAACAGTAACATGTTTATAAGTAAAAGTATATCATCAACATTCAATTATAAGTCTGTACCATTTTTACTCGTAGACTTCTGTGATCAGAATTTTTAATAACACTTTTTTCAGTTGACAATCACGTTTTATTGGTATCATGAACAACAAACGTTTCACCCATTCTGTGAAGTGACATCCTCAGTTGAGAAGCTATAATGCTGAGGATTCCACATCACAGAATGCGTTGTTATTATAAGTCTGTATTACCTGCCAGTATCTAGTTGAATTTAAAAAAAAATTACTGGTCACTCATGTTGCTTACTTTTTGACTGTTAATGGATATTAATTTTTACAATCTATAATTTAGGGGGACAGCTTTATAACCAACAATACTTTATTACTTACTATATTTTACATATCGAGTATAAATTAATATATTGGTTCCAGTGGTATAGCAAGGACTTCTCCACATGAGAGTTATTGACTAGGATTTTTCCATGAGGGCATTGTAACCATGATTTTTCCATGGTGAAATGTAAAGGATTTTTACTTATGCTAATGAAAGAATGATAAGTGGGGGAAGAGAGTCGTCGGAGGTAGTTATAGCCTCACTGCATATGTTACATCATGTCCACTGGCAAACTGGGAATGCCTACCTGCTGGTTTTATCCATGAATGACCTACTCAAAGGGGTTGTAACTTCCCCTTGGCTACACCACTTATTAATACAGTCACACTCTCTGTTGTAAATATGCAAACAATGTGGAATCAGCAATTCAGTGTCTTAATAATTTTTTCAGATACAAAAGTTGCATTCAAAGTCACATGTATACTTAAAGGTACACACATCCATGCTTCTGCTGTGTTTGTGATGTATAAAAAAAGTAACTTTAACAAATCTGTCTAATTATTAGTTTCTCTGAAACAAAAATTATTTACACTGTCTTAATAAATGCAATATTTTTACTATGTGAATCTGTAAGAGTCTGGTGGGGGGGGGGGATCCTTTCCACCTTTTCTGGGTTTCCCCTTCAACAACAAAATGGATACCTAACGTTGGCTGAGCAACTGCTGTATGAAAAAAGGAAATGTTTTTCATCAAAAATATTTTGCTAATCAGCTGGAAGATGGTGATTTGTCATGCTGATTGTTTTTTCTAATTCTCTGGATAATTTCTTCATTGACTGAACTGGTGGAGGCAGAGCAGAAACTACAGAGGAGGTTTACAATAATATCCCAGTATGTGGACAGGAGTTCTTGAATCATTGTAGTTCTTTCCGTAATTTTAAAAATTATTTTCGCCTGGGAATGATGTAGTTGTAAATACTTGATGTGTAGTTGGCTTCATATTCTACAGCAGCCAGCTTCCTCTCCTCTTTTACTTATGTATCCTTGACAGCCCTTATCTGAAAATGGTACCCTCTTATAAAACATTTAAAACTGATAAATCTGCAAGCACATGTTCACAGTATTTAAAAGATAGAACATAACTACAGTTACTGAAAACGAGAACACTGCAACATTTCATTTGCTGTTACAACAAATAATATGTCCATATACTGTATGTATATTAATTAACTCTGAAGTTTGTATTATGAATGTTTGAACTTTCATAATAAAAGTTCACTATTTATAATAAACTTGTGAAAGAAACATTCCTGAATATGTATATTTCACATGATTGTGCAGGCCTCTGTCATTTATCTGCCATTATTAATATTTTCTTGTGTATCTCTGAGGCAAGCACATATACCAAGAGATGCATATACCAAATGTTAGGAACTACTGCTCTATAGCATTTACACATTTGAACCTTTTTGGTGATGTATTGTATATTACTGTTGAACTACAGTAGAACCTCGCTAATCCGTCACCTGTGGGACTGGGGGTATGGTCGGAACGCAAAAAAGGTCGGATTATCAGAAGAATACAAAATGTTTATTATTTCATTAAATGAGACAGTCTAAAATAAAATAAAACTTATACAGTAGGCTACCAGGCTATATGATTGGTTATGTACAATAAATGATAATATGTACAGTATGTACACACAGTATTAAAAGTGTAAAAAAATATTTGTAAACACTAAAACTGTCACCAATTACTACGTACACCAATTCACACAGGACGAGTAATTAGCACGCACTAGTAAGCGTGCTTACATCGAAAAAATTGGCTCTATCTGTTGCGAGAGCGCCTGCAATTCTAGATATGGAGTTCCACGAATTTGATGTTTCGAACAGTGTTGGCTTGATGTTTTCGATTTGCCAGAGCTCGAACTTCAGGACAGCAGAGATGTAGACATAACAACAGCTCAACACTCTTCATACCCAACACAGTTTAGCCACCAAGTGTAGTACCCTACTTTTATTTTCATGTTTATCACGGCGACTTGACATTATTATGACCTGGTGTAGGCTAGACATTACAGTATCTGTTTATTCAGGTGCAGTCATGTAGTGCGATTCTGTCAGCTTGAGACTAAACTATAACGATTAGTCACTCTTATTTGAATAGCAGTATTGGACAATAAATGGATATTGCAAAATGCTTATTACATCATTGTGTATGGGTGGTCTTAATTATTGTTTGTGACAGGAGGAACTATAATTTTTGACAAGACCTCTTATAAACTTTTATTGAAAGCAATTATAATTGCGGTTGCAATGAAACACCAGATTTGACGTCATATCGTTCGCAAAAACAAAACTCTAGAAATGCGACATAGCATAGTTTGAAACGAGAGTAGGAAAAAATTCGGAAGATTTACACCAAATTTCGTATTTTCTGGAACATTAAAAAAAATGGGAAGGTGTTCCGAAATTTTGGAAGACCTGGCAACACTGCGCACTAGACACTAGATGCCGGCTCACTGAGGCTGCAAAACAACTGAGAAGTATGTAAACAAGCTGGTGAGTCATCAACAAGTCGGCGCCTGAGCTGCGGTCGGACTAGAGAGGTTTTATTGTAAGTGAAAAGTATTTTATTAATATTTAATTCCATCAGATTTGTATATTCAGTACTGTGTTATGAATCACAAGAATCGTGTGTATGTGTGCAAAGCCAATACCAATCCCTCCCCACAATAAATAAAGTATATTATTTAAGACTTAGAAGAGTGTGCATCTGAGGGAGAGAGACCTTGAGAATGTAGAGTGGAGATTAGAGGTCACGTAGTTATTTGTAATCCTATAGTTTGCCTATTATGATTACGAACTTTATTAATTTTACTCAGCATAAAAATAAAAGCAGACAAAATCACACTCATGAGCATGCTGATACTTACATGCACATATGAAATAATCAGCCCAAAAGGTAACAAAAATTGTAATTTAACTTGTCAGAGTTTACACATATTAATATAAGAAGTCAATAAAGTCAGTCAATACTAACATACAAATAAATGCATAAAACAATTACAAAAATATAAACAAAAAACTTACAAAATAGGCCTAGGTTCATTACATACGTTTTCTGGCAGAACCAATCATAAAAACCAAGATCGGATATTTCAAGTTATTATTGAAGTTGGTGTTATCTTAGAACAAATGCTATTATAATACTAATTTTCTATAATAGTAAAATTCAAGGTAAGCAGTGTTATTACACATTAACTACATTCATAAAATTATGAAGTCATAAATGAATATTACAATTACTCTACACTCCGTGCCCTATTACTCCCCAGTCCTCTGCTTCTTGATAATATACACTTTTACAGCACAATCATTGTCATCAATGACCACAGTTTTATATTATTACATGAAAATAGGTATGAACTTGAGAATAACACCACTATTATATTTTTAAATTTTTCAGAAGCTGTATTACAACCAAAATGGCATTAAAAATACTGCTGAACAACTGAAAAAGTGTATTACAAATTAAAAACCATAATACAAAGTTTATAAGCCTCTCACTTAATATAAAAACTGTAGACAACTGTACAGAAACACCTAATAAACCATTTAGAACTATGTGAACAGGTCATATAAGAATAATAATAGTTTTACTGATCAAGTAGAAAGTTTATTCAGTCTTTAGCAAGGCAAAGGTACATGACAGAATTTTAATAATACGCAAGATGTTTCTACTAATTACGGTATTCACTTCATGACATAACAATATCTGAATTTTAATGTGAATCAAAGTAAAAAGCATACAAATATAAATATTGTTACAGTAAAAGTACATACATTTTATTCACTTTGCCAGCTCACAAAAACATCAAAATGACAAGTCTAGTGTGTGTGTGTGAAAAGTACACTCTATACGTTAAACCACCATTTGATACATTCTGTTTTGTAATTGGTATGGTTTATTACTTTTTTTTTTGTTATATACACTGACCAGATGTTTTCTAATGTTAAACTGTGCAGATATGATTATGTATATATTTTTTTTACCGTCAGATTTCATGTACAAACACATACACCATTCACATGCTCATTCATTCACTATAACATAAAAAATAATACGAGTTCATTACCAAAAAGATGTGTATACAAGTCATTAGTTTTAGTTCTGTTATGACATTCAAGTTTGACTAAAGCTTTCTCTTTGTTAGAACTGAAACTGAACAGCAAGTACCTAATTTGATACTTCAATACATGTCTAAATGGCTTAATGTGTAAAGTGGATAGTTAAAACTGTTTACACTATTATGAAATAAGATAAAACAGTTGTTCTGCCATGTACAGAATTTACTGTATTTGTTATAAATTATAGCCTTGGTATGATTATAATATGTGAATTATAGTCTTTGTTATAAATTTCATTGGCTTTAATCAGGCAGTATAATCTGTTTTTTAAAAGTTGCCCACTGCATTCTATAAAACTTTGAATGTAGTTTCAAAACTTATTAAGTTGGTGTCATGTACTTAACGTAATATGTATTATGAAATAAAAAAATAAAAAATATAACAACTGGTAAGTCATTGTTGGTAATGGGCAATGAAAAAATGAGTAACAAATGTACTTTAATATAATGACACAGGTTTTTAATTTAATTAAAAACTCTGTGTGTGTGTGTGTACAATTTTTTATAAATGTCGTAAAAACTGTGCTTATAATGAACTCTTTAACCCTCTGCTCTAACAGATTCTCCAAGAGACATTAGGAAGTCTTCAGCTTGTTTGATTATATTTTCTAAACGTTCCTTTGTTGCTGCTGAGTTATTTGAAACATTTAACTTTTTCTTTGCAGTCGCAATAGCAGTACGGCGACCCGTAACGTTATGGAACACTCGGATATGCTTTTCACCACTTGTTAGAATATAATCACCAGCCGAATCAAACAACACACGAGTTATAGGACCTACAACATAATAAGCATTTGAACTTTATAAAATAATTTAAAATGTACTTAATTTATTGGAATACTATGAAATAATATTTACTGATTTTTAAATTATTATTTTACTATTTATAGTAAATACAATTAAAACAAATAATTATAAAACTAAAACTGTTTAGATTCTTATTTAATGTAAGAATGTAATTACATTACTTATTTAATGCTTACATGATATAACAACATTAATTGATTTTTTTAAACAGAAGAACATTAATTTTGTGTCACTGTCAAATGTTTGCTTCATACTACTGAGATTTTATGTATATGTTTGTGAAGAGAGAAACTACTGAAGGTCATGGGAGAGAGTGACCCACTTGGGCACCAAACTCTCTCCTTGCTTCAAAGTCAGTGTCATTGCTTTTACATGTGCTATAGCCTCCTCTTATAATGTAAATATGTGCAAAGTAACTGGATTTGTTTTAATCAATATTTTTTGTAAGTATGACAGATTTTAAATTTATGTATATATTCTTATTTAATGTAATGATTACATGAAGGTCATTAATTTATATATAAATGTAAGATATATAAATAAGATACAAATATTCCACTTATTACTCATATTTACTACAAAATATTCAAGTTATTTTGTAACAAGTAATGTTTATGTACAAATGTCAAATACAAGTTAAATGTGCAAGTCTCAAAATATTTGCACAATGGTCACTGTTTTGATTATCTGTTAGTTATACATTACAAAACAGGAATAGGAGAATATGTAATAAAAAAATTGTACTAATAATTGATTGTAACAAAATACATTCACTTTCTTTCTTCCTTTTCAGTTACATTCTAAACAACTATATACAAATACAATATATTATTGATATTTGTTATTTTACTGCTGGATTAAGTATTACAAATACTTATAAAATTTACATTTGTATACATATATTTATATACTACGCCTTCAGTTCTTCATGAAAAAACAAAATATTTTTTAGATAAAACATACACCTGTCTGTTTACCAAAATAATTTATTCTCCTGAAACTGTATTCTCTGAAAGTACACTGTAATAATTATCTTTCTTCAAAGAGTGGTGTTAACATATTATTATACAGGTAGTATTACTATGCTTTTTTAAAAAATTAATTATATTCATGTTAACCTTCATTTAAGTATGATTAGTTAACTATGATTTACAGGTGTCGGCCATACATTATTTGTACCAGAAGAACTACCAACAATTCTTTCATTCCTATACACAAATATACCACCCATAACAAAAGGTACGTATACTTCATAATGACTTAAGTAGGAATATGGAACATCTTTGGTATACCCTGAAGCCATGGCCATACCAACACTAAACTACTAATGGATGCTGAACAGACATCTAGAATATAGATTCTATTATCTTAAATATGGACACACACACACACATCTGGTTTTGGATTGAGACCTTGTTAAAATTGCTGCTTTTCTTGAAGGGTTTTCTGCATTATTTTAGTAGATATATCTCTGTATCTCTGCCGTCCTCATGCTGTTCCTCCTCGATGTCTTGCATAGAAATTTATTAAGGAGGAACAGCTTGGAGATGACAGAGATATATTCAGCAACACGTTGTGGAAAGCCTTAAGAAAAACTCAGCAAATTTCAATGGAGTTCACAGCCTGAATGTTATCATGGAAAACAGAAATCTGAATGAGAAACAATAATACCCATAAAAATCTAAGCATAGTCTTATGTTAAATAATTATATGTAAATAGATTTTATATTATTATTAATAATAAAACTTTTTACAAGAATATAGTTTTGATTTTGTAAATTATGTTTCGATAGTAACCCAACTGTCAACATCAGATATAAATTTGTATATCTGATATAAATTAATTCAATTTATATCTGATGATGATAGTTGGATTACTATCGAAACATATATAATTTACAAAATAAAAATATATTTTTTTAAAAGTTTTATTAATAATAATATAAAAAATATATAACAAGAAAAATCTGAGCATTTATGAATATAATAACTAGATAAATATTTTTATTATAAATACCGCGAACATTTTCTTGTTTACGAATTCATGTTATTTGAACCATTTTGTCCATCATCAAAATTTATTACAACTGAACAGTGGCAGCCACAACCAATAGAGAAAAGTGGCTTCTTAATAATATATAAAAAACAATGTTTAAAACTTTTCAAACTACTGTATTTTGAGAAAAAAAATTTATGGGCCTACAGCTAGCCGAGTAAGACTATCGAAAAAAAGGGCAAAAAAGGCAGATTTCCAGAAACAGCATCTTTTGAGCTGATTTTTTTTTAAACGATAGATTTAGTGTTTACCTAAACGTTTATCCAAGTTCCAGACTTCGGACCCCCCATTTTCCCCGACTTTTCACTTCCGGCAAAAAGCCGGTGAGTCACTGAAGTTTTCCTCAATTTTTCCGATAACTTCACCAAATCAGAAAAATAAAAATACCAGCGTGTTCCCCGGAAAATTTCCTATCGATCTGTGTTAGTCGTGCATTTTTTTAAAGGCAACATAACCTACAAAAAATTTAAACTTGCAAAAATGTGCATTTTCAGATTTCCGTTAATAATGAGTGAAATAATGATTTTTTCTTCATAAAAAAATTGTAGAGTATAGTATTCCAATAGACGAATTTCCATATTAATTTTTATCCCGAAATATTTTGTCATTAAGCCACAATAAAGTTTTCAAGTTGAAAAGGGAAATTTCTCAAAATTGGGTCCAGTCATCACCCTGACATCACAAGACAAAGTTTTTTTTTAAATACTCGTATTTTCATGCTCTATCAGCTAGTGGAAAAAGTTTGTTCTTTCATAGCTTCCCAAATAATAATTTTTACCTTTTTTTTTTTTGCACTTTTACACAGCGAATGGCTGCTCTGGCTGAATCGAGTATATATATGTGCCGCCAAGCGGCAGTACTACGTACTTCCCAGAGCATTACATACTATGCGGCCATTCGCTGTGTACAAGCTAGAGATGGGCAAAGTCGTTCTTTTTACGGAACTGTTCATTTCGATATACTTCTTCTTATTGAACTAGTTCAGTGAACAAGGTACATAGTTCATTTTTAATGTTAAGCTACCAATAAATAAGAGCACTTACAAAAACCCTTAAAACTGATAAATCATAAGGGCGACGGCAAACTGGCACCCAGCGTAGAAAATAGAATTCTATATTTTTTTATTGTGAAGAGAGCTCTCGAAAAGAACTTAAATATGAACAGATAATAATTACAGTTTTAAAGTAAAATAGTAATTAGATAAGAGAGTGTAATTTAACAACTTGTAGAAAATAAATACAGTAGAACCTCGCTAATCCGTCACCTGTGGGACTGGGGGGTATGGTCAGAACGCAAAAAAGGTCAGATTATCAGAAGAATACAAAATGTTTATTATTTCATTAAATGAGACAGTCTAAAATAAAATAAAACTTGTACAGTAGGCTACCAGGCTATATGATTGGTTATGTACAATAAATGATAATATGTACAGTATGTACACACAGTATTAAAAGTGTAAAAAAATATTTGTAAACACAAACTGTCACCAATTACTACGTACACCAATTCACACAGGACGAGTAATTAGCACGCACTAGTAAGCATGCTTACACCGAAAAAATTGGCTCTCTCTGTTGCGAGAGCGCCTGCAATTCCAGATATGGAGTTCAACGAATTTGATGTTTTGAACAGTGTTGGCTTCATGTTTTCGATTTGCCAGAGCTCGAACTTCAAGACCGCAGAGATGTAGACATAACAACAGCTCAACACTCTTCATACCCAACACAGTTTAGCCACCAAGTGTAGTACCCTACTTTTATTTTCATGTTTATCACGGCGACTTGACATTATTATGACCTGGTGTAGGCTAGACATTACAGTATCTGTTTATTCAGGTGCAGTCATGTAGTGCGATTCTGTCAGCTTGAGACTAAACTATAACGATTAGTCACTCTTATTTGAATAGCAGTATTGGACAATAAATGGATATTGCAAAATGCTTATTACATCATTGTGTATGGGTGGTCATAATTATTGTTTGTGACAGGAGGAAGGAACTATAATTTTTGACAAGACCTCTTATAAACTTTTATTGAAAGCAATTATAATTGCGGTTGCAATGAAACACCAGATTTGACGTCATACCGTTCGCAAAAACAAAACTCTAGAAATGCGACATAGCATAGTTTGAAACGAGAGTAGGAAAAAATTCGGAAGATTTACATCAAATTTCGTATTGTCTGGAACATCAAAAAAAATCGGAAGGTCTTCCGAAATTTTAGAATATAAAATTTATTATTTTGAGACGACAAAAAATATATGGATAAGGTGTAAAAAACAACAAAACATTGTAGTAGGTGTAGACAAACATTTATTAAAAATAATGTTACGATAATATTATTAATTTTACACTTGCATTACTATTTTACACTAACAAATAATCAAAAGTTTACACTATTTTACATTTACATATTGACACTGTATGCAAAGCCTTTTCATTGCTATTTTGTACAAATGGGGGTATATTAACTTTCTTTGATCCCACCAAAGTAAAGGGTCAGACAGCCTAGGTAAAAGTAGTTCAGATAAGTATTTATCCATTTCCATGATACTAGCCGCTTTGGGGTTTTGTCTCGCCGTTAGAGCTACTGTTTCTTTATCGAATTTCGCCCAAATCTTCGAGGTCGGGGCACCCGGGACAGAGGAAATTTGAGGTTGGGCGGAGGGTGGGGGATCATTTTGGTTTTCGTCCATGGTGATTAATGTTTGAACTTTTGCGACTAAACCTTCGTAAACTGCATCAAATTTCTTTGTATTTTTAAACACTGACTTTTTAAAGCGGGGGTCAAGCAACGCCGATTCAGGGATTAATTCATGCTCCTTTGATATCAGCCTGTCACCGATTTCCTTTAGCAGCTTATCGCACACTTCTTTTAATATAGTAGGAAAATTTGGAGTTTTTGACACATCTTTGACAAAATCATACAAATTTCTGGAGAAAACCATTGGTTTAGACAAAGTTACACTTTTAGTAGCACTAAATTCCTTGGTTACATCATCAAAAATTTCTAGAATATGAATGCTATGTTCTATAATAATCCAATCACTACTCGAAAGTGTTGTTTCGTCATACTGTAACTGTGCAAGAGTGGATAAAATTGGGTCCTTATTACTAAATAATCTCATTAACATTTCATAAGTGGAGTTCCGTGTTGGCACATCTTGAATTAATTTTAACTCGGGCAATTTCATTTGTTTTTGTGTTTCGTGAAGCTTCGTCAGGGCATTTGAGCTTTTTTTTTTAAATATTGTACAACCATTTTGCACTTTTCTATTATATCATTAATTGGTGAAATGCCCGATTTTACAATTAAATTTAGAGTGTGGGCATAGCATGGAATGTGTTTCGAAACAGCATTTGCTGCCGCAACTATATTTGGTCCATTATCGGTCACAATCACCATTAATTTAGAACTGATGTTCCATTCCTCACACTGGCTTCTGAGCATTGTTGCCAAATTAATGGACGTGTGCCTTTCTGTAAATTCAATGCAACCTAATAAACTACTGCACAGAATCGAATCGGGATTTATGAAATGCACAGTAATGGCAATAAAACTTTGATTATTCACTGAAATCCACCCATCTGTTGTGAGTGCAATGGCAACTGAATCAGCTAATTTAGTTTTTACCTCAACTATTAAATCGGTGTAGAATTGTGGCAAATAAACTTTTTGTAAGGGTTTTTCGGCTGGGGAGCTTATAGCCCGGGCAAAGAAGTGAGACAAATTTTTTAAACTCAGGATCATCTACTAAGCTAAAAGGGTGGTATTCTTTGCATATCATGCGAAGCAGTTGTATATCAATCGCTTTACTTTTGCTAATAGAAAGGGGCTTTATAACGTCAACGAATTCTCTTAATGAAGATTGTGATGTACGAGGCTGAGGCCTAAAACGTGTTTCACTAACCAATGCGAATGCAGAAGAAGCCTATGCAGAGTCAGTTAGCCTGGATGTTGAGGCTGATAAGGAAGGTGATCGAGACCGTGACGAACTTGGTAATTCTGGTGCTGAAGGAGACGGTGAACTTTCCTCTGATGGGGTGATGCTCCTCCTTTCTGCGGGCACAGTTGGGTGCTTATTTTTTAAGTGTCTCCTTAAATTTCCGAACGACCCTCCGGCTGTACTAATAAGCGATTTGCATTCCGCCCTGTTAGCTTCTTTTTCAAAATTGAAATGGTACCAAATACTACTAGTCCGCCTCGAAGACATTATCTGCAACAAATCAAAATAATATTATGAAATGTGTGGGAAAAAATGCATATAAAGAGTACCTAGCAAGTACTAACTAGGTAAATTTAGGTAATTAAAAATCGACCACTAATTAGGTACACATCAATACTTATATGAATATAATATCTATACAAATTATAATTGATAAATGATAACACACTGTAGAACAAGAATCTGAAGCTGTTTAAGAAATTAAAAAAAAAGATATGGCAAAATACATCATTTTTAAAAACTCGATTTTTCAGATTTATTTTATTTCACAAATTTTTAGGTTTTTTAATCTAAAATAATCGGTGATTCGTTACTGGTCTATGAATTTTTACGAAAAAAGTAAAAAACATTACTTCTGATAAGTACTTAGACAAAAAACTAATTAAAAAACAAAAAACTTACCCAGTAATCCAGTAATAGTGTACGGCTCGAAAACGTAAACGGCAAGGTACGACTTCGTGGTTCGAAGAACGATATGAATAATGAACTTTAGAGCACACTTGTACAGGACAGGTCTGAACTGAACTGACCAAAAAGCAAAAACCAACTAAGTGAACTAACGAACTGGAAGGAAAAGGAAAGGTTTCGATCTTCGGATGTTTAGGTCCCGTCCTGGGAGTGGGGTAGAGGTGGACTCAGGGGAGTATCGTGCATGCGCATTCCAATAGGTAGTGGAGGGGTAAAAGAACGATAGTTCACTAAAACGAAGACCGCTCCCTACAGTTCTTTTTCACGAACTAGTTCATTTGAACCAGTTCGTTCATGAACTACACATCCCTAGTACAAGCGCAAAAAAAAAGGTAAAAATTATTATTTGGGAAGCTACAAAAGAACAAACTTTTTCCACTAGCTGATAGAGCATGAAAATACGAGTATTTAAAAAAAAACTTTGTCTTGTGATGTCAGGGTGATGACTGGACCCAATTTTGAGAAATTTCCCTTTTCAACTTGAAAAATTTATTGTGGCTTAATGACAAAATATTTCGGGATAAAAATTAATATGGAAATTCGTCTATTGGAATACTATACTCTACAATTTTTTTATGAAGAAAAAATCATTATTTCACTAATTATTAACGGAAATCTGAAAATGCACATTTTTGCAAGTTTAAATTTTTTTGTAGGTTATGTTGCCTTTAAAAAATGCACGACTAAACAGATCGATAGGAAATTTTCCGGGGAACACGCTGGTATTTTTATTTTTCTGATTTGGTGAAGTTATCATCGGAAAAATTGAGGAAAACTTCAGTGACTCATGCTCCGCTGTTTGCCGGAAGTGAAAAGTCGGGGAAAATGGGGGGTCCGAAGTCTGGAACTTGGATAAACGTTTAGGTAAACACTAAACCTATCGTTTAAAAAAAAATCAGCTCAAAAGATGCTGTTTCTGGAAATTTGCTCTTTTTAAATTAGTCTTACTTGGCTAAGCTTTTGTAAAACATTTTTGCATGGTAAATTGTAACCAACCCAGTTGTTCAGTGTAAGCTACGTGCTACTGGCTAGTGGGAGTCACTAAATTGTTATGATCTCAGCCTTTTCAATACACCTTCCATCTCTAACAAGGTTATGAATCCCTTGTTTTCTTTCACATTCTCACTTATATTTTCAATGTTATTCCTTTTCTCAAAAGAAAATAAATACATTTTAATTAACATCATTTAACAACAAACCGTACTTAACTGCACTGTCATTCTTTCCAAATAATTTATATTATCTTAGTCTAATTTACAAAGATCTGTCACTACAATCAACTTTTATTGTTTTAAAAGGTTTTTATAAGATGCTTAGTATAATCTGTTCAGACAAAGGAAAGCCCTGATTTTAGAACTTTCCCAATACCTGAGATAAAATTACATAAATATGCTACTGAGGTCCTTACTCATTTCTATAAATGACTGTGTTGTTTCATAATTTTGGGGGGTTTCCTTATTTTATAGTGCATCAAAAGCTTAAATAATCAGTTTTTTCACCCTTCCGACTGAAAGCCAATTCTGCTAAGCTACCGTGAAAAAGGCATTAAAAAATTCTATTACAGCTTGATTATTTGGTAAATATTTTATGTGTAATACTAAAACTTATTCAATTTTCCTTCTATTATGCTATTGCGTTAGAGGTACAGCAGAAAAGCTTGCAGCTGTTGCTGATGCAGAACTCAATCCCTGTCTCACTAGTATTGGGGCCTGACTAGTCTGTAGACTGAGTCAGTGTTCTTGTAGTGTACAATGTCGCATTCTTTAGTGCTACACATTGTGAAGACATCTATCCATATTATTATATTAGTGTAAATAATTACTGTCACTTAATGGTTTTCTGTGTACATATTTATTTTTATTTTGTGGAATGTTTATAATAATTTGTACTATTTTCAACTACCCCACCATTTATATCAAAACTTTTGTGATAAAACAATGTGTGGATGAGGTTACGAAATTGTAAACAATATTTGCAAATTTTCAAAGAGAGTGAAAAAAAGAAGGAGGCAATAAAGAAAATAAATTGTCAAACAACTGTCACAAAACAGATGGTGAAAGGGCAATAATGGCATCGCTGAAGAAAAAAAAGCTTTAGATAACTTGAAAAAACACATGAGTACGAGAGAAGCTTAAGGCAGAATGTCAATAAAAGACTGAGTTTTAAGTTGAGGAAAATAGAAGACATTCATATATTGATGATGGAGAAGCATGATACATGCACAAAAAGAGTGGACTATGTTAATAAGTTATGATTTTTTTGCTGTGAAGGAAGACCTATTGTGTTGACAGATGAGACTTACCTACATAGTTCACACACAAACTCATGAATGGTTGGATGGATCCAAACATGGACTTAAAGACCCTACTTTTAAAGGAGAGGCTAATTACTGTTAATACTGTACTAAAGAGGGGTTTACACCCAATGCCTTACTGATTACAAATATAACACTACTTGTATAGATTGACATTGTGAATGAACAATGGAAACTATAGGAGGTGGCTTTGAGAAGACTAATACCAAATGTCCCATCACACAATGCTATTACACGCAACTGTGCTCTAATGTGAGGCAGATGGAAACGGAAACAGATGGTGACGGACTGACTTGACAACACATTTCATACTGTCATGATAGCCTGAAGCTTCATAAAGCAGTATAAACAATACATTTTTGTGACATAAAACTGACAATATTCTTGCCAGTCATGGACACAAGAGTCTGTTTCCCCATATCACACAGACCTCAACACAAATGAGAAGATGTATTCCAACTCTTATGAAGGAATACATTGCAAAAACAAAAAATAGAGTTCACTCTTATAAGTAGGAAAAAGCAGTAAGTTGAACAACAGTATGCAGAAGCAAGAATTATATAAATGGTTCATCATCAACCTGGGAAACAGTAACTCACGTGAGGAGGAAATGAACAAAGATGAAAATGTGTCCTAACAAAAGTGAGGTCACGGCAGATACTTAGGAATTAGGCCTCTGTGAGAGGGAAAATGTGGTTTGCTTTGTTTTTTATCTTTGATAGTGTTAAAACATAACAATTCCTGTGAAATATTATAAGAATGGACAATATAATGTATGACTATCTATGTTGTAAATAATACATGTGTGACAAGTAATGATTAAATTTAAAGTTTTATTTATTTATTTAAAGGGTATTTTATTTTAATATTTAATTTTAATTTATATGAAAAATTGTTCATATAAAAGTATTAATCTGTCCATTTGAATAAATTACCAATTTAATTATTTTTAATGTAAGATTTTTAATGGATCATTTTATATCACAACCCCACAGTCAGTAAGTACAAATACTTACTATTAATCTATTTTAAAGTGCAACTACAAGCTAGCTGGTTTTACAGTCTGAATTGCAGTGTTAAAAAGAGTCATTTTTCTGGATTTTGTTGTCTATGACACATCCATTGATATTTTAACTAATATATAACACTACCGACTTGGATCACAAATGATTATTGATAAATATCATAAATTTTTACCTGATGGCCTAAACTAGTTTTTGCTCTGATCATCAGAGGCTGATGAAGCTCTAACGGAGCAAAAACTAGTTTAGGCCATCAGGTAAAAATTTATCATTTTTATAATAATAATTTGTGATCCGAGTTAGCAGTGTTAGACTGTAATCTCAAATCAGTTATTAAAATGTAAGTAAATATAACAAAATAGTAAGATTAGAAAGTTGCAACACCTACATGTCTAGCAGTCTGTTACTCCTAATACTCTTCATGTTTGTACTCAATACAGTTGTGCTTGGTGCACTACCAGTTCAAATATTTTGCTTGAAACACATTCAGCAAGCATACACGCATTGGAAATACTATGGTTTCAGTAGCAATACACATTACTGTAATAATACAATTAATATTATTGAAGTTCAGACTGTATGATGTTTTTTCAACTTTACTACTCAGATATGGTGGTTGAGCACTGCAACCAGCTACAGTACAGTGTCAGGAATATACATTTATTGTATATTACCAATTCACATTTCATCCTTAAAATCTAGAGCTTATTTTTTTACTGACTGCTGGCATAATTGTAAGTATTCCCATACTTGTCTATAAGTTGATGTTTCAAAAACAGATTATTTTCAATAAGTTTGTTACATGTTGAATGGGCAAAGAAATGAATTGTTTAAGATGGATTTTCACTTTCATATTGGATGACCAAGTTGATGATGAAACATTCATTTAATTTAACAATTACTAGCAATTAATGTAAATTACATCGGAATACAAAACATAAAATATGTAGGTGGTAAGAATATTAATACTGTACTTCCTATGACAAATTTTATTTTAAAAATAATGCACCTAATATACTATGCTACTCTAGGCTTTTATTAGATATTATTTTTGTAATATAATGATCTGGATTTTTTTAAGCGATTAAAAAATGAATCACTTATTAGATAAATTTGATTAAACTTGTATAAATGGTAGACAACTGTAATAACAAAAGTTTACTTAAGTAGAAGATAGACTTTTATTTTATTTACTTTTTTTTCTGAGTTTTGTGTCCAAATTTTTCTGTACTGTGTAATTTTTACAGTACTTTTTGTTTTATTAAAAACATCATTATGATTCAGACTGTAAACATATTAAATTTTCTTAGGAACGGATTCAAGACTGGGCCTAGGATTTCGTGTAGGACCAAATGCTGATTTTCAAGTATTGCTGGAATTAGGACCACAGACACGTACCCAAAAACTAGGACCTGATAAAGGATCGAACAAAAAAAGAAATGTTATGCAGACATCAAACTCTCATACACCACACATAACCCAGTTTCCTAATGGACATTCAGATACACCAATGGGTTGGTTAATGACATGGAAATCAGCAGTTGAATCTTATGAAGACTCTAAGAAGTATAATCAATATCTACCAACAGATAACTCCCTTGCTAATTTAGATTATAATACAATAGAACATCTTCATCAGCTTTATAAAGAACAACCATCTCATGATAGCAAAATTTTATAAGGAAACACTTTCATTCATCGTACTCATTACAATGTGACATACATTAGTTCTAAAATAATTCCCAAAATGAAAGCCATACAAAGTGATAATAATTGATTGTACACTGCTACTGACTGAAACATATTACACATGAAATATATATAAAATAATTTTTATTTATATATGAAAATTTATATAAATATTATTTATATCTAAACATAAATAAGTGAGTGTATATATGTTTATAACATGTGTTCTGAGTTTTAGTAGACTGATGTATATATTTAATATTATTTATAAAAAGTATACAAACAAATTCAAACTGAATATAAAATAAGAAACTATGTACGAGGAGGTGTTTTTATTTAATACCCATGTTTTGCTTTTACAACTTTTGTTCATATTCTTCATTAAGAAAACCACTTAACTGTTATCATCTAGACAGAAATTACATCAAGTGTGTTACTCTGTATGTCTAAGCACAGTTATTTGGATGGTACAGAAATTACCTGAAATATTCATTCTTCTTTATCCTTACTTGCACATTAGGCGCATGTAGACGCTCTTGACCTGCTCTATCTTAGTCCTGTAGGTAGATAGGTAATGCTCAACCTTACCTGTTTAGATCACCAGCACATTATTTCTCTATAAACAAATCATCTTCTAAATCAAGTGTACAAAAGTTTTTTAGTGTCCCTCTTGAAAAACCTTTTCATCAACCTTTTCATTTATTTTTAGGACGTGATCAAACCAATTAAATCTCTATAAGCTGATGTGTGAAGTAAGGCTGAAATACTCATAAGCTGCACATAATGCAATTTCCTGTTCTCTTCTTCACCTTCACATTCTGTTATCACATGTTTTTCATTCATATTTTGTAACATGTTTTTTCGGACAGATTCTGAATGCAAAGCAGATCCATTATTACTTAATTTCATTCTCATGTTATAAGTGGTCTGATTAAGGTCTTACATATTCTAAGCTTAGTTGTGTGGCTTATTTTTTACTCATCAAGATTCAGTGCAAGGTGAGTCACCCTATTCTTCTTCAAAGTTCCTCCTTCTCATTGTGCCTAGGTGCTGACACTGGTACCCAGTGGCGGTTTCTTAATTGGTGCACATGAGCACGTGAACCCCCTACATAAATAAATATAAATTAATTCATTTTAACAAACACTAAATAAACGGGAAATAATTTGGTTTAGTTTTATGATGCAATAACAAAATGCTCGTTCTGGTAAAACAGTCGTGCAGTCGACGCAGTGTAAGGTGTGCGCACAGCTCTGTACGTGCGCTGCTGGATCAAATGAGAGCGGTGACGTGATGTGGCATTGGCGCAGTGGTGGGGGCAAACCTCTCCCATGTAAAGAATGTGCGCACATTCGGTTTGTGAACCAGTGCTGTTCTAGCCGTTGTAGGTGTCACGTTACTCGCTCTCCCAGTGTCGCTCGCGCCCAGTGCAGTTGTGTTTGTGTTGTGTTAATGTTGGTGATCGATTAGCAATGGCTGCTACCCCTGTGTCTGTGTTAAAAGAAACAATTTTTTCAAGTATTTCATTAGAAAAGAAACTCGAAATAAAACAACGTGGTCGTCCGACCCCAAAGCTTAATATCGTACAAGTGACCAAAGGTAAAGATAGAGATTTCAAAAGGGAATTTAAAGAAACTTTATATGAAAAGACTTCTTGGCTCTGCGGTTGTGAAGCTACAAATAAACTATATTGTTTCCCTTGTCTGCTATTTGCAAAACAAAGCTCTGAAAACTTAAACTGGATTAAGTATGGTGTGAATGATTTAGGTCATTTACTCTCGAAAATAAAAAACATGAATGTTCTCAAACTCATTTGAACTCTTTGCTAGAGTTTAACTTGATTGGTAAAGTCGACATACGTCAGCAGTTGAACAGCGCTTATCGGAGGAATGTAAAAGAACATAATGAAAAAGTAGAGAAAAATCGTTATGCATTATCAAAAATAATTGACTGCATTAAATTTTGCGGCGCTTTTGAACTGGCACTTCGGGGACACAGGGAAGGAGATGATTCTTCAAATCCTGGGATTTTTCGAGGCTTAGTGGATTTTGCTGCTCAGATTGATGCCTCACTAAGAGAACACTTACGTGATGCAATCGTTTTTAAAGGAACATCAAAAGAAATTCAAAACGACCTGCTCGATTGTATGCTTCTTGTTTGCCAGGAAAAGATTAAGGAGGAAATAAAATTTGCAGATTTCTTCTCTGTAATCGCTGATGAGACCACAGATGTTAATTTGACATTTCAATTAGCTATTGTTTTTCGCTAAGTATTACCTAATGGAGAACCAGTAGAAAGATTTTGGGGGTTTATACATCCCCCCGGACACGACTCAGACTCGATCGCTGGATGCATTCTTGGCGCCCTAAAAAATGTTGTTGATAAGCCGGAAAAGTTAATCTCTCAGAGTTATGATGGAGCAAACGTGATGAGCGGACACCTAACCGGTGTACAAACAATTATTCAACGACATTACGAGTATGCTTTTTATATCCATTGCTATGCTCATCAATTAAATCTAGTGATTACTCGAGCTGCTAGCCAAAATCAGCAAGTGCGGATATTTTTCGCGAATTTGAGTGATGTAACAAACTTTTTCAGCAATTCACCTCAAAGAGCAGAAATTTTGGATAATATTGTCGGGAAAAGAATGCCTCGAGCTTCAAGCACTAGATGGAATTTTAAAAGCAGAACTGTAAATACAGTATTCGAACATCGGGAAGACCTTATTACCTGTATGGAGGAAATAGAATCAATCTCTAAACAAGAATCTTCTATTACCAAAGCTGGAGGAATCCGGCGAATGCTGGAAGACCCAACTTTTGTGTTTTGGCTTACAGTTTTCCATAATATAATGCCACACATCGACATTTTATACAGACAAATTCAGCTTACCTATACAGATCCTGTGCGAACAAAAAAGGACGTGGAAACCTTTCTGAGGGAAATAAATAAAGAAAGAGAAAAAAATGAACTCCGTGAAAAGTGCTGTAGACCAGATGCCTCTACAACGCAAAAGAGCAAGGCATGAAGAAGGCGGTCATGCTAATAGGACGATCGCGGCTAAAGAAGTATGTGATGTAATTCTGACGCAAATAAAAGAGCGGTTTTCATTTACATTGCACCATTCAGCCGTATCCCTTATTGTTCCTCAAAAATTTAGTGAGTACAGTAAATCATTTCCTCAATCTGCATTAGATGAAACAATAGAAAAATACCCCTTTTTGGACAAAGCAAAGCTAAAAACCGAACTTGGAGTGTTTTACCGACGTGAAGACATAAGACGTATGAATGGTGCTGTGAGCTTACTGCAATTTCTTATACAAAATTATCTGAAAGATTCGTTTTCAGAGTCATATAAGCTTTTAAGGATGATATCGACAATCCCAATGACTTCAGCTGAAGCCGAACGATGCTTCTCGACTCTGAAGAGGATAAAAATCTTTTTGAGAAGTACGATGTCTCAAGAAAGACTTAATGCCTTAGCCATGTTATCAATAGAGAAAGAACTGGTGAAGACCCTCCCTAAGTTTAATGAAATAGTGATTTATAGATTTGTTTCCAAGACAGACCGAAGGATGGACTTTGTTTACAAGAAGTTCACTTAGTTTTTGTTAAAGATCCGATTAACCTACTGATACTTGTAAGTAGTATGTATATAATTTTACTATTGTTTCAGAATGTAATTGCTATCATTATTACTAAATTTAATTTTTCTAAGATTAATTAAATAAATAATCCAGTTGAAGCTTAGTAAACTACAATGTTAGATTCATTTTGTTAATATTACTTACTAAAATTATTTAAAATTTCTTAGTAACGTCATTTACTTTAATGTTGAAAAATTATTGGAAATGCTACTGTCAGTGCAAATATTAGCAGGCACATGGATTAATAACGTACAATATTATCTGTGTGAACCCCTGGTGAGTTTACTCACGAGCCGCCACTGCTGGTACCTACTTCCAACAGCCAACACAAAAAATGCACACTGCTGTTGGTGATGCACCTACCTATTCCTCTGCACAAACAGAACTTTGCATACAAACAGTCCGAATTCACATGCCTTCCTTTTAGTGTGAACTATTGAGCACTGTCTTGTAATAAAAACATGTTATGTCACTGAAGGTAATTTCCAACTCTTAGGAATTTAGTATTAAAAACCAAAGAAAGTGGGACTGTTTTCAGGCAAAAAAAGACAGTTTAAATAGAATTTTAAAATCCACTGGGTTTAAGTGGACAAAATGCAAACAGACAGCTTTTGGTTGAAGACCATCACGTACAGTACAACAAATTTAAATTCAGAAATACAGGGAAGAAGGTGGCTAGCCAATTGTCTACACAGTAACCACATACACTGTAAAGGTTGGTTAAACACCATAAAAAAGTCCTGACAATATTAAATTTCCATATTCTAATGGTCAACAAATTATATGGTCCGTGTGGGAGATGAGTGGGTTGAATTCCAGTCTGTTTAACAATGTAGAAAACAAGCTCAAGTGCAAGCAATTAACACTGTGAAATAAATTCGGAAAATCATTTAAAATGGTTACAGTAAAAGGTAATATCTAACTTGCCTCAAAAAAATCAAGTTGTTAGCTGATAACACATTATATCCACCTGAAAACAGAGAGGGTAGTCAATTTGTCTTATGACAAAGCTGATGTGAAACTGTGGTTGAACATGACGTATTCCTTTCAGAGATGACATGTTAAAGTCGAACTGTATGAGTTATTCCAGAATAACCAGCAGCAAGTTCGCTATGTCATCAATTAAATATTAACTGCACAGAGACATAGTTTTATCCATCTTCCACTGTATACACTAAATTCAACACCATACCCCACTATCACCCAGAATTCAACTTAAATGAATTAATCTGTCCTGAAGTAAAGAACTGGATAGCATTCCATAATACAACTTTTAATTTAAAGATATGCATGTGCGAGAATAAAATTTCCAAAATTGGAAAAGAAAATGTAATCACACTAAGAAGGTGGAACAATGATATCAAATTACTCAGGGATGGATGGAAACATTAATCGAGTCTTTCATTATTGAAATAAATAACAAATTTGATAATCCTTCTGGTTCTATGGAGAGCCTGGACAATGAAGATGATTACTATGATATATTGGGATATAATCAAAGCAGAAGTGATGCCATATAAAAAGGCAGTATTTACTGTGTTATAACTATTATTCATTTATGTGGAAACAAAATCATAAACGAGACAGGAAGATTGAGCACAACTACTGGTGTGGGCTTGATCAACTGTGGAGTAAGACAAGAGTCCCATTATCACAATTTCTTTTTTATTTATATATAGACAATGTAATACACAATTGGCAGATGAAACTTCTAGAGCGTTTTGTGATTGGTAACTATGCTGCTGACACAGTGTTGTTTGCTCATTACTATTCTATCCTGTCAAACTTAGAAAGCAGCTTGCAGATGGCTGTACATTCATTACATCGGATCTGTAAGGATTTCAAATTACAGCTCTCCCCATTGAAGATTAAGATGGCTTTTCATGGAGCTGATCCCATACAGGCAAACACTGTTGTAGATGGTACTTCTGGAGCAGTCAGCAATTCTGAATATCTGGGCTACAGTGTATCTTATATGGCAAACAATGACATGGTGAATAAGCTACATAAGTTCAACCATGTATGTGGGACCATCAGAAGAACTCTACAATCAATGAGTAAAGATAGACGCCTGAAATTCTAAAAGGTGATGGCCTACCCCACATGTTTCTAAGGGTCTGAGAACTGGGTTTTAATTAAATCCCAGGCCAGTTGTATTTAAGTGGCCAAAATGAGATTTCTCAGTTACATGGTAGGGTATACTCTCCAAGATCATATGAAAAATGCACATACACGACACGCACTGAATATTACAAGTATACTTGATAGGACTGCCAAATATTGGATAAAATGATTGGAACATCTTAACGGAATAGACTATTGTTGTATCCCCAAATAACTATTGAATTATAAGCCTAAGGGGATGTGTGTGACATTCAAAAAAGCATTGAAGTAACCAACTTTAGTCTCTCTGGTTGGAGTTTGAACCAAAGCATTTTTCGTTTTAATCCTTGGAGAAGATGGTGACAATAACTATACCCTGAATAACGAATGAAAGTGACTGGCGGAGCGGCCGCGCGGCGACCGAGTTTGTAGTAAAAACATTCCACTTAATAACCTCGTGGAAACGTAAAATACAGGGCTAGAAATGTCTAATGAACTGTATCTTAATCATGAATTAAAGACGTTTTTAACAAACTTTTCTAATTTTTTTAATCTTTTTTCAATTAATTTACATTGAGAGTTAAATAAAAAAATACACGAATTTGAATTAAAAATTTAGGGTTTATCACTTTTATTACGTAAGAACTCAGAGGTTAAGCATCGGAAAAACATTTCTTGTAGACAAATGGTAGTCCACCTTCTTTAGTACAATATATATAAAAAATTAAGATTCCTATGATTAAAATTAACGACGTTATTAATTTTTTTCTAATGTCCTGTTAACTCAGTTGTTAAAAATTGTACATGAATGAGATTTGTGTGACGCTCTCTTTAGATAACTAAGTGTAGAAGATATACACAACTTACACCTTGTATGTGATAGGAATACTACAATGGATTAATATATAAAGTGAATTTCACAGAGAGCAGTGCGCGGCGCTCAGCGGCGGAAGTACAGTCAGAACCTAGTGGACCCATTTTATTCGCGCGCGCTACCATCAACCCCATGCTAATAACAAGTAATTTACTAATTGTTTTTACATTTCAATACATTATAACAGTAAAATACTGTTATAATTATGCAATATCTGGTAGACCGAGCTTTGCTCGGTAGTTTTTAAACTGTAAAATGTATTTCATAGTTAAATAATTAGTTGTTGAGAAATTTGAATGGCATTAACAATTTCCCAGTAATTACATTGCACTTCAATTAGTAGTATTAAAGCTGATCACAAAACAAAAACAGAACAAGAAAACAATAAATACTGTACCGCAAAAGAGTGATAAACAATCATTCAAGACACTCCATCTGTTATAAAAAGCATGTAGTTCAACTAAACCACAAAAGTCTGGTCAGATGTAAGTTTTTGACAGATCTCCAGGTAGAAACATTAGATTACATAAGTAGACAGATAACTAAAATCTCTGTATACACTTATGAGAGGTTGGTGACTCGTAGCAAGTTGGCTGTGAGCCGTGAGCGTAAGCACCACTTTCTTTGGGCTATTACTGTACCTTGACTCCATCGCGCGCATTTGAGAGATGTTAGTTCTAATTTTCCTATATTAACTGATTGCGGTTATATTTTGTAATATTTGAAGGTTACATACCACTTTGTATTGATGAATACAATTTTGTTATGCTTATTGTGAAAAAACTCAATGAAAAAAATTATTAATAACGGAGTTAACAGTACATTTGGAAAAAATTAATAACGTCGTTAATATTATTCTAGGAATCTCAATTTTTGATATATTGTACTAAAGAAGGTGGACTACCATTTGTCTACAAGAAATGTTTTTCCGATGCTTAACCTCCGAGTTCTTACGTAATAAAAACGATAAACCCTAAATTTTTAATTCAAATTCGTGTATTTTTTTATTTAACTCTCAATGTAAATTAATTGAAAAAAGATTTTAAAAATTAGAAAAGTTTGTTAAAAACGTCTTTAATTCATGATTAAAATACAGTTCATTAGACATTTCTAGCTCTGTATTTTACGTTTCAACGAGGTTATTAAGTGGAATGTTTTTACTACAAACTCGGTCGCCGCACGGCCGCTCCGCCAGTCACTTTCTTTCGTTAATCAGGGTATATTAATGTTATACCAATAATTTATATATGTGTATACACACACACAAAATAATAATTTATTATCTCATTTCTTTACTGTCTTTTACTTTCATTAAAAACATGAAATTTTTTATAATAGACTTATATCAATCTGTGTAATGAAAGAGAAAATGAAATTAATTATTTCTTATGCAAAGATACAGTATATTATGGGTTTTTGCATGGAGGGACTACTGATGTTTATAATAATTGTGTTAATTTCAAAATATATTTGGTTTAGGCCTATAATAATATTTGCAATAAGTATTTTAAAAGCTCATAGGCTAAGCACAAATTCATAATATGGAAAATCAAATGTGAAAGTATATGCTAGCAATCAAAGCAAGAGTTTTAGTGAGTTCTACTGGACGTGACAAGACTGTATTTCATCTATCGTTCAGAGATCTCTTGTGAAGAAAAGCTTTAATTTATTATACAGTATTGTACAATAGTATGCAAGGTAAATACAATACTCGCCATATAAAGGGGTTTTATTACAGAAACTTTGATTTATAGCGTGTCAAAACAAACAGTACTGACAGTATTTTTTCTAACAAAGCTTTATTTGACATAAATAATAAAAACATTACAGGAACTTAGCAATACATGGAAGTCAGTCAACACATATAGAAGTTCTATAGAAAACAGAACATATTCAGTATGCTCTCCATTGTGTTTTAGGCACTGCTCGTATGGCTCAATAGATTCTTAAACACACCCCTAAAGAGAGGTTGTTTCATTCATCTTACACATGTCACAATCTTTCCACATTATTCACTAATTGTTGCTGGTGGGTTCCTTGAAAAATGGATTCCTCTAGCATACCCCAAATGTAAGTGTCAGGTGGTGTACGATGCGGTAAATGAGAAGGGTATGAGAGGTATTTTCTACAAGAAATTGAGCAGTTCCCAAAATTTGCATGAAGTTCATCCCTCATTGTATAGCAAGTAGCTCTGTTCCACACTGGAACCATTGTATACAACATAGTAGGTTTCTTGCATAGCAGAATCTTCTCACATCCCTCAAGAATGATGTGAACATTTTTTTCTACACTGCATCTGGCTGACAGTAACAGGATTTTCATTATCATCATCAACAAAGTAAGGGCCCAACATACTGTCTGAGAACAGTGCACGTTACATAGTTATACAGTGTGTACAAAGGGGTTTTGCCACAATGTCTGTTCAAAAGCAGGAAAATGGGTTGTATGTTGACTGATAAATTAATTCAAACGAATATGGTTTTCATCAGAAAACAACATATTTTATAGGAATGCTGGCTCATCAAAACACAGCACCACCACTGCTAACATCTGTTTGACTAAGATTCAATTTTAAAGACAGTCATTGGAGATTTATTGTTGGAGACTGTACACCTCCTCACGGAGCTGTCCTTGTTTGCATTTGTTGTTACAGTAACTGGATGGTCGGTGCAGCATTTACGCTGTGTGAGAATGCTACCTATACAATGGAATTTTTTGATGTATGTTAACATAACCATGTTATTAGGTGGTGACTTTTGGAACCATTCAAAAATATCATTTGTACTGTGTAACAAACATGGTCCATTTGAATATCCAATTCCATATAAAAAAATAATGTTCAATGATGAAAGCTTCCTCCTGTATTGTTAGAACCATCTTAAACTCTACCAAACTTAAACTAAAATAAACACTTTGAGATGGTTCTATGGCAAGGATCAATGAAGTGATCACAAGGAGCACATTGCGTCATAGGCTTGTGACTTTTAGTGCTGTTTGTTTTGGTGCATATTAACCTATCATGCTACAGTTTTATATATTCACTAAACTTTGAAGAAGTATAAAATTAAACATTTAATAAACTACCAATTCAGTATACAAACTATAAGAAACTAAACATTCATAATTACATTATGTTCACAGTAAGACTGAACTGTACACATAAACACCATATATAAAATTTAAACCAGAGACCAACAAGAAACCACAATAACGACCAGCCAAGACAAAAATACTTCACCAGACGCAAAATCACGAAGGCTGAGGATGAGAACACAATGGTTCTCGAAACATGTTCCTAATAAGGAAAGAAATATCTTGGGGTAAATTCATTATAAAAATTAAATATAATATATACATCAAGAAACGGACTGTAGCAAAAAGTGTTTGAATTAATAAAATTTAATTATAGAAGAGTCTGCCCATAAAAAGTCTTGTTCCAGTTTGCACGATAAAATACAAAATTATGTTAGAAGAACACAGTTGTAGTATTTGGATTTCTATTTTAATTCTATTAGTAAGTATGTATGTTTTAATAATTTATTGTCTACATTTACTATTTTCCATTACTACTATTAGAACCAAGAATCTTAGCTTTTACAATACAGCAATAATTTTGTAGAACTGAAGTATGTTTTTTTTTAAATATTTTGAATCACTAGGTGTTTCACACTGGGATATAGTTAGCATTACACAAAAAAGAAAGTTATACATTCATACTCCGCTTAACGCGAGTGATACGTTCCTCGGCGATTCGCGTAAAACGAAAATCGCGCTACGCGGGGTTTCCTATTTTTTACCGACCAATACCTCGTTGTTTTAGTTTTATTGCTTTTATATGATTTTCCTTGTCAAAATGTGTTATAAACATAATAAAATACGTATGTACGTACAAAGGTTTTGATAAATAAATATTCATAATACGAAATCTCAAAAAAGGCATTTTAATATAAAAGATATACATACGTACATACAAACGAATATGTACAAAAATAATTTATACAAACATCTACCTAATTCATTTACAATTGATCACAAAGAAGATCCTTGAGAAGTTCCGGGTTGAGGTTCCTCATGTGGCTTCTCAGTCGCAGCCTTTTTGAAAAACGTGTGTAGAGTTGGTTGTGATGCTTTTCGCTTCCTCTCATTTAATAGTTGTTGATAACAATCTATTCCATCATTGACAACTTTTTTGACTTTCGCGATTCTCTCCCTTTCAACTTCATTTTGCTCTATGAGGTTTAATCCTGTTTGAATTAACATTAAACCTTCCTGCAAAATTTTAGTTGACAAAATTCGCAGTGTTTCTTCAGGAATGATCTCTTCTTTTTCCGCTTCATCTTGAGATTGTAGATCCAGAAGTTCTTCGTCGGATTCAATCAATTCCATAATGTCTTGTTTTTCTATGGATTCTTCACTTAGCCTCCCTGTGTTGGTAGCTGTGTGATGTCATTTACTAAATTTGAAAAAACTTTATTTTCTTCATTTTTGGCCACGTCCGGCCTCAGTTTTTTCCAACCATTCATGCAATGTTGCGTAACTTCTTTCCATGAAAGATCAATATTTTCAATGGCTTTCATAATGTTAAACGATTTCCACCATTCTTTCATTGACTGCTTGTCTCCTGAATCTGTTTCATGAATTAATTGGCCGAATGTGCGGCGCAAATAATACACTTTAAAAGCAGCAATTGCTCCCTGATCCATAGGCTGCAAAATGAAGTTGTATTGGGAGGAAGAAACACAACAACAGGAAAATCAGTTTGGAGGCTTTCCAAGGTAACAGATAGACCGGCCGCGTTATCCAGAACTAACAGGGCTTTATGTTCTAAGTCGTTCTCATCACAATATTTTTTTACTTCGGGGATGAAATGGTTAAGATACCAATCATTAAACACAGCCATTGTCACACAACCCTTCTTGTTTGATGTCCATATGACGGGCAAATTTTCTTTTTTATAAAATTTCATCGCTCGTGGATTTTCTGAGTGGTACACCAAAAGAGGTTTTAATTTCAAATCTCCACTTGCATTACCCCCAATAGAAGTGTAAGCCGATCCTTGGCCTCTTTGAAGCCGGGGGCCTGTCGCTCACTTTTAGAAATGAAAGTGCGTGAAGGTAACGTTTTCCAAAACAGCCCTGTCTCATCCACATTGAAAACAAGGTTAGGGGGATAGCTTCGACTGTTCACCAAATCCTTAAATGTGGAAGGATATTTATCAGCTGCTTCCATGTCGGCACTTGCTGATTCACCTTGAAGTCAAAGGCTGTGAAGGTTTGAGCGACGTTTGAATCGATCAAACCAACCTCGACTTGCTTTAAATTCAATGGTCGAAAATTCTTCCTCCTTTTTTTTAATGTCGTCAAACAGGGACTTAGCTTTAGCCATGATAACAGCCTGGCTTAAAGGCATTCGCTGCTGGTTCATGTCTTCAACCCAAACTGACAGTAGGTGTTCCATTTTTTCCATAATAGAGGATCTAGACCGATTCACTTTTGTAGCAGCAATAGATGTACCCGCGGACTGACTGGATAGCACAATTTTTTCTTTATTTTTTACAATTGTACGTACGGTTGACTCCGATATGTCAAATTCACGACCGACTTCTGTGGCACCAAAACCTGACTCCATACGATTTAAAAATTTTCATTTTAACTTCAAGAGTCAACGATTTACGTTTAACTGCTGATTTCGACATTTTATCAGCGCACATTGTTAATCCATTCTAATTGAATGTTCGAACTAAACTGAAAGGAAAACGTATTCCCAATATTTAGAAACAATAACGGGGGGGGGGGAGTGAATGGTTTTCCAGGAAATTGGCCGAGACTTAAGTTCAACAAGGGGCCATAAAAAGGATGGATTAACCCGAACTACCACTCCAAGAATGTAAATTAGTACGTATACAGTACAGTAATGTTTATTTGGCTGAGACAAGATAAACAAGAAACGTGAATACATTTCTGGCGGGAATGGAAGATACATTTTGCAAACTAACGCCTACAACACACACGTCCGCCTTTTCTACAAACATTGTGCACAGTTTAATCTGAGTTGTGGCATCGGGAACTCAGAAATGGTTAATAAACATCAGCCACTGCTGTGTGTAGTGAAAATGTGTTGTGTCTATTCAGCGTCATCTCCAGCACAGAGATACGATTTCTCATTCGTCAGAATCCCGCCAACAAAGGCAAAAAGGTCAAATAACATTTATAATGTGTAATGGCACAGCCATGTATGTTTACAAAACGTACTCCTGTTTTGGCTGACACTTATATACAGATCTACGTCCAACCATTACAGAGATAATAAATTTTAGAAATTGTAGGAGAAGCTTGATAGAAACTTTAGAAAAGACTCAAAATAAGACAATGAGTAAAAACTTAAGAAAATCTATATTTAAATTCAATATAACAGAAGTAGAAATGTGTAGTAAAATGTCAGTGATAGAATCAATGAGGGATAAACCATTGCCATATTTCCTTAGAAAAATAGATGTTAAAGCGATTCAAGTAGGCCTTGAAACAAGTCAAGATTTAACAGCAGAAAAATCAGAAAACAAGGTAGTAGTGAGAGAACTAACAAGAACAGAAATAATTCTGAATACAAGAGTAATCCGAGAAATAAGGGCAATTGAATTTATGGACCACGGATAAACTAAATACAACGCACTATCAAGAAAGGGGACTGATTTTAAAGATAACCGGTAACACATAAATAATGTTAGGATTAATAATAATAGTAATGATTATAAGAAAATAAATCAAAACAATAGCCCATTCTGACGTAGAAGAAAAGAATGGAAGGCTAAAAAAACAGAATTGAAAAAATTAAAGAAGAAAGAAGAAGAAAGTATTAAACTAACCATTAATTAAGACAAAATATTATTTAGAAAAATATAACAAGGGATTCATTGGAAAGAAAACAGGGTAAAGCGAAAACAAACTGAGACATAGAGTACATCAAAGTAAACACTACAAGGGGTGCTGACAACAGTCTTGATCAAAACGGGAACGAACACTTCCTTAATAAACATACCAGAATAAAACGGAGAGAATACGCACGCCATCCATAAACCATATACAATTATAGGAGCCACAGGTAAATAACATAAAAGTATAAAGCAGCAAATAAGCCTGAATGTTACGAGAGAAGGAATAGGAATTCCTAAGGTATTATTAGTAACCCAAGGGTTACTCTTTAAGGTATTAATAGAGTGTTGTATGCTACGGTGCCACTCTGCGATTATGAATGATCCGCTGAGATAATAGGAAGCACAAGTGCCCCTCAGGACAGGAATTCATACTAAGTTAGGAAAAATGTTAGGGTACCCATAGGAAACAAATAAACCATAACAGAACCAGAATTATGGCAGGAAAGACTGCAGGAAATCAGGGCATTCCAAGGAAAGGATATACAGAGATCATGAGTGTGGCACAAAAGAAGAGGTTAGTGAACAATTACGATAACTACTGAATCGTATACTCTAACTCACCGAATAAAGCGAAGAATTTAAGTAATATCTGGTTAAACAGTTGTTAAAGAAGGCTGTAAGAAAGTCCATATAAAGAAGGCTCCAAGAAGATATTATAGGAAAAAGTAGTTTGTCAAATACCAGCCCCATTGTAGCAATACCCCAAGGAATAATAAACCAAAGGAATATATATATTCCCCAAGGAATATATAACCAAACTGAAATAATAAATTTTCCAGAAATGCCAAGTGAAGGAGTAGATTTAACCCGAGTGTACAACCGGATATTACATAAAATAGAATTAAAGAAGAGAAGACGGGACAAAAGGGGAACACCCGAAATCAAGTTTGAGGTTGGAGAGAAAGTGCTAATCAGAAACAGACAGCAGCCGAGTGGGGCAGAAGGCATAATGAAGAAGTTGCTGCTATTATATCATGGACCATTCCTAATAAGCAAAAACAATAATGACAACACATATGTCATCATGGACTCAAACACAAAGAGAGTAAAGGGAACATATAACCTCTCAGAATTAAAGAAATACTATGAATAAGGAGAAAGTAAACCAAAGCATGAAGATTATAAGTTTATTTTACCCAAACCACAGTCGGATAAAATAAACTTATTTGGGAGGGGGAGTATATGTAATGTATCAAAACCAAGGTCCCCTACGTTACATAAAAATTATAAAAAAAAACACTAGAGTTATTCATTGTAACGAAGGTCAGGTAAGTGTAAACCCTTACTGAGTAAAAATAAATGATATTAAATAAAAATACAAGGTAGTAGAGCCAAATATAAATGTATAGAAATACAAACTATGAAGGGGTCAGTGCAAAGAGTGAGTGATAAGTGCAGTTTTAAATAACTGATGTTTAGTTAATTTATAAAAATGAACATGTCATTATTAGTCCAGTAACGGCGTCGTAAAAAGGGGGTCTACCTCGACCCAGATCAGGAAGAAGAATTAATTTTTTTATCTTGTATATATAGGTGAAAGTATGCAGAATCCAAGTTTTCGACCTCCGACACCCTCGGCGCAACTTTCTGTGGTCAAAAAACCTCGAACTTTTGGCACTTTTTTCAGTTTTTCAGCCATAACTTCTTTCCGGTGCGTCCTAGCAAAAAATATCCAATATTCACTTTGAAAGAGGACAAAATGTACTACAACTTTCATATGAAACATTTTTTTTCTAAATTCAAAACTAAGCGAGCTACAGTGCATCAAAAATCGGCAAAATTTCTCATTTTTCGGAAAAGTTGGGTTTTCACCTACTTTGTCGCAATAAATGACCTGGAACCCCTGTATAAATGAATGTATTAATGTCTATTGTAAATATAATTTAGATGTACATGTATTTTGTACGTATATACGTATATACCTATATATATATATATATCACTACCAACCCGGCATCCGATCATTGAAAAATTGCATTGAATGTGGCTTCCACCGCATCATGGCATCCATATACAGAAGTCAGATTACAATCCCCTTGTTTGACCGCCATCTTGTTTCAAAGATCCATTGGAGTGTTTTCAATTTTTTTGTCAGAAGTCAGAATGGAGGTGGAATGAATGTGTCACGAATATCAGTAGTTGAACCAAATTGCCACTAGGTGCGCTCTAAACGTGGAGTATATCAGAGCAGTGTATATTTATTTCCATACTTTCGCGTAAGTGACTTCCGTGAGATCTGGCAGCACTGCGGGGAGTACGTTTGGTTGCCTGCCTATTGTTACGTTCCTAGCACGTCGCTATGTGTAAAATGTAAATTTGACTGTATTTTGTTTTGAGTGATCGTCGTCGTTTACAATGATTGGTAACATTAAACAAAGAACCCGTTAGATGGTTAAAGCTGCAATAGAAAAATGCTCTTCTAATAAAGGTAAGCATATTTACACTATTTCTTCTATTGTTATAAGTAATATTATTTATAAATTATCCTTGTCAATTAAACTTTTTCTGCCTTACTGACTTTCCCCGTGGTAAGAAAAGATAAAGTCATACTCTGTAAATCATTAAAATTCAACAGGTCAATTAAAACAAAAGGTGTTGAAAGAAAAATAAATTTTACTTTTCTTACGTGTGCTAGGCGGTGGCGGTCAGAAACATTTTACTTAATTGATAAGCCAGTGAGTGACAGCCAGTTCCTGATGAAAAACAGGCAAATTTCCTTCGAACAGTTTCAACTGTTTATTCCCATCTGCTGCCTTTCCGTAACTTTAAAGAATGTCGTTTCGGGAAGTTGTGAGCATGTTCCGAAATTTTGGTATAATTGACCATTATATTGTAAAGGTGGAGCGGTCATGGCGTAGTGGCTAGCGTGTGGCGCTACTACGCTGTCGGCGCGGGTTTGATTATCGCCGGGGCCATCTGATTTACATACGACCGTTCCCCCTCGCGAGACGATGGCAAACCAGCGAGAGGTATCCCGCCTAGTATAAGCCCTCCCCAACTATGCCGTTCGGATCCGGCGTTAAACTGTAGGTCCCATATACATGTGAGAGACTCCGTAACTCACACACCGCGGGTATATGCGGGGAGGGTTCAAACTAGTAGAAAGACTGAAGGACACAATAATAACAATAATTGTAAACATAAAAATCTTAGTAATACAATTTGCTTCTATACAAATGTACCTATTTAAAGACATTATGTTTTTTTTATTTAAATGTAAAATGTTTAAAACTATTCTTTAGGTGCCAACACGTATAAAATCCGAAGTCAGATATTATTTATAAATATTGACAGGTGTACCTTTAATTTTTGTCTCTAAAGTTTTGGTAAATAATAGCTGCTGTGATGTAGTTAGAGAGGTCCGTTTAATTTTATATTTCCATTCCGAATGCTAGTAGAACCTACGTGCTTGTCTTTAGCCGAAGAACTTTAATCATGAACCTATTTTGATTAGTGTCGCGAAACTACTTTGTGCCTGAAGCCAAATCCCACACCCCATCTATTCCGGAATTCTTGTATACAGTAACATTAAAAGTTAACAACATGTGCTCAGATCAGAGTTTATCACGGACAAGTGTATTCTAAAATGTTAAATGATAAGAGGAATTAATCAGTGTCATGCAGATTATACCAACATAAGTGCGTTGATATACTTTCATTGCTAGTTAACTTGTTACTTGTGCTTTTGATATTATCTTACTCTAGCGCAATCGATTCCATTATTAATTAACTGTATACTTATTTTAACTATGTACATTTTGTATATTTATATCTAAATACATTTTAATGTTTATTTAATTTTATAGTTAATAATTCCTGTCTATTCTTATTTTAATTTTTGTGGTTATGTTTAAAATAAGTAATACAATATTGTCTTGGTACAAGTAGACATTGTACAGTTAAAATGACTTATTTCCCACTGAATGCTCAATTACGAAGGGTAGAAATATTTCCCCTAGTGTGTAACGGAAAATAACGTTAAGTGTTTTAGAATTTAGGAAAATGAAGCAGCTAAAGAATCAAAATTCCAGTAAACTTGTTTTGAAAGTGTTTCCGCGGTAGCTGGAATATCGAGCCAAACACTATCGTCTATCGCGGAAGAGGGAGAAGAATTAAAGAGAAATTTAATAGGGCAAAATAAACGAGTTCCTAGCTTAGTTTAAACATAAAGCCGCGTCCACCACCGGCCGCGCCATACCGTGCAACTTCGAGCACTAACAAACGCGATTCAGACAGTGTCGGTACATCAAAGGCAACTATTTTTTCGTGCGCGTTCTGTTTGGACTATGTTTCTCGTTTACTGAATCTGAGGGGTACTGACTGATTTTAGTTGACTGTGATGTTAGTATATTCATCTTGATTTAAGTTAAAAATGAGTTTTGAGTGGAGCCATCAAGAGATTGAAAAGTAATTGATCTGTACCGAGAGAAACCGGAATTGGGGGATCCAAAAGTAAATAATTATTACATAAAAAAATAAAAAAACATGTTTATAAAAATCATAAAAGCAGATGTTGAAAGTCTTCCGACGACATACGACAAAAATTTTCAAACTGTCCATTATTGACAATAAGCAATTCACTAAAAAATTATTTTCACTATATAATTCCTGACTTTTCAGTACGTGTCACCCAATGTAACACAATGTTTTCTAGAAATTTTTCTTTGTTTGTCGTTCAAGAGTAGATAAATAACTATGAAAGTAGCTCTTGCAAATTTTAAATTTTCACGCTTCATATTCAATTGTCCACGCGCTCACAGTGGAACCTGCTGCTCTTTCACAAACACCAAGCTCCGTTCTGCACTGCTCTGCGCAGTTTTGCATGATTCTGCACCGAGCTGTGCCGAGCATTGTTACGCGACCCAAAGCTGCGCGGTTGGTGTGGATATCGGTGTCAAAAATTATCCCTTTGCAGAATTAAATACGTGTTTAATGAAACATCAAGGTAATCGCAAGAAAGGCAAAGCGGCAGTTACAAATCCAGGCCTTACAAGGACGAACTTTTGAAAGAAAAAGTATAAAAAGGAGCCAGAAAACAAAATAAAAAGAAAAATACAAGCTCAAGGAAGCCAAAGTATGATATCAACAAGAATAAAACCTAAACCCAAAAAAGGGAGAATTTCATATATCTAACAAACCTCCTGTCAGTTCTAAGCAGAAGCTTTTTGTGGAGGACCCTGAGAAAGATGAAGATAATGGCTCAGATTGCTTTTATTGTAGTGTACTGTATTAAATATCGGTATGGAGAACCATACATGACTTCCATATTCTAAGATTTATATTTAAAATCATTTTCAGCCAAACAGCCAGGGAAGGAATTTTAACAAAAAAATACTTCTTTGTTGCCAATAACGTAGTACACATATAAAAAAAAAATTATCCCCTCCCCCTTCAACTATAATTTTGATTTATAGAAAATTACCCCCAGCCCGTTCAACTAGCCTCTTCATTTATAGATATTTCATCTACGTTTCTACAGTGGATTATTAAGATCTTATCAGGATACTTTATCAAAATTAAGTACTTTACTCATGTTACAACAAAAAATGTTTCAGGTAAACTGCCCTTTCCCCGTAACCGATCTTCACCAAAATCAACAGACATTGAGTTCTCTATAGCTCAGGCACATATGTAAAAAATTATTTGATTCTGTTTGAATTTACGGCAGTTATGGTTCGTCATATAAAAAATTACCCATGTTAAAACATAAAACATGAGATTTATAAAACATATCTAAGATTTATATTTAAAATCATTTTTGAAATAAAATATTTTCATAGAACCTACTAACGCTGGGGAAATCTGAGGAGCCAATCAGAGTTGGGCCTACCTGTCACTCTGCTGAATTTGGTGGAAAGCCCTGTCACTGGCGTCAAAGTATCAGCCTTGACAGGGTACTCTTTTTCTGCAAAATGGGAGAGGCTTGAGATGGAGTGAGTGACATGGTCCCCACCTCAATGAAGAACCCATTGTTTTATAAAAATATATTTAAATTTTGAAAACTGAAAATTCTTTTCTTGTTGTAAATATTTATATTTTATAATCAAAATGACTTTATTTTTGTTAACCTGGCAACAAAATTATTTTATTTTCAACAATTACCATTGTTTCAAAAAGTTTAAATAATTTTTCAAGTACTTTACTCTTGTTAAAACGTAAAAGGTTGCAGGTAAACTACCCCTTCCTTTAACCAATCTTCACCAAAATCTAAAGGCCTTGAGTCCTCTACAATTCACTGACGTATGCAAAAAATTATTTGATTCTGTTTGAATTTGCGGCTGTTATCGTTTGCCATAGAAAATACGCTTGATAAAAAACGTTGCAGGTAAACTACCCCTTCCCCTCAACCGATCTTCACCAAAAACAATAGGTCTTGAGTACTCTACAAATCAGGGCTGTATGCAGAAAATTATTTGATTCTGTTTGAATTTGCGGCTGTTATCGTTTGCCATAGAAAAAACCCTTGTTAAAAAAACGTTGTAGGTAAACTACCCCTTTCCCTTAACCGATCTTCACCAAAAACAATAGGTCTTGAGAACTCTACAATTTAGGGCTGTATGCAAATAATCTTTTGATTCTGTTTGAATTTGCGGCTGTTATCGTTTGCCATAGGAAATACCCTTGTTAAAACATAAAACGTTACAGGTAAACTACCCCTTTCCCTTAACCGATCTTCACCAAAAACAATAGGTCTTGAGAACTCTACAATTCAGGGCTGTATGCGAAACATTATTTGATTCTGTTTGAATTTGCGGCTGTTATCGTTTGCCAAAAAAAAAATTTCCCTTGATAAAAAAAAACCGTTGCAGGTAAACTACCCCTTTCCCTCAACCGATCTTCACCAAAAACAATAGGTCGCGAGTACTCTACAAATCAGGGCTGTATGCAAAAAATTATTTGATTCTGTTTGAATTTGCGGCAGTTATCGTTTGCCATAGAAAAAAAATCTACAGACAGACACACAGACAGACAGACAGACACACACACAGACACTTTTCGGAAAACGACTTTTTTTCATGTTTTGAGTGTAGTAGAATCAGAATCTGCAATAATCTCGAACACGATTTTTTTTGCCATCACCATCACCATATTCCTTAAGGAATATGGAAGTAAAATGACAGTTGAACGACGAATGGAAACAATGCCTGAATGCCCTAAGTGGCACACGAAGAGTGTTGGCTGCGACGAAGAAGATGATTTTTTTGTGTTAACACTGTTGTCAATAATCTGGTTTTTGTAATTCCTTGTGAAAACTGTACAGAATATTTTTTTTTGTATTTATACCTTATTATTTTCTAAGAAATAGTGAAATTAGAAGTTATAATTTTATAATATCTGTAACACATTCATGAAAAGTAAATCCACAGGACATTATTAAAATTTGTATTTGTATTTTGTTGACCGTTTACCAGTGTTAGGTAGGTTAAAGTTGCCATTATTTATGACATTTTGTAAAAATTGATTAGAAAGTATTAAGTTGAGCTGGTGCAAAAATAATATTTTTACATGTTTTAGATTTAAATATAGATTAATTAAAAATATTTAAATGATTTTTTCATATTATACACTAAGAATAAAAAAAATTTTTTGTAAAAGTAAGAGTAAAAAATACTAAAATCACAGTCAACTAAAAACAGTCTCTACAGCTCAGATTCAGTAAATGAGAAACACTGTCCAAATAGAACGGTCACGAACGAACAGTTTCCTTTGATGTACCGACACTATCTGGATTGCTTTCGTTGGTGCTCGAAGTTGCGTCAGAACAGGCCGCGCCGCCCCAATTTGTTTGGTTCGGCGCAGCGCAGCGGGGCCAGTGTGGACGCGGTTTAAGGGTAGACGCCTTTGGCAAGCTTGTGACTAATTATACTATTAGTGAATTTTACATCAGGCAAAAGAGACATCCAACGCTAAGTTCATTGCTACCCAAAACTCGAGAAACCACAAATGCCATCAGCTAACTAGTTACTTTCGAGTGGTTAAAAACAAAAAATTGTTACACCAGTTTTTCGTAAATTCAGAGAAAGGGTGTAAGTTGGAACCTAGTGGACAGGGCGAAACTTTAAAAAGCAAGGTGTTTATAGAGAATTTCTTTCATAACAATTTTTTTATAAGACTGCTGTTTAATACAGCCCAAGTGTTCTAGGAAGTAGAGCAAACAGCCATTGTTTACAATGTACAGTAATTAATGACGTACATCAATGAGATGCATAATCTCTGAACTCCATTGTGATAAAAGGCTGCAGTGTGAGACAGTGAGTCTACAGGATCAAGATAAAACATAGATATTCGAGTAGTCGCCTCGGTAAAACAGCAGACAGCGTCATTTAAAGGAAACGTTATCAGTCTCAATTTCTGCAGTCTTATTTTTGTTATCTCAGCTTTCCTCTTAAGCGCGCCCGTACCAGCTTGATGGGATTTAAATTACAACGGAAGGGGGGGGCATCATGACATCCTGTCCCTACTTTAGTCCAATTTCATCAATAAGGAATACTCTTTTAGTATTAGAATCTTTAATAACTTGCAGTAAGTCTGGAGAGAGTAAGAGAGAGTGGGTGTGAGAGAGGGGGGAGAGACAGACAGACAGAGATTGTGCATGTGAGTGTGTGTGTGTGTGTGTGTGTGTCAGTTTTTTAAAATAATGGCTTTCCCGCGCAAATATTTTATTATATGATAATTACGTTATTCCACAAATTGCACGAAAATCATACAAATCACTTAGTCAGAAGCAGTTGATGTTTAGTACAATACGCGCGCGCGCATGTGTGTGTGTGTGTGTGTGTGTGTGTGTGAAAATCCTTTCCTATGCGTAACGTTTTAAAACATCTTTCATTAATTACTTTAACTATATGATTCTTTTAGGTATAGTCTGCTATCCATTATATTGTCAAAACCTTCCCTTTTCCGTTTAATAATTCTAACGTAAACAACAACATGTGAAAACACTTTTCCGTCCAATCCTATCACCGACTATGGTCGCGGTCACGCATAAGGAATGTTTTTGAAATAAGGGTTATGAACTGAAAAGAGTGAGTGCCCGTGCCCATAGACGGTGATAGGTCTTCATGAGAGGGTGTTTATATATCTTATTGTTTGCGTTATAATTATTGAAAGAAAGAAAGGGAAGGTTTTGAAAATACAATGCATACGAAACTACGCCGAAAAGGATCGTATAATTAAAAGGAATGAATGAAAGAGGTTTTAAAACGTTACGTATAAGAAACGATGCACACACACACACACACACACACACACACACACACACACACACACACACACACACACACACACACACACACACACACACACACACACACACCACAAAACTCGTTCAGTCAGAATGTTAGCCTAATATTCGAAAACATTTGATGTCACAATGTGCTCTTAATTGTGTAGCAGTTTTCGAACCTGCCACTGTGCACTAATCGGATGCCGGCGTTAGTAAGATGAGATTACTGTTTCAAGTCCACAGTTATTATCAATCAATCGCAACTTATCGGTTTCAATGGAACGGACCAATCTATATACAGAGACATCTCAACAACGTAACTCAACAATTTTATACACTGATGCCAGATAAAAAATTATTTACTGGAGATACGATGTATCCAGCCAGGCTGCCGACGATCTCAATGTGAAGACTTGGAACAAGGTCTCTCTAGTGCCACTAGCATCTGATTTAAAGAAACTTAAAACCTATTTGGTCACTACTGGTAACTCAGCAGCTTCTACATTACGTGAAAATCCTGATGATGAGCGCGCTTTCATGAAACTAGTGGAAACTGTGTACTGTAGGATAATATTACTAAACAGGAGACGGCCAGGTGAACTGCAAAGGTTACCTCTGCACGTGTACGAATGTTGTGGGAACCAGCCACGTGAAGGATACGAAGAAATCTTAGAATCCATTAGTCCGACAGAAAAGATTCTAATGGATCGATTCAAATGCGTAGTAATAAAAGGAAAAAGGAACCGTGGGGTACCCGTGCTGTTCAGCGCAGATATTCAGGATCATATACAACTATTATTACAAGTTCTTTCTTACTTTATTTCAAGTGTAAACGCTTATTTATTTGCGAAGCCGCGATCCAGTATTCCACTGTGTGGCTATAAAGTTGTTCAAAAGTATGCCAAGAAATGTGAAGCTAAAAATCCACAAGCTATCACTTGCACTAGACTCAGAAAACATTTAGCATAATTAACACAGATGTTAAACATGAATAACTCCGATGTAGAGCAGCTCGCTAAATTTATGGGTCACTCCATGCAAATACATTTCGGCTCATACCGACTACCAGACGATGTTTTTCAAACGGCTAAACTTTCGAAACTCCTCGTGTTGATGGAGAGAGGCGAAGCGGGGGAATATAAAGGCAACACTTTAGATGAAATAGTCCTCGATTTAAACGAAGTTATAGAACATCTACCAGACGAAGAGGTCGATGAAGAAACAACAGAACATTACGAAAGTATCACATCCAATACTGAACCTGAACTAATCCCGAACAGTCAACATTATTACACACAAGGCATGGCACCTAAGATGCATCAACCTGCTGTTAAACCATGTGGAAAACGGGTTCCACATTCTCAGCCAGCTGAAAAATCGGGACCTAAACGCGTCCTTACACCGTGGACCGACGAGCAAAAAAATATTGTAAAAACAATTTTTTGAAAACCACATAGCTAACAAAACCGCACCGAAGAGATTTGAATGCGAACAATTAATCAGTGCCCATCCTAAAATAATGAATAACAAAGACTGGCTCAAGATAAAAATTTTCGTGCAAAACACTTACACAAAAAAGTAAAGTGTACCGGTGAATATGTAACATTTTTTTATGGTCATTCTAGAGAACCTCTCAAGAAGCCTTCCACTACCATGGGTAAAAAGCGGATAAGACAAAAGGAACTTCTGTATCTACTGCGAGACTGCAGTAACTAATTTTTCTCGACTCGTCATCCGTAACCATAAACTGGAGACCGATGTACAACAAATATTGTCAAAGCCAAAACTCAGTAATGACCGTAAGAAACTGCTGACATTGTTACGAAACAAAGGTAATTTTTTAGAAAACGTAAATAGATGCCAAAACCAATGAAAATGCCCTCAGGTCCTATTGATTCCGATAAGTATTTGCCCTCCTCTTCATGTTTAGGCTTTTACTTGAGGAAGCAGCTGTTGAGGCATCGCAAGAAATGCGTTCAGGTAGCAAATAGTAGAAGTAAGAGTCACCAAGTTGATGGTCAAACTCTGTTGTTACGTAACTATCAATATGATCAGCAACTAAAAGAGAAAGTTTTTCCACGGATGAGGGCAGATGGACAAAACCGACAGACTCAATGTGCTTATGGTGCCCAGTACTTGAAAATTAAAAATCCACAGAAGAAATCAATGCATCAACGTGACTTTTCGGAAAATGGGAGAACTTGCTAAATTATTACTTACACTTCGAACCTTGAACTCATCCATTACTGATCTCTTTTCAGCTCTACAGCCACAATATTACGACACTATAGTTGAAGCTACAAAGCTCACAGCTTAGTAAGACGTCCAAAAATGTGTGTATAAATCTCCAACCTATGCAATGAATATTAGCACTGCGCTAAAGAATTGTTGTGTGATAGCCATCAATTTCGGTCTGAAGAAGATAGCTATCATTCCCAATCTGCATTCGGAAGAGGTTGAAGCAAACTTAAAGGCTTTAATGCATTTGACTGAAACTAACTGGAGATACGATGTATCCAGCCAGGCTGCCGACGATCTCAATGTGAAGACTTGGAACAAGGTCTCTCTAGTGCCACTAGCATCTGATTTAAAGAAACTTAAAACTTATTTGGTCACTACTGGTAACTCAGCAGCTTCTACGTTACGTGAAGATCCTGATGATGAGCGTGCTTTTAGCGTCATTCGGAACCATGAACTGGAGATCGACTTCCAACAAATACTGTCAAAGCCAAAACTCAGTAATGACCATAAGAAGCTGCTGACATTGTTACGAAACAAAGGTAATTTTTTAGAAAGCGTATACAGATTTTCAAAACCAATGAAAATCCCCTCAGGAGCTATTGATCCCGACAAGTATTTGCCCTGCTCTTCATGTTTAGGCATTTACTCGAGGAAGCAGCTCTGGAGGCATAATAAAGACTGGGTCATAATAATAGTTTTCATGCAAAACACTTTCACAAAAAATGTAGAGTGTACCTGTGAATGTATACATTTTTTTTTTAGTTTCAGTTTTTAAAAATATGTATAGAATGTGTACTTAATTTTAAGGTGTCAGTAACTTCCATTTTGTACCTACTTCGTCAAAAATAATTTATTAGTTACCAAACTCGCAAGCCTATCAATATAACCTTTACCGTAGTCCCTGTAGTCCATAGAATATTATACAACCTTATTTCTTTCTGTAAATGAATGAACTAATTAATAAGTAAGTACTGTGGAGCATAATCAAGTTTTTATCTTTACAACTTTGGAGCCTCTGACATCCTTTGTTGGTCGTAGGTAGATCCTCCAGTAAAGAGTTGTATCTGACTGGTTCACTGCCTGGTGGGAAAATTATTGGCACCAACTGTTAATAATATTAGTTTGTGTTACAAATTTCTCGGTATAGGTTATGTTGTAGACTTATTCATATAGACCTACCCTTCGAATGTCGGGATAACAACTTGTAACTTGGATATTTTATCTTTCTGGCAATCATTATTGGTAAAGTGGTTATTTTGTAAGTGAAATATATTTCGAAAAGAGAAGAATGGAAGGTGATATACTATTATAATTTAATTCAATATATAATTAAAAATCGTGACTTGGAATTCAAAACACTAGGTATGAATGAGTTACAGATTTAACCCATTTCTTACCACAAAACCAAATTTTTTAAAAATAAATACAAATTGAGGAAATGAAAATGTTTTATGTTATACAAACAAAAAATTATCAATAGTGTAATAATACTGTGAAATTACAAATTATAATTAAATTTATAAAGTGTTGCTTGTTCTGGTATTCTGCGGTAATCGAGCCCCACAAGTTGGACTCGCCAAATTATGTAATATAACGGTGATTGAGTGGGTATAATAAAATAAAATAAAAGGTTGATGTATGTAGATTGTGCTCTCCTGTAAGTCCCACTGGTTGTGCTAGCTGATTTTGTAATAAAACGATATTGCAAAATATAGCTTAATTTATAATATGTGTAGTACGTAGCTAATATCTTCTTGTCTTCTAAGCTCCCACTGTTGACCTTCGCTTTTGTAATACAACCCTACTATAATTGTAATTGTATAGTGTTCTGGTATAATATTATCCAGGATAATTTTTATGGTGTGTATGTTCAGTAGTGACGTTCCGCTCTGGGAATCGTCGATTTGGTAAAGTTCCTGGTCTTTGTTATTGGTAATTGGGATGTTATTACCATCAATTAAATAAAGTGTATTTTGCTGTGTAGCAAATTGAAATAAAATATAAATTTAAAATTTATATTTATAAAAAAAAATAATTTCGGAACAAATATTTTCGAGGTATTTATGTGCTTAATAATAGGAATAAATTGAGGTTGTGGATCGTAATTATAATTATAATAGTAAGGTGTTTAATTTGGTAATAAATTTCTGTTCGGTAAATTTGTTAAAAAGATAATCCAATTAACTTCAAGTTAGGCGAAAACGGCTCTCTTCTTCTTACTCTTGAAATGTTGTAGTTTCGCATATACTGCCTTTAAAGATTATCTATTTTTCTTGGTTAATTAATGATTATGTCCTTTTATAAGAGAAATCAACTCCAATTTACCAAAAAACAGACAAATACGTTTATTAAATACAATAATAAGGTTGGTCGATTAATTAATCGAAGTTACAAGCCATATCGAGTTCTTGCTCAGGTCGGTCGATATTAGAAGTTTTACAATTGTATTATTTAAACAGGTTCTTTGAACGGTTATTTATATAAAAAGCCAGAGAAGGTCAGGGACATGAAAGTATAACACTTACAATTCAAAAAAAAAAAAAGGTCTTAAATTTAAACAATATACTGGTAATTATTAATAATAAAAGTTTATATATAATTTTGTTCAAACCAGAAAGCAGCCTTGTCGTCTCTAATTGAGGTGACGGAATGGGATCAGAATGGCTGCCTGACGCATGCGCGTTGAAAGCTTCTAATGTAAACAACGTACTTGTTGAGATAATATGTCCCTTCTTTGGTTAAATGTTCTTCACTACGGTATATGATCTTCTGGGGTATAGTTTATTGTCACTGTTGTTAGATGGAAACGTTCACTTGGTGTAAAAATGTTGTTAAATAAGTATATCAACTGGTGTTTATGTGTCAGTTAACCTCGAATTTTCACTTGGTGTTTGATGCGATTTCAGTGTTATTTCAATGTAATTGGTTATATGTGATTTCGTTTATAGGTGTTATGTAGTTCGTGGGTCAACTTCACCACTTCACTTTCATTAAAATAGTTAAAAATTTAATTTACATAAAATGATTCAGAACTCCGTTGTAGCATAACGTCCATTAAAGGTTGGTTCAAACAAATATTCACGAGAAGTGCTCTCTTCGAGGTATAATAATGAACTGTCTGTATTTCCATCATCTCATGAAAATCTTAGCCTATATAATATAGTTCAGACATTGTTAAAAATTGCCATAACTTCCGACACGTTTTAAAATAGTACACTATGTTCATAAAATAAATTCGTTATTAGTTAACTGTTTGCAATATAAAATACATATTCGTTTTCACTATTCTATTCTACTTATTTTGATAGTAATTAATTTAGTATTACGAAGTTTTATCTGAAATTATATTTCTTATAATTTTTTGGGAGGTAGGCCTAAAATTATACTTCCCTGTCTTCTATGTAAATAATAGCCATTTTAACTAATATAATTATTATTCTATGAAATCTGAAATTTGTATAATTATCAATTCTCACTTATTTTATTGCAATTTAGTATACTAATGATGGTTTTTTAATATAATTCAGTTGTATATGATTCCCCTTCTGATAAAGTTAGTGAACCTATTTCAGTTTCAAATGGTATTTCATTAGACAATCAAATAATTTTACTCATATAATGACCATATCTTTAGAAAGCCTTATTTACATAGTATTTAATATGTTGTGTGTATCTTGCCTAAATATTGTCAGTTTGCCTGGTTTATAAGATTAGGTTTATTAATTATTCTGCATTTTAACTTTATTATATTGCCTAGATTTGAATTGTGGCTATTTGCAGAATGTTTTACTAATGTAATTATTTTATTTCCTTCTCTGACTTCTGACTCTGATATATTTGATTACAAATTAGTTCTCTGATCTGGCATAACAGTAATTATAGATTATACAATTAAAATATAACACCCAGATATATAAAACTGGTGTTCTTAATAACATTGTTTTGGTATATCACCAAATAACATAATAAAAAGTATTTCTACAACATTGGAATGATATCTAATTTTAGATAATGCATTCCTAAATTAACATGAACAATAAAATAACAATTATAATACTAATATTTCTTATGACTAACCCTTATTTATCTAAATGTTATATGTAATAGGAACCTAACATCCTGGTTCCATATATAATTGTTAACACCTTCTATAAACTTCTTCATAAACAGTTTGTTCTGTAGTTCCCCATTTATAAAATTTATACCCCCTCTTAAAGTATACCCCTAGCTATCTAAGTTATATTCCATTCTATGGAATGTTCATATCGCTTTAGTAGCTTTTATTTAGTAATATTACTACTTCATTATCAAAGTAGGCACTGTTCACAAAACTTAAAGTTTGTTACTATGTACTGCAACTCATGTACCCTTTTAAAGTTTATTATTTATAATTTGATCACTTGCACCTTTCCATGGTAAATTATTACTATATTTACTAGTCTTTTTCTAGTTTTTAATATGAAATATTCAACCATGGGGGAACTGTGAAGATTTGTTTATGCACATTACACAATAACTTTTTGAATGCACTAATATTTACTACAGCTAACACTTTTAGTTTTTTGTCAGTTTTACAGTGATATGGTTTTTTATTGTGTTATACTTTCTTTTTTGGGCATTCATTGATTTTGGGGTTTTTTGGGGGTTCTTTCCCTATGGGGTTTTTGTTTTATATGGGTCGTCTTAATTATTCTTCTTTCTTCTTGAGTTTGGTTCTTCTTTATTCTTCCTTCTTCTGTAGATTAGTTTTGATTATTCTTCTTTCTTCTTTGAGTTTTAATTGTTCTTCCTTCTTCTTTAGCTTTGATTGTTCTTCTTTCTTCTGTCTTCAGTAGTAGTAGTTTTAACTAGTTCTTCTTTCTTCATTAGATTTAGTTTGTTCTTCTTTCTTCTTTGAGTTTTAATTGTTCTTCCTTCTTCTTTAGCTTTGATTGTTCTTCCTTCTTCAGTAATAGTAGTTTTAATTATTCTTCTTTCTTCTGTCTTCTGTATCTTTGATTGTTCTTCTTTCTTCTTTTATCTTTATTCTTCTTCAGTGATAGTAGTTCTAACTAGTTCTTCTTTCTTCATTAGATTTAGTTTGTTCTTCTTTCTTCTTTGAGTTTTAATTGTTCTTCCTTCTTCTTTAGCTTTGATTGTTCTTCCTTCTTCATTCTTCAGTAGCTTTGATTGTTCTTCTTTCTTCCTTCTTCAGTAGTAGTAGTTTTAATTAGTTCTTCTTTCTTCAGTAATAGTAGTTTTAATTATTCTTCTTTCTTCTGTCTTCTGTATCTTTGATTGTTCTTCTTTCTCCGTTCTTCAGTGATAGTAGTTCTAACTAGTTCTTCTTTCTTCATTAGATTTAGTTTGTTCTTCTTTCTTCAGTAATAGTAGTTTTAATTATTCTTCTTTCTTCTGTCTTCTGTATCTTTGATGGTTCTTCTTTCTTCAGTAATAGTAGTTTTAATTAGTTCTTCTTTCTTCATTCTTCAGTAGTAGTAGTTTTAATTATTCTTCTTTCTTCTGTCTTCTGTATCTTTGATGGTTCTTCTTTCTTCAGTAATAGTAGTTCTAACTAGTTCTTCTTTCTTCATTAGATTTAGTTTGTTCTTCTTTCTTCAGTAATAGTAGTTTTAATTATTCTTCTTTCTTCTTTAGTTCTAATTATTCTTCCTTCTTCTTTAGCTTTGATTGTTCTTCCTTCTTCAGTAGTAGTAGTTTTAATTAGTCTTCTTTCTTCTGTCTTCTGTAGTGGTAGTTTTGACTATTCTTCCTTCTTCTGTAGTTTTTCGCCGTGTATGGCTTCGTTTCTTCTGGTCTGGTTTCTTTGACGGGGTATATTAATTGCCTGCTTCTATCTTACCTGGGTAATTTTGTTATTATCATTTTTAGTCTTCTGGGTTTTTAAATTTGTATTATATTATATTGTTTGCAGAAATTTTCTTTATTCAACCTTTCTTGTGAATATATTATTAAACAGTGCATTTTAATTAATTCTCATCTGGATATTCCATATCTTAGAGCTTTATTAATGATCATTGAGTAATGTATTTGTGTGGATTATCTGTCATGCTACAGATTGCTCTCTTCCAGAAGTGATTAGTTCAGATCATACTTAGTTTGTCTGAAATAATTGCTTATGACATTATATTATAAATTATATTTCTTTTACTTCCTTCACATTTCTAAAAATTTTTTCTCCTATATTTTTGAGCTTATCTATATTTCATTATTAACTGGATTCTTACTGATAGTAATAGTCATCTGAGGTTCGTTATTTTTTATTTTTCCATTTTCTTCTTAACCCGTTTCTTTATCCTTGGGATATTTATTCCCTAAAATTCCCTAACACGTTAGCTGGGGCAGTGTCCAGAGGGGCTCTGTAGGCATCTCACTCTGCTGGCCATACTACGTCATTTATTGATTACAGAGGTAAATCATCTCTGACCAATACATAATAATACTGCTGGACTTATCTCAGACAGTCATTAATAAAATTATATAAGAATAGTCCACCTTATGACTATAAAAAAAAAAAATTAAATATCTTTGGATATTTCACTTCGTATACGAACAGATCTATTTATATATCTATCTTAGTGAATCTCTATCTCAGTTATTTTTCTCAATGGTTAGCTCTGCTGGCATTTTATTTCTCCTTGTGATTGGAAGCTGGTATAATATAATCATCACTTATTATTCAGTGTAAAGTTTTTAATTCTCTGTCATTTTTTGACTGTTATCACAATCTCCTTCTGGTCATTGGTAGCATATATTTTGTATTATATTTTTGTTCCTTTATTAATTCTTGTGAATCGTTCCACTAGTATTATGTTTTTTCAATTACTCTTTTAATTGTCTTTCTTATAACTGACATTTATATATGATCATCTTTTTCTTATGGACTTATTTATATATGGTTTTTTCTTTCTTTTTTAAAATTTTATTCTGCTCTTGCTTTTTATCCAAATGCACTCTTTATTATTAATGTCATATGTTTAATATCTCTGTTTATTTGACATAAAATTCTCATTAATTTCACTTCACAATAAGTTTATTCATTTAAATGGTATCAGTGGTTTGTATTGCCATTTCTTTATTCTGGAAAGTTTTTCAGAATTGGTCCCATATATAATTGTTTGTAATGTGTTATCCAAATTCTTTTTCTCCTTGTTCATTTCTAAAAGTTGTTTTTAAAATAAGGTAGTAAATTGTTTTTACTTGGGTTTTTGAATTTTGATGATTTAATTCAAAATTCATTTTCTCTTTGATTCATAAATTGTTTCCTAAATGGTAGGCAGTAAGTAGTCATTACTTCATTTTTGAATTTTGAGATTTAATTCAAAATTCATTTTCTCTTGTCCATAAATTGTTTTCTAAATAATAGGTAGTAAGTAGTCATTACTTCATTTTTGAATTTAGTGGTTTAATTCAAAATTCATTTTCTCTTGTCCATAAATTGTTTTCTAAATAATAGGTAGTAAGTAGTCATTACTTCATTTTTGAATTTTTACTTTTTCTTACTTCTTCTATACCTTCCCTTACTCATAATATTTTTTCATGGAAGCCTGGTTATATACTCCCTTTATCCTGTCTGAATCGATCTCCTTTATTTCATAGGTATTGTTATTTTTCACATTGGATATTATATATGGTCCGGTGTATAATAGTAATAACTTTTTCGTTATTCCTTCCAGTGTGCTGGGAAGTTCACGATTTCTTAGTAAAATTTTTTCTCCCTTCTCATATATTATTACTTTGCCACTGGCCTTTTGATATTTATTCTGCCGTTTTAACTGGTCTTCTGCCACCTTGTTGAAGAATTTAGCTTTATCAAATCTGTACACATGGCTACTGGGGAATTCAAGGATATCTGTGATCTCTCGTGGGGGTGGTTTCTCGTACCTAGCAGAATATGGGGTTATCCCTATAGCTGGATGGTAAGCTAAGTTGAGGAATTCCTCCGTGGCTTCTAAATAGTCTTGCCACCTTTTTTGTTGATGGTGACAATAAGTCCTGAGGATCCTCCCCACTTCTCGCAACACCCGCTCTGCCGGATTACTGCTCGGATGGTAGACCGAGGTTTTGTATGTACGAATGCCCATTGACAATAACGTATCCCTCCAAATTACCCCTTTAAACTGAGTTCCATGATCAGTAATGATCGAAGATGGTTTCCCCAGGTGTGGGATATATTGTTCAGTTAGTATCCCCAGAATTTTCCTGGTAGTCGCTCGGTTAGTAGGGTATAGCTTAATGTATTTGGTGAAGTGGTCCATTATGATGGTTAGGTACCGATACCGGTGTCGACCTCCACTACGGGGAAATGGTCCGCAGATATCGAGGAACACCTTCTCCAATTTCGCTTTGGAAGTGATTGGGATCATCACACCTTCCTTCTTCTCATTATTAGTTTTTACCAGCTGGCAGATCTTACAATTCTTTATATACATTCGGACCTTTCTATTGATGTTTTTTATATAGCAGCTCTCCTCCAGAGCTTTTATTACCTTGAGGGCGCCCATATGCCCGTAACGTATATGGTAATTCACTATCAATTCCTTTTCGATCTGTGTCGGGACCACTACCTTCCAGATCTCTTCCTTCAAAGATGTTTTAATGAACAGTATTTGTTTATTCATCTGGTAATATATAGTAACGGTTTCATCTCCCTCTTCTAGCCGAAGTCTGAGGTTTCTCAATTTTGGGTCCGCTTGTTGGTGGGTACTCATGTTGGTTAATATTGTTGTTAAATCGGCTCTGGTGCTAAGAAGATGATATATTTTCAGCACGCTTTCTTTCTCCCCTTCGAAAGTTTGTTCCTCCACATTGACCCGGGATAATACGTCCGCTACTATATTTTTCTTACCAGGGATGTACTCCCATTGTAGATGGTATTCTTGAAGGGCAAGTATCCACCTCGTTAGTCTGCCATGGTTCAGTTTGCAGCTTTTTAAGAATGAAATAGATTTATGGTCAGTGCGGACAGTCACAGGGTATCCCAAAATGTAAGTGCGGAACTTACCGCAAGCGAATACCACACTCAGTAATTCTTTTTCCGTTACCGTGTAATTCCTTTCGCAGTGGTTCAAGGATCTGCTTGCGAAGCTAATTACTTGAGGTTGACCCTTCTCGTCCTCCTGATACAGTGTTGTTCCCAGGCTGATGTTGCTGGCATCGCAGTTCATGAAGAACGGTAACTTAAAGTTTGGGTGGCGAAGTATTATCGTATCCAGAAATTTGTCCTTAATTTGTTGGAAAATCCCCTCTTGTTCCTTACACCATACCCATTTGTTTTTAGATGATAATTGAGGTTGGAACCTCGCGGTCAACTCAGAATATTGTTCCTGGAACTTTCTATAATAATTGCAGAGTCCCAGGAATGACTGCAATTGCTTCCTGTTTTTGGGTGCCGGGAATTTCTGGATGGCTTCTACCTTTTCTGCCGACGGTGAGATTCCTTGATCGTTTAAGTTAAATCCAAGGAATTGCACTTCTCGGGCGATAAATTTGGATTTTTCCAACTTCAGTGTGACGTTACTGGCAGATAACTTCTCAAGCACATGCTCCACACGGTAACAGTGTTCCTCCCACGTTTCAGATGTTATAAGGAGGTCGTCAACGTACACTGTTGTAAACTGAAGGGCTTCTTGTCCCAATATCTGGTCCATGCAGGTCACAAAGATGGCAACTGAGTTTACCAATCCGAAGGGCAATCTTTTGAATTGGTAATTGCGCCCTTCGAATATGAAAGCCAGATATTGGCGACTCCGTGGGTGCAACTCTACCTGCCAGTATCCGCACACCGTATCCCAAGTGCTGAAGTATTGGGTACCATGGAAGCGTTTCAAGATCTCCTCAATCTCACCGGGCGAGGTTCTATCGTTAACGATTTTCTTGTTAATTTCCCGTGCATCCAAACAAAGCCGGACTTCGCCGTTTTTCTTGGGAATTGCGACAATAGGGCTGGTGTATGGGGATTGGCTATGTTCTATTATATCATTATTAATCATACGATTGATTTCCGCTCTTACTGCCTCTTTTCGAGAATGTGCAATAGGGTAGGACTTCCTATTAAATTCTACTGTATCCCGGAATTGAAGGGTACATTGATAGTTTCTAACCTTGCCTGGCTCATCGGAAAATACTGAGCGGTACTTCTCATAAATTTGTATCAATTGATTCGCTTGAGTATTGGGTAATTTTTCTCTATTAATTCCGCTTCGGAAATCTCTTATCTCCTGTATTTTCTGATACCATAAATCTTCGTCGGTAGTTTCATATACTATATTATTGGAAATAGTGTTAGTATTTGTATGATTTATACTACGTATTTGCTGGTGGATACTGCTGGGAAGTGTTATTTCACTACCGACTAAATCGGCTGTCCAGGTTATATCTCCGGTAAAGAGTGATACCTTCTCCATTCGTAAATCAATAATAGCCGAGTTCCTTCTCAGTACATCACATCCCACTAATATGTTGAAAGGTAATCCTGCTGCAATTAAGAAGACCATGTTCATAGCTATACCCTTACTAACGACATTCAACGATACTTGTTTTCTAATTGTCTTGTTTTGGCGACCAGTGGCACCGATTAATGCAATGTTATTTATAGGTAAGGTTGGCAATAACTTACCACAATTTCCTTGGATTCTCTCCAATTCTGTTGTATTAATTATGGATACATTCGCACCGGTATCAATCATTAGTTGTGCGAATGTTCCTTCGACTTCTGCATTAATGTATATTATTTCATTATTTATTATAGGGAGGCGGGCGTTGTCCTCCTCCAGTAATTCATTTCTAATATTTTTCAAGTAATTACATCGAATGATTGTAATTTTATTGGGATTATTTACTATCGGCAATTCATTTACATACCCAGGCGATAGAAGCAGCAAAAGGTCCTTATTGTTTATTACTGCCTCCTCCCGTTTAAATTCTCCTCATCTTGGTTATTGGAAGGACCAATAGAGGCATCAGTAGGGAAACCTTGAGTTGGTTCCAGCCTTTCCGTTCTCGGTTCGTAGGTTTGTTCTCTATTTGTACGCCGCTCCGGGTCATCCAGGCTAGTACTTCGCCTCGGCAGATTATAACTAGAGTGGTCCCGTTCTCGGCTGCGGTTTAGATCTTCGTACTCGCGTACTCTGCTCCACCGTTGCTGGTTATACCGGCGGTGGTTGTTTCCTTCCGCCCGTATAAAATTTACCCGGGGTCGGGAGAACCTATTGTTGTTGTTATTCTGATTAGGGTAACCCCTATTGTTATTGTCAAATCGCTCGGTGTGATTTGCAGGATTGTTGTTTCTTGGTCTATTCATATAATTATTCGGGTAATAATTACCTCGATTTCCGGAGAACCCGTTATTATTTCTGTTATTATTTGGGTTTATATTTCCATGGTTATTATTGTTGTTGTTACCATTCGTGGGATGTTGATTATGGTAGTTCGGGTTATATCTATTTCCTTGGTACCCACTGTTGACCGGTTGAGTATTATTGTTTGATGACGGATTATTTCGAACTTCCGGCCGCTCGTTCCTTCTTCGGCTCTGCCTGTAGTATTCTTCATTCTCATAGTTCTCCAATAGCTCCGTCATCGCCTGTATGGTCTTTATCTGACTACCTCTTCGAGCTCTTATGACCTCCTCGTCGTAATGATAAGAGAGCTTGTTCACCAGGCATTCCTCTGGTATGGCTGGTTCCAGGTGCTTGGCCAGGCACACCTTCCCAAGAAAGTACGCAGTCATGGTACTGCCAAACTGAGTTCTATATCGGCCATTGCAGATGTTGTCCCTTATCAAATTCTGGGTGGTCTCTGACCAATACTTAGACTTAAACAAACTTTTGAACTGTGGATAATCGGTTATTTCGCTCCTGTTCGCCATCCACCAATTATCTGTCATATCACGGAACGATTCGTCTAATAGTTCACGATTATTGGACCATCGATTACTTTTATGTTTGGCCATATATTCTTCGATACGGGCCAAGAACTCCATTGGCTTCCTTTTATACTGGCGAAAGTTAAGCCATTCTCTGTTCTCGTTTATTGGGATATTAGTAAAGCTGGTTGGTCGGCTCCGAATTGCTTCCATGTCCTCCTGGTTCTGTCTCACTTGACCAGTGATGTTAGTCATTGCTTCCTCCATTCCGTCGCATCTTTCGGTAATTCGAGTTCGTACCTTGCTGAGTTCTTCCTGGCTTTCCCTTCGGTTTTCTTCCGCCTTCTTGCGAGTAGACTCTTCAAGATTTGTGACCTTTGTGTTCACCACTTCCTTGAACTCTTGTACCTCCACTTCCGTCATTCGACATCTTCCATCAACTTCTCTTATCTGTTGATTTATAATTATGGTTTCGTCTTCCAGCCTTTTGGTCATAGATTTCTTGTTTTCCATGAGTTCCTTGTTCATTTCTTTTCTTAATAGCTCCATTCGTTCGTCTAATTTGTCGAGATTCTCCTGGTTCACTTCCCGTAATTCTTCCCGTAACAGTTGGTTATCTTCTCTTAACTCTTCCCTTAATTGTTGATGATCACTTTCGATTTTCTTATTGGTTTCTTCCATCTTTTCTTCCAAATTCTTCTTATTTTCTTCCATTTTCTTTTCCACCTTTTTACTGGTTTCCTCAATTCTCTTATTGGTCCTTTCAATTTTACGGCCCAATTCTTCCTTTGTTTCTTGGTTGTCCTTCTTCAATTCTTCCCTTAAAGATTGGTTATCATTCTTCAAATCTTCTAATCTTTTATTATTTTCTTCTGTAGTAGAATCCATTTTCTTACTTAATTCTTCCTTGGTTGCTTGGTTGTCCTTCTTCAATTCTTCTTTTGTTGCTTGGTTGTCCTTCTTCAAGTTTTCTTCCATCTTCTTGCTACTGGATTTGATTTCTTCCATCATCACTCTGAACATCTCTTGGATTGTCGTGTTTTCCACTTGTGAAGGTCTTTCCAACTGTTCCTCCCGGATATGGACTTCCCCTGTTTGAGTGGGTACTTCAAGTTGTTTCTCTGGTGGTGCTGGTTGTTTATGTTCCACCCGTTCTAATATTTTCTCCACGTCCTCCACTGGGGTCGCCTCCTTATCCTCCATATCGAGTTCTTTCTCGGCCTCCGCCGCTCTCTTCTTTGATGTGGCACGACGCATCTTCTTCCCTGATTCCCTGGCTGACTAACCGCTGCCAAACTGAATTAGGAATTGGGTAAGTAATTACAGTAATTTCAACCCCTAATTACAGCCCCACGTTGGGCGCCAATTTTGTAATAATACTGTGAAATTACAAATTATAATTAAATTTATAAAGTGTTGCTTGTTCTGGTATTCTGCGGTAATCGAGCCCCACAAGTTGGACTCGCCAAATTATGTAATATAACGGTGATTGAGTGGGTATAATAAAATAAAATAAAAGGTTGATGTATGTAGATTGTGCTCTCCTGTAAGTCCCACTGGTTGTGCTAGCTGATTTTGTAATAAAACGATATTGCAAAATATAGCTTAATTTATAATATGTGTAGTACGTAGCTAATATCTTCTTGTCTTCTAAGCTCCCACTGTTGACCTTCGCTTTTGTAATACAACCCTACTATAATTGTAATTGTATAGTGTTCTGGTATAATATTATCCAGGATAATTTTTATGGTGTGTATGTTCAGTAGTGACGTTCCGCTCTGGGAATCGTCGATTTGGTAAAGTTCCTGGTCTTTGTTATTGGTAATTGGGATGTTATTACCATCAATTAAATAAAGTGTATTTTGCTGTGTAGCAAATTGAAATAAAATATAAATTTAAAATTTATATTTATAAAAAAAAATAATTTCGGAACAAATATTTTCGAGGTATTTATGTGCTTAATAATAGGAATAAATTGAGGTTGTGGATCGTAATTATAATTATAATAGTAAGGTGTTTAATTTGGTAATAAATTTCTGTTCGGTAAATTTGTTAAAAAGATAATCCAATTAACTTCAAGTTAGGCGAAAACGGCTCTCTTCTTCTTACTCTTGAAATGTTGTAGTTTCGCATATACTGCCTTTAAAGATTATCTATTTTTCTTGGTTAATTAATGATTATGTCCTTTTATAAGAGAAATCAACTCCAATTTACCAAAAAACAGACAAATACGTTTATTAAATACAATAATAAGGTTGGTCGATTAATTAATCGAAGTTACAAGCCATATCGAGTTCTTGCTCAGGTCGGTCGATATTAGAAGTTTTACAATTGTATTATTTAAACAGGTTCTTTGAACGGTTATTTATATAAAAAGCCAGAGAAGGTCAGGGACATGAAAGTATAACACTTACAATTCAAAAAAAAAAAAAGGTCTTAAATTTAAACAATATACTGGTAATTATTAATAATAAAAGTTTATATATAATTTTGTTCAAACCAGAAAGCAGCCTTGTCGTCTCTAATTGAGGTGACGGAATGGGATCAGAATGGCTGCCTGACGCATGCGCGTTGAAAGCTTCTAATGTAAACAACGTACTTGTTGAGATAATATGTCCCTTCTTTGGTTAAATGTTCTTCACTACGGTATATGATCTTCTGGGGTATAGTTTATTGTCACTGTTGTTAGATGGAAACGTTCACTTGGTGTAAAAATGTTGTTAAATAAGTATATCAACTGGTGTTTATGTGTCAGTTAACCTCGAATTTTCACTTGGTGTTTGATGCGATTTCAGTGTTATTTCAATGTAATTGGTTATATGTGATTTCGTTTATAGGTGTTATGTAGTTCGTGGGTCAACTTCACCACTTCACTTTCATTAAAATAGTTAAAAATTTAATTTACATAAAATGATTCAGAACTCCGTTGTAGCATAACGTCCATTAAAGGTTGGTTCAAACAAATATTCACGAGAAGTGCTCTCTTCGAGGTATAATAATGAACTGTCTGTATTTCCATCATCTCATGAAAATCTTAGCCTATATAATATAGTTCAGACATTGTTAAAAATTGCCATAACTTCCGACACGTTTTAAAATAGTACACTATGTTCATAAAATAAATTCGTTATTAGTTAACTGTTTGCAATATAAAATACATATTCGTTTTCACTATTCTATTCTACTTATTTTGATAGTAATTAATTTAGTATTACGAAGTTTTATCTGAAATTATATTTCTTATAATTTTTTGGGAGGTAGGCCTAAAATTATACTTCCCTGTCTTCTATGTAAATAATAGCCATTTTAACTAATATAATTATTATTCTATGAAATCTGAAATTTGTATAATTATCAATTCTCACTTATTTTATTGCAATTTAGTATACTAATGATGGTTTTTTAATATAATTCAGTTGTATATGATTCCCCTTCTGATAAAGTTAGTGAACCTATTTCAGTTTCAAATGGTATTTCATTAGACAATCAAATAATTTTACTCATATAATGACCATATCTTTAGAAAGCCTTATTTACATAGTATTTAATATGTTGTGTGTATCTTGCCTAAATATTGTCAGTTTGCCTGGTTTATAAGATTAGGTTTATTAATTATTCTGCATTTTAACTTTATTATATTGCCTAGATTTGAATTGTGGCTATTTGCAGAATGTTTTACTAATGTAATTATTTTATTTCCTTCTCTGACTTCTGACTCTGATATATTTGATTACAAATTAGTTCTCTGATCTGGCATAACAGTAATTATAGATTATACAATTAAAATATAACACCCAGATATATAAAACTGGTGTTCTTAATAACATTGTTTTGGTATATCACCAAATAACATAATAAAAAGTATTTCTACAACATTGGAATGATATCTAATTTTAGATAATGCATTCCTAAATTAACATGAACAATAAAATAACAATTATAATACTAATATTTCTTATGACTAACCCTTATTTATCTAAATGTTATATGTAATAGGAACCTAACATCCTGGTTCCATATATAATTGTTAACACCTTCTATAAACTTCTTCATAAACAGTTTGTTCTGTAGTTCCCCATTTATAAAATTTATACCCCCTCTTAAAGTATACCCCTAGCTATCTAAGTTATATTCCATTCTATGGAATGTTCATATCGCTTTAGTAGCTTTTATTTAGTAATATTACTACTTCATTATCAAAGTAGGCACTGTTCACAAAACTTAAAGTTTGTTACTATGTACTGCAACTCATGTACCCTTTTAAAGTTTATTATTTATAATTTGATCACTTGCACCTTTCCATGGTAAATTATTACTATATTTACTAGTCTTTTTCTAGTTTTTAATATGAAATATTCAACCATGGGGGAACTGTGAAGATTTGTTTATGCACATTACACAATAACTTTTTGAATGCACTAATATTTACTACAGCTAACACTTTTAGTTTTTTGTCAGTTTTACAGTGATATGGTTTTTTATTGTGTTATACTTTCTTTTTTGGGCATTCATTGATTTTGGGGTTTTTTGGGGGTTCTTTCCCTATGGGGTTTTTGTTTTATATGGGTCGTCTTAATTATTCTTCTTTCTTCTTGAGTTTGGTTCTTCTTTATTCTTCCTTCTTCTGTAGATTAGTTTTGATTATTCTTCTTTCTTCTTTGAGTTTTAATTGTTCTTCCTTCTTCTTTAGCTTTGATTGTTCTTCTTTCTTCTGTCTTCAGTAGTAGTAGTTTTAACTAGTTCTTCTTTCTTCATTAGATTTAGTTTGTTCTTCTTTCTTCTTTGAGTTTTAATTGTTCTTCCTTCTTCTTTAGCTTTGATTGTTCTTCCTTCTTCAGTAATAGTAGTTTTAATTATTCTTCTTTCTTCTGTCTTCTGTATCTTTGATTGTTCTTCTTTCTTCTTTTATCTTTATTCTTCTTCAGTGATAGTAGTTCTAACTAGTTCTTCTTTCTTCATTAGATTTAGTTTGTTCTTCTTTCTTCTTTGAGTTTTAATTGTTCTTCCTTCTTCTTTAGCTTTGATTGTTCTTCCTTCTTCATTCTTCAGTAGCTTTGATTGTTCTTCTTTCTTCCTTCTTCAGTAGTAGTAGTTTTAATTAGTTCTTCTTTCTTCAGTAATAGTAGTTTTAATTATTCTTCTTTCTTCTGTCTTCTGTATCTTTGATTGTTCTTCTTTCTCCGTTCTTCAGTGATAGTAGTTCTAACTAGTTCTTCTTTCTTCATTAGATTTAGTTTGTTCTTCTTTCTTCAGTAATAGTAGTTTTAATTATTCTTCTTTCTTCTGTCTTCTGTATCTTTGATGGTTCTTCTTTCTTCAGTAATAGTAGTTTTAATTAGTTCTTCTTTCTTCATTCTTCAGTAGTAGTAGTTTTAATTATTCTTCTTTCTTCTGTCTTCTGTATCTTTGATGGTTCTTCTTTCTTCAGTAATAGTAGTTCTAACTAGTTCTTCTTTCTTCATTAGATTTAGTTTGTTCTTCTTTCTTCAGTAATAGTAGTTTTAATTATTCTTCTTTCTTCTTTAGTTCTAATTATTCTTCCTTCTTCTTTAGCTTTGATTGTTCTTCCTTCTTCAGTAGTAGTAGTTTTAATTAGTCTTCTTTCTTCTGTCTTCTGTAGTGGTAGTTTTGACTATTCTTCCTTCTTCTGTAGTTTTTCGCCGTGTATGGCTTCGTTTCTTCTGGTCTGGTTTCTTTGACGGGGTATATTAATTGCCTGCTTCTATCTTACCTGGGTAATTTTGTTATTATCATTTTTAGTCTTCTGGGTTTTTAAATTTGTATTATATTATATTGTTTGCAGAAATTTTCTTTATTCAACCTTTCTTGTGAATATATTATTAAACAGTGCATTTTAATTAATTCTCATCTGGATATTCCATATCTTAGAGCTTTATTAATGATCATTGAGTAATGTATTTGTGTGGATTATCTGTCATGCTACAATAGTAACTTGAGCAATTTACAAATTTTATTAATCATTATCATCACCATCACCACTCCAAGGACCTGTTGCGGAACCCATCTTCTCCTCGGTCTACCGACACCTCTCTTCCCAGAAGGGTGATAACCTAAGGGAGCCGCGGGTAGACGGATATCAGGTATGCGGTTCAAGTGTTCACACCATATCCTTCTGTGGTCTTCTATCTTCTGGTGCAACAATACAATGTTTGATTCGCTTCTAATATCCCCGTTCTTTTCTGATCCAGGAGAGAACAACCTTGTGTCCTTCTTAGAAATTTCCTTTCAGCTGTCTGAATCCTCTGTATGTTCCTTTTACGAAGAATTCATATCTCACTGACATACAGGAATGTGGGGACAGCCACAGATTTGAAAAATTTAATTCGATTATCCTATCCTGTTTTATTTTCCAGGAACCTATGAATATTTTCACAGATGCGTCTAAATTTCGTTAGGTTAGAACCCAATCAATATGAGATATCACAACCTATATAGAATCCAGCTGAATCGGCCTTTGTACAAAAGAAGACTCTCATCAATTGTTATCTCTCCTTAGAGTAACAAAAAGTTGAAATTTTTGAACGGGTATACAACAACAACTGGGTAAATTTTATGTAGTTTTGAGTTTTGATGAATTGTAGCGTCAAATGAAAAATGGATGTATTTTTTATTGCTAAAAAGGTATTGTAAGAAATTGTTTTGGAGAAGAATCGACTAAATATAAGCGGATTTTTTGTCCAATAGAAATATAAACCAGATTTTTTTTACAATGCTCTTCAAAATAATGAGATATAAGAATACTCTCATTTCATTTACACTTACGAAAAAATCGCGTGGATTTTTTGTCTGCCATAATATTTATTTGTTTCATTTGTGATCAACTGAAGAAGACTGTCATCAAAAATTAATTTTAAAAAGTCTAAAGAAGTGTTTCTACCTTTGTCTATTCCAGAATTTATTTTAGCATTCCCCAATAAATGAGAAGCGTGAAGGCGATAGGGGATGATTTTGTGGATCAACCCTACACCAAACACGGGCATCGCACACGGCAGCATCACCAGTGTCACTCTCTTCACTTGGGCTGTCTACTGACACACTATATTCAGATGTATCATCCCCACTAACATCAACAGACATATAAGAAATGTCAGAAATATTGAGAGATTCTTTATCACTCACTGGAAAAATTATTTTTTAAAAGCTTACGACAACAGATATCAAGCAAGCATAGTAAACAGTAAAAACAGACGTTGAAATCATATAATCACACGCTGAAACACACGTACAAAACACTGTACACTAAAATACAAAGCGTATAGTCTGTAGAGTCGTTGACCACAGACATAACTGCACAAAATCATACCACTGCGGTAAAACACACACACACACACACACACACACACACACACACACACACACACACACACACACACACACACACACACACACACACACACACACACACACACACACACACACACACACACACACACACACAGTCGCATCGACTTCAAAAAGACCCTGGAATTTGCACATCATAAACATGTCAGACTACTATATATTTACAACAGTAGCAGTGAGAGGCATAACAAGAGAGTACCGTTGCCGCAGGCAATTACCGTTCACCGCAAGGGGCTGGAAATTTTCGGCTACCCACATGGTTCGTAGCAAGTGAGTCTAAGAATTTCTTTCTTTATAATTGACATACTGTAGTAGCCTCTGTGCAACAATAAATCTCTTCCTAGCAGCAATTGGAATAAATTTCTTTCTCATAAGCTTGAACGCGCTAATCGGAAAACATTGCCTATATTGTTGTGCAACAGTGTTATTTCTGTTTGCTATTATAACCACTAACACAGCTTTATACAATTTATGACCACGCGAAAGTGACACACCGTACAAGTGCAATAGTGAAATAACTGTGTACAAATCGAAAGGGTTAAGTTGCAATGTCCAAAATTACAGTGAACATGTGTTATAAAATTAGTTATAAGATAAGTATAAGAGTATACTTACAAGACTCTGCAATTCGCAGAAATATAAAAAATAGTGAATTTGACAAAGAGTGGGGGAAATGAAGCCAAAGACAGTTTCTAACATGTCGATTTCGGATCACTGCAGGGTGTCGACCAAGACATGGGTATAAATAGGACACGCATGCTGCAGTGGTTCTTTTTCTTGAATCATCCACGATGCAGCGGGGAGCTTATGCCCGTCAGCACGGCATATTTATTTTTTTTATAAACAGTTAAATTTGCCAGTTACGTACAAATACGTAACTAAGCTGTAAAGACAATCATTTTAATTAATAACAGCACTACTTAAGAAGATCCATTAATGATTCGACACTAGACAAGAGAAGAGTTCCAGAGAGAGATACGACGCTGGACAAGACGAGAGTTCCAGAGAGAGATACGACGCTGGACAAGAGGAGAGTTCCAGAGAGAGAGAGAGAGAGAGAGACGACGCTGGACAAGAGGAGAGTTCCAGAGAGAGAGACAGCCGACGCTGGACAAGAGGAGAAGAGAGACAGCCGACGCTGGAGGCGAGACGAGGACGAACACCGATGGAACAAAAAATGATCGAGTATGATTGACGACAATAAGGTGATAGACAACTTATTCATATCTTAATCATACAAAGAATTCAAAGACAGTTAAAGACATTAATATTTTATTTAAAAATAAGAGCAATATTTCTTGTATAGTAGAGTTAAAATCATAGATGTTTTAGAAATACGATTAACGTAACAAGAGCTCAAATTAATATGATATAAAATGATTGCAAAGCATTTAAATAAAAATAATTAGTATTTGAGAAAACAGTACTGAGAAACAATAACTATTAATATTTTGAGTACGTTACAATATAGAAAAAAAGATTTAAAAATTGATTTTGAAACATATTAATAGACTGAGTAGTCGAAAATGAGATTTATCTTTTATATAATAATTAGTAGCATAGAATATTTAGTCAGTAAGGATGTATATATCTTAAGCCTTACGGCATAATAACAAATAATAACTAATGTTTTAAAATCAAAGTCAGTGCCATGTGCACATATTTTTTTATAGTATCAAATAAATTTTAATTACCGTTTCAAGTTACATAGAGTTCTTATTGCAGATACACCTGACACCCAATTTAAATGTTAGATTGTTTAAAGAATTTGTCAATCTTGAACATGAGATCCAATACAAAGATCAGGACAGATGAAGGGTTCTATACTAAAAAACTATGTAATGATAAATTAACAACCAGAATGGAGTAAAAGTTGAATTATTGGCCCTAAGCGAGTGACAAATTGTACAGGAAGCCATGTCAGAAAAGTTAGGCAACCAATCAATGTAAAGACACTAAATTTTAAATAATAAATTAGAAGAAAGTAATAGTAGTTATTAATAGCAGATAAGTGCAATGAATTACAATAAAAACATAATATATGTAATAGAAGAATAGGTCCCAAAATTAGTATTTTGTAATGAGGAGATAGTACTTGTTAGAATGATAAGATTAAGATGAGAAAGGTAGCAAAATGTATATAATTTTATAACAAAGAATCTGTGAAAATTCAATATGATATAACGTGACTTTTGTAAAGGAGTATTTTATTAAGTAAGTGCAAGAACATTTTTTAATTATGGCTGGTATTAGATGCCTCAAGGATTACAAATATTAACCAATAACAGAACAGAGTTTGGTTGTCAAGGACAACATAGAGGCAAGAAAGTTTGTTGATTCCATTGTTAATGGTGAAAGAGAATATTCTTCGTATTGTTTAAATTAGCAGCCATCCTTACTATTTCTTTTATGAATTTGCTAACTGCTATAATTTTTTATTGTTCGACTAAGCTTTTCGTCATTACTGACATCTTCAGGTCTTAAACAACCGTTGTTTAAGACCTGAAGATGTCAGTAATGACGAAAAGCTTAGTCGAACAATAAAAAATTATAGCAGTTAGCAAATTCATAAAAGAAATTGAAAGAGAATAGTCCAGCTTTATGAGTAGAGATTAAAAAAGAAAATATCTAAAAGAACTAATTTTCAAGATAATTCAAATAACTATTGATTCAAAATGAAGTACTAAATTATAAATAAAATGAAGAGGACGAATGACATAAAGAAATTAATGCAATAAATGCACACAGTAAAAAGAAAAATTAAAATCGAATGCTAAACCTCACTTTCTTACAACCAAGTGAAAAAAAAAACTACTGCTACACAAAATCCATAACCACGAGAAACTTCAACATTAGTGAAGATTAAGAATTGGAAATTCTACTCCATCCAGGGAAAAATACACCAAACTTTTATTTTCGGAACCGGAGATTGGCGACAATACGACGCAGACATCTGGAGACTGGTTAAGCGGCCATCACGGAAATATCGGTATTCTGCCATTACGAGTGAACCTCGTCGTTAGACGGTAAAACCAACTTACATTTAAGGATATTAGTTAATAAGATTTTATATTTAAATTTGTAATACCTTGTACTTTTATTTGGCATTTTCTGACCTTCCTAGTAGTCACAAGAACCTTTCGAACCCTGAGATTAAGAAAAAATAAAAATATAGTTATAATTTAATATCTGAGAATTGAATGCTGTAACATACTCGATTCACTTAAGTGTGGTCGATCTGTTGAAACCGAGCGAAGAGAGAACATCTGTCTTTTGTTTTTAAAGAAAAAATAAACAATAAAGAAGCCTTCATGAAAATTATGACTTATTATTTGCTGACTAGTTAGAGTGTTTTATAAAATTTGTAGTTTACAGAGAGAGAAACGAGAGATATACTGCGATTGGAAGGACTTAACCTCAAATAATTGGCTGACGATAAACCACAGCACAAGCGCTCATACGGTAGTCGAACTGCAAGAGAAGAGAAAAGCAATTCACGGCTTATACTCCCCTCTCTTAACGTAGTTGTACCGTCTAGGTCTTAATAGGAATGGTCTAACCTCCAAATATACTAAACTAATATTACACGCTACTCGTTCAGGACTGATTTACTTGTTATAATATATTAGAGATTAACTTCAACAACGCTAGACCCTTGCAACATAATAATACTCACCAACCAAATTGTTTTGGGAGAATTAAACTCGTATCTCCAAAAATCTCTCTGAACACCCTTTTCTTAACGACTTTTTATAAATAAACCATATAGACAGTGAAAATACAACACATTCATCTTTTATTTATATAGAAAATTAACGCTTACAACATGAGGCTAAATTAAAATATTAATCCATTACAGATTGGCACCACAAGGTGGATAAGGATTGGAAGAGCACATTCTCTATTTAGTTATATTACAAATTGACGTCTACAACAGTGGGGCATAACTAAAGAGCGACATTCTCTTAATTAAGTTATATTACAGTATATATACAATATTATTGGTACTGTATATGTAATTGTTAATATGTATAATAAATATTTGTTTAAAAAAAAAAGTGTTATAGCGAATTCACGTTATGTAGGGTCGCGCAAAGTGGGGTATGACTGTAATGAGTTACACTGTACTTATGAAACATTTCTTAATGAGGTCAATCAGTATTAAGGAAACTTTATTCAGTATTTGGGAACTGTCAGTTTACCTCACATAATAGTTGTGATACAACCAACACACACACACACACACACACACACACACGAGAGAGAGAGAGAGAGAGAGAGAGAGCTTAAGCTTCTGTTTAATGTTTTATTTCTTCTTCTAATTCGCTTCAGCCATCTACAGGCTAATATTGCACAACTTTCTGGAGTTCTTTTCTCCTTTACCAGTATTCATTCGTTTGATAGCTTGCTCTTGCTTGTTCTTCCAATAACAACATTTTGTTTCTCCTTGGTTTCTCTATAGAAAGATATTTCAACTCCATAATTTTCCTTCTGAACACTTCTGTTTCCTATATCTTCCTTCCTGATTCCACATTTTCTTAGATCCTAATAGACTTCTTGACTTCTTTCAGCCATGGTACTTATGTCTTTATATTTTCCTAGAAGGTGAGTATCTTGTTTACTATCCTTCTTGGGTCCATAGAAAACCATCTGTCTTTTCTTTTTCGTGGTCAAGATTATCTCAAATTTTTCATTCAGCTCTTGAATGTTTAGGCCACTGCTTCCGGATCAATCTGATTACCAGATTCTGACTAAGCCTTCAGAAATCTATTCCTGTTATCTGTGTTCAACTTCAGGATATGTAAAATAGCCTGACAATCTTACCTGAGTATATATTTGCTATAGTCTTGTCACAGATGCCAGTACTTGTTGAAAAGAGATGCAAGTCTGCGCTTGTAGCAATTGCAACTACTTCTCCGTTTGGAGACAGAGCTAAGTGAGCTGAACTTCCTGAAGATTTATAATTTCCTGAAATCAGTAATCGTGGATCTTCCCCCTTTTCAAATTCAACTGAAATAAAATGAAATTTACTGATTATAATTTCTTATTACTAATAAATGATATGTAATTTGTTTTATGTAAGCTAACAGAATACGGAAGCATTCTATTCTAGATATGCTTTGAAACAGGAAGCATAAAATAATTAAAGTGACAACATACAATAAACTGTTAGTAAACACAGACAGCTAATGAAGTACAGTAGCTCAAGTACAGTATGTCAAAGTTTCTATATCACTTGTTCGTGTAGATTGTGTACTCCCACCCGTAGTACCGCACCATTTGGGTGGGAGAATTTGGCGGTGGAAGGGACACAACTACATTCACACAAACACACACACATGCCAGCAACCAGCAGTTCCACTACCCAATTCAACTGAAATAGCACAATGCGTCTTTGTGTTTACGATAAAACGCATCGTGTGCTATAATTTTATTTTTTTGTTTTTTTTTTTACTAAATTATTTTTATTATTACCATAATTTCAGTTTTTTATTACAATAAATTTATTGTAATTAGATGTTAACTTTTATCTTCTTTTTAACATAAATCAAACAATACAATTAAAAATAATATACAATACAATACAATTATCAATACGTATTAAATAAAAGTTATAAATAAGTCTACAGGTAGACTTACCTTGGATGAATTTTAATCCAAAGGTTCAATACCGTCCATGTTGTGAACTTCTTCACTTAACAATTCTGCTTCGCTTAAATTTTCATCGTCAGTCTCATCATCGCTAGTATCACTATGGTTGTCTGTTATAATTAGACTGTCTGTTTGCATATCTACAACTCTATCAGATTCAAAATAATCTTCTTCAATTTTTAAAACGTGATCACAGAATTTCTTCCAATTCTCTGGCAAAAGATCAGACAATTTTTGATCTACCATTTTTTTTTTTACTTCTACCAAATTATTGGTTACGTTTTCACCTGCCACTTCGTTTTTGACATTTGCCCACACTAATTTGACAGGGTTCAGTTCAGGATGGTAGGGCGGTAATTTTACTATGGCATGACCATTTTCTTCCATTATTTTATCAAGATAATATTCATCGTAACGCTTCTTATTTAGTTTTATCAACTCATATAGTTCCGCTTTGTACATTTTTTCCGAACATGGTATATTTTTATTTTTTAGCCACATTAACATTTTTTCCTTTCGCTGATTTGAATTTGGAGCTGGATTCAATAATTTGTTGTGATAAGGCGCATTATCTATTACCAACACAGAACGGGGCGGAAGATTAGGTGTCAGTTGCGTTCTAAGCCATTTTTCGTAATTGAGTGCATCCATATCATTATGATTTTTAAAAAAAACGCGCATTAGGCACTTCTCCGCCTTCACTTCCAGCAGTGGTTATTATTAATCTAGGCCCTTTAGAAATATTTTTCTTAAAACCACTGGCCGACCCGTTGACCGTTCTGACCAACAACAGCTCTTCACATAAGTGGAATGGATATATGACTCGTCCAAAAAAACTAACGTTCTTCCTTCTTCTCTATATTCCTGAATTTTCCATAAGTAATTTACTCGTTTGAAACAATATCGTGTTTTTCAATCAAAATTTTTCTATTATCGGTTGTCTTTTTCCATTTAAACCCCATACTTCTAACAATCTTTCGTAAAGTTTCGTGGGTAAAGCTAAACTGCAATTCCGGGTGTTCCATTTTCAAAACCAAAATTAATTTTCTTAAAGAAGGCAACTTTTTATGCGTAATGTGAAAATTATGAATTATATTTCGTAATGCACTAATTTGAATATTATCTATATTAACTTTCTTGTTAGTTTGTTTACGAGTTTTCCCAGGTGTAGTAAACGTTTTGTTTTCACGCAATTTTTTCGATTCCAACAGAATTTTTCTTAAAACGTGAACTGATATTCCACACAGACCAGCAACACAGTTTTTAATTTCTGACATGTGCATGTCCGGATTTTCGCCATTAATCTTATTAAACACGTTCATTATGATACATTTACTTTGGCTTCTTACAGCTTTGGCTCCTCTTCCTAATCGGCGTGAAGATTTCGGTTGAAGCATTGCAGAAGTATTGTATTCAAAATTGATAAACACTGTTGAACGAATGAAGTACTGAAAAATACTCTTGTAATGAAATTTGCTTTGTATGCACGTACTGGAAAGCTAGGCTCCGACAGTCCCGAGGTATACAACACGACTGGTGTGGCGCGGCGCGCCAAGTAGTCCCCTCCACCTCTCTGGACACGCCTTGCACAGATGACTGTGCATCTCACTGATGTGATATACAAAACTTTGACATACTGTACAATACACCGGTACTCACTATTAGCTTAAAATGAACATTACTCTTGTTGGGTGATTATGAACATGGGTGTCAAGTAAACATAGGTGTGGTAGTCTTTATGTTAACAGTCAGAAACTACAAATATGTAAAACAACGTATTTGTGACAACAGAAAACAATCAATGCTCTGGACTGGAGTCATTTCAAGAGGTACAAAGTATGTGATTAAAAAGACGTCAGTATAATCTGAAGTCATAAAAGGTTTCAGAAAGACAATGATATTATTTCAACTTCACATTATCTCGAATCGGAATATATCTGTTACATTTATCCAAACAATAGAATCCACTCCTGTCACATTCTTTCCAGGTAAATAAATCACATTCCACTTATGCTATCTTTGTTTATCAAATCTATGGATTTAAACCTAAAAATAAGAAGTGGAAATAACCTATAAGTAAATAAAATAAACGCAAAACTGTACAAATACGAGACATGCAAACTTACAAATACAGCATATCAGTTTTAAAGGAATCACTTTTTATTATCAAGCTATAATATTATTTTAAATTATTTACATTACATTCTGTGATAAAATTAGATATGAAGAGAAGACAAGGTGAACTGCAAGTAAATTACAGTGTACTTGAACATGGCAGCAGAAAACAGAAGCAGGCAGAAATCATTTAAAATGATAATATTTTTAATAAAGTCAATTCATTGTACTGAATATGCACAGAAATGCTGGTATTCTGGTGAAAGGTAATATAATATAATTTACACAAAAGTAACACTACAATGTTTAATACGACTGTGTATATACAGTTTTGCTGATGACCTAAAACAGTCAAACATGGCAACGGTATCTTTGTTGTTCAGGATCATAAAAAATTATGATGACTTGGGGGTGATGACATAAATAAGACCACTGAGCATAAAAATCTTGCTTAAAATAGAAGAATTGTTAAAATTAATGGTTTTTATTAGAGGGGACATACACGATCAAAAACATTCATGATTTAGAAGTAAAAACTGTACACTGTAATAGGAACAAGCTGTAACTGAATTATTCTACTACAAAAACCAAAAAGGTAACAAAAGAATAGTTTGTGAAGATGACCAGAATAAAGATGCTCATAGATCATATGTATGAATATTGATCAATAGCGTGTGTACAAACGCACAACCCTTTGGCTACTGAACATTTCAATGATATGGATTTGGGTAAGCAACAGTTTGAATGTCTATAGGACTACTGAAGTCTGAGACAGGTTGCGTGTGCTTCTTGCTAACACTCAGAATTAATAGCAGCAAATCTTGTAAGAGCAGTAAGCAGTTTAAATGTGTTGAGCTTTTAATGACAGCTGATACATGGAATACTGCAACAAAGATTTACATCTAAGGAGATGTTATTATAAGAAAAAAGGTCAGCTGAGTAATTAAAAAGAACGGGTGACAAATATACATCAAACTACAGTTGTGAAGCTAATGTAGTGGAAGAGTGCTATGGTCTACTTACATTAATAATTAATTTTTGTAATCAATGAAATATTTAAATTATAACTATATTTTACTGATTCTTACAAGTAAATTCACACGCACAATAAGTAATAATAATTATGTGATAGAAAATTGTACTTACTTTTAGTGTTGAAAAATTTCCATGTCCCATCTTTAGATGCAGTGGCCATGTACGAAGAATCAGCACTAAATCCAAAATCATATACACCAGATGTGTGACCTTTTAACTCAAATGCTCTGGCGATTTGTTTAAACTCTCCTGACTTAGAAAATAAGACTTCCCACACTTTTACATCTGGTGCAAAACCTAAATAAATAAAATATTCAAGTTTTATTTGTCTTAATATAAAAAAGAATATTATTATTTTTAAAAATAATTATTTAAAAGGTACAGGTAGTTTTTAAGTATATAGAAAATGTTACATATTTAAATTTACATTTGTTATAAATGATGTACTTATACAAAGTGGAAATTTCTTTACCTTATTTAACCATGAAAGGGCTTCAAACTTAAAACACTCATTAAGTACTGTATCTAAATTTGATTCATTAGTTATAGTGTAAAACTATTTTTAACTGACTTTTTAGCATATTATATAAGTTAGATGTAACATATTAAAATACTTGAAAGACAACAGACACATTCTGAAAAGTAAATTTATTTGGTTTTGTAGAATGTATAGAAAGTGATAATATTACAAAAATACTACATGGCACTTATAATATATTCACAACATACAAGCCGTATAACATATGGTATAATTTGGTTAAAAATATCTTAGCTGCCAACATAGACACTTTTTTGAATATTCTACACAAATTAATTTAATTTAGTTTCAATTACTTATTACTAACACTTTTTGAAATCACATACAGTAAACATTTACCAAATGGCACAAATGACACTTTGAATATGTAGCCAGCTACAGTAATGCATTTGACTTGCATTTTTCATACAGTTCTAAATCAGTGTTAATTACTGTACTAACTGTCTGCATATACACTGAACAACAAACTGACTGATGATTAATACTTTTTCACTACCTTCCTGCTTACCCAGTGAAGTCTTTTTAACAACAGATAACTTACTTTTAATATGTATAATCACAGGTGACTGCACGATTTAATAGCTAAGAAATTATTAGATGTAAACATATACTTTATACATTTTAAATAATAATCTCCAACAGAATTACTTTCTGTATTTAATTTGAAACAATGGTAAAAGGTGATATATATATCAAGATGTTTTCTCCCTATTTGGAACATGTTTCGGGAAACCTTGTGTTCCCATCTTCACCCTTCCGAATTTTGAGCCTTGTGAGGTATTTATGTGTTGGCTGGTTGTTCCTTAGGTTCCCTGTTGGTCTCTGGTGCTTTAAATTGGTATTTTGGTATTATTGTGTGTGATTGTGGTGTATATATTAGTATTTTGTGTATTTTCTATGTTGAGTGCTTTGAAAATTATGTCATGTTTTGTATTGATTTGTATTTGTTCAGGTATTAGTTTGTTTTGTGTTTTATGTTTGTATATTTGTAAATTTTCCCCATAAATTGTAAGATAATACAACAACCAATGGTATATACAAAATTGAATGCCAAGATTGCAATAAATGTTACATAGGACAAACAAAAAAACAGCTGAAAAAACGTTATTTTGAACACCTAAATGCATACAAAAAACCAGAAATATATAAATTTAATTTGGCCACACATGCAATGAACACTGGACACGAATTCCCATACATAACCAATATGACACTAATAAAACATATACCACACAAAGGGACCATAATGAACATTTGGGAAAATGTACAAATATACAAACATAAAACACAAAACAAACTAATACCTGAACAAATACAAATCAATACAAAACATGACACAATTTTCAAAGCACTCAACATAGAAAATACACAAAATACTATACATACACCACAATCACACACAACAATGCAAATTTAAAGCACCAGAGACCAACAGGAAACCAAAGCAACAACCAGCCAACACATAAATACCTCACAAGGCTCAAAATTCGGAAGGCTGAAGATGGGAACACAAGCCCGAAACATGTTCCAAATAGGGAGAAAACATCTTGAGGTAAAGTCATTGTAAAATATGTGTGTGTGTGTGTGTGAACTGCACACACATACACATTTATTATTAAAATATACTGTACATTGGAGTAGCAATTTTGAATTATATACCTGATGCTGCTACAAATCTGCCACATGGTGAAATTCTTGCTCTAAAAGTATTCATTAAATATGTATCCACTGATGCTAAAACAGAGCCCTTTAAATCCCATATGTACAACTGATTTGCTGCAGAACAACTCATAATAAATTTTCCAGTAAGTGCAATACCAAGACCAACTGTCTCTTCATCAAACTGCTGTAAATTCAAACGGTGCACTTGAAAATAACAATTTTTTAACTGGTATTTTTATATGTATGGTAACAATATTTTATTAAATCTTAATATATATAAACAATGTTGTGGAGTAACTAGAAATTATTCTACAGTTTATATTCGACTTGAACTTCTACATACACTTTCTGTAATAAATACTTTAAAATATCTTGAATGGGGTTTTCTTTTTACTAATCCCTCACTAATTCATCAATTTCACTTTGTGACCTCTGGAGTCCTGAACGTGACAAATTAATGAGGTTATACATTTTTTTTTTTATTCAAAACTTTTGAATTAAATCACTAATTTAAACAAAGAGATATGGATCAATCAACTCTGCAACACTCTGTCCAATGTTGTTACTAGTGTCAAGATATGGTTATGCAGACACTGACAGACGTTACCAAAAGCATATTATGAAATATATCATTTCATCATCTATTTAAATATCTATACAAGTACATTAAATATTCATCAACACGTATATGGTTCATAAATTTTATTCAGTACTAAAATACTAGAACAACTCAATTTTTACTTCCATGTTCCGTAAGGAAATTGAAGTATGGTCATGGCGAAAAAAATCGTGTTCGAGATAACAGCAGATTCTGATTGTATTACCATCAAAACATGAAAAAAAGTCATTTTTCTAAAAGTGTCTGTGTAGAATTTTTTCTGTGGCAAACGGTAACAGCCGCAAATTCAAACAGAATCAAATAATTTTTTGCATACAGCCCTGAACTGTAGAGGACTCAAGACCTATTGTTTTTTGGTGAAGATCGGTTAAGGGAAAGGGGTAGTTTACCTGCAACATTTTACGTTTTAACACGAGTAAATTGCTTAATTTTGATAAATAAAGTATCCTGAAAAGAAGGTCATAATAATCCACTATAGAAAGGTAGATGAAATATCTATAAATGAAAAGGGTAGTTGAAGGGGGGAGGGGGTAATTTTTGTAATAAATTAAAATGGTAGTTGATGATGAAGTAAATTTTATAAGTTTTATATGTGTACTATGTTATTGACAACAAAGAAGTAGTTTCTATGGAAACATTTCATTTCATTTTAACAAAATTCTATATTTTTCATTTTAATTTAAATCACGTACAAGTATGTACGAGTGAAAATACAGTATATCGTTCCTGGCAGGCAAGCATGTCTCAATTATGTAATGTTTACTTTTCCAAAGTTTTATTATTTTCTTACATTTGCACGCTTTTTAAATGGAAAGTGCCGAAACCCACATCAACACAACGTGTGCAAGCCGAAAAGGTCTCCAGCATGGACAGCGTTTTGCTTCCTGTGGATCGCTCACCAGTGTAACTGCACGTATTTACAGAGGAACGGTTCATAGACAGACTTTTCATCTTTAGGGAGTGAACCCTCTGCAAGATGCTCAGGGTCCATGAGAGACTTCGGAGCGATCCTTCTTTTCCGCGTGTTTGTTCTGTGAAACAAACACTGTAGATTCGCAACTTTAATACGAGCAATGCTCCATAGGGAATGTTGAATTTTTTTCCACGGTGTACCCTCATACACACTAAAACCTGCTCTGATGTTTTGATTACGGACACAATAATATTAAAACTTTGGAAACTTGAGCACTACTTAATGGAGATCAAAGATTAACTTTTACAAGCCATTAATTTTATGCATATTTTGAAGCAATAAATGTTTTAATAAATTAATACAATCTGTGTACTTATTTCTGTTATAATATAAGAATTACACATTAGTATGTGCATGTGTGTATGTATGAAAAATATATAAATATTTTTCTCCTCTGGAAAATTGTTTGCCCCTCCTGGAAAATATTTTGACCTCCCTGATGACTAGTTATTTACTAGCCTGTGCGGAATATAGCGTTATGACATGGATCAGAATGGTGGGTGTTAAACAGAAGACACAAACGTATTAAGGAAAAAATGTTTTGCTGAGAAATTTATAATTATACAGGTAAACAGAATCGTCATTCTGGAATTCAGAAGATGAATGGAAAGAAATAAAGAAAGACTCGATTTTAAAAAAGAAAAATGACTAGTTCATCTAGCCATTAGTATAGTATAGTATAGTATAGTATAGTATTGACAGGAACGACTTTGATAACACTATAGACATCCCTCAACCCCTCACATCGAGAGTCCAATTTCATTACAGGAATCAGATCACAGCTACCTTTAGCTAGCTCTTCGTTCGACCTACAGACATTTTATCCAAAAGTACAGTCCTTCCTCACGAAGGTTGAGGATAGTCTTAATCCAACTTAATCCAACTGACATGGTGGTACCATTTTAGCTGATACGTCATTTCTTCAGAACTCAAGCATCCACTTAGTTAATATTTAAATGATTTTAAATATAAATTTTAGGACATGGAAGTCATGTATGGTTCTCCATACTGATTTTTTTAAATGTTATCATTTATAATACAGTTTGGAAGCATATTTTCTGGTACAATTTTAAATGTCTGTAGCACACAAGGTAACGAGAGCTTTCAACAACTGATAACAGTATCTTCAATAGCATTTCATATCTAACTTAACTGCAAAAAACCAGTACATTGTTTATAATATATATGATACACGCTAAAGTAATTAACATGCAATACAGTGTTAATCTCTTTAAGTTATTCAAGTACACTTTTACACATGTAACTTGTTCCTCTTATCTTTTCAAGGTATTACTTAACAGGCTAAATTATATGAATAACTGATAATATTTTCATGCACACTGTTTTGTATATTTAAAATATTTTTAACTGTAGCTCTGATACAAGGGGCGTCAGGTACAACATAAATATTTTCAACTGCCATGATATTCCATAAACAATGCTTATTCCATTTTCAATGTAATTCAACATCATTTTATTATATAAATGATATGATACATGTTTTTACTGATGAGAGGTATTTATCTTAAAACTGTCACCTGTTCTACACAGTAGCACAATATCATACTATTTTTAGTCAGGTTAATTTTGCTAACATCTTTTGTAATTCCAACTTTGTTGTAGGTTATTTTTGAACTGCTGGTTGCTTCATACTGGATAAGGACTTGTTAATGTGCAGACACTGAACATCTTCATCAAGCACAAAGCAATCAGGTCTTCAGAAACAACCTGAAGTTGGAAATATCACACTAAAAGTCTGTCCATAAAAATATTCCACCTTCTCCCCCTTCTTCTCCTCTCCCATGCTGACTGTAACCAATTGTAGGAAGCTGCAATGATTAAAAATTAACTTTTTGAATACAAAGAGAGTTTGTTAAATTTTATAAAATTGCTCATCTTTCCAAAAGCTTTGTCCTCTAAAATACAGTAAAAACATGCGTACATAATTACTTAAAGTTTAATTATAATATCTTGCTTTATGTTGTAAAGTGCATTTTGCACAATTGATTGTACACCCTCAGTAACTGTAAATATGTGTTCCTTAAACATAACTAAATATGTCTCCCTACATCTGTTAATCAGGATTATCCATTCAATTGCAGATGACATAAGAAATAAATTAATATGGTATAGGCACACAGGAATGTCCAAGCATAGAGTCCCAAAACAATATTAGATTAGCGACCCAAAGGCAGAAGGAAAGCAGTCACACCAAGGAAGGTGTCACACAAAAGACATAGGTAAGCAAGTGAAGAGAAAGGTAGAGGTTGGAACTATGAGGGTACTATAACCTTATCTGTGTACTGTGTATGTGTGTGCACATACCATGTGCTTACACTTTTGAGAGAGAGAGAGAGAGAGAGAGAGAGAGAGAGAGAGAGAGAGAGAGAGAGAGAGAGAGAGAGATTTTAATTGTAATTTTGTTAAACCCAACTTAAAAATTACAAACTAGCTAAAATAATTTAAATTTTTAAATACAGAAGATAACACAATATACACTAATACATCAGAGGTGGCTTATATATATATAAACTGAACGAGTGAAGCAAGTTCTCAGTTATAACTTGACCATTTGTCATTTGTCTGTCTCTCTACTTGGAGTGTCTCAGCATAACTTTTAAACGCATCAACAGATTTTCATAAAACTTGGCACACATGTCCATATCTTTACCCTACAAAGTTGTATTGTTTTTTTGAGGTAGATCTCCTGAAAAATAGGGGACAGGGATCATAAATGTGAGGGTGCAAACTTTTGAAAAAAATTGGAAAACTTCATGTGGGGTATCAAATTAAACATAATTTTAACCGCAATCTGAATAGTTTTCAATTTTGAGAATTTAAAAAATTGTAGGATACCAGGGCCCAGAAAAGGTACAAAAATGTTGAAAAATTGTAAAAATCCATACCAGGTGTTTGAAAAGGGAATTTTGACCCAACTCTGAATGCAGTGTTTACACTAACACTACATTTTTGGTACCACAGACCAAAATAAAAGTAAATATTTTGAAAAAATGTTAAAAATCTATGTGGAAAACCAAATTGCGAGGAAGTTTATTCAAAATACAAACATTAGTATTTTTAATAATTTGACAAAATTAATTTTTGTCAACAGTCCTTGCAAATTTTGGACCACCTTCAAAAAGTTGGCAAAAAACTTTACATATCGGTTACATATACGGTATTTGTCAAAATTATTATGTATAGGCCGATAGCTATCTATGTAAATATACATAAAACTTAAAAACATATATTTCTAGGACTAAACTATTTAGCCATTACGGTTATAAATGTGACTGAAACAACCAATGCACTGTTCAGGATTTTTAGTGTTTATTGCATTGTACTGCTTCACAATAGTTATTTTACTAAAAAAAAAAGAATAGAATAGTCGGGGTTTCATAAGTTTTCTTTTACTATTTTTACTTTTTAAGGTACAGAAAACCTCCATTACCGTTGTTATGATCACCTGTTTGTGGCATTTCTTGGCTAACACTCTGAATTATGCATAAAAGAAAACTTTACTCACAGCTTAAAAAATAACATTTACTAAATTTATCAAATTATAAATGTACTTTGTTCAAATTAATAGGCGAGTCGTGCAGCTCAAGGTTTTTACTAGTTAGTTAAAATATCTAGATTTTAAGCAGTTTCTACTGTAAGTAGATGCAAGCTTTAATCAACATCATGTATGTAAAGCCGAACACTTATAAACAAAATGAGTGCACTACAAAGAGCAATCATGTTTCATCACAAATTCTAAAAATAAAATTCATAAAATTGGTATCATAGATACTCATAATGAAGAGGCACGGAAGTGTTAAGATATTTAAATTTGAATATAACAACAATTCAAAGAAAAACCTTGCAAAATATTTGAAACAGTAAGCAAAAATTCAGGAAAGCCAAGAAACAACTGATCTGAGGAAGTGAGAGAGGTATGAAAGAGAAGAACAAAAACAGATGGCCTGACTCTCCACCTGCCTACCACTTGAAAGGGTAGGACATTGTAAGGTTAAGAAAGTAAAACTCAGTGAATAATACAATTGTCATAGTCAGTAAAGCCCCACAACCTGACATTTCACATTTCATTAATAAGTAATATTCAATCCATACGGAAATACATTCTAGGAAGCAGTAAAATATACTGACACTTGAGACAATTTTCACAACTTTGCCCCCTTACATTTTTTGCCTTCTGTCCACATATTTTTTGGGGGTCAACCTAAAAAACAACAATAGGGCTCTATAGGTTAAAAGTAAATCGCCAAGTTTCATGAAAATCGGTTGATGCACTGAGAAGTTGTTGCGAGACACATGTCAAACAAATAGGCAGACAGACAGGTAAACAGACAGAAAAATACCAAATGGTCGAGTTAAAACTGAGAACTCATTTCACTCATTTAATAAAAACAAACAAATAAAATATTTCACACACACACACACACACACACACCTTCTTAATTAAATATAACGAGATATCCGTCTAGAAGACAATTACAAATAATCAACTTTGTCACTACTTATTGCCATACTGCTAAATACTTCGTTCTTGACGAGACCTTTCAGTGTCTCCACCATCTTCAGGTCTAATGGCTGCCAATACAACGAACAAAACTGGTGAATTACAAATCAAATCCTGACCTGGTTGCCAGTCAAGATGGATAGTATGTAAGAAAATAAATGCTCTTTTTTAAATATAAATTTGTATACACTCTGTATTCTTCACGGTTTGTTGTTCATTTCATAACCAAAAGCATGTTAATTTTAAAAAACATTTGTGAAATTAAAAAAAAAATTGGTATGGAGAACCATACATGACTTCCATGTCCTAAAATTTATATTTAAAATCATTTAAATATTAATTAAATAAGTGCATGCTTGAGTTCTGAAGAAATTACGCTAAATATTCAGCTAAAATGGTACCACCATGTCAGGTGGATTAAGAATATCCTCAACCTTCATGAGGAAGGACTGTACTTTTGGATAAAATGTCTGTAGGTCGAACGAAGAGCTAGCTAAAGGTAGCTGCAATCTGACTCCTGTAATGAAATTGGACTCTCGCTGCGAGGAGCCGAGGGATGTCTATAGTGTTATCAAAGTCTTTCCTGTCAATACTATACTAGTCATTTTTCTTTTTTTAAATCGAGTCTTGATTTCTTTCTTTCCATTTGTCTTCTGATTTCCTGAAAGACTATTCTGTTCACCCATATAATTATAAATTTCTCCGCAAAACATTTCTTCCTTAATACGTTTGTGTCTCCTGTTTAACACCCACCATCACGGAGGTCAAAATATTTTCAAGGAGGGGCAAACAATTTTCCAAAGGAGAAAAATATTTATATATTTTTCATACACACACACATGCACATATTAGTTTACAATTCTCATATCATAATAGAAATAAGTACACAGATTGTATTAATAATTGCTTTAATACAACAACACTGCCCAGCGATCCACAGGAAGCAAATCGATGTCCATCTTTTCGGCTTGCACGCGTTGTGTTGGTGTGGGTTTTGGCACTTTCCATTTAAAAAGCGTCCAAACATAAGAAAATAAACATGAGTAAGGCCAGAAATAACGTGAATTTTGTATGTGTGTGTGTCCTGCCGGCCTTTTTATTGCGGCAATCACAATAATAAAACGTTGGAAAAGTAACCATTACATAATTGAGATATGCTTGCCTGCCAGGAACAATATATTTTCACTCATACATACTTGTACGTGATTTAAATTAAAATGAAAAATATAGAATTTTGTTAAATTGAAATGAAATGTTTCCATAGACACTACTTTTTTGTTGTCAATAACGTAGTACACATATAAAACGTATAAAACTTTACCTCCTCCATCAACTACCAGTTTAATTTATATAAAAAAGTACCCCCTCCCCCCTTTAACTACCCTTTTCATTTATAGATATTTCATCTACCTTTCTACAGTTGATTATTATGACCTTCTTTTCAGGATACTTTATTTATCACAATTAAGCACTTTACTCTTGTTAAAACGTAAAACGTTGCAGGTAAACAACCCCTTTCCCTTAACCGATCTTCACCAAAAACAATAGGCCTTGAGTCCTCTACAATTCAGGGCTGTATGCAAAAAATTATTTGATTCTGTTTGAATTTGTGGCTGTTATCGTTTGCTATAGAAAAATTTCTACACACACACTTTTCAAAAATATCGGTATGGAGAACCATACATGACTTCCACGTTCTAAGATTTATATTTAAAATCATTTTCGAAATGAAATATTTCCATACAAACTACTTCTTTCTTCAGCTTTAACCACAGTACTGTGGTCACTTAACGTATACCACCTCATGTTAGCGCACTCGATTTTCACTAATGATGACAGTCAATGGCACTGCTGAAACGTCTGGTTCGCAGGAAACATTGGACCATGGCCAAACAGCCTGGGAAGGAATTTTAACAACAAACTACTTCTTTGTTGCTGGTAACGTAGTGCACATATAAATAAACATGATTGAGGCCAGAAATAACGCGAATTGCGTGTTTGTGTGTTCTGCCGGCCTTTTTATTGCGGTAATCACAATAATAAAACTTTGGAAAAGTAAACATTACATAATTGAGATATGCTTGCCTGCCAGGAACGATATATTTTCACTCATACGTGATTTAAATTAAAATGAAAAATATAGAATTTTGTTAAAGTGAAATGAAATGTTTCCATAGAAACTACGGTAGTTCTTTGTTGTCAATAACGTAGTACACATACAAAACTTATAAAATTTACTTCCTCCATCAACTACCATTTTAATTTATTAAAAAAATTACCCCCTCCCCCTTCAACTACCCTTTTCATTTATAGATATTTCATCTACCTTTCTACAGTGGATTATTATGACCTTCTTTTCAGGATACTTTATTTATCAAAATTAAGCAATTTACTCTTGTTAAAACGTAAAACGTTGAAGGTAAACTACCCCTTTCCCTTAACCGATCTTCACCAAAAACAATAGGCCTTGAGTCCTCTACAATTCAGGGCTGTATGCAAAAAATTATTTGATTCTGTTTGAATTTGCGGCTGTTACCGTTTGCCACAGAAAAAATTCTACACAGACACTTTTAGAAAAATGACTTTTTTCATGTTTTGATGGTAATACAATCAGAATCTGCTGTTATCTCGAACACGATTTTTTTCGCCATGACCATACTTCCATTTCCTTATGGAACATGGAAGTAATAAGGGTTCTAAATTGAATGCTGCTTAAATTATTTTTTACAATACTACTGAGTTTAAGCACACTTCTTTTATTGAACTTGTTTAAATTTAAAACAACTTTTGGACTACAAAAGTGAAAAAGTATTCTGACATCGTGTAGAAAAGTGAGCAATAGTAAAAAAAAAAATGGTCATCATCTAATGTAAAGCATGGTTAAGAGTAAAGTTTGCCTGTGTGGTTTCTTCTTTGATAAATAAACTAATACTGGTAGTACTTTGTTCAACTTATTACACAATTCAAACAAAAAAAAAAAGATAGGACACATTTGACAGAAATACTCAAATAATGTCATATTAAAACATTCACAGTTCTCGACAAACGAAAATTGCAAGAATTGTGCAAGAAGCAGCACAGCACATACTGATACATTGTAATTTTGTATTCTATAAGATCAATATAAATTTAACACGATTCTGGGCATATGGCATTGTATAAGTGAATGTAAACTCTCACGGCCAGGGCTGTCACAGTAGTAAGATGTTAACTTGGGTATTAGGCCGTGGTCCAACACAGTAGTAAGACACGTTAACTAGGGTATTAGGCCGTGGTCCAACACAGTAGTAAGACACGTTAACTTGGGTATTACGCTGTGGTCCAACACAGTAGTAAGACACGTTAACTTGGGTATTATGCCGTGGTCCAACACAGTAGTAAGACACGTTAACTTGGGTATTAGGCTGTGGTCCAATAAACACGTTTTCCTGATATCACATTTTATTCTTTACAAGTGGGCTGTACTACCTTGTTCCTGCTCCACTGAAGATGGCCACTGTTGATGTGGTTGAAGCATATGGTGTTTCAGGAAATGTGTGTATTGGACCACAACCTAACAACCTGATTAATATGTCTTAAAAATATGCAATTGTATGTTATACACGAAGTTTAGAAAGTGCTTTTATACGCTGTCTAGAGGAAGAAATATTAAGCAATTTTTGCATGCTTAGACTTGACTAGTGCATTTATTGTATTTTCATAAAAGTGGTAAAATAGCAATCTAACATAAGAACATGTTTACTTACTTTAGGAAATGTCACGGCTTTTGTAATTCCAGAAATCCAACCATCAGCTTTACGATTAACCTTATACACTTCATGTACATTTTCTGTAGCTCTGTTGATCATAAAAGCCTTTGTATCTGGACTCCAGCACACCAACGAGGCATGGTCATAATCAATATTGTAACGCAGTGATTTATGGTCTTTATTTGTGAAGTCTTTAGTACTCCATATAAACAGTACTCGATCTGTACACACATAAGAAATAAAAAGTGAATCTATGGATTTGTTGCACACTGATAAATGAACATGTGATCAATAAAGTAAATCTGACTTCACACATAAATTTTGTAGTATAATACTAATACTACACTGCAGACTGGTTACAATGTGCCTACTGTTGGCACACTTGTTCATTTTGATTAATAGGTTGATAAAATGACTAAAAGAGTAAAATTATTATTGAACTTACTAAAATTACTAACAGCTTCAAAACGTTAACGTTTAAATGAGCATAACATAGCCTTGATTACTTGCTTTGTTTTCTGTAGTGTTACATAGGATGGAATTAAACCTTTGGTTTCTGAAGAGATGATTCAAGGATGCAGGAGTAAGTTAAGTAATGCTTAGAATTATACAATAATATGGTAATATAGTTTTTTTAACTTACACGGGATACATTCATGTTTCACTTATTTTTTATCCCTTTATTTTATGTGGTGTTATCTACTTTCCTGTTAATTTTGAGCTTTGTTTCTAATGTACTCTATACTATGATTCAAAAAATGATTATAAAATTTTTTTTGTGTATTTGTTCAATACAGATGCATATGGTATACATCGTTCACACTACACATATGCAGAGCAACAAATATGTGCCCAAGTCACTGTAATAAGACGTTTTAATATTATATGCTGTATGACTTAACTTCCCATCGTGTTGTCTCAAACATCACTTTTCTATCAAAAACATATGTTTATTCATATTTTATTAACTTAATCATTTTTTCATATTAACTTGGTCTAGTCGCTTTTCTTGATGTATTAGGTGTTATGGTGAAATTGTATTTTACTGTCTTGAGACATGTTTTAAGTACACTTCTGTGTGGTTGGTTGTTACAGTCAATTAGTAACAATGGGGAATATGCACCATGAATTGGGTGTGGTGTTATTGGAGATTCAGCACTGTCATTGGTGATTAAGTGATGTACTTGGCTGTAATGTCGTTGGGGATTAAATGCTACACGTGGGCGTGTTGTTGTTACGTATTAAATCCTATATGTTTGTTGTGGTGTTCAGTACATATTGTTATTTTATGAGCTTTTCAGTGGCTTGTACATTGATTTTAATTTATTCATGTGTTAATTGGTGCTCCATTTTAAGTTTATATATTATAGTCATGCTGAGAAAAGAGGACTTGCTACCAGACAATAATAATATTAACTACTTCATCCTATACAAATCCTTTAACAATGGACACTGAACACATACAACATGATATTATGAAATATCAAAAATTATTAAGCAAATGTGAAACATCAGTCTTATGCAATCAAAAGATTTCCAATACTCAACATATTTACTTCTATGTCCAACAAACATTACAATTCAGTGGACAAATAGTAAGTAAAACATACTACTATCCAATTTTAACATAAGCATCTTTAATCATACACCATTTCAAAAATCCTGAGGACTTTTTGAAAACAAACTACACGTTATGTATTGTGTGCTATGTTATACATTACTTCCAAAGGAACTGTAGTCATAAAAAATAATTTCTTCTTTATTAAAAGTATTGTCACTGAAGTTCTGGATAATATTAAATTTTAAAGGATATGAATTGCATTCACTTAATTCTATAGTTTTTGTGTTTGAGTGATTTTATTGCATACTGTTTTCTTTTAGCATTGAGAACAAAACAACTCAATTTACGTTGGTTTGTCTAATCGGGTCTACAAATTGCTAAATACAGTAAAACTAAAATGGTTTTTTACATATAAAATGTTCAAATTGAATGAAACTTTATTGGTGTGTATCTGTACAAAATGGATTTTTATAAACAGTACACTACAGGTTTTGCAACTTATGAAAACCTTTGTTAATTTTCAATCAAAGGCGTCAACAAACACTATTTTTTTTAAATCTATGATTTGTGCTTGATCCATGAAATTTTACTTTTTTGATCCTAAAAATCGCTCAGGAGAGGTAGGGTATGTATGTCATATAGTTTGAACCATACATTCTACATCAACCACCTGTTCATCTATGGTTAACTTCCATGGTTCTCATTTCCACAGGAAGAGTTGACCTGGGGCTGTCAACACCCCTTGATTTTACAGCGCCACTTGGGACCTTCTGATTCTAGTGACATTGAAAACTTATAAACCATACATGCTACATGCTTGATGTTATACCAGGTACATGCTTGATGTTATACCATCACAGAACAGATGATTTTTAACAGTAAGGATATACGTTACTAACAATAATTTATAACACCACAACTGAACAAATTGTCTACTTAATTTCTTTCACATTCCTTCTTTTGTTTTGTAACTAGTGTTTAATATTGTTTTCATACGTCATTTGTTAACTTCAGCTGTGTCATAGATTCTTGAGAGCGGTTAGTTTTCATTAAAACAAACTGATTTATTTACTTCATTTTCATTTTAAAAATATGGTACTGATTCTTGGATTTTGTTGTCCAAGCATTAAAATTTGAATTGGACTTTTCCAGCTTTGGAACATTAACTTTACATACAAGTTTTAACAACAATTATTATATAAAATTTAGTGTTCCATAATAAGAAAAGTGTAATATATATCATTATTCAGTACCTGCTATTAAAAAATGACTGCTATGAAAATGACTTTTCATGTTAAATATGTGTACTTTGTAGCAACTATTAAATGTTTATGTACAAACTTGAACATTCTAGATATTCAATTACTGAGATCAGTATATGTATGAGTTATGAGACACTGGTACTATTTTAATTAGGGGTAAAATGCATGTTTTACGAGACACTATTGAAACCTAATAGTATAAAACCTATTTCAATACACACCTTTCTTAAATGCAACTGTAGTTCACTTTTTCCACTGCCAAATTGCAAGAATTTATAATAATTTTACTGTCTATCAATACAAGTATGAAACATTCTTGTTAAAACATTTGTAGTCTAGGGACAAATCCTGAATGCCTATGAACTTTTCTTTGTAAAGAATAGAAAAGGAAAGCTTTCTTATAAAGAGACTATTTTATGTACAGATTTCGCATATACCTGGTATCTTAATATTTCAAATCTTAATTTTGTATGAAATACAGTATAAACAGCAAATATATGAATTTATTATTTGCAAATATTCTCATTAAAAAATTGTAAATTAATGGGCATTTAAAAATGATATCAGTTCAATAAACCACAGCTCATTAATAATAATAAAATAGTACTTCTTTTTCAGTATGGTGTTTTCTAAACCAGTAATTTCTAAAAGCAAAAACTAGATGGATGATCACGCAGTGGCTCAGTGGTCAAGAATTTGTAAATGTAGACGGGGGTAAAGACTGATTATAATTCTTTTTGTAGTAACTGACCTTCAATATAATTATATGAATTGACCACTAACAGCATTTGTTGGGGACTTACCTAGTATTTCAAGCAGTTAAAAAACCCCCTGAGAAACCATGTTATGGAATCATTGGGCCATTAAAAATATAAACACTGATAACTTGTTCATGCTATTAGTGTCATGGATTATTTCACAGTCCAGTATTTTTGAATTATTATGTTTTACTATGTAAATATCGGTCATCTGAAAAACATTAATAATAAAAAGATCAAATAATAAAGCAAAATTTTAAGTTTTTATTACTTTAAATTTATTAAACATGAATGTCAGTGATATGCACAACAGTATTGTATGTTAAAATGTTACTTAATGTGTGCACAGAGCTTCACACATCCTGAATACTCTCATGAGAGTACTTTGTTTTGTTTTCTCTGACAGCCGTAGATAACAGAATCACTGCACTCGGCGTGTTGGTTTACTCTGTAGAAGTTGCATACGATTCTTTTACTATCAAGTACATTATTCCTTTTTGTGAAAATACTCAAAATAATATATGACTGTGTCCTCTCTAGGTCTTCAAAACTGTGTACACCTTCTTTCTTGTAATTCTTATTATGTTACACAAAAGACTGAGATAAGCTTGCTTGTGAATTTTTTGGACATCACACGAAGTACAAGAAAGAAAACAAAAAGGCTTTCACATAAAACTCAGGAAACCATGCACAGTATACAGGACAAACATTGAGTATACAAATAGAATCCAAGAATATACATACGTACATGTATTATAAATATTATACAGAACTGAAACCGGAATAACAATGGGTCAAAGGATGACTAAAGTAATCCGTCGTATGCTGTGGAGTTTAAGTATTCATGCCGATGTTAAAAATCAGATATTCGATAGTAGAGCATGAAGTACAGTATTGTATCGAGCTGAAATATGCTATCTTCCAACAGGTGTTAGTAACAAAATTCGGACAGTAAGGATGTACCGTATGAGGTGTCTCCTGGAATTATGAATGAACCTGGACCTCTTCAGAATGAAGATGGGTGAGTAGTCAATTAATTACAAAGACGATGAAAAATTGAGCCCAGCAGTAGTATCGGCATGTTTTCAACAACTGCATAAGTGACTTAATGTATGGACATACTTTATATTTTTGCAGGTACTTATGCACTATGCATTAATATTTATATAGTTCAAACTGCTATATTAAACAAATACTCTCTGTTTAATAAGCATGTACACTGCAGTATTCATCTGTATGTAAAAAGGAAATTGCACACATTTCGCTCAACATATTTAGCTGCCACATGGCACTCATATATACAGTTTTTACAAAAGTAATTTTGATAAAGTTTTTTGTAGCATTTATGTATCCTTAGTACTGAAGTGAATGGTTAATGACTCTTTGCAGAGTCATCTGGATGTTAATGTACATTTGGATATAGGTTAAATTCTTCATAAGTAGATTTACCAGAATTGTAGATTCAGCAAGCCAACATAACTTATATATCTAATATGCATTCTTAATAGCTGTTATCTGATAATGTAACTGGTGTCCATTAGCTGAGACTGTCTTTTCTTATTACTGCAGTGACAGTCAGTAATTAGCCCTCACCTTAAAAAAAAAATATGCTCAAATATGCAATTAACAAGTGCCACTTTTTGTAGGTAGCAGACTGAATAATGGCACACTAAAATTAATACTGCACTCTGTACTGAACAGCAAGGTGCCAAAATGAATACAAAACCTCTATACCACAAAGTATTGTTTATTTATAACAATATAAATATATTGTTTTATATGTGCTTTTATTTCAACAACACTTTGGTACCAAATAGCGTATTCTCAGTTGTATGACACATTATCATGAAGTTATGTAAACGCTGAAACTGTAAAACCTGTTTATCCACTGGACATATTCCTCTTTACATCCTGACGGTACATTACAGACAACTATGTATTAGCCCTTACACACAACTTTGTTTAAACTGTATTACCTCAAAACATGTCTCAAATAAAACAATTAATTATATAAATTGGAGAGTGTATTCGTGTGTGGATGCTGTTACACTTAAATTTAACTTCACATGTGTTGAGTATCTTCTTGTACGGAATGTGAATTACATTTAACTGTTTTTATTTGTTTTATGTATGAATGTAAAAACTCAATTGTCTTTATTTGCATTGGAGGATATTTAACAGGTAATAAAACATAGTGCTCATTCAAAATCACGCACGCACGCACGCACGCACGCACACACACACACACACACAAATAGCTGTTATAACTGTGAGCAACAAAAATGTTCTGAACACTGTCAAACTTAATAAACAAATTTCCATCACAATTGGCCTTCAATTGTTTTTCGCTTCATTTCATAAATTTGTTAATATATGTTAACACAGTGTCATGGGCTTCATAAAATTGTTTATACTAACACACAGTGGTTCTTACATTAAACCAATGTACTGTTTCATTTTAGCAATGTCCTACTTTCCATTATTCAATATCAATTATTCACTAACATAAAATGATGAAAATATTGATATTATTTTTCTGTATTTAAAACATGGCTGTTGAGCACATGTGTAAACAAATTATGCATTTGTAACACATGCTACTGCATATAACATTATAGCAATACAGTTATAGTTTTATATACATGTGTATAAGTATGTTTAGAACTGGAAGTACATATTTTTTTCAAAATGGAGAGCAGGGAATAGAATGAAATTCTTTCTTTTACCTGAATATTTCCATTTATATACGTACCATCATAATTTAAGTTTCTACAAATGTAGGAATGATTTACTCCATATCACACACACACACACACACACACACACACACACACACACACACACACACACACACACACACACACACACACACACACACACACACACACACACACACACACACACACACACACACACACACACACACACACACAGTAAAAGCATACAATACACTACTGTGAAGAATATGGCAGAAATGTGTAAGCTCAAAAGACATGAACAACTACCTGGTCTTGACTGACTATATTGGTTATGGGAACAGGTAAAGATATGGTAATAAAACTCCTACATACTTTTTTTTTTTTTTTTTCCTAATCACCCAGAAATACAAAGTCTTACAGTCACCAACAACATATTCAAACAGTCCATACACTATGGAAAACATACCATCACATACAGAATGCCATGTTCAGTCATTTTCCACCCCTCTTTTTTTTATAACAAACAATGGTATTTAAAGTTTTTATACAAAAAATATTCGTATACGAAATAAAAAGGAACTACACAGATTCACTCAAAAATACAAGATTGTCTCTAAGTAATGAGCAAATTAAAGTTTATGACACAATTTAAATGTTCATGTATTTACACAAATTTATTTAAATATTAAGTCTCCATGAAAAGAAACATCACAGATTTTAGGCACTAAACACAGCCTGAAAGTCTTTTTGAATTCTATACAGCATGAGACCAATACAAGTCCTTGCATCCTCACAGCTATCATGTCCATTTGCATCTGTTTGGATGCTTGTCTTCAGACAATACACTGCAAGACTTTTTAAGGAACGTCTATAAGGAAGTCCATAATGATGAGGAAAGATAACTGATGTGTCTACAACAGTTGTATGTACCATTTTTAGTGCTCGCAGGTCATTATCCAGACCATGCCCAATTAGGATAGTGTCTGCATTTATGAATCCCATTAAATCATTCTGTACTTCACGCAGTGATTTTGAATTCTTACGAAGTATAAAGTCTTTTGCAGTTATCCCAGAAAACCGAGTATTGTAATCAATTACTTCATTTTCTGGTCGAACCAATGTATCATAAACAAGTCGACCATCAGGTGCAACAACAGTAACCCTGGTTAATTCCAGTCCTTGTGTAGTGTAACCCATTTCACAGTCTAAAGCATACACACCAAGGTTACCATCAGGTGGTGGAGTTTTCCGTGGTCGAGTACGTACGTACCCTTCTAATGGTCCATTTATACCTACAGACAATCCATTCCAAACATGGAGTTTTGCTGTTGTACAACCTTTTGTATTTGGTTTTCCTCTACAACAAGCATAATACAGAGGATTTTCTTTGTTGGGTAGTAATTTACCCCAATGATATAAGCAGTGTTCTTGAGTTAAATATTCCCCTTTATTTGAAACGAAAAATCCTTTTGAGCATCTAACACATTTTCTTTCTTCACCTCTTGTTTCTAGTTCACGACTGACAATACTATAGCCATCATTCTTGTCAAAGTTTTCAGAATTACTGACTAAACTGGAAACATAAAATGACCCAGTTTCTTTGGGAACAAATTCCCTTGCATTTACATCGAAACCTGAATAATGTTTTGGAGTATGTTGGGGCACTTCTGACTCCTTGTATATAATGGCTCTGCCTGGATAGAGTGAACTTTCTACTGGAAATCCTAACTGCAGGAGCTGCTGTGGGCAGAGGACGTAGTTACGAAGGAATATTGCTAAGTCACTGTCAGAGAGATTCAAAGCTGACAGTTGCTTAGAGACTTGTGTAGCACTCTTCTGTTTGTTGATGCGTGCTGTTTCCTTCTTTTTCACAGTTCCTGGAGATCCATCATCACGCCGAGTTCTATTTTTCTTTTGGCGACGACTCAGAGTAGGAGGAGTTCGAGGAAGATTTTCTTTGTTTCCTTCACTACCGCTAGATGTACCACTGCTGCCATCTGCCGAGTTAACATATCATTACCATTACTATCCACGTTTATAATTTAATTTAAATTTCTGTTACAAATACAAAATGTTATTGCATTATTTAAAAACAAATATAATTCACGCACACACACACACAAATGCAAATTATGAAATGGTAATTTTCATATAATACGCATAATCAGCCATTCTTTTGTAACGGACGTGACATGTAGACAACTTTGTTTTGAAATAACAACATGTATAAACAATTTTATTAAGTATTTTATTATTGACAACAAAGTTCTCATGCTGATTTTACTGTTTACAGAATTTAATATTTGTATGTAAGACAGTTATTTTATACAAATTTTAACAGCTGTAACGGATGTGACAAGAAAGTCACCTGCCTTCTTGAATGCCTAAGTTGTAACCTAAAACTCTGTTAATTCTTTATAAATATAGTTTTATATCTATTTTTATTGTATAATTGAAAGTATAAATTTTCTAATTATATACTCATGTTTCTTTAAGTTATTTTAATTTAAGAAATATAAGTAAAATACTGCTGTAACGGACGTGACAAGGATTTGTAACGGACGTGACAAAGACGCTATTTCCTGCAAGAAGTGACACAGTCATGTCATAAATGCCCTTTACTTTAGATAAACAAACTACAAGTTTTACATATTTACTTAACAGTTTGTTTTCCATTGATTAAAATTAATTTGATAAAATGGCTTTTCTTAATTATCAGTGTTTGTATGTTGCAACAGAAACTACAAATATAAAAAACTTATTTTAAACACATATTTTACTTTAAAATCCGTGTAGTGATAATGGCCACATTTCAAAAACATAATATTTAATGTTCCAAAACATTAATTTTGTTTTTAAATCCATAAACAACTTGATAGTTTTAAGTTCAGGATCATCTAAAATTTTAAGTATGTCTGTAACTGAGGCAAGTCTTTTATCTCTTTCATTTATTTTAAATAATCTTCTGCCATTATTATAACTCTTCAAAAATGACACATCAACATCTCCATTTTCATTAGCACCTCTGACAAACTGCTACATATCTAAACTCTTTACCTTTTGAACTAACAAGTCGTACAAGGACATGAGAAATCAGCACATTCAGGTGAAATATTAGAAACACCTACTTCACTGCAAACATTTTCTTGAGGTGAATGTACTTTAGGTCTTCCTAAAAAAATTCAGATTTTGGAATTCCATCAATCGAAAACAAAAAAATGTGCATGTTTTATCATGCGCACACCGTGCGAGGCATTTCACCCACAGTTAAAATATGTTCTAGCCGTAAGTCATAAAACTTAGACTTGGAAATTATTTCATTAGGGTACAGCACCTTAAATTCCTCAAAAGCCTCCCCATTACCCATGACCATGTGTCGTAGCTGATATAAATTCTATTTCCCAGTTTTAGTGTATTTAACTGATTTAACATCACGCTTTCCTGGAGCTTGGCGGCTAATTTCATCATTATTGTAAAAGTCATTGACTCTTTTGATACACACTTGGGTCAGTTTTCTTGGCCCAGTCTTTTTTGTTTTTAACATATTTTTATTTACATTTAAACCATAATTCTCATGAACTAATCTTTTTATTACTGCTTTTCTCTCGGATGGTCTTGAAGGGAGTGTATTTATAATTTTTTTCATTGCTTTTCCAAAGGTCCGTGGGCTTTTATGTGATCCTATTTTATTTAGAGGATTCTCTAAATTTTGTTCTTTATTTTCTTTTAACTTCTTTTTCTCTCTGTACAATTGTTGTCTTTCTCTATCTTTGGGTATTTTTTCAAATAACTTGTGTTTGTTGGTTACCAATTCCTTCTTTTCTTTCTCTCTGTATATTCTTTTTTGTTCTCTGTCTTTTTGTAAATATTCTTTCCATTTTTCAGTATATTCTTATTTTCTCTACATTTTGTCATTCTACTGGTAGGAGCCACGATCTTAACAAACAAACAAACATATTGTAGTTAGGCCTAATAACACAGAAGGAAAGTGTGTTTTGTACATATTGTCACGTCCGGTACACAAAGGTATGTCACAATACATTTAGGATTAAAAAAATATATAAAAATGAGTAAAAAATTTGTTAAAGAGAAGAATAGCATAACCTCACTTTCACCCGGTTACAAGTTTATATGACTTATAGGTTAAATGTTATTAAAACTTTTGCTGTTTCTTTGTAACGGACGTGACGTAACAACTTAACGATTTAAGTAGGTGAATAAATACAGTTATACTCGCCAAAATAAGTTGAAATAAAGTATAACTGATATGCAAACTTCACATTCTGTGCCTGTAACTTCAAAACACTTCCAGATTAGTAAATAATTACTACACAGCTGATTCAAAATGAGCTGATTTCAACACTTGGTAATCAGGTGTTTAACACGAACTTCATTCTACAAAAAAAAAGAAAAAAGGTAAAATACAAGTGAATTGGAATTGCAATTGATTTTGTGGAAGATTGGGATATTTATCTTGAAGGCTACATGGTTTATATTGCATAATATATTATTTCACTTTTTTATCATTAGGCGTACTTTATAAAAGAATGGCTGTAATGCACTTAACGTGTTGATGCCTGAATATAATGAAAATATTAAAATGATCAATAATCATTAGTGTTTCTTTCCTGACCTTTAAATCAAATATGTACATTTTTATTACATATATACTACATGAGATTTAAAAATATTTTATAAGTCTGTTCAACTAAGAAATAAAATATTAAATTCTAGAATCACATTAAAAAATACTTGAAAATTCTAATAAATTATTACTGTGAAAAATAAAATATTAAAATGAATACAAATGTATTAAAAAAAAAATGTATTAATCCAAAATATTATAGGCCTAAATTAAACTAGTTTTCAATAATAATTGTGTAAATATATAAACATACACATTGTATTATGCTTTTTTTACATAAGGAAGAACTATAAACAGACAATTACATATTCACTATGTACTGTAAACAGTACAGGACGTAGGTTGGTTTCAGCCATCACACTATATCCAAACACCAATGTAAAAGTATACACTCTAATTTAAGACAAAAGTGTTGGCTTACGATTGACCTCCTTTTCACACAACTAATGACGTATTCACTATAATAACGTATCTCATTACACTTCAAACTCACAAATGGTGCAACATCAAAACATAACTGATTAAACTGTATGTGTTAACAGGATTACCATGTGCCAGTACAGGGACAATAGAGAATTCAGCAATGTGATTACAGTTGGAACGAACCTCATTGGCTCTAGTCCAGTTAACAAGGGCCTCATGCCAATGATAATGCTAAGTCATGGGTATGAGAATATTATATACTCTAGCCTACTTAAAAATTGTGATATTCTCTCAACATCATAATGTGTGCAAGTACTCTACAGTTTCTACAAAATATATGTAAAAAACATTAATGTTTAATAGCAATACAATGTACCCACAATTGTAAGCTACGCAGCACATTGTTTACTTTCATTATTTGTCTGTACTCGTAATCTTAAAGTTATGTACACTAATATGGTGTCTGAACAATATTTCATTACAAACAGTTCTACACCAAACCTGAAAGGCTTAAAAAAAAAAATTTACATACTTACAAAGCACCATTCCTTTCGTTTATATGCAAAAAAGTACCAGTGTACAATTAGCTTGTAAATGCTGTATACACTCTACTGTCATTGTTCTTTAAATGTCTGCAGCAGGAAGAGGGGGGAAAAGTTAAGTCACCTGTTTCACTGGAAACAGCAAGGCACACTATCAGATATGATAATGTAATTATGAGTCACGGCCTTGTTACAATCAATGACTCATTATTTTGGAACTTGCTACTACTTCACGATGTGGTTGTATACAGTATAATTTTGGTAATAATACCAAGTGTTACATTAATGACTCAAAAGAAGCTAAATACAAATAGTACACAGAATTATGAAAATGTTAAAGTTATGTCAACGCTTTTGTTACTTAACAAGCCATATGAAGAAACAGACATATTTCTGCTTTACAGATAGATTATTAAATTAATCATTCTGAGTAATGGTTCTAGTACAAGATTTTTTCTTTTTTTAATTTGATTTCTTTTTTATACAGTGTGCTGTATATAGTACAGTGTATATATACTAGACGTGTACTATTTGAAATATATTCTGATTATACCACAGTTAATGGTGAATGCAAGGCAGAAAAGATATGATGAATATATAGCTATAGTTCCCATAATTTGAAAGTACTGAAGAACATAATACTAAATATTACATAGTATTATATTTAATAACACAACTGGACAGAACAAGAAGGACAAAATAACATCTTTTAAAATTTAAAGTATTTAACATGATAGTTGGAGTGAAAATTTGGTAAACAGAAAAAAAGTATAACTACTGAATCTTCACACACAAGAAAATTGGCAAAAATTTTAGATATTTGCAAAACAAATGAAGTTTGACAGATATAATCTAAAGTGTTCTACAAAAATAATCATTCACTGTAGAATCATTATCACTGAATTTTTAACATATGAGTTTATGCTGCTGTTTATAGTTAACTTTTGATAACATTTGATACAGAGTTTAGTAACAATACTAGAAACAATTTTGCCTTATGTGACTGTATTTATAAAAGTTATATACACATACAGATTTTAACAATCATGTTTTTAAAATATACACCAATTCAAACAACACATATCGTACAAATCATTCTATTGTTACCGGTGTCACAAATATACTGTTCATTTACCGAAAAGTCATAAGAATCTACAGAATTCATATCTGACAGACAGTTGAAAACCTGTGACTGCACTTACTATTACAATGGTTGTTAACCCACTATTACAAAATCTGCATTTTTTGTATTCATACGACGGAAGTGGAAGCTAAACGCAATGAGTATAAGCAAATTCTCCATTAGCAGTCCGCATGCTCATGGTTCATTCAGTAACTCTTATTACTTAGTAGGTTCCAAGATGACATAATTTCTTTTCTGTTTCTACAGTATTTTTAGCACAAGGTTGTTTATGTCACATATAATTTTGCTTTCGTTTAAGCTCATACAAACAATTTAATACATACTGGGAATGCAACAAATTAGTTTAAACATGAAATATCATTTTTTTATGAGCTGTTTTCTCCACACACCTGAAATATACTTGTTATAGTAAAAATGAAAACAAATGTATCAATACATTTCCATGTTGTGTGATATGTATGAACAGTAAAATAAAAACCACTGGATTTATATGAAAATCATTGTATTACATTTTTGTATCAGGAATATTTGACATAGAATGACCACCAGTAGCAATGACAACAAAGACCCCCCCCCCCCACACACACACACACATCAAATGGAAGTGGACTATTATCATTTAATCTATACATTTAATAACAAAAATATCAGATTTTCCTAGTATTAACTGTCTGTAGTGGGATAATTAAAGGCGTTTAACAACAGACCTGTAATTTAGATATGAATTATCAAAAGGCTTTTAGGTAGGCCTAGATATAGATCTCATTGATATCAGAGTGCTGGTGTACCATTTACAGTTACTTTAAAGTTTACAATTTTATTCTCTGTTTGGGGTTATGTAATCATTCACATTATGACTGCTGGCATACACTTTTTTTCCTACTAATAACTTCACATTATCACATATTCTTTAACAACAAAGCTTTTTTATCAACTTCACCAGTCATGACATCATCACCCAAACTGAATAAATAAAAGCATACAGTGATCTAAACAAGAGATTTATTCAGTGATCTGAACAAAACCATGTGATGTTATTCTGAACATGAGATTTATTAAAGTCAAATTTGAAATTGCTTACCTTCCGCAACTGTTGCAAGGAACTTTCCATTTGAACTGAATTCCATATCCTGCACTTGTCCTGTGTGCCCTTTAAGTGATGTTATCATCCACTGATGTGTGTAACTTTGTTTTGACACAAACTTTTGTGACCATTTATCTGTATGTTGTTTTTTTTTAGGTTTACCAGTCACACTATGATCAGATGTCTCTTTCACTGGTATAGACTCTGATATGGGTTCTAAAACATAAAATAATATACATAGTGTTACTACTACAGATCAATACTGTAAGTTTTATTATCCTCAGACCCTGAGAAAGTTTTCTTAAATAAATGAAGTATCCTAACTATTACTGGTAATAATATAAAAACATGAGCAGTAGAAAATATACTGACAATGATCAATATAAACTGGACAGACAAAGGCTAACAGGAGAAGAAGCAAAAATGAAGAACTTAAATACAAAAATAATGTTGATTGCCATAAGAGCAAAAGAATCTAGTCAAAACAATACATGGGCCCTGATAAGGGAAAATTCCAAAAGGGATAACAATGTGAAAAGTAAAGATTTATAACTGTAAACTGTAGAAAATATGTGTTTTAACACCAGAGACAGGAAAAATAGAGAAGGAAAAGGAAAAGAGAGACTACTATAAGGAAGCTAAATATAGTAAGTATGCCAGTTTTGAAGTTGGTAACCATTAAAATGTAACGGAAACATTTATTTTGTGCCTGCCCCCTCCCTGAATACACAACAATGAATTGATTAATAATACAATAAGTCTGTCTACAGGTGCTTGGGAACATGGTAATTATAGGATGAATTGAGTTATTGACCTCCAATTTGAAATATTTCTAGTAGTGACCAACAGAACTGATTTGATTTTGAACTGGACAGGCAAAGGGAAATATTACTATGTTCATCCAATTTTCCTAACTGATTTTGCAAAATTATAATTTAATGGAAAATAACTTTCTTTTGTTCACCTAGATTTTGTTTAGAAATTTGAATATTGTATTCTTTGTATCGAATATAATTTTTAAGAAAAATAATATTTTATCATATCTGATGTTTGAAAAATTTAAAAATATTTTAAATTATATAATATCAATTGTTATGAAAATTATTTCTGTAACTATGCAACAAAACATGGTAAATTATTGATAAATTTAATTCTTAAATTATTTACTGACGTTAATGTTCAAAAAACCTTTGTTTGCAAATAAGCAATCTGTAAAACAATTTCAACCTTTTTACACTGATAAGTAGAACAGCTTTCTATTCTGGAAATGAATCTTATTATTAGTCACCAAAATTAGGCATCCTTGGCCATGGATTTGAAATCTATTTTAGTGTTTGGGAAGTCAAGTAGGTTGTCCCACTTGTTAAGTGACATAAAGATTCTGAGTGAGCAGGGAAGCCAAATTCAAAATATTCTGAATCCGTTTTGAAAGCCACATAGTTCTGTACCTTTGATATTTTGTTTCGATCACTATTTAGCCACTTTCTCGGTAAACTTGATTATTTTTTAATTTCAAGTTTTAAAACAATTATTTATTTATACTCTAAAGTAGTGTATTTCTCTAAAAGGGAACAACGCCTTGTGGCTTAACACAGAACATACCAAGTGTAATATTTATTGGTAATATAAATATTTATATATTTATTTATAATATATATATAAATATAAATAAATAAATATAAATATTTATATAATAAATATTTATTTATTGGTAATATATAATATTTATATTGTGGATGCTACGAAATGCCAAGTTAAAGAAACACATACATAAGGAACACAAAGAATATTTTTTAGTTACTGCACTTGAATCAAGTTTAAGCATATCTTATATGTATAACATGTGGATACATACATCCCCAGTGGACATGTGCATACACACCTAAACACACACCTACTCTTAATAGCTATACCTTAAATAGAAATAGGATGAGATTTTTTTTCTAGCATATTCATTGTTAATTAATTAATCATAATAAATAATTAAGAAATTCTTTCTTGCAAAGAAATATTATTGTGAACATTATACTACTTAATATGACACAACATATACTTAGAAAAAACTATAATTTTTCAATGTGATGTAGGATTTCAATTACTAATTAAGGTACAGTGCTATCTGCCCACTTTTAAACGCTTTTCCTGTGGCCTTTCTGCCAGAGATTTTTAAAACGAACTAAGTTTCTTGTAAGGCAAAAAAACAAAAAAAGAGAGGGAGATCATTGCATACAGAATGCCAATAAACCAGAACAGTTGCCAAAACGGTTGGATCGTGTCTTCTCAATACAGCCTGGAAGTTTTGTTTCATTAAATGTGAATCTACATTAGCAACATAAAAATAACTTTAATTATGTAACTGAAGATTTACAGTTCTGTATATAAGTATTCTTTGTATTCAAATAATTTATGTTCAATTAATGTAGCCTGTGCTACTAAAACATATACAGATGTTTTGTAGCATATTATGTAATTGTTTCATTATTCTACAACAGCATTAATTAATTTATAATAAACAAATAATAGAAGCTCTTTGTACTTTAGTAAAGACTTCAACTTGCAGTAACTATTTTTACTGCTACCACCAGCAAGTAATTAACAAAAATTACTTTTCTGTACACTCAATTACAAAACACCTATGAGACAAGTTAACAATATGTGCTATGAATGAGCACTCTGAAGGGGGACAAAACAGTTTTGAGTGAGGGGAACTGAGTATTGAGTGCTCATTCGCAGCACATAGGCTACTGTTAACTTGTCTCATAGGTGTTTTGTAACTGTGTGTACAGAGAAGTAATTTTTGTGAAAGTACTCATCTTGTAAAATAAAATACGCCAAAAATGTACAAACATGATTGTATGATGTGAAAAATAATAACTTCCAAAAATGTAACTGATCTAAATGAGTTCTGATAAAGAAATCCTGAACCTTGTGTCTACAACTTATTTTCACAATCCAGAGATGTGGTACTATGACAATTAACTTGTGACATTACAATTACATTCCTCCTTAATAAGGAGCTTAACATCAAATGCAAATTTAGCTCACAGCTCCAATTTATTTAATATATACAACCTATTTGATCTATTTAATTATACCAATAAAAATTTTAAAAAAGTTTGATTGGAATAATGGTAATATTAAACAATTGTCTTAATTTTAATATTTTTAACATTACTGAGTTAAATTATTAAAAAAAAAACCATGCTGAGGTTTACACTGATCTAAATTTTATAACTGTCATTAATTTATAGAACCATTCATTATAATTCATTATTTCACATATAATTCTCTCACACATAAATGTGTATGTGTTAATAGTATTTAAATTAAATGCCACACATTAAATGTATAATACCACTTACTACTTCGAAACTATACATATATGAAGGTTTCATTTACACACTACTGCTGCTCTATTGCAGTTAGCAGCCACATTTATATTAGTGGAACTTGTTTATATTGTATAGGCAACACTACATTTCTAAATATTTACTATTATTTCTGACTAGTCAGTTTTATTGTTTACCCTTTAATTATATTATTATTGTATAACAGTAACAGTTATTGTGCAGTAATACTCATTTTGATACACATTTCTCAAATAGCATGCGAGAAGAATCACCTATGACCAAGTTTCTCATCACCAAGTATTATTAATTCCGACTGTGATTACTGCAATTGCAATACATTTCCATAAAGGAGATATAGAACACATTTGGTGGTTTAGTAAGAACTTCACAAAGATATGAAGTAGTTCACTTGTTTCTCATTTTTATTAGATGCAAGTAATCTTAAATATAATTTATGCTATACAAGTTGCCACTTAACCACACTTCACTCTTTTTTAAACAGGTGTATATTAACTAAACTTCAGTAGTTTTACGCCTATGTTAAAAAGCAAAGGCAGACTATTCCTCTTCATAATAATTTTAGTTTTCTTGTTCTCATCTCAACTATATGTATATATTTTTATTCGAATTGGCTATAAAAATATGAAAATGTCAAGTTTGGTTAGGTTACAATTCAGGTCAACAACGGGAACAGTTTCTGACCCTAAAAGGCATTATTGCTTATTGTTGAATTAACCTTTAATTAACATTTTCACATAAAATTTTCATTCTGAATTTCTCCCACCACGTATAGGTGAGTCATCATAATGCTGTTACAATGACCTGCATTCACAATATGAAAGCATGGTCTACACCATAACCTCAATTCAAAGAATACTTAAACATCGGAAACTGATAATAATAAATCCTACATTTAAAGTATTATTTGTTTATGCAATACAATTTACATGAAACTTGTAAGGGTTTACTAAAGTTATTATACTCTGGTGGCTACACTATTTAAAATGACCAATTAAAACTCTACTTTCTTACTTTTCACATTTTCTTCTTTTTGAGATTTGAACAAGCTTGATATGTACACGATCACTAAAACTGTCGCACCAACAATAATCGTAACAACTAATGCCGGTATTTCAGTCACTGCACTATACGAATCGATCATGATTTAGAAATGATTCACAGGTAAAATACACCGCAACCGGTACAACGCACAACACGAGGTTAACTGCAATTAAAATGGCGGGAATGAACTTGTGCTGAAATTTCGTAAATGTTATGGTCACAGATCTTTGTTATACATTGTTTGTTCCTATAAAATCCGCTGTGTGTCGCTGCTGTTGAGTTCCACGTTGTTCTTGAATACATCACCGCTGACGGAGCTTTCTATACGTTAGATAAGGTTATCCCTCCAGTTCTCGAGTGTATTCTTACCTGAGTCGAACAGCATACTAACAAATGTAACTTCTAACAAACTGAAGCCGACAAGTACACTCCCCCTCCAATGAATACTCACTTTTCCGGTCATAATGACGTAGTCTATAAACTTTCTGTGTTCCCCACCACTCTTGATTTCCCTTTACTACGTAGACGTCATCGATGAGATAGCGCGTTTATTCGTTTCTAAGGAAATAAGATAAAAATTTTCTTACTACATTTAAGGATGCATGGGAATAACGTGATGTAATCCGAAAGAATAAACTGAAATACAATATATATGAGTACGGTATGTAAAGACATAAACCACTGTTAATGAATGCTTTTTCGCGTATATACGGTACTTATAAAAATGGTTAGTCACCAAGTTTCTCTTATTAGTAAATTATATTTATGTATAAGACTGCATTGGTTTTCATACATCTAAATCCGTCAATTCCACGTTATTTTTGACACATTTAGGAGAATCGGTATTCTTATTAAATAATAACAGGTATGCATAATTCCACTACACATGCTCTGCGCAAGTTTTTCGTTCAACGTTAGTTCACAGAAACACACAGTTTTTCAATATATCTACCACTGGTATGCTTTTCGTTTACCAGAATGTTACTGTAACATAAAAAAGAAGGAAGACAACAAATCGTTTTAGGAAAAATTAAACAACAATGGCGAAATTAAAAGTTTGACAATTTTTTGACAGCTGAGATTATGTAAAAACTCCTTCCCTACTTTGCTATTAGCGTTATCAGATAAGTCAGCTGGCAATCGTAATAAGTTCTGTTATCTGTTATCCGCTACACGTAGAGTAGGTTAATTTTGATTGCGCTGGGTTAATTTGAGTCAGCGCATTGTTATAGAATTGATATCATTCACATTTAATATTTATTAAAAAAAAAAGACTTTCAATTAACAGAAGAAATGAATGTATTCTAAAGTACACGGACAAGCGGGAAGCAAGGGTGCGTGAAGTCTGCCTATGAATCGTGGAGAAAGGTCAGTACTGTGCAGTAGCCTTCACTATGTGCATGCTGTAACATAACACAGCAAAAGTCCTGATAATGACTGTATTTGCATGTTTCATATAAATAATTTCAAGTTAAAAAACTCTGTATGGAGAACCCATACATGACTTCCACGTTCTAAGATTTATATTAAAAATTTTTAAATATAAATTGAAAAATTTGACAAATTAAAATGGAATATTTCCATATAAACTACTTCTTTGTTGCCGATAACGTAGTATACACATGTAAGAATTTACACCTTCCCCCTTTAACTATCATTTTCATTTATAGAAAATTATAATCAAGTACTTTACTCTTGTTAAAACGTAAAACGTTGCAGGTAAACTACCTCCCTCTAACAGATCTTTACCAAACTCAATAGGCAACTCCTCATTAGGCAAAATCCTCTACAACTAGGGCACATATGCAAAAAAATTATTTGATTCTGTTGGAATTGCGGCAGTTATCGTTCGCCATAGAAAAAAATTCTACACACACACACACACTTTTGGAAAATTACTTTTCTTCACGTTTTGAGGGTAGTACAATCAGAATCAGCCCTTGTCTCGAACACGATTTTTTTCGTGATCACCATACTTCCATTTCCTTACGGAACATGGGAGTAAAATGGCATTTCCTCATTACTATCAGACATACTAATACTAACAAATCCGGTAACAGTAACATACACGTAATTGTAACAACAATAACAATAATAATGTTAGTGACACATTATAGACGGTGGGCGACGTTGCTGTAAAAGTAGTAGAGTATTAATTAAGTTTTGTTTAAGAGGGAGAATTCAAAAGTAGTGTTGAAAGAAACTGTACGAAATATTTATATATATAATGTATTGCTGATTAATTTAATACGCCTATAATTACTATCGCACGCCGATTAATATTCGATCTCATATGTATAATAAATAAACCTTGTGACAGAATATGTTTAACTATCAATTTTTTACACGTAAAAAGCCTATAAATTTGTTTTCGTAAAAAGCCTACACTATTCGTTTCGCCCAAATCTGTTGAAAAATGGTTGTATTAAAATGGTTTCTACAGTTTAATTAACAAAAGAAACCTTATTTTGTTAGAACTAACTGCGAATACTGTTGTTACCTGCATTTGGGGAAAATCTTCGTTGCCTACAGCAGCTGTCTTCAACCATGCTTCAATCCACCTCGCTCCGGCGACTTGAGACTTAGTAGTTCCTGGTGTGACTGCAAGTAACCAACTTTCTCAAGGGCGTTAGTGCAACCCAACCCTTACTAACGTAAAGAGTTATTTTTAAATTTACCTACCTGCGGCTACTGTCGTCAAGAACCCTTTCAAAATGTCGTTATTGTTCAATGTGCTGCATTTGGCACCAAAGCCATTAGCAGTCTTGCTCTCAAGTGCTTCATAACTAATCACTTCACTCTTCGACTGGTGTCCAGACTTCTCGATATATAGATATTTTTATTACCATAAAAATGCACACGTTCTGATTACAATTCCAGCAGGAATTGAAACCAGCCATCTACTCCAGTATATGGTGTCTGGAGAGTTCTGCATCAAAGAAAACAATATATAGATACCTATATGCGGTAGAAATGTAGAGGGGTTAAATTTACTACATTATTAGCTTTATAAAAATAAACAAGCAAAACAGAATTCTTAATATATATATAAACCAAACCGTTCACGAGAGTGTTCTAATCATTAAACCAAATTTTACAATTCGGCATAAAAGTAAAAAACTGCAACAAATAATCACAAAAATGACGCAAAACGAATATTCCGACAGTCACATCCAAAATCCTGATTACTAAATCAATGAGCTTGGCTTGTTTCAGATGAACGTTACATTTCTATATAATTTTATCACATCATCATTACTATCTTTACCTAACAACTAGTTTTAACTTTGGGGGGGGGAATAATTTAATTCTGTATTTTATCTTTTTAATAATAACAGGCAGAAAATTAAAAAAAAAAAAGTTAGGTCCAAGACATAAAAATGCGCGTCAACACTTATTTACTTGAGATTTAATGAAATTATTTTGTTGTTGGTTTGGAGTTCTATAATATTCATTGGAAAATTTTGTCCAGACCTTGCATAAAATACTGTCAGTACTTCATAAATGAATAAGTACATTAAGGAAATGCTGTAGCAAATCTGTTTTGGAAAATAAGAATTCGAACAAAAAAATTTTGGTCGAGGGGGATCCAGGAACTAAGACCACTAAGTGGAATGCCACCCCATGTCTCAGTGCCATACTGAAGCCTTGAATGAATGAAAACGTAATAGAGAGATTTCAGTAGAGCAAAACTGTATACATATAAATTGTATATCTACATATTGTAAAAGCAAAATTTTCTTAAATTTTTCAGTCGTATTTTTAGTTTCTCTATGTGACTCGTTCAACAGACAGACATGTTACCCGATTTTGACAAGCATATACGTGCGAATCGTTAAATCATTCATTTTCTTTATTCTGAAAAGCAATAAGTTTACCATGAAAATTCTGGACAAGCAAGTCACTAATAAATATTAACAATAGGGTTGCAGATAATACCGATCCTTGCTGGACATAACTACACTGATTTTCAACTTGTACTCCGTGCACCCGGCCGCTCAGATAACTGGAAAACCAGTCCCTGGTGATGTCTAATCAGTCTTCGTCTTATACTGATTGATTCTAGTTTTTGCATTAACAGTTGATGATCTTGAAGGTCGAAAGCTTTTGAGAAGTCTGTATATAAATCAAAAATTTCATACTTTTTATAAAAATATAGTTTTCGACATAAAGTTTGACATAGCGTCTTCGGTACTCTTCCCTATTGTGAAATCGTGCTACTGGTTACAAAAAAATTTAGTCTTTTCCAAGAAGTTTAACAGTCTTGATTTCATTACTTTCTCAATTACTTTAGAAAAAATATACATATATATATATATATATTTATATATATTCAATCATTTTCTACAAAACAAACTAATACCTGAACAAATACAAATCAATACAAAACATGACACAATATTCAAAGCACTCAACATCGAAAATACACAAAATACAAATACATATACTACAATCACACACAATAATACAACTTTAAAATACCAGAGACCAACAAGAAACCTTAATAGCATCCAGCCAACACACAAATACTTCACCAGACGCAAGATCGCGAAGGCTGATAATGAGAGCACGGGAGCTCTCGAAACATGTTCCGAATAAGGAAAAATAACATCTTGAGGTAATATAAACATAAATTTTAAATTAATTTATATATATAAATTATTTATATAATTAATTGGTTTATAAACTCATCTCCTCTTGATTTCCCTTTTTTGAAGATGGGCACTACAATAGCCTGCTTTAAAGCTGTTGGAAATACACCAGTAGAAAAAAACTAATGTTAATTATTTTAGCTAGTACTGCTGCTATATAATCTGCTACATTCTTTAATTATTTTACAGTGGTTTAATCAAACTCCGTAGATTTTTTATTTTTGAGGCTCATTATAATGCTACGTTTTTCCTCGGCGTCTGTTGGTACTAGGATCATTGTCCGAACTTACACCATTTTTTTTTCAAGTGGTCGTATGTAACGACAGGAAAAATCAACTCATAATTTTTAGTGATATCTGTAAAAAAAAGTCGTTTAACGCGATAACGAGAGACAGATGATCCGTTACAAGTTCGCAACGACTGTTTAAAAATCTGATGGAGGCGGGCTGTCTTCCTTCCCCTGTCAAGTTATTAATTAGACGCCATTGTTCAACTGGACTATCAGCATGAAACAGTCAGAACAGTTTTTTGGAACACCTGTTTCTTTTAATGTGAAAGTCAACGGTCAAAACAGTTTTAAATTTGTTGTAATATCGTTTTAATTGCAAGTCGTATGGGCGTCTTTTAATATTTTTATACAAAACGGCACGTTTACAAATTCTTTTCAGCAAATTTTCTGTGCTGCAGGGCGTAATTGCCTTAGTTCTCATTACAAAATTCGATTCATGCCATATAATTTTAGTTTTTTCTATCGAATCTTTTAAAACTTTTAAAAATATATCAAACGCTAGATTTAGATAATTTAAAACTACTATTTCATCTTCCCAATTAATATTACTCAAGGTTTTTTCGAATACATCAGAATCTATTATTCTCTGTTGATGTGTATATGTGTCTTTTTAAATTATTTCTTCCTTCGGGCCACTTAAAGAACAGCAGTTATAAAGTGATCTGTAATATCAAACCAGACACGACCGACTCGAGCTTGATAGTCATGTACTTCTTCACAATGCCATTTATTTGGAGGAGTCTCACCAGACTTTCGGTAGAAAGTCTGACTATCGCGACTGTCGTTTTGCGTGATAGGTCTGGAATTGTTTCTGGGGTTTTCTGTAGGTGAGTTCCTATTCCTTGCGGCTGCTGCTATAGTTCTGGCATAATGTTTAGTTTTTGCTACCACCCGTATCTAATGTTTGACTGAGTAATATGACAGTCGTCTTGCTTTTTGTTTTTGACTAATTAGATACGATTTATTGGAAGCATATCTGCATTTTCATTGCCCGTAATATTACGGGGGATCTAACCCATTGAAGAACAATGGGTAAGTAGTGAAAAGATGATTTTGTAATATTCTCTTTCACTTGGGCTCACTTGTAAATTGCATGGAGTGCTGTTTTAATTGCATGGATTCTTCATCAAATGTGTAGTACTTTGGCCAACATTACAATGGAATGCAACTCGATCTACTCCTGCACTCCTTGCATGTCTGTTAAGGAGCCATGTGAATAGTTTCTAGTGCTATGAATGTAAGACATCATGTAATATCATATAATATTGAGTCTTCTTATGTAAACCGTAAAAATCAAATTCAAATTCCAGAGGGTTTATTGTGTGTAAAGCAAGTCCTCGGTCTGCCGGGATTTGAAATGCACTTACTAACCCTTCCACTTTACCAAAGAAGATAATTTGGATTTTAGTGTTTTTAGATACGAAAGCTTTACTTTTGTACGTTTCTTTCGGTATTCTCATTAATTTTACATGCTGCAGGATAGTCTTTCTTCTTGTATAATGTAATAAGATAGCCTGATTTATAATTCGCATCTTCTGTAGCCATTCATAGTGTTACATGTTTTCTAAGAATTTTATAAACTTCGCCATAGTGAATCTAAATATCAGCAGCAAATGGAATTAAATACGTAGATTTGTTCTGCAACAGAAACGAATAAAATATTTTCACAAAATGGCCACTACAGGACTTCAAAAACAAACATTTCAAAAAAGCGCTGTGGAATACACAAATACGTGGTTGGCTGCACTTTTTATTGAAGTCAGCTTAAAAATCGGTTCAAAGCTAGAGGCTAGAGAGTGCTTGTTGTAAACATCATTCCTATCGCCGCGTTGGATATTATGTTTGTATACGTACAGCGTAACTGACACTTTTTAAGATTTTAATTGTTCATTTGACTTCGAAATGTATTAAGAACTGCATTAAAGAAATACGAAAAGGTTATTAAGTGGATCTTATGTTTACATACGTACAAACTAACGGACACTTTTTAAGATTTTAATTGTTCATTTGTTTTCGAAATGTACTAAGAACTGCATTAAAGAAATACGACAAGGTTATTAATTGGATCTTATGTTTACATACGTACAAACTAACGGACACTTTTTAAGATTTTAATTGTTCATTTGTTTTCGAAATGTATTAAGAACTGCATTAAAGAATTACGAAAAGGTTATTAAGTGGATCTTATGTTTACATACGTACAAACTAACGGACACTTTTTAAGATTTTAATTGTTCATTTGTTTTCGAAATGTACTAAGAACTGCATTAAAGAAATACGACAAGGTTATTAATTGGATCTTATGTTTACATACTGTACGTACAAACTAACGGACACTTTTTAAGATTTTAATTGTTCATTTGTTTTCGAAATGTACTAAGAAATATATTAAAGAAATACGAAAAGGTTATTAATTGGATCTTATGTTTACATACGTACAAACTAACGGACACTTTTTAAGATTTTAATTGTTCATTTGTTTTCGAAATGTACTAAGAACTATATTAAAGAAATACGAAAACATCGTGCGGTCGAAAAGCCTACCTTTTTCCTACTAACAAGACAACTCAGAAACTAGGATAAAAACTTAGGCCATCCGTCAACCATCATACACGTAACAATGTTTACACGAAACTCGCGGCCTACTCGTAAAGTGGCTGTAGTGTACCGTAATTAAAGAGGTTTGTGCTCACATAACTAATTAGTCTAATTACTTAATTCGACTTATCTGGCTACTTTTTTTGCCTTTTGAATTTTTAACATACCTATCCTTTTTTCTTTATCTCTCTGGATAAGAGGGGGTTCAACCCGCAAAACCCCTTCACTGCGCCATTCTTCGTACGTAATCTGCACGCTGTATTATAAACATTCACAGTAACTTGTACAAAGCGTTACGAGGAAAAACAAACGCAGTAATTGAGTAACTTATAGGCTTATTCATTGTCTATTGATATTCATTAATGAATATTTTCTTTGTCTGTCTCCACTGTTTATTCTCAACCGACCAATCGATCAGCGAAGTCAGGGGCGGATCCAGCAAGCAATTTGGGGGGGGGATAGTTGGATATATATATATATACTATATATATATACTATATACATATATACACTATATATATATACTATACGAAAAGTTGGACTATTCTTTAATGATCTAAAGTATAAATGACAGTAATGAGTGAAGATAAAAAAAATTACAGTGTGTTATTATCAACATAATAAGTTTATAACGTAGGCCTACCAGTATACAATCATATTTGTGTTCATCAGTTCATTGCCCTTTAAATAATTATTCACTTACAGTTTAAAATACACACTGCTCATTTATTGTATGTACCAAACAAAAATTACCGTCCTGGTAAGTAACAATTAGAATTTAAAGTAATTTTAAAATAAAAGAATGGATCTTCATAACCTGATATGAATTTTGTATATTCACAATCACAACACCATTCTACAACCACAGGACAAAGAAAAAAAATTCATCTGATATGACCATTTTGGGGGGGAAATTTCCGCGCCTAAACCAAGTTCATTTATTCAGATACTTATTTATGTGAAACTTGGAGTTGTGGAATTTTAAGCCCTGAGTTAATAGGAAATCACGAAGCAGTTTACCTCAGGCAATTGTCTAAAGAGGTGGGGCTAAATTTTCCAACATTTTCTGTGGTTCTGGCGCTTGTCGCATTGTGTGTGTGTGTGTGTGTGTGTGTGTGTGTGTGTGTGTGTGTGTGTGTGTGTGTGTGTGTGTGTGTGTGTGTGTGTGTGTGTGTGTGAGATTCATTTACAATTAGAAATATCATTACGAATTGAAGCTGCTGAAATGAAATTTTTAAGGAGAGTCAAAGGATACATCCTAAAAAGACAACAGGCTTCAAGAAATATCATGAAAATTATAGTCAAACAGTTTCTCCAAGATAAGTATTAAAAGCCATCTTATTTCATGGTATTCATTTAAAATATTTTGGTTTTTACATTTACAAAATACAAATACCTTTAGTAATACAAAAACGCATTTTATCCCTTTAGAACTAAAGGGAAGACCGGGCGATGTACAAAACAAGTAAATACATAATTTTTGTTAGTCTAAAAAAAGTTGAAAGACAGGGGAAAGGATTATAACACTATTAGTTTAACATATAAGCATGTTACCATGTTTTGTGCGAAGTTTTTGTATTTATATATCAAAATTAATTTTTAAACCTGAATGCAATTTTCTGTCGTTTGGTAATTGACATTACTCAAATCCAACACCATTTGCGATTGGCAGTTAGTTACCCGAATGGTATCTAAGTCCGATTCAGTTTTGTACAAAATGTTTAAAATAATTTACAAAAATTATTTTTCAATTTTTTTTAAGAATAACTTGAAATTTAACTCGTACGGTATTTTTTTTCGATATTTGCCTGTAATGGAGACAATGAGTCTAGAACGTTGTTTTTTGGTTTGCGTGGAAATACTTGAAGTATGACTCACACCAGTGCAGACAGAACACGTAGAACATACACAAATAATAATCCATATGGTTATTACACATGTGCCAAGTACCGGTATTTAGGGTATCAAACAAACTCCTTTCCTATCTTCAAAGATACTGGGCCCTTAATACAGTCTTGTTTTTCTATTCAGCTCCTCACAGATATAAGATATGCACACACACACACACACACACACACACACACACACACACACACACACACACACACACACACACACACACACACACACACACACACACACACACACACACACACACACACACACACACACACACACACACACACACACACACACACATCCTGAGTGTATAGTTTGAACTGTACAGTTTGAGTGTGTAGTTTGTATAGTTTGCGCGTTTAGTTTGAAGTTGATGCTCTTCTATACGCCTTCAGTTGTTTGTGTTGATCTTAAAAATAATTTGTTTCGACGCCTCTGTAAACCGTCTACATTTTGGGATGACTGCGCTTCTTATTAAACTGAAACCCAAGAAAGAAGAGAAAAGAAAGAAAGAAAGAAAAGAAATACATAGGATCAATAACGTAACTGGGATTTCAAACGAGGAACATAATCAAGTGCTTTGAAAAACACAATATAGATGTAACGGTGAAAAAGACAAAGACAGTTTTTGATTATATACAGAATATTAGTACTGAAATAACGCCTGAATTACAGAAAAGCGGTGTTTATAAGTTGAACTGTAAACAGTGTGATAAGGTTTACCTGGGTGAAACAGGACGTAAGTTCGAAATTAGATTGAGAGAGCATTCGAGAGGAGAAGGAGACAGAACTACGAATTCGCTCTATGCGAGACATTTTAATGAAACAGGGCATAGGTTTTTAGACCCAACAGTGAACGTCGAAATAGTAAGGTTAGAGAATAACATAAGTAAACGCAAATTGTATGAAGAATTAGAAATATTGAAAGTAAGGAAAAGAATAGTAATGCGCTGATGAACATAAAGACTGAATTTAGTAATGAGGATATATTTTACTATATTTTGAAAGAGTAGTGTATAAAAGGTGTAATACGGTTACAGGATAGTTTCAGAAGGTAGAAAGCTGTAGGAGATTTCTAGAGGAAATGTATATGACGAGGTCAGGTTGACTGAGTAAGGAGCGGGGCTAGCAAGGACTGGGCGGTAAGTACTGCCTCCTATTGGTTGAATGTAACCGGTGATGCGTGGGAGGGTTAGTATATATATAAGGGAAGTAGGTATTTTAATGTTGTTGTAGGAAGAACTTGATAATGGTTGCGAAACCGAAAGGCCTCGTTCGAGGAAAAAGTGTATATAGCAGGGAAGCAACAAAATTTGACAAAATTGTAATAACATGTAAGAAAACAACAGGCAAGTTAACAGATAACAGAATTTGCATAACTCGTGTTGTAACAATTCTAGGAAAATAATTTGCTTTTCCGATATTTGCATTCAAATGTATGTGTGTGTTGGAGGTCACAACATTTATTATTCCATAATAAACTGTTTATTACATTATTACACAAAAAGCATCGCAATTAGTTCGTGATATAAACAACTAATCTTATTTAAGTAATTTAAATACAGGATTTTTACATGATCATTTTTAAAGTTTTGAAAGCTTTTCATCGCGCTGAAGAGCTCTAACACCATGTGATTTGTCCATGTAGTATAGTTTCCAAACACAGACACAATACAGTATCACACAATCGATCTTATTGATAGAAAACGCTTCCGTAATTCAAATTCCATATTAAGTATACGAGTATGTAGACTGCACCGTGGTCTTGCATATGGCTGCTTAGAGATCTCCAGCGCATAGACAAGCTCTAGTTTCTTGCACTTGAACGCCAGTCTTGATTGAATGAAATAAATGCTGACAAACGAATTATTTAGCAACATCTGTGTTAACTTCACGCTGGAAATCTCGTTTCTTCATAACGCTACGTAAAATATGAATAAATATTGGTGGAACTTCACGGATATTTTATTGCTGCATAGCGAATCGCCTTTATTTGGTTATAGACTATAATTTAATAGAGAGCAGATTTTTGGGAAAACAGTTTAATTCTTAAGATCAGCGGTCGTAACTGTAATAACAGACAAAGTACACTTCATATCCACTGTTGTGAGACAGATTAATTTTCTGATGTTATTAGGTGAAATTTTGAGAAAAAGTGGGTCAGAAATTCTTGTGACTTTAAAGATTCGACTACATTAGATTTCTTTATAAAAAGGGAGATTTTTAACTATATTTACTTGAAAATAGGATCCCAATTTTTTACTACATTTTTGCTCTAAAATTAGGGGGGGGGTCTTATACCCGAGTCAGGTCTTAGAATCTGAAATTCCAGTATGACCTCCAACCAGATGTATGGGTTTTTATCCTTTTGCTCTTTCTCTTAAGCGCGAATATGAATAATTTTTTAGTAAAATACGTTAGGGCAGAGTCTCCCTGCATAAAGAGGCCAAGTTTTTCCAATCGGCGATGGTGCTAGCAACTGTGAACCCAAGTTTTGTGCGCTTGTAGTTTTTGACATTTATGTTTGACTTCCCTACAATTAACCAGCTGAAATTTTGCCTTAGTCACAGCTGACGAAATGCCGTAACAATATACCTAAAAATAAAAATGTTCATTTTCTTTCACACTTAGATTTAGACTTAAAATATATTACGTATATTTTTCGCATATAAAGAAGCTTTTCAAAAAATGCACCCCAAAATATAGGGGTGTCTCATAATTAAAGGGGCCTTATTTCCGAGTAAGTGCTGCAATTATATATATAGTGTGTATGCGTGTGTGTAGGTCCTCTTTGGAGGTGGAAACACGTTGAAACAACACGACCGGATTTCCTCATTTATCGAAAATTATTTTCTTTTGTGTAGTACACAGATATGTAAATTACATTAAGTCAATTACGAATGAATTAAATATTCAGTGTAGGCCTACGAAGGTAGTTGAAAAATACACGGAGAGACATCTATAGCTAAACGGTAGAACTAAAAATTTTCATGGTTGTATAATTTATATTTCATGAAACTACCTGTTAGTTTACAAATATATGTGTCAATTTATTCATTGTTTATCAGCTGCTAAAAATTTACGCGTTACGCGTGTTTTGAAAAACGGAGAAAACCAAACATCGTGCAGTGATTGAATTGTTTGTTAAAAAAGTGCGCCGATAGCAATACACAACGAAATAGCAAATGCGTTAGGAGATACTTTGCCTTCATAAACAATGGTTTGTAAGTGGGCAATCGAGTTTAACGTGATCGTACGAGCACCGAAGTTGATGCCCGCAGTGAACGCCCAAGAAGTGCATCAATTCCAGATATTAAGCAAATTTCATACACGGTGTTGGAACACCGGCGATTGAGAGTGGATGACATTGTTGAGATCACAGGCATCACAAATGCGCGTGTGTATCATACGTTAACTCAAGAGTTTGGCGTGAAAGAACTTTGTGCAGGGTGGATGCCCCATTTAGAGTACTGTACCATCGTTTGACCATTGTTGACTATCGCATTTTAGAAGAGTACAGTACTGAGTCAGACACTGGCTATCGTACAATTTAGTACAGTACAGTACTGACTCGGACATTGACTATCGTTCAAAAAAAAAAAAAAAAAAAAAAAAAAAAAAAACCAGCGTGTTGGTTACTAAAAAGCTGTATCATCTTTAGGTATATAAAATTAACTTGGCCACTGTTAAAACTAAAATTACATATGTTTGTAAAAACAGAAGCAAATCCTCAATTGAAAAATTACACGAAAAAGTGAATATTAAACAAAGTTATACTAATAGAAACAATAGAAACCTATTAAACAATAGAAACTATACAAAGTAAAATTGAAAACTAAAAATTTCTAATTACCTTTGATAGTTGGTCGCCAAGTGCCAAACACTAGACTTGAGTAAAAACTAACGTACAAAAGCTACCCACAGTTACAAAAAAGAGTATCGCCAACGTAGTCAACTCAGTCAACCAAAGCTAGGAGTTAACAAAAGAAACATTAAAATAAAAGTGCTTATTAAAAATATTCACTACCGGGACTGGTTCCACTCAATACTCTACACTACTATAATGTGCCAGCGGAAATTAGATTTTATTTTAGTATTATGAGCTTCACTGCATATCACGCATCATGCATCTTGACTACTAGTGTTTCAAGATTTTTACTGTGCATTTTTACACCATGTAGGCCTATAGATGAATGTCAATCAATGTGCTACACAGTCATACCCAATGGTTACATTGCATTTTCTTCTTCAAGAAACTGTTTTTTTTTTTAACGTCTTAGGTTAACAGCACTGTGTTCAAAAACTGCTGATCTAACACACAATTTAACTACCGCAGATTACATAGGTTTCATCGAAGTTGTTGGTAAATAATCACTTACGCGGTAATGGCCATAAGCAATTAGGAAATATCTTTAATTGTTTGACAACACAAACAAGTAATGAGTTTATTCCCAACAAATATACAAGCACACTTTAACACTGCAGGCTATTTGAAACCTTTCTCGTATATTGGGTAGATTTAATCTGATTCGTTATCAACAACGTTTAACAACAAATCGTGAAAAAATGAATGGTATTGTAGTAGTTTACAATCATACCACAAAATACCACAAAACTGCAAAATAGTCTGCTACAGTCAAAGGCTGTAATCCTGCTGAATCATGGTAAGGTAAGCGCTCATTGGTCACAGGTGTTTTCAAGAATTCACATTATACGTTACGAAATAATGTTTGGACGTGCGGCGCAAGCGGCAACAGTGCGGAAAAATTTACTCTATTGTATCTAATATGTTTTTAATTTTCACTGAAGATGTAAAAATAATTTTCCCTTATTTCTGTGTAGTGATTGCAGGGATGCGGCACACATGCAGAGAACGATGCATGTCACTTGAGAACGGTTACACAAACTGTTACGAGAAGAAGGTTCGAAAGCCACAAAACTGAAAGAATCGTCAAAGAAGTTCTAGAGGCCACCGTGAATAACCACAAACGGATGAGAAAAAAGTAATAAAGTAAAATTTCGGCATGATAATTTAATGTTCGTTTTTTGAAAGAAGACGGGACTGAAGCCGCGCGAGGAAAGGTAGTCGCGAACCCGATCTGGTCGTCAGCCGAATTTGTGACGGAGACGATGTTAATGATTTTTTGAGACGTAAATTTATTAAAGCTAATTTAATTAATTTGTTATTATTACTACTACTACTGGCATCAACACCAGTACCACTACTAGTGTCATGCGACTACTGAACAATCGCTTTGTTCCACGCAACAAAATATCCGTTTTTTAACTTACGTTAAATGCAGAAATAGACGTTTATAAAACAAACAGTAAAACACGATTGTTTTTTTCTTTGGTACTAAAACGGACCTACACTGAATAACTGAAAGTTTGACACACAGGTGGTCATGTCCCATGCGCTTAGCTAATATATTCCTTTCATAGCACATTAAACTTTAAATGTAAACAATACAACCTTCTTTAATTACTTGTGCTTCGATACTGTTACTACCTAATTTTACTTATTCGTTGACAAGTTATCATGTTACCTTCGAACAAATAAAGAATTAATACTACAAGGATTGTAATTCTTTTTAATGAAAATTAAAAAGACTTAACATTTAACAATTTGGTTTTTGTTACTAGGTTAATACGAAGTCGATATGTAACGTTCATCGATAATAAATCATTATGGGAGAAAAACTGGAAGGTTCATCGGAATGAAATACTATGTTAGAAACGTTTGGTCAAGTATAGTGGTCTACAGACAGTGTTTGTGAGTTGTGGGGAGGGTTTGAAAACACTATAATCAAAATACACTATAATGGTTAGTATTTAAGCTATATGAAGTTATCGCCAAAGAGAGATGTATTATTGTACATATTAAATCCTTAAATTTTTAGTGACCGTCGTCAATCAATGAATGTTTTAATGGATGGTTAGTGAGGATCGGTCAATAATGCAAATTTTAGCTATTTTGCGTCGACGTTTCGACAATATTTATTGTCATCTTCAGGACCTGTGTATGAAATACAATAGAAATATCAAACATAACGAAACAATTAAATATTTGGGTGAACGTGTTGGTGTATGTGAGTGTGTGCGTGCGTATGTATGTAGCATTTTATATGTGAAGACTTATGATAGTTTGTTTACATCTTCAAATTATCTTTAAGAAAACGAGCAAATTATAGTATGAGAGAACTTAATTTATACAGTATTACAATTTAAATTACTAAATGTAATGTTAATTAAACAAACAGTAATCAACAATTGGATATTAGATTGGTACATAAATTGTTTATACCTACAGCAATCAACATATAGCAAAGTAATATATTACCTATAACTAAAACAGATTAGGGGATGTTCACTACGTAATTATTAAAAGTTATTTTTACCATGTTTCACTCCCTACTGGTGTTAACAAACAATCATAATTTAGAAACATACAATTATATTATAAAATATAGTCAAGAGTACTATAGAATAATGTAATTTATGTATGTGTCCACAAACACCCTTCTCTCTCACCCATTCTCCCCCTGCCAGTCCTTCTCACAGCCTCTCACTCTAACCTGAAATCGATCTATCACTCACTATCACCCCACTCGCTCTCTCTCTCTCTTCTACATCTCACTCACTGTCTCCCTAATATTCACACAACACGTTCACCCAAATATTTAATTGTTTCGTTATGTTTGATATTTCTATTGTATTTCATACACAGGTCCTGAAGATGACAATAAATATTGTCGAAACGTCGACGCAAAATAGCTAAAATTTGCATTATTGACCGATCCTCACTAACCATCCATTAAAACATTCATTGTACATATTAGAAATGGAAGAAATTGTGTAAGTTTTAATAACCTTCAGAAAATAGTAAGAATAACGCAACTTGCTACCAACTATCAAGGTAGAGAGATGATGTTCTATAATAGGTATGCTTTCCAGTCATACGGAGTGATGTGTGGAACGTAGCGAAACACGTTTACTCGAAGGCGAGTCTGACCTACCTTTGATTTTGAAGTTGAAGGAGGAAAGTAACCCAAAGAAGCAAAGAATATTGTTTTCTATTTATACCTGTACGTGTAACTATTTGTATCATGTTTATTATAAATCTGAACTTTTTAAAGATACAATTTAAAATTTTATTTATAGAATTTAATTTAATTTAATAAAATACAGTTTTTACCTACATGATTATGCAGGCATTGGAATGTCTCATAACAACTGCATTTTGTGTGAATGGTGTCAGTAGGTGTGTATGGTCAGGGGAGTTGTCTTCATTGGCCTTGTACCATGCTGTTTACATCTAATTATAACGTGTGGATTACGTAACTTTGACGCTGTGTAAACTGAGAAAAGTGTCTTCTGTTAATTGTTTTATAAATCGTGACATACTTTCTACGTGATAATTGTATTCTAACAAAAAAAAAAAAAAAAATGAAACAGCTAATAGTGTTTGTTTAGTATCTTCCCTCTTGTACAATTGTACAAAATACAGACGTATCGTATGTGGTCTACTGACGTGAGGTCGTTGAGATACTTTTTGCTGGCCACAGTCCATTTGCTTTGGACCTGGTTATGTACTATGGAGTGTGGGAGAGATGGCTGAAGAATCATTCGCTTAGTACTGGAAGAAAAAGCTAATTGTAATTATAATGTTGAAGATATGCAAGTTGTATATGATGGTTAGTATTTGACGAAGTGTCAGACCCTATGTAGGCAGTGGCAGATTTATGCATAGGCAAAGTAGGCAATTGCCTACGGGCGGCAAATTTTGGAAGGGTGAAATTTGACGGACGTTATGTTGTTTTTATACCTAAGAGATGTTTCGAATGTCGCTCCATTTCGTCCCAATATGATAAGAAACTTTTAAAAATATATATTGTTTAGTAAGTAAGCTTATTACATAAAGAGAATGGTTCGTCAATTACTTCAGATATGTATATTAAATACATCGTTTTATCATAATTATATTTACATGTATTATCTATGTGATACTTGTATTATATTAATTAATTATTTAACTATTAGTTCGTTTACATTCGAAGACTAAAGGTTAAATTATTTCAAAGACTATTATTACAACTCCCTTTATCTTTTTAATGTTGTACCAACTTGTTCACATAATTGTATTAAATTGTTATGTTTTAACTTCAGTTAAAATGTTTTGGAATAAACACGGCTACAGTAATTTAATGTCTTATTGTACTCTTCCTAGTATGTTATGTAAATTGTTCTATATAAATGTATTAAGAAAAATGAGAAAAAATATATAAAGAACAAATTTTATGGCAACTGAAAATCTGATGGATTATATTAAACCCGTAAACGCACCCCCCTCAACAGAGATTTGTGGGAGGGTGGCAAATTTATACTGCCTACGGGCGGCAAAATGGTAAATCCGCCCATGTATGTAGGTCGGGCTGCTGTACTTTCACGGTTTTAGTCCTTATTAGTAAGTGTTAAAATCGAATATTTCACTCTGACGACCTGGCCAAGGATAGAAACTTTGGACTGACTGTTATTTGTTTATACCAGAGATCAATAATTCCGTCTGTGTGATAATGTTGATGCCACTAAAACGATTTGATTTTGTAGTGTCAGGACACTACTGGGTGAAGTTCAGTCAGGGTTTCAGTTTGGTTGGGACTTCAAGATCACTTTGCAATTGTTTAGCTAGTCATCTGGTACGAGTAATGTTTTGTAACTTTGTAATTTTTCCAGCATTATGGGGTTCAAAAACAGTAAAAGTAACCAGAACCAAACCTTGTATTGTGCACACCATTATTTTTTTGCAAGTGATCCTTAATCTGTATTTTGTTTCCTCGTGCTGCGTATGTTTTTATGTGGCTGCAACAGAAACGAGCTAACTAATGAAATCAGGCCGAGGAACTGTTGCAAACGCTTGAAGTTTTTGTTTTAATAGCGGCATGGCTTTCGAAGTGGATTTGAAACAATCAGTTTTTTTCATCGAACTAGGCTTTAATCTATGTGTATTGACACACTGTTTATTTGTAGGCCTATATGGTGTGTTTATGAAACGACCTATGTCTGTACCGTGGCTTGTACGACCGTAATTATTTAGATGCAAATTGATTTCATTACTTTCATTTCGCTGTTGTCTTCCTAGTTGTCTTTATCTATTAAAACGTTCTAGGCGAACAGTAACGTCAGGTATCAGTGTGAACTAAACGTCAAGTTATCTATAACATGTAGGCTCTGTACTACACCTAACACGTGGAGGAGCCAGAGACTGTGAATACTTTCTTGCAGTAATTTTTTATTGATGGTTTAAAAACATATCACAAATGAAAATACTTTATAAAATACATAAAAATCTATATGTTCGTTTATATGTTCGTTTACTCTTATTGGCAAGAATTTATTTTATCGCATTTGCTCGACTAGGAAGAGTATAAGGTTGTCTAGCTGAAGACAGCGAGTTCACATCAGCTCTTTAGACCTACACTAGAAGTGGTAGAACTACACTATGGAACTTTACAATTATCCTTACTATTATTGTAGTCATAAATGAATTCTGATTTTTATAACTGAATTATAATTTAAAAAACCATTAAAACAAACAACTGGAAACGGCATTTGAAGTGCTTTGTAATGTGAAGTGAATTTAAGGCATGACTCAGTCTGCTGGAAAGAAGGAAGTTTGCACTATATCAAACAAATAAAAATGATGCTATTGTGTTGTGGGTAATGTTAGCGGTAACTTAATTTGTGAAGACAGTTAGAAACGCCGCTGAGAGGCGTTGCTCCTGTATAACGGAACCCCGGGAAGTTTGCTAGTAGAGCATGACATCCGAATATCTTCGTTCACATTATGTATTCATTTATCTGTTTTCGCAAAGACTTGACAAAAGTGCAGTAAAACATATCTTATACTATTAAGCGAGCAATCTTTGTATGTATGTCCTTATTTTCTCGGAAACGGCTCTAACGATTTTCTCGAAATTTGGTACTTAAGCGTATTTGGACACTAAAAATCGATTGGGCTAGGTCTCATTTTCCGCAAAAATCGCCTAAGGCCTAAACCGTAGGGTCTTTTAATTCATGTAGGTTTAAATATTCACACAACAATTGCTATTGTTATAACTCTGTCACCCAGCAACAAATATTTTTAAAAAATATTTTTTATTTGAAATGAAAACGTTACTTTTAATTTTGTTCATAAAGAATAGATCTTATCGATGTTTATAAATAATATAAAATAGCTGTTGCAATGAATGTAAATAAACAAACTAAGAGTTGAGACATACAATCCCAGTATCGATGTTTATAAATAAATATAAATAGCTGTTGTTATGAATGTAAATAAACAAACTAAGAGTTGAGACATACAATCTAATCTATGTATGTCCTTGAAACGGCTCTAACGATACCGTAGGGTCTTTATAGATCTTTAACCTGCGGCCTAAACGGCGCAGTATCGATGTTTATAAATAACATAAACAGATGTTGCTATGACTGTAAATAAACAAACTAAGAGTTGAGACATACAATTGTGGGTTTCTGCGCAACGATTTTTGTACAATCTATCTGATATACATAATCTAAACTATTAAGTGTTCTGTATACGCTGTTGTGTTTTTTGCATTCTCTGAGGTATATACATAATCTAAACTATTAAGTGTTCTCTATACGCTGTTGTGTTTTTTGCATTCTCTGAGGTAAGTGGTAGTCATATTCTGTCTAACGGGAATCTTATTAATGAAGTATTTGGTGATTGTTTGGCAAACAACAGATACGAAGATATGAAAGACAGAGCTATATTAGCGCCTTTGAATAAAGACGTAAATAAAATTAACGACGAAATTATTAAAAAGCTTCCTGGAGAATATTATAAAGTATATAAAAGCTACGATTCTGTTAAACATCAACCAGAAGGAGCTCTTCAATTCACTTCTGAATTTCTAAATTCTGTTGAGATGGCTGACTTACCACCACACGAATTAAAGCTTAAAAAAAATACAATAATAATGCTTTTACGAAACTTGGACGTCTCTGAAGGGCTGTGCAATGGAACGAGATTGGTCGTGACTGAATTATGTAATAACATTATTAAAGCCAAGATTATCACGGGTGAATATTCGGGCCGAGAAGTTCATATTCCAAGGATTACAATAGATTCCAGTAAAAGTCAGCTTGGGTGCACTATGCAAAGGCATCAATTTCCCGTCAGAGCAGCTTTTGCTATTACTATTCACAAGGCTCAAGGTCAAACATTCGAAGTGGTGGGAATTCACTTATCAATTCCTGTGTTTATGCACGGCATGTTGTATGTAGCATTTTCCAGAGTCAAAAGGCGAAGTGGCTTAAAAGTTCTTTTACCACCAGAAAATCCTCGCCATACAAGAATCGTTGTATGGAAAGAAGTATTAAATAATTGTGATTCCAATAACAGAAACCGTCGATAAACGCAAACGGCGTAGTATCGATATGTTTATATATGAAAATAAATATCAAAAAATAAATAATTAATAAAAATAAATAAATAATTAATAATAAATAATGTTTTTTTAAATCTGTATATTTATAAATAAATGTGAAAACCGAGCAAAGCTCGGTCACCCTGATATTACTTACTATACACGAATTACTGTATTTATAACTACAATATGTGATCAGGAAGCTGTAGTTATACAATTTGTCATTTATTTGTTCACGTTTGTTATTTTGTTTAACATCATTCACTGACGTGAACAGCGACAAAAAAAAAAGTATAAGAAGACAAATAAAACAAACAAGCATAACTAAAAAACACGTGACTACATAACACGAACATAAGTATTTGTTTTAATTATTTTTGTACAGACACCCGCCATTGATATTAATAAAAAAAAGACTAAACACAATATTTCGACCATTACCGATCTGTGTTCGCCTTCACGAAAACTGAACAATTAGAAACAATAAAATAAACTATTTATCAAAATGAAGGTACAGTCAAATAGGTAACCTAAAATGATGAAATGACAAATCTTGAATTAGTTTAAAATATAAATTAAAACATTCTAAAGTAAACTGAAATTATAATATTATATTAAAATGTACATTATGACACACATCCAAGACGATAGTCTGGCTGGATTCCATGCACGCACCACTATAACTGCGACAGTAGCCGGTTCAAGGAGACACATATTTCTCTAATTTAGAGAGGCGGAAGTATAAAGAATATATTATTTTATTGAGTGATTGTCAACAGAAGAGAAAATTACAACTCAAACTCCTCCCATGACGCACGTACTTATAGTAATCGCACTAAATATATACATGTATATATCGTCAAGCAACTGAGCAAAATTGAGAAATTATTGCTGATAGCAGTGAAAACTTTAATGACTAACAAAGTCACTTTAGGTTTCACCCACCCACTGTCTAAGACAATCTAACTCGACCAAATTCTTATGAGCGAGGCAGTTATTGGGCAGTACTGAGTTATTGGGTATAACTTACTAGAATAAAACGCACTCGACAGTTTCTCACCCACCAAAAATAGTTGTCTCACGCGACTCCCGTCTGATTTGACTGAAAGTGTTTTCTCACTTGAGTGGAACTCGCTTCTCTCTTTTCCATCCACGCGTATCACTAGACAGTAGAAATAAAATTATTCCAAATATCATTGAATGTAAATGAAAAAAGTTATTCAATTTTTTAAAACAAAGTGAGAAGATAGAACTTTTGAAACTATGAGTTGGTAAAACGTTACAATGTATTTTTATTAAGTTACAATGTATATTTTAAGTTGATTCCAACCTCAGAGAAGTAGTAGTAAATCAGAATGTTGATTTATATCTCGAATATGTTTTTGATTTGAGTAATAATAAAATACGGTTCAATATAGGAGAGTCGATTTTGTTTAACAAGAAACAAAGAAAGAAATCACACTGTATGCTTTTCTTGACAATCACACAGCACAACAAACAAACAAACAAACTCCTCTTTGAAAAGATAAATGATAATTACTTCACATCCTACATAGAACACAGATTTTTGATGTGTGAAACGGTTCTGACATGGAAATGCAAACAGAAAATACAAATAAGACAGCAGAAACTCTGCTGAAAGCTATCAAGGCAACATGTGTTAATGTAAATTTATAATTGTTTGGTAAAAACTTCGCAGGTCATTCGAATTGTAACTGTAATTGTAACTCCTTCGAATCAGGCCCCAGTTTTTAGAATACAGTACTCAGTATGCAAGCGAGTTGTAGTACGATGAATAATAACAAATAAAATCTTGGCTAAGTGAACAATATTGAATTTTAGTATATTGAACAATGTTAAGTCAAATTAAAGACTGACGTATTTCGTAATTTAATTTATCTACTTGTTCTTCTTCTTCATTTCATGGATTAGGCTTACAGCCTGTTCCGTCTTCAGTCGTGACATCTTCTTCTGGGCCTCCATACATCTCCATACAAACACAAATTCTTTCACTCTGTCAAAGAATTACTAGTTTGTATCGCTGGACGGAATTTTGGTATAGAAATCTCATGAGGCTACACTACTGACTCTGTTGATGTTTACAACTTCTAGAAATTCTGTCTTCAAACGGTATACTGTCTTTAAATGTGTGATTGAGCAGTCCATTTAGGAGCTGATTAATATCGGTTTTGTGAATAATGCGCGCTGGATTATCGCAGTTGTTTAGATGATTTGTTGAATTAAGTGTAAGTTGAACAGAAATTCTTAATGAAACTAGTGACTGTTTTACTGACTACTGTGTTACTTTACTTTCACAAAACGTTAGTATCACTATCCACATAACAGTACTGGACATCGTGCAGTAACGGATTACAGCCAATCATGATCTTGTGTTCTCCGCGCCACGCTTCACTATCTTTTTTCCTACTACAACTGGGATTAGCTTATGTTAGCGGTGACTCTTTTATTTCGGTTACATTGCTGCATCTGGTAACTTCCTATTGATGTAGTATTCCTTCTAGTTGTAAGCGACAGGTACATTCATCGCATTTGATGATGCTTGGGTTCATTATTAGAGATATTTAATAATGCAATATTGTTTTTAGAACCAAAAAAGCGTTTTGTGCACTAGACTATTATGTTTTTGGAAAGCGTGCTGGCATGCGAAATGGATGAAGATCACTATTTGATATAATACCTGAGCTTATCCTATAACGCTATTTGTTGTTTTTCTAAGCTTCAAAGGTTCCTTCAAGGCTAATGATCATAAACTCGAATAGCGAATACAAGAAAAAAATGCACACACACATATATATATATATATATATATATATATATCTTTATTACTTTATTATAGTCGAAATAACAGTATTAATAAATAGTAGTATTTGGTGTGTTGACTGAACAGTCATAAGGAAATACAAAAGTAGACCAAGAAAGTCTAAAATCGTTATTCCTGTGTCTATTAAAGAGCAACTGAGGATGCAGTTAATCTATTCCAAACTGACATAAGTAAGTGATACAATTAACAAGACGTGTGCACAAATTATGGCTGATTGAGACGGCCGTGTTAATTCGGCAACGGAATTTGTTGCGTGTTCCAACAGTCAGACGTGCGGTAATGAAACAAAAGAAGTTCACGTTACTACAAAATGTGAAAGGTTTTTAGTTTATAAATGTCAGTGCGTGATCCACGTTTCGTTTTCCGTTAAGACGCCTTACTTTTCTCTTCGGTAACCTGTCAGACGACATCCGGCAATGCACCGTTATCCCCACACGGTATAGGTCTGGTCCGGTCACCTCGTACTGCTTGCCACAATAAACGAACAATTTGTGCAGACGCAGGCACAGTATAGTTAAGTCTAGAACACACACACACACACACACACAAGGAAACAATGTAACTCGGTTAAAGCTTCTTTAAATACGGCACCTTCTGTACCACGACTCATTAACGAGAAACTATTTAGTCTGTTTCGTTAATCAATTTGAAGGTAGAAAATTAAAAAAAAAATTACAGGCATTGCACAAATGCAATGCACAGAGAAGGGCATTGAAAATGCTTCAATAAATCTAAAAAATTTATATATTTATGTTCATTCACCAATCAATGAATTCGTTCTTCATTTACCAATGTTCAGATTATAAGTAAAATGTAGTCGGATTCATAAGCGAAGTTTTATATGTGTACTACGTTATTGACAACAAAGAAGTAGTTTATATGGAAACTCACCGGTTCCCATTTTCGATCACGCACCAGCGGTCGTTTTCAAATGTGCGACACGTCTTTATTTTCAATGTTAAAACCTGATTTATCTTTTTCTCCTAGGCACATACAACGGTACACTACCAACGAATTGCGTACACTATTCATATCGTAGAGTACAAGTCGTAATTTATGTGTACCCGCTTCAGTAAATATTTTCTCCAAACTTTGATTTCGTTTTCCTGTTCTTTAAGGAAAGTATTCCTGTCACGAGCAAGTAAAATTTAAAGTCTATCTGGCTGTGTCAGCTTACGGTAAAATTTAATTGTAGGCAACGGCAAATAGGCCTACAACCTATTCACAACGTATGTCAGTAAAATTTATAGAAAAAAAATCGGTATGGAGAACCATACACGACTTCCATGTTCTAATTAATTATAAAATTATTTTTAATATGTGGACTCAGAACGAAACCAATTATATCAGCATGCTTTTGGTAAAAACGCTGAGAAAGATAGTAAAATACGAATTGTACCTAGTTGTTAATATTTTAAAAATAAAGAATTAAATTATCTTTTATTTAAACAACGCGAAAGAAAGCGAATACCGCCCGGTGTTTGTGATTTGTGAATTTCTGAAACCTTTTATACCAGCGGTACGTTATAGAATTGGCGAACCCAACATTGGGGCTTGAATAAGACGGACGTTTCGTTAATACCTGCGATACGTTAACCAAAAATTCTTTTGTTTACGTATCCGTGGTTACATAGCATGAAACGATATCAATTGTTAATATTTTATTGAAATTGTTAAGTTTTTGGTCAAATAAATTTATAACAGCAATACAAAAAATTACCTCCTCCCCTTCAACTACCCTTTTCATTTATAGATATTTCATCAACCTTCCTACAGTGGATTATTATGACCTTCTTTTTAGGATACTTTATTTATAAAAATTAAAAATTATAAAAAATATTAAATATAAAAATTATAGTTTACTCTTGTTAAAACGTAAAATGTTGCAGGTAAACTACCCCTTCCCCTTAACCGATCTTCACCAAAATCAATAGGCCTTGAATTCTCTACAACTCGGGTGCACGTGCAAAAATTTATACGATTCTGTTTGAATTTGCGGCAGTTATCGTTCGCCATAAAAAAATTCGACGACACAGACACTTTTCAGAAAATTACTTTTCTTCATGTTTTGAATGTAGTACAATCAGAATCTGCCCTTATCTCAAACACGATTTTTTCGCTATCACCATAATTCCATTTCCTTATGGAACATGGACGTAAATATTTTATTCGTTAAGCTTAAATGGTATTCATTAAGTAAGCGTTCAGTTTGAAACTTGGTTACTAGCTTCTGTAATTTTATGTAACTTTTATGTACCTTCTGTAATTTGGAAAGTCTGTAACTTTTATGTAGCTTCTTCCTTGTTGCTGCCACTGACAATTCGCTAACTCACGGTCATTGGTAAAGCATCAGTATTACGCTTCCTAGAGGAAACCCTGGCTTCAACTCCTTCAGTACAGAGTAGGCCCCTCCTGAGGTACCTGTCCATTAGCTATGACCGTAAGATTTCTGTAAATTGTTTGGGGTACCTGTAGTGCTCAAAACTCAATCACCTCGTTTATACTATTCGTGCCATTGTGTACATTTTAGTATTAGTTATGATTTTTTAATGATTGAATTTTACTTTGAATCCCAAAATGTAAATCCCAAGTCAAGAAACTTTGAACCCCAAGTCAAGAAACTTTCTATATTTTCTTGACATTTTCATCGTAATAAATTTCAGCACGTTATATCAAGAGATTCGTTGGTTTTCAATTTCACTTTGTATGCTGTATCAACTGCTCTGTATCGTTCCGTGATAATTAACTGTTATGGTTACGTGAATAGTGTGTTCTTTTTAGCTATAGGTCTAATTATTTATTCCCATTAGAGTACCATATACGCTTTGCTTTTCACTAAAATTTTGGTTGTCTGCAGCCAGCAATTTCAGTCTAACAGTACCAGCTGCTGTAAATTCCCCTTTATCCTTTCGTGTAGACAGTATCAACTATAATTGTGGGAGCGGAATAGATTTTTACTGTTTTACTGGATTATTTTTAAGGACTGGCCCGTTGTTGCTGTGGCTCAAGTGGAGTTAAACATTTCTGTGAAATTTATTTTATAGTTCTGCAATTTATTTTATGTATTCGGAATAAATTTTCTTTACGGGTTTCTATTTTTTAATTTAGGAAACTATGCGTAACGTAAGTTAACCTACATTACTTCAAACATGTCTACTTGAAATCCTGTACTTTTTCAGCTATTTCCATACATAAGAATATGTAAAGATGCCAGATTTTAAGTCAATTCTTGTACCTGACCTTTTTACAGTCCTTGTTTTAATTTTAAATCGATTTCAATCACAGTTAAGTTTTGTTTATGAAGAAAGATTAAATTATTGCTAATAATTCAAATTTATTTTGATGAAATTGTTTCTGATGTTCAAATTTAAGTTACCTGTCTATTAGGCTACGGTAAAACCAAACGGAACAATTGTTTATTAAAACCACTCGTTAAATGTTATTATTACATTTCAACAACACGGGAGCTGGCAAAATGAACAATCTCATACGAGATCGAAAATTCTCTGAAGTTATTATTTTAAAAGCGCCCTCCAATTATTTTTGATAAACGTTAGTGTTTCAGTCTTTTGTATGTCATCTATGCGATGAAGAGACGGCAGTCCGACATCTACACTGCGTACCGACAACTACAGTTCTGAATGACTACCTGAATAAAGTTAATAATTGCTGTTATAGTCATTTTTTGGCCTCCAAAAATTATTTAATTGGCAAACGCCTGTAGCAGTTTACTTTATTGGAGTTGATTGAACATAACAATGGGAGGGAGATACTGTGAGAAGAAACCATTATCGTGAACGCTTTAATTCGTGCTAGTGCCATAAAGGCTACATATATTATTGCCATAAAGACTTTTCCAATTAGTTTAACACATAAACTCGTAAAGTTACTGTAGAACGTAGAAGACTTCCTACTTAAAAATAAATGGACCATAACATTGACTCAACATTTCAATACTGAAGCAAGTTTACAGTGTTCAAAAATTAGATATTATTGTGGGAATCAATATTTATGTCACTACGTAATGGATTAAACCATTGGCTTGCAGTATATTGTATTCATGTTTATGAATTCGTTAATACTCAAGAACTTGATCTTTAATAATAAGTCAATTATTACTGATAATTAAAACGTCAAGTCATAAATTAATGTAAAAGTATTTTTCATTACTAGTCTGCATCCTTCTCGTTAGTGATATACAAAGTCTTGCTGTAACAGTATGAGTCAGTGACAAGGTAAATATGTTTTTACTTATGACGATCAGATGAATCATTATCAGATATTTAATGAAGAAATTTATGTTAGTGGTTGAAATCACAATCAGAATGATCACTATTGCACACCACTATATAAAAATTATTCCGATTAGCGCTTTCAAGCTTCACAGCCCATCGTCAGATCGAAATAGACAGGAAATATGTAAAAACAAACCTTTCACCCCTCTCCCCCACCCTGCTCACACACAACAAGCTATAAATTAATGACCCTTCCTCACCCCCTAAACCCTGTCCCACCTTCTGTACAGTTACATATTTTTCTAGCAAATTCCTTGTGTTTCAGTGTTGTGTGTGTGTGTGTGTGTGTGTGTGTGTGTGTGTGTGTGTGTGTGTGTGTGTGTGTGTGTGTGTGTGTGTGTGTGTGTGTGTGTGTGTAGAGGAAGAGGGTAGTTTAAAAGGATGCACACACGCACGCGCGCGCGCGCACACACACACACACACACACACACACACACACACACACAACACTGAAACACAAGGAATTTGCTAGAAAAATATGTAACTGTACAGATGGTGGGACAGGGTTTAGGGGGTGAGGAAGGGTCATTAATTTATAGCTTGTTGTGTGTGAGCAGGGTGGGGGAGAGGGGTGAAGGGTTTGTTTTTACATATTTCCTGTCTATTTCGATCTGACGATGGGCTGTGAAGCTTGAAAGCGCTAATCGGAATAATTTTTATATAGTGGTGTGCAACAGTGATCATTCTGATCATTATCAGATAATTATGTTTTTTTACGTTTATGGCTGTCATGGTATGTTAAAGTTATTCATCATGTATGTAGTATTGTGGTGCCTTTCAATAGCGTATTTTTGCAAAAAGGACGTCGTCATGACAGGTGGATTGAAAGCGACATAATTTTAATTGCCGGTGAGAGATGTCACAAAATGCAATTAGTGTTCTTCAAATAGTGTAATATTTATCGACGTTTTCTGTTACCGTGACATTCGAGATTTTCCACGACGACACTCGAGTCCCCGTGTGCTGTTTAACATTGGAGAGCGGTAGCTTTGTGGATACAAAAAATTACTTTATACGAGTAGTAAGTAAAAACAGTATCCTTCTTTGAGTAATAATACAGATATCTGCAAAATTGTAATGCAGGTGTGTTCAAATTGTCAGCAAACATTTGTTCAAGCAGTTGTAAACTTTTATCTAAGTAAATAGTAAGTTATTTTGTATAATATTTATCTTATTTCTTCCGTCGTGTGACTTCGTGTTGCGTTCGATTTGATTAACGCGTTTCGAAACATATGTTTCGTCTTCAGAAATAAATAAAAATTCACTCTTAGCGAGGTCGTTACATATTAAAATTGCAAATATTGGAAAACGATTCCATACATATCCGCGTTACATGAGTGCGCACTCGAGTCTGACCGAGTATAATATCTGTAAATATTATACAGATTTTGTCAATAAGTGACTTGGATACCAATTCAAACATGTCTTTTAAGTTATTTTACACAGAAAAATTTCTTGAAAAAAATATTCTTTTCATATTTTACTAGTATATTCATATAGTAACCAGTGAGTGACTTAGTAGCCCTAATCTGTGATTCATATTTTAACGTTCTGCACATCCGTTGAGTTCCAGCGGAAACGAAATCACACACACCCGCAGGAGTGCTTGTTGACGTGAACAATATCTGCACACCTTCAGCCACCCCATAACCACATTATGGTTTGGTGGGTTGGGTGGGCTTCAGATTGCCTTTCCGCAGTCGATGCTCTTAAATTCTATATCTTTCATAACCAATGTACATAAAAAAGGTTACCTTCAGTCACTGATTCTATGAGTGGCTCATATTACAGCACTGAGTACGTCGTATGACAGATTTAATGGATTAGTTAAAGGACTTGACTTAAGAGCGCGTTTTATATAAACACATATTTGTTTATTTGACACCCCACCACTAACTCAATATGAAAGGATTTTACGTTTTCTTAAATTGTAACCTCATGTACTAAATACAGCCTTCTGGATTCCGTTTGTTCGTCCATTTATAACGGTACCCAGCGAACCGGTTCTCCGTTGTGTCAGGACAATGAGTGTTGTTCTCCGCACACTATATAGTAACCTAAGTCGATATGGATTATTTGCTGTTACAGGTCCATTGAACTTCTTCAAACTGTAGGCTGCCTACACAAGAGTGCTATAAGGGTTACGACATGGGTACAAATGTACACACGTCCAAACTTGGACAGACACTTCCGACTGCTAACAGAAAACACGTATTGATACTATGAAGCTTTATTACACTGACACATCTAGTCTCAGGTTCACAGGACGCGATTATGAGCTTTCACTGATCGCGGACAAATCTGTACTTCTTTGGTGCAAGTTAGTGATTGGCCACACTAACTGAATTCGTGCCACACAAAATCGGCTTGAAGAAAATAATGCATTTTAAAATCTTCCTTCAACTGTCTTTTTCCTATATGACTGACTAAGAACGAAGGATACTGTCTCATTTTTACGTATATGACAAACTACAAACTCAAGCAAATGTCTACATGAACAATTTACATTTCCATGTAGCAGACATTATTGACAATAACAAATCTAATCATTACGTTCGTTTACTGGTGGTTTATAAAAAAAGGCGATCGAAAGTAGAATGTGGACTGCGTGCTCTCAATAGTTAGACTGGAGAATATTATTTTACCTCCTGTACATGAATGCCGTAGGCAGAAGAAACGTTAATTCTGAAAACTTTAAAATTGTAACTAACTTTATCGTAAGAAACTTTGTCGATTCAGAAACACAGTGGCGTATAAACGTTTTTGAAGTAGAAACGACAGAAACAACGTGTTGCCAACATAGCCTATGTGTGTAATCAATATTTTACCGATTCAAATTTTCTTGTAGATTCCAGTCGAGGTAAATATATAATTTAGCAATAGAAGGCTGCACTTTTCAGAAACATGAAAATTTCGTCAATTATGATAGATACAAAATTATTATTACCTTAGACCCAGTCTGTTTAGTTACTAAAGAGGCAAATATAGGCCTACTGGGCACAAGATCCCATCAACTGTGTGGCGCAAGTAAATACATACCATTTAATTATACGGGAAACACATTTTTATGATCCAAACACAAAGAAGACCGATCAACAAATAAAGAAATTGAATTCAATACAGAACTCGTCACAATATTTAAAAAGTGCACATAATTATTACATATTTCGCAAACAGTGGCGGACATACGGCTGGCGTCGCTAAAACCTAAGTGGGACGCAACGACATAAGCTTTATGTAGCGAAATTTAATGATCAATAATTTAAAATGTCAAGAAAACAAACTGTACTAAATTTAATACAGACAATACGCGTGTGCGAGCCCGCGTGTTGTCATTTTGTGTGTCTGTTCTGAGACACGATTCAGAGATTAAACCTTGACCAGGATTGTCGGTCTCATTCCGTGTGTTTGCAATTGAGATAATCCGTATGAATAGAGTAAAGCCTCTCTCATTAGTCACTCTCCAATTCGTTACCTTCTATAATTCGTCACCCATTTCAGTATTGTGTGTGTATGTGTGGAAGCGCGCGCGTGTGCGTTTTAACCACTCTCATAACAAGTACGAGAAAAAAAACCTGTATTTCGTTTGATCTTAATTTTTTTATGACTCATTTCTTTCGTTCTTATTATGCTAACTGATCAGAAAGCTAAACAATGCTGGCTTTAATACTCTATTGTTTATGAAATGACATTGAAATTACACTAGACCATGTATGTAAATAAAATTAGCTCAGTTTTAACTTTCTGTTATTATGATAGGTCTATATAATTTTAGTTTTACATGTTATTTTTAACATGTCTGCAAGGTGTTTACGTTTTTTAATTTCTTGTCGTACGTTGTATTAAAATTGTGTTTTTCAATTAAAAAAATAGTATAGGTGACACATTGATTTTCTTTTCTGGTATTGTGTCAATAGTCGAATAGGTAATATTATGTTTCTGGAAAACATTGTAGTTAGGCTACGTTATTAATATTGCACTTTTTATATGTTATAACCTACATTCATCACTTCTATAGTTTATCATTTCCTCTAATTAGTCGCTCACTACAGTTCCGCAAGGTGACGAATTATAGAGACGGGCGCGGGCGTGTGTGGTATATAATATTTATGTACAAAATTATCCACACGAAGACGATTCAAGGTAAATAGTTTGGGGAATCCTTTAAATTTAACAGACTGTATAAGAAAAATCAGTGGTTTCGGCTGCAGTGTCTGTCCGGAGCAATTGTGGTTGGCTATATCGCTTAATCAGTTCATGTTTCTCCCCAACCGATGACTGTATTTAGTTACAGTATTTAAAAGTTTGATGTTACTACCGAGACGCTTTGCAGTCAGGTTAAACTGCACATTACATTCAAACGTGTCTGCAAAATAACCTACAAAAATAAACTACTGTAATATCACAGCAAAAAGTCGGATACCTTCAACTTAGGAAAATTAATAATAGAGTTTCTTAAAATTATTTTTATAACGATTATCTTAAATTATAACGATAGGAGCGTGTTGTAATTATTGAAAGTGGACTGCACCAGTTCGTAATTAATAATTATACAGAACTAACTATTAATATTGTGTACTCAAAATATGTTTGTCCATTAGGCCTAAATATTTTTGTTTAGAATTGTTGGGCCCGGTGATGTTATTGGTGTGAGGGTGGTTCATCGTTGTGTAATATGTTATACATCGATGGGGTGGTTTAAGTACACCGAAAAACAATACAACGATGTACAGTGTTATAAATATCGTTGAATACAAATCATATAAAGGACGGAACTGGGGGGTCGACCCATTGTATGAACATCTAAGAAGCAATAAAAGAAGGCGGTGTGAATATTTGGGAAGAATCGCGGGAGACAGGATTCCAGTGCTAGCAATGGAATATAGAGCGGTGGGGAAGAGAGATGTAGGACGGCCGAGAGCGATGTGGGTCCCGGTACAGGTTCAGGATTGAGCCTAATCCTTGAGGTTGACGATGATGGTGACGACAAATCATATCATATGTAATAAGGAAAAATTTTACAGTATATAGAAGGACTTCCCGTTGGACACAGTGTGGTGAAAGATAAAGAGAGTCGCTGACAGAAAGTGTTGACATTACCGTTTTGGCTATGTCATTATTTGCATGAAACTATATTTTATTTTCTGATTTGTTTTCCGAATTGATTTATGATTTCAGTTTCAACATAGAAAATCAAACCGCCGAATTTCCACGCGCAGAACAGAATAGACTCTCTTCGTAAAAAAAGAAATATCATTACAATATCAGTTGCGGTCGTAAAATGAACAAAATATTAAAACATCAGCAACTCTGCGGTCTTAAAAAACCGTAAAAATAAGCTAACGTATAGGTTTTTGTAAACGTCTCTTTAAACAATAATGAATCTGCTGATATAGGCCAACATAGAAAATGTTGCGTGTATGAGTAACGTTGCCTGTCACTGTCAACTCTCCCAGTTGTGCGACTGCTACAACATTGCTATGCATTCATTCATTTATATAAAATTATGTAAATTATTAGGTTCGAAATTTATTACGATTAATGACAAATATACAAGCATATACGATTTGGCGTAAAGTAGGCATATAACTCATTTACTGCCAATATAGTAATACCTTAGAGCAGCTTATTACATAGAACAATGGCAAACCTATTGTTTTTAAACAGTACCGTATTATCAGTGTTGCACACCACTATAGAAAAATTATTCCGATTAGAGCTTTAAAGCTTCACAGCTCATCGTCAGATCGGATAGATTTCTGTAAACATCTTTTACAACCGCAACTGATTACTGATATTGTAATGATTTTTTTTTTTTTTTTTTTACGAAGAGAAAAACTATTTCCGCCTAGTGGTGTGCAACAGTGATAATTCTGTTTGTGATATAAACCACTAACTCAACTTTTTTTTCCAGGGGACGTAAAAACTTTGGGATTCTGTTTTCCAATTTTTTTTTTATTTTTCATTATCACGTTTTTCAGTTCTCAAATTTATAAATTTGTCAGTTTTCGGTTTCTTAGACTATAAATTTATCAGTTTCTTAATTTAAAAATTTAGTAATGTCACAATTAACAATTTACCAGATCCTCAGTTTCTCAATTTATAAAAATATCAGTTTAACAATTTATCGATTTATAATTTACCTTTTTTTACTTTCTCGGTTGTAAAAATTATCAGTTTATCAGTTTCCTTATAAATTAATTAGTTTTCCAGTTTTTACGTTTTTAACTTTACATTTATAGTTTTCTATTTCATTCTTTCTCGTTTCTATTTTGGTACTTTCCTATTTTATATTTAACTTATATATTTTTATATTGCAACAATACATATATTTGCATATTTGCCCAGGGTGGTATGTTTAATATGTAATTAGCATAGAAAGTATAAGGAACAGTTTTAGACAGTTTTGTGCAAGAAAATGCAGGAATTGACAAAATCTGACCTGTCGAGAGAACACCTGCTGTGCCAGTGTAAGATACGGCGTGTGTGTGTGACCAGCTGCGACACGATAATGGCGTAATGTGCTACGAATTGTTTGTTCCAATTATTCAGGTTTTAACAGGAGTAAAAATAAAATAATTATTTGTTTTAAACCTGTTAACGAAGACTTACGCCAATTATAAAGACACCATTGCATAAAGGAATTTTTAATGAATAAGGTGATATAAAAATTCTTACCAAATTTGCAATATTAATGATGCTATTTAATTAATATTAATTACTAGTGTAATTGAAGAGTAATTAATATGTGTGGTATATGTGAGTGACCAGAGAATAATTACGCAAACAATGAGATCGCTCATGTGACGAGTATGTTCATAAGTTCGCGATAATTAACCAAAAAGTGAGTGTAATAAACAGGACGCTCTGGAGCGAACTGACCATCTCTAACCGGTCGAAAGCAGGAATGTTCCTGTCAAATCGCCACCAGTATAAATACCACTGGCAATTTTCGGCTATCAGACACTCGGACTCAACAAATCTACAGGACGTTACGCTGCCCATTTGCCGATCGACTTCTGGACACACACGCACACTACCACACTCACACCAAGACGTAAGAAGGAATTCTGAAGCATCACCAACAACCACATTTAGAGACAACAAACACCGCATCAGCATAGTCATCATCATCATACTCTCAGGATTCTGGACACACACACACACGCGCGCGCGCGCGCGCGCAACGGTAACGGCGATATACGCAGGTGATACAAAAAACAATTATATTTTATTGTGAAGAGAGCTCTCGAAAAAGAACTTAAATATGAATATGATAATTAGAGTTTTAAGATTAAATAATACTTAGATAAGAGAGTAGGTTAACAAGCAAATCTAGTAAAGAAATAATAATCTTTTTTAGTATTTTTTGGTGCGTCAGTATAAGTCCATAATAGACTGGAAGTAAATGGTAGATTAATTTATTTTTGTTTATAGCAACAATAAATTCATTTTTGAAACTTAATCTTATTTTGTTTGTAACTGAGTTGCTATCAGTATTTAAAAGTTGAGTTAATTTCAGTCACACAGAAGTAAAAAGAATTTAAATAACTTGTTTAACATGTTTGTTTAGTCAATAAGATTATATGGGTGTTTATTTGTGTGGTATGTTATGAATAGCATTGCAGGTTACAGTATATTTGTAACACTGATAAAGGTAAATATTTATGTGTTTAATGTTTGAAATTTTAATATTGAAATATTTTTTTCTGTTAATTAATAAATCTTAGAATGATTATTTGAAACGATTTTAAATGATTTATTTCATGTCAACATCTCACTCCTCTTTAAAAAACTAATTATTGTGCAACTACATATAGTTAACGCAACGAGAGAAACAAATCCTGCGACCTGGCCGGTGTAATACATATTTAGTTGCGTTGAGTACATGGTAATATATTTGTAGAATTGTTGTAACGTTGCAATATATTTCTATAATTATCATTTTCTACGCAAAGCACGCGCGCTTGCGCACAACAAACGTGAACTATTCAGAGTCATTGACACACACAGCAACTCCAGACTACACGTCACCGCAGAACACTCAAACAAACACGCAAACCGTGGAACTGATACTATCGACGTTCGGTCTTCGCAACCGTAGTTATGATGTAATCCGATACCCGATGAGGTGGTCAGCAAAATGTTCTACAGACCGACTGTTGACCGATTGTTCAGTAGTAGGTCAACTGTCAATGTCACTCCTTGCCTGTATGTACATATTCTGGGTTTATCAACCCGAGGTAGAAAGTTTGATCTTACTCGGACGTTTGTTTCACGTAGTTGGGTGACATTATTGAGCGGTAAGGTGAGCATGGCGCCACGTGCTGTCATATGATTAATTCACTTGTTTACAGTTGTGTGTTTATGCGAGCAGAGAGCAGATAGCTAGTTCATGAACAACAATTACACGGCCACGTTTTCTGTCACTGACTCACAAAAAGTATTGCGTTTTTAAAAAATTAAATTGTGTTATCAGCGTGGCTTGTGCTCTGACGTCGGCAACTGTATCGTATTAGCATAGTGTGTTTTTTGTATCTACTACATTGTTTTATTGACCTGGAATGTTGTGGTTATTAATTTTTATATCTGGTATAAACTCTTTTTATCTCAGACGGGTCGCTTAAGACACGTGCTTTAAATTACGCAGTTAGAATTACCTAATAGTCAGTGCGATGCAATACAGAACGTAATATCTGTCTAACATACTTATAACATGTTATCTGATAAGTGGTTTTTAAGTAAACTCAAAATTATTACCTATGATTACTTTATATAACCTTACAGGTTAAAAGAGTTTATTAACCTTTTATACATACGTTACACGAACCGTATCAGTATTAACGTGGACTGCTCAGCTGTTCTCAGTATGACGAACTGTTTCAGTTAACATTTGTCCACAAGAAATTTTGCTAGAAAGCATAAGTTCACAGAGATTCACGTAAGATTTTACAGAGAAGAAAGGAATGACATTTCTTGTCGCCACCTGTCTCACATGCACTTACGAGTTCACTGAATGGTTTTTATGTTTCGCATTAGAGTCGGCGATTAGTCAACCGCCTAAATGAATCACTGATGAAATGGATTAGTAGCCAATGTGCACAATGCAGTCTGATATGTGGTGAATGGTTCCCTGTACGGACCACAGCCTTATTCCGGAACCTCGGCCAATATCAGGCGAAGATGGAGCTCTTCACCGCTCCCCTGAAGGCTTCTGAGTAGTTACTCATTCATTCATTTTTCACGCATTCACCAACTTACCCACCCACACATAAAAACCTATAAACCGACATAAGGTTTTACAAGTATTCGATTTTAAATTTTACTTGGCTTGCCTTTGAACGCTTCCATAGGATCAATCAGGGTCATTTTAGAAGCGCGTGGTGCCCTAGGCTGCTATCAGACTCGTGCCCCCCCCCCCGTTTTAAAATTCAAACTTTTATCCATTATTTACACTGATAAATGGCATAAAAAATTTACAGGCATTGCACAAATGCAATGCACAGAGAAGGGGATTGAAAATGCTTCAATAAATCTAAAAAATATATACATGTATATTTATGTTCATTCAACAATCAATGAATTCATTCTTCATTTACCAATGTACAGATTATAAGTTAAATATAGTCGCATTCATAAGCGAAGTTTTATATGTGTACTACGTTATTGACAACAAAGAAGTAGTTTCTATGGAAACTCACCGGTTCCCATTTTCGATCACGCACCAGCGGTCGTTTTCAAATGTGCGACACGTCCTTATAAACATTTTCAATGTTAAAATTTCGAAAGTTAACAATAATTTTATTAAACTCTCAAATTACAAGAAATATTTACTAAATAGTGATTACAATGAGTTTAAAAAAATACTAATCGATCCATTTTTTCTTGACTTTTGCCTTAACGAAGTCTTGTATAATTTCTTCTAAATCGAGCGATTCGAGTATCTCGCTTTCAATATTCAACCTTGCTAACGAAGATAATATCTCATCTCCCATAGTTGAACTCAACATATCTTAATGCTTTTTAATTTAGAAAATGATCTTTCAGATTCGCAGTTAGCTATTGGAATCGTCAAAAGCAGACGATAATCAATGTATATGTTCGGAAATACATTAATCATTTACAATCAATGATCCAGTTTAATACTTTGAGCGGATAAACTGTAGTTTCATGGAATCTGCCATCTTCATTTGAACGATTTGAAAAAAAGTCTTTCTTGCAGTTTTAGTCGTAACACAGAGTGTTCCACGTCTACTAGAAAAAAATAGAAGATCGTCGAAAGTGTGCACACATCTTTTTATGATTCTGGATTGAGGACATTTTTTACTTCCATGTTCCATAAGGAAATGGAAGTACTGTATGGTCATGGCGAAAAAAATCGTGTTCGAGATAACGGCTGATTCTGTTTGTACTACCCTCAAAACATGAAGAAAAGCCATTTTTCGAAAAGTGTCTCTCTCTCTGTCTATCTATCTGTGTCTGTGTGTAGAATTTTTTCTATGGCAAACGATAACAGCCGCAAATTCAAACAGAATCAAATAATGTTTTCCATACATTTCTGAATTGTAGAGGACTCAAGGGTTATTGATTTTGGTGAAGATCGGTTAAGAGGAAGGGGTAGTTTACCTGCAACATTTTATGTTTTATCAAGGGTAATGTTTTATATGACGAAAGATAACTGCCGCACATTCTAACAGAATCAAATAATTTTTTGCATACATTCCTGAATTATAGAGGACTCAAGGCCTTTTGATTTTAGTGAAGATTGGTTGAGGGAAAGGGGTAGTTTACCTGCAACGTTTTATGTTTTAACAAGAGTAAAGTACTTAATTTTGATGAATAAATTATCCTGACAAGATCATAATAATCCACTGTAGAAACATAGATGAAATACCTATAAATGATGTGGCTAGTTGAACGGGGTGGGGGTAATTTTCTATAAATGAAAATTATAGTCGAAGGGGGAGGGGATAATTTTTTATGTGTACTACGTTATCGGCACAAAGAAGTAGTTTATTGTTAAAATTCCTTCCCGGGCTGTTTGGCCGTAGTCCAATGTTTTCTGAAAAACCAGACGTTTCGGCAGTGCCATTGACTGTCATCATTAGTGAAAATCGAGTGCGATAACGTGAAGTGGTATACGTTAGTGACCACAGTAGCCTACTGTGGTTAAGGTTGAAGCAATAAGTGGAAAGAAGTAGTTTCTATGGAAATATGTCATTTAGAAAATGATTTTAAATATAAATCTTAGAAAATAGAAGTCATGTATGGTTCTCCATACCGATATTCCACATTTATTATCTTCAAAAACTTTTTGTGATTTAGGGTTGGATAGTGCCCCCTCTGACAGCTGAGGCCCTGGTGCCCGGTGCTGCAGCATACCCTAGCGTTATGGATAATCCGCCATTGCATAGGATACAAGAATTCTGTATGTCACAGCTGCACAGAATATAATTATAAAATATTTTATAATTCAATGTACATATTATTAGAAAATTTGATAGCCTTGTACGTACATATAATATTAATTTCTGATTTCGTATTCGTCTCGAGTTGCGTAGAAACTGTCATAAAATTTAACTCTAGACCCCTTGACTGTTGTCCGGCCGCAATAGCTTATGCGTGTCACGTATCACTTGAAAGCCGCTGTCATTATCTTCTCTTATCTTTGTTCTACTCGTATGTTCTGCATTCCGAATTTCAAGCTATTTTGACTAATTTTTATAACATTGTATTTTTAACCGATGTTTACTTATTATAGATATAGTGAATTGAAGTAATCAGTATCAGCTGGTATCAGCTCAGACCCTTGTAGCCTCCGGACTGTGAGTTACGAATTCCAAAAGCCAGACAATTAAGCGGTGACGCCGGTGTACTACAGAGCTTTTGTGCTTTCTGCGTTATTACAAAGTTCATTTAATGCATATAGTAATGAATAACATTTAGTACAGATAATTAAATTTTTTCAGTTAAAAATGAATAATTTATGAGGTGTTTATTTTTTAAAATCTTTGTTAGTAAAAACATTGAGTCTGGTTTGTTGTTTTTAGAAAAGGAAAATGAGTAGACGAAGGTGACTGTTTTTGACGGTCGTTATTCTCTGATGGTCGGCAACCGTTCGGGTAATCAGAACAACACACTGGCTGATAACCAAACATTATTGTTTATAATTAGCATATGGATAGGGTGGTGCTTGGACTAAAAATACACCATTTATTTACTTATTTTTTTTTTAATATGAGGTTAATATAGGTAGGGGCGGAGCTGTGCGTGGCGAAGGGCAAGCCCGTCGCCTGCTCGTGTGCTGCGTCCCGAGCTCCAAGTAGAGCTCCTGCCGCAGGGACCACCGATGTTCTGGAAGTTAAGGGATGTGGCCTGCTACCGGCCGTGGGGTTTCAATTAACTAACTAATTGACAGTGAGTGTACGCCGAGGCTGGGACCAAGATTCACCTGGCACAGATAAATTGCGACCGAGGGGGCTAATAAGGTGATTGTCCTGGAAGCGGGCGGTGCGGGGATAGAACTTTCGGGAAAGTGTCCGTATAACGAGAGAATGAAGCTTTCGCTTATGGGTCTTGGCCAAGTAGCCCCATACGGGAATCGCGTAGGTAACCATCAGCATCACGTGGGCGGTTCTGTGGGCCCGAGATACTTAACCTCTCGAGACCAGGGCAGGGGAGTGTTGCCTACGTACAGTCTGTCAGGGAGCCTTATACGTCTGGAGAAGATTACGTCTGTGCTCTTGGCCGCGTTGATGGCAGGTTAAGGTTCAAGATAACCTAAAAATGAAGGAATATCAACATTCTTCTCATACCTTTATCACTGTGATTTCTTCAGTCATTATCTGCATCAGTGTAAAATGGGTTACGATTTAGGAATAGAGTTTTGAGACCAAATAGCGGCTGTAGATTTTGAGAAATGTCAATTCTGAAATTAAAAGACAATTCAATAGTCGAGAAGCTGAGGACGTGCGCTATTACACGTGTGCTCCTAAAAGTCAGCTCTACAAACATTTACAGATCAGACCGCTCGGTCAGCGGTGTCGTCCTACGAGCGCAAAGTTTAAGCAAGAGGAGTATTTTTAAAGAAAAGATACTCCAGAAACGCGTCGCTGGAAACCAGGAGGCAATTTATAAATAGTTTCAATTGGAATATTTGCACACATGGCTCGAAAATCTGGACTTTGAGATAAATGGAGAAGATCTACCTTGAAGCTTTTGAGATGTGGTGCTGAAGGAGGGCCTTAAGAATACCATGGACGGAAAGAGTACCAAGTGATGAGATTCTGAGGAAAGTAGGCGAAAAAAGGATGTTGATTGGATTCGTTGTGGAAAGGAGAAACTCAGTGCCCTTCATATTAACACATGAAGGTGTTCCAATGAAGGTATTTGCGATGAAGGTATTATACTTGATTTAATTTTTAGTACAGAAATGTGTATATTTATTTTAATGTATTAAAATAATGTAATATTACGTACTTTTTAATGTATACTACGTGCTAAGTTCAAGAAAAAGTTTTTATTCGTGAGCTGTTTTACGAAATTGACTTTCCGTTAAAACTTTGGCCGTATTTGTTGAGAATAATGACAATAAAACGTCCCTACTGTTAATTATGTGCGGACATTGCCAAATTTTCATAAAAACGGTTAAAAAAAAAATTACGGTGACAACACCATATTATGACGCGCACTGGCGCGTAGTATCTACGGGTTTCTGTAGCGTATCGGTTCGCAATAGCTGTCCTCCAACAACATGGACGTAAGTAGCGTTTTGTATACGTGGCCATACATTTAGTGAGAATTCATGGAACAGTAATTTTATCAAAAAAACGCTGACAAAATTTAAGTTAACGCCAAATTTTGTAAGCGCGTACATTTGGTTTCTTGTACTGATTGAATCATTGCTTGTTCTTATTGACACAGTAGTCAAATAACACCTGGGCTCATCTCTTACAATGGGTTTATCGGCAAACACTAATCTCAACAGGGGAACTTGGAAATTTTTAGAAACTATTATTTACGATGAGTTGCTGGTTTTTTTTACAGTGCTCAGAACGCTTTTTTGTTTTAGGGATTGATCCGAATCAACTATGCCTGATTATTTTGTGGTGGTTTACAAAAGTTTTGGTTATTTTATTCACTTAGCAGTCGGAAATAATATCATTTCTGACTGAAAGAATACAGTTTTGTTCGTTAAACACAGCTGTAATTATCTAATATAATTTTTGTTAATTAAAAAGCTATATTAGCGATGAGAAAAAAGTTCACGACAAAATTAGTCAAATCCGATTAGTCAAACCTTACAAAAAATGAGAACTGGTGAAATGGCTAAAAAAAAGCAACTAATATATACCATATTTTTGAAGTAAATGGATACAAATTTAGTAAGCAACGAATTTTTGTATTTTTAGGATAGGCGAAAAACATTTATTTTATGCGAAAAACATAGGAAAAAGAGCTCAGTTGCTCCTGAAATGCTGAAGTTGATTTTTGTTTGATTCTTTTTACAAAACAAGATTATATTTACTTTATTGAAATTATTTACTATATTGACTCCGTGTAGAGGGCAGGCATTTTATAAACCCCTTTCACTATTCTGTAGCCCTTCACTATTTTGTGGTAGCCCTTAGTGTCTCCAGGACAGTGTCTTTACAGATCTGTCTGGTTTCCTTTTGCTGGTTATAATTAAACGGTTAATGTTTTTTATATTGTTCATTCTTCCTTAGACTACGATTAATCCATTTCGACTGTCTTTTACTGCAGTTTCAGACGCTTTACCCAAAGTTTTTGTTTAGAAACTCGAGTCACTATTGGTTGCTCTATTCGATTGTTACCACTTCTGTGTGTTATGAGTGCCATGGAACGTTTCGTAGTTTCATTCCACGAACAATATTACTAGTAACGAGTTCAGACACGATATAAATGTTATAAAAAAAAAGTCACTAGACGGTCGAAATAAACATAAAAAATTATTCACTTTTAATATTTTTTCGTCTCTTTTTTATCGCTTTTTGGGCTCAGTTTTAATAATATATTACGGAGAATTGTGTTACGAAAAATGGTTTGTCGATTCCCTACGAATTAAACAAAAACGAAATTATCGGATGGAATAATCCATAGATAACTGATGCCTTAAGACAATACCGTCAGACAGGGCAGGGCAGATTTCGGCTTGACCTACGCTAGCAAACGCCCGTTCGTATGACAAACACAATGTAAGTTCGCGATTCGTCCGTAAAGGTTGATTTATTCAGCTAGGTTTTATACTTAAATAAAATTAATTCGTTCCTGTAATTTAAAATATTATTTGTCACTATTATATTAAAAGTAGTCTACAGTGAATATCAACGAACAAGGCAACAAGACAACACGATTTTTATAAGACATTCATATTTTATTGACATAATAGATTTTAAAATTATATTAGGGCTGCGTTATAAGCGATTTACACGACGGCGTCTTATCCAATAATCGCTCTCTTCCGTGGGAACGCCACTATATATATAACAGCCAAATAAATGCAAAACAGAAGCCACTAGTTACTTGTAACAAATGACAAACTGACTGTGTATCCTGCACACCCGGATGTCCACGCTAGTATTACAGTGCTTACTGAAAGTAATAAACACGCAGATTAGTGTGAGAAGCTACAAAGTATGTAGAAAAACGCATTGCGATACGTGGCCCGTCTCAAGGTCACTGCTTTTATCAGTGATGACCTGTTCACGCATCGAGGGTGTATGAAACAACTTTCCACAGTCATGTGTTCGGAAACGAGTTATCTATGCCACTATACTTTCTAGAGGCCTTGAACCGGCCCAGTGGCGCCTACTTTATTACTTCCACATTTTCAACAATGGAAGCAGTGGATATCTTTGATTCTTTTTATAAATAATTATGAAATGTTGTTTTCAGTTGCATCGTTTCACATGATCTCTTTGGAGTAATAATTGGTTTATGGAATCATGTATTTTCCAATTAAAGAATTCGCATTTGTAGTTAACCGCGGAAGGACTTCCGTTAACAGGTAAAACCTGACTGGCATTACCCACGTGTTTTACCGTCGAGGAGGAAAACAAAGAAGGAAAACTTACATTCAGCAAAGATGTTCTCAACGAGGAAAATTGAGATTAAATGTTGACGCACGGCACGCTTAGCATTATTTATCCCAGGGCTCCTTCTCCTCCGTACATATCGCAGGGCTCCTCCTCCTCCGTAACATATCCCAGGGCTCCTCCTCCTCCGTAACATTTTCTTAGCTCTGCCTTTAGTGCGTAACGTTTCTGAGCTATACGTTAAAACGTTTATTCAGTTGTATAATATATTTATTTGTTATGATTGTTGGTAATGTTTGTGATTGTAAGTTAGTGCTACACGTAACAATACACAGCATTTCCTTTTATCTGCATCACGTTCTCGAATCGCCTCGGCAAATAAATTTTCTATTCTGCACAGTTTTTCCCCTAAACATTTGTGTACCAATGTTTACCAAAGTTCTATAATTAGTTTTTTGTTCTCTTCCAACGGTCGCATACGCGGATTCACTCAAATTAACCTCAGATTTCATTTTGCATTTTCTTCGTTAACTTTGCCTGTCTTTTTACTGTAACCACCGTATTAATAAACATTGGGTCTGTGCGTTAAATGTTCCATCATTTAAATATGGTAGGCCTATTATATTTGACAACCCTTTGTTACGCGTGTTCAAGGTAGGCTATATTTGGGACATGATTTGCTAGAGGATGTACCCTTTATTATATTTCTGCGACTTTGGATACTGCGTCTCTTTGTCTTATATTTTATTGATTGCTTGTGAGTGTTTGTGTCAAGTATGTTTATGTCAAAGCTTTTATTAGGTTATGTCTACGGCAACGCAGGTTATTTACAGTAGGCTACGGTTACGGCTCTTCATATAGTACATCATTATATGCCAGTTTTAGAGAAACAAAAACAAATTCATTTCTTGACCAGCTTGTCAGTTCTTGGCTTACTCCTCAGCTCTCACTCACCAGATTCCATTTAAATTTCCTATTTTCTGATTTCCCGATATTATAAAAGAACTAGTTTCTAATATTCGTCTGTAGTTCTCACATTTGGTTTTACATGTGCTATATAGTCTTGAAACGACTACTGCAGAATATCGTATAATTTATTCCTTGCGTATTTCAGCTCTCCCCAAATTCATCAAGCATTGTTAAAAAAAATTATGCTTTACGAATATTTAAGAACACCATTAATTAAATTATGTGTGTGTGTGTGTGTGTGTGTGTGTGACGCTAATATGATTTATTCTTTTTATGTTGTTGGGCGTGGGAGTTCATTATGGATTATTAATGTTAAGTAAGTGTATTTCTATTTTAAATTATTGCTTGTATGAGAAATAAAATGCAATTACATTAAGTACTACGCAATCCATTCAATAGGACTGGGAGTTCAATCCATCGCCCCGATCCAGTCTGATTATGTCCACATTCTCACTGTTGATAATTTTATTCAGAATACAATTAATCTAGAACTTTTTTATCGTATCAAGTACTTTCGGCATGATGCATTCAATAAGCAATACGCGTTGGATAATCTTCATGCACTTTCAGTATTTATTTAGTATAATCAAATAAAAGTTTTTAACTTTTTGCGACAATTTCTTCTCGAGACAAACTCAAAACAACAAATTTTCTATAAAGGGTGAATTAAAATTTAATAGCTACTGCATTTACTATCTTGATTTTAAGTTATACATTACTAGCAAAATACCCGTGCTTCGCTACGGAGTTTCACGTTGTACGTAATTGTACAATTATTGCTCGCTTAATAGTATAGGTTAGATAGATTGTACAAATTCTCAACTCTTAGTTTGTTTATTTACATTCATAGCAACAGCTATTTATTATTTATTTCGAGAAAATCGTTAGAGCCGTTTCCGAAAAAAAAAGACATACATTTATTAATTAATTGAACTTCGAACTTTTCTCGACTATAAGAACCTGCAAACAACGAAGTTTTTTCAATTTAAAACAATGATTAAAAACTCAGGACTAAATGTATTCGGGGTTTCCAGTAAACCGAGATGTCAACCACTTCATTTACAAAGTATGCAATTCCCGCGATAAATTTCAGTATTTGGTTTTTTGCCCCTTAGGAGTGAAAGTTTTTAAAACCGTTTCTTATGAGCACCTAAGACCTATGATGAAGCTATGTTCAAAGTTTCATTGATATCCATTCAGTGGTTTCAGAGATATCGTGATCAGTGAGTCAGTCAGTGTTATTTGGCTTATATAGATATCTATATCTAGCTGATTTACCCAGCGTTGCTCGGGTTCATAATTTATTCATAGGCTCATAGGCACCTATTCTTGTTCTAACGTTATATTACTTGTATATTGTATAATCTTCCTTATATTGTTACGTTCGCATTCTCACTGGAGGAATACTCTGTAGCGCACCTGTTTAAGAACATGTCATAAACTGTATTCTTATATCTGGAGAAGAATTCTGTTGCGCGTGATGCTCCTGCTCGATTTCTAACTCTGGGAGAGGGCGAACAGCTAAATCAGTTTTCAATAAAATGTCTACTGTACTTGCACGCGATGCGTATTTAATTGTCGTTTTATAATTCATTGTGTTAATGTTGAAATAAGGCATTTGTTAAATTAGTGTCTCCTAAACTTATTCTAACAATACAATACCTCTATAGATTTCACCTTATCAATTTTTAAATTCAAACTGAAGCAAGTGCATTTATATTGTCTGAACACTATGATCTGAATACATTCGCTATCAAAACTTTGTTTTTTATACTCGCTTATAACTTACTTCGATCTTAACTTATCCACTTTATACTCGCTTATAACTTACTTCGATCTTAACTTATCCACTTTTAAATTCAAACTGAAACAACTCTGAATTCACACACTATTAAGAAGTTTCTTAAGATGCATACACCACCTTTGATATCATAACCTATATCTTTATTTATAAGAACCGTGGACTCTGGCCCCGCCGTATTTCGCGGAATCCGACCTAAGACTCCCCGGGTTCCGTGGATGAACTCCGGGGAAGGCCCGTCGGACGACTCCCGCGCTATTTCCTACGCGGGAGACTTCCACCGATGCTATGGTAACCAGAATCTATTCTATTGGGTTGCCATAGTAACCAAATCTAATAGTTTTTAAGACCCAAAGGACCCCCCAAAGGATCGTATCGAAAATAACACTTGTCCTATGTTGGTTCTCCCGTTGCGTAAAATATTTGTGCCAAGTTTGGTTGAAATCGGTCCAGTGGTTTAGGAGGAGATGTGGAAGACCCCATCGAAGAAAACACCTATCATATGTTGGTTCTCCCGTTGCGTAAAATATTTGTGCCAAGTTTAGTTGAAATCGGTCCAGTGGTTTAGGAGGAGATGTGGAAGACCCCAAAGAACCCCCCAAAGGACCCCATCGAAAAAAACACCTATCCTCTGTTGGTTCTCCCGTCGCGTAAAATATTTGTGCCAAGTTTGGTTGAAATCGGTCCAGTGGTTTAGGAGGAGATGTGGAAGACCCCAAAGAACCCCCCAAAGGACCCCATCGAAAAAAGCACCTCACCTATGTTGGTTCTCCCGTCGCGTAAAATATTTGCCAAGTTTGGTTGAAATCGGTCCAGTGGTTTAGGAGGAGATGTGAAAGACCCCATCGAAAAAAACACCTATCCTATGTTGGTTCTCCCGTCGCGTAAAATATTTGTGCCAAGTTTGGTTGAAATCGGTCCAGTGGTTTAGGAGGAGATGTGGAACATACATACATAGATACAATGGGGGGGGGGGTTGCCCCTTAGGAGTGAAAGTTTTTAAAACCGTTTCTTAGTGAGCACCTAAGACCTATGATGAAGCTATGTTCAAAGTTTCATTGATATCCATTCAGTAATTTTTGCTCTACGTTGATTCTATGTCAGTCAGTCAGGCAAACTTCCCCCCCCTTTTCCCCCTTGAAAGGTCGAATTTCCAAAAATCCCTTCTTAGCGGATACCTACATCACATAAGGAACCTACATGCCAAATATCAAGTTTCTAGGTATTATAGTTTCGGAGATTTCGTGATGAATCAGTGAGTCAGTGAGTCAGTGGTATTTCTCTTTTATATATATAGATTTTAAGATGTCTACAAACCAATAACATAATTATTTGAAAGTACAACAAACATTTGCTCCCGCCATGAAGTTTACCTTTTTATTTTTAGTGATCACTGTATGTTGCAAACGTCAAAGTTTTATTGTAGAAAAATGAAAATTTTAAATTGTATATTAATTATACATTTAATTGTAATGTAATTATTGTAATGGTATATTTAAAAAAATTGTTGAATCTGAATCCCTATTTCTCTGGAGACCTTATGAAAGCGTTAAAATGATTTGAATGAAATATTTATTTGTATGTCAAATATCAATATTTTGATGAAGACAACGTATTTAATTTTGGACTCAAATTACTGAATGTAATAAGTGAAAATGCTATGACATGGTTTGTTTGTCATTTTTGCGGTAACGCATACCCGCAAGAAGATCCTTGAGCGCGGTCAATTTGGTGGTCACGTCGCACTTGGCACTGCTGTCCTCCATCGAACCATTACTAAAACAATATATTAATATGCTAATTAGCACAGACGGGAATCAGGAAGCCTCTATGTTTATTGTTGCATGTATTTGAATATTCACATGGACTGAACGAAGACGACTTTGTACGTGTGATATGAAGACAGTCATAGAGAAGGACGTTTGAGTAAAAAAATTTAAACCTGGTAGTCGTGGGACTACCGGTAGACATGGAATCATGGGCAGACTTGTGCTTTGGGAAGGAATGAAGGGTTGGTTAAATAAACAGCTACATAAGTTTCAATGTATTTTATTTATTCAGAATTTTCAGAATTTACAGAGTCACCTAACGCTAGCTGATGGAATATGGAGCGATGGTAGCTGAAGTACGATACGAATATCTGGGCGAAGAGTTGCATGTTGCGACTGAACGTCAGGTCTATGCTCGTGTTTCCGAGTGTAGTTGATGGTAAGCTATGGAGTTGTAGGCCGTACTCGTCGTTGATGTCCTGTAGTAGGTTCTCGTGATCGGGTGCATGTTTGTTGAAGTCGCCGCAGAGCATTATTGGTGTAGTCATGTCGGCGATGTTGAAACTCTATGCGCTTGTAGTAATTGACTACCCGATGCGGATGCAGCGGGTTACGGCCGGGCCTCTTGGAGCATAGTATGTTCATGATCACATTACCAGTCTGTTGAAGAGTATGCAGCACATCACGGGATCCTCGCTCACTAATTTATTCTTGAGCACACGAGTCATGCTACTTATGTCTTGAGTCGAATTGGGATGCCCGTACCTCTGTAGAACTCGCAGTAGCACGGGCCAGTTGACTTCGTTAGCGCTCATTGTTAGGAAGAACGTCGGCTTGCCTAGCTGCCGTATCATAGCGAAGAGCTCGTGTTTCTTCTCAGCCCAGTAAGTCATACTGTTGGGCACAGATCGTAACATCGCAAAATTGTTCTCCGCCATACTCGTTACGTACTGTTGATCCTCCACTTGTGCTCTGGTGACACTTGAGATGACCGACTGCCTGAAAGTCTTATACATTCCGTCGGCCTCTCTCATGCGCATGATCTTCATTCCCATGTAGAGTACGTGGTGCGGTGGCACTACCCGTCGATCGGATCGTCTGAGCTCGCTGGTAGTCATCATATACGGAGTGACTTTGGCTGAACTGAATGGAAAGGTCCTGGGTTGTCCGTAGTATATAGTGGGGAACGAGAGCTCCTCGGCGTGCACGTCGTACAGAAGCGACAGCGGACGCTCGCGCTCACCCGGGGCGATGTTTAGTACTTTACTCTCGTCCTACATGAGCGTGTGCTGCCTCGCGACTCCTTCCTCGCAGTCCAACAGTGGCGGATCTTCCACGTAGCTGTCGTCCTCGTCGTCGGGTGCTTTGCTTGTGGATGCCCGTGGCTGACCGAACGAGGCGATCCCGTCTACGAGTTGCAAGTTAGCGGTTACATTGTATCGCTTGTACAGAGGTGTCTCGACTAGATACTTCAACCAAAGAGTCAGTACTGACTTACGCACAGCCCCGGAGAGATATGAGGACTTGTGAATTATCTGCCTCTTGATGTTAACGTTGATGGCGTAATCGTCTTCGAGAGTGCGAGGCAGCACGTTAACCATGTTGTCTACCTTCACTGGCACATTTATGACTTGGCCCACGATCCCATACATACCGTCTACATAGCGGAGCCGACGAATCTGCATGAACGGTAACCGCGGGCGTATAAGTCTCTCTTCAACGGGATTCAGAGGCGGCAAGTTTGGCGGGATCGGTGGATATTGGAAGCCGTATGATTTGCACAGCGGCGGTACGTTGCCTTGTTTGAGACTTGCAACACACATAGAGCACACGCCTTCCATATTACTCGCACTTGAATACTCGTCCGCTCCGAACACTGTGGCCAAGAGACTTATGTATGATGGTACGCACGGTCTTAAATCACTCTTGAACCACAAGCGATCGCAGATCCCACAACACCGAGCCGAACGGATTGTTAATAAAGTGCTTAGAGAATTCCTCGTCGACTCCTTTGAAGCGGCGACTTGGACCGGGCTGTTCTGCGCAGAGCATCGAGGGTCCAATGTTGTCGAAGCACAAGTTATTAATGTTCTCATCGTCTGTTTTCTTGCTAGCTAGCCGTACGCTCGATCTGAGTCGCTTTGGGGGCATGCCGGATGACCCAGGTATCGGAGATGCGGGCCGCTTGGGCGCTGACGGGGTTTCGTCAATCTTGAAATGGTTACCATTTTCTAAGTTCTCGGCCGATTTCTTTGATTTTAGTCTCAAACGATAGGCCTGTTGACGCTCTGCATAGGATTTGCCGGTTTTCGGTTTGAAAGTTTTGGTTCGAGTTTTATCGTTGATTTCTAGGTCGAGGCATTTCAAATTTTTGAGTTCAAATGTTGTTATTATTTTCTGTAAGTGCTTCTAGTACTCGGAATTGGTGTTATTGGAGAGAGTTAGTTCTGAGGATCACAACGCACTTTGTAGTTTCGCGATCGGACTTGTAGTTCCCGAGATATTTAAGTTTTAGTGGAGCAATTTAGAAATTTTCGGCGCAAAAACACCCTCACGCAGACAAAGCCTAGAGGCGATTGAAGTCAGTTGTCAAAATTCTCAGTACTATTGTTGGAAGGGGGCCGAGTGACTCGATCACCTGACACCTGGTTTGCTGGGATTGGTTGAGCGGTTCGTGAGATAGTGGTATGCCGAAAGTACATTTGAAACATAACGGTCGATTTTCGCGAAACGTGCGAGTAAGACATTACATAGCTATGGATTCCATGTCAAAAAGTTAAGCCTAAAGTCATTTACACTCCGAAAGCGAAGCGCTTGTTTGGCGATTCTCGCCGAGAAACCCAACCTACTCTTTGCGCAGCACAGCCATTGCCGATGTTCTCTTGGTGGCTACTCAGAAAGCTACAGTGTGAAACGTCAGGAAATATATCAGGTGGGAAAACCACAGCCTGGAGCTCTACTGCCGCCTTCCGTAAGTTGTTCCACACTGTAATGTCCTCAAAATCGACAAGGCAATAGCTTTGTTCAAGTCTTGGCAATAGATGTATTCTCTAGAATGAAACCTCGACTCTTACTCGACTATCAACACACATCTTTGCGATATTTTCTTCTTACTCATGAGGAGAATGAGGTGCTGTCAGTCGTTTCGTTACCCGGTCGATAGGGTTTGTACGAACTCTGACTGTACGGTTTGCACCATTTAAACTTTTAAATACAAGTTTAGTAGTATACATAGATAATGTGAAGAAGTTTTTTAAGTTAATAAAAATTGCTGCGCAAACATTATAGATGGTAAGATAATGTCACATAAAAGGTGAACTTCTAACATCTGATTAATATTGGTTAAAGAAATTCAATGATGTTTTGTTAATATGAAAACTCTTATGGCTTCTCTGTTCCCAGTTTCGACCGTCGAAGATTCTACTTCTGACACCACTGCTATGACGGTAGGTGGATAATGATCTACAGCGATATCAGAGACAGTTAATACCAACTTGTTTCACTGATCTAACTTGTTTTGCACAAAATTTACATTCCTAGCACAATTCTATGTAAATAAAAACATGTATAAGGGATCATTTACTACAAGTAATCAAAATTACTGATTCAATAAATTTAACAGTGAGTTCCCACAAGGTAATTTGCAGTAACAGGACGGACTCGCCAACTAAATTTGTCCTTGTGTCTCTGCTTGTATAAAGGATACCGGTCGTCAAATTGTAATACTGATGTAGTTACCAAGGGAGATAAGATAGATCGATTAGATCCGTTTACACGATTTTTATGGCCTTCCTTACTAGCAGTAGTTTATGGAAATGTTTCCTAATTAGAGTATATCCGAGGACTGCAGGTTAAACATTGACAGTATCGGAAACTCGCTGGCGCTATTTAGTGAATGTTTCGGCGGAGGATAGTTTCTCACAGCAATCAGTGCTTTGCCATGAAATACATCCTATAAGTATACACGTTGAAAAATTAAAAATAACTCCTTTAAGGTGACTGTTATATATTCATGTCATTAATTCTAGTTTTATAAAATAATACAAGTTTTATTTTTATTGATTACGTTCTTGTAAAAAACCGGCTTTCATGTTTATTCTATTATAAAATCCTACAATAAATAAAAAACTTTATGTAAATTTAAATAGTTGTTTTTTCATAATATAAAATTGAAACACATGCTTAAAATAGCTCGTTTTGAATACTATTGTAAAATTAACCTCCCTTAAAAAAAATTTGCAGAAAAGTATTTATACAAGAGTTATACACATATGCATGCCTATATAACTTTCCACAGTCACCACCCACATTAAGGTAGCCTACTTATTATATTGTGGCAGCTTCTGCAGATCTTGTTGCTACCAACGAAGTCCTTGTTGGTTTCTAACGCTGGGAAACTAGACACACCCTGGCCGGAGCCAACTGTGATGTTAAGGCGGCCCCGAACCTAGCCGGCAGCTGACGGGACATCTTACTGTCACAAAAACAGCGGTATAGGCAGATTTAGTGAACAGGCGTAACTCACCGACTGCTCAGCGCTTCAGCGTCGATAGGACTTGTCGCCTCAACCATGCAGTGGTTAGGATGAGCTTCTATTCACAAGCACCGGGACCTTTTTAAAGGCCGGTGACGCTTGTCAGTGGTAGGCTTAGTCAGATTCACAAGCACCGGGACCTTTCAGACCGGTGACACATGTCAGTCGTAGGCTTAGTCAGATTCACAAGCACCGGAACCTTTCAGGCTGGTGACGCATGTCAGTCGTAGGCTTAGTCAGATTCTCAGCCACCGGGACCTTTCAAGCCTGTAACGCATGTCAGTCGTAGGCTTAGTCAGATTCACAAGCACCGGGACCTTTGAGGCCGGTGACGCATGTCAGTCGTTGCTTAATCAGATGTTTTCTTCCTGGCCGAAGATTAGCGGGGCATCGTTTCACAACAATGTCTCGTTCTTTTTCCTCCTATCGTACTTATTTATCGCCCCTCCCAGAATTTTCTACGTCAATTTCTCAGAGTATTTTCACGTGTAGCACCATCACTATAAACATCACACAAACAGATCTTGGCAGCGTAGTGTCCTTTTACTCGCAGAAAACGAATGACTCCACGCGTTTCACAGTTGAGGGTGAGAGACAATGAGAACGAAACGAACAAAATGGACATATTATTTGCGTGTAACAATGTGAATCTTTAATGGTTACTATTGCGCATGCGCCGTGTGTGCAGCCAATTGGAGATTAATTTTAGAATAGATCTCCATAGGTTTATATCAACCACAACCACATTTAGCCGAAATTACAAATTAAGTTTTCTAAAAAGTATCACTTTTACTTTGCAGATTATTAACTAGTAGCAAATCTCACTGCATTGAGTAGCACAAGTTCAGTGGGACAAGTGGAATGGAAATCTTTCCGTATCTGTGCTCTCCGTTACAAGTGATGTGGATAGTCCGTGTTAGCGCAGGCAACGTGCTGTTTGTCTCTAAGCTATGTGAATTGAAGGTAGGCGGTATCTGGCCTGTTACTATCTCTTCTGATATTTTTGCCTTGTTTAGCCTTCTAATTTTATTAGTCATACCATGCACTCACTAAGGTGTATCTGTTTAACCGTTACAGCTATACATGACTACGTCCACACATCTCATCGCTGCATGATGAATCACACGAACAGCACGAATCAAGTACGGTACAGCATCTCCAACACGATATTGTAAGATAATTAAATTCATGCTGTGTAATTCCTTCAATATTGTCTTTTTTTTAATTTGAGTAAGAAAAAATGTTGTACTTTGTTAATTATGAGTACAGTTGTTTCCTAAAGCTACTGTGTTAACATATTCGTATTGTTTTATTTTTTATTACTCTATTACCTTCATAAATAACAATAAAATATGTACTACCTTTCTTAAGTCTATAATATTCGTTATGTGAAACGTGCTGCTGAAGTGTACGAAGGCGAAGACACCGTATCGCTCTCCAAGCTTACTTTTCTTTTAATTCCTTTTACTTTGTGAAATCTAAGTGAAAGTCGCTTCGTTGGTTAGGGTAAGCACCAGCAGGACTGAAGTCGTCGGTGACTGCAGCGTTTACTCCGATTTCTTATGGGCAGAATTTACTCATGTATTTTATATATATTTTAAGCCTAAAGCGGGTTCTAAATATTTGTTTAGAATCTCGTAGAGCTACTTTTTCTGTAATGCAAGTCGATATTTTTATCAGTACGCAAAAAACTTGATACACTTTGTTAATAATAATTATTGGTTAATACGTCACTGTCGGTGTTCAGAACGATGAGAATACGACACCAGGATACGTTGCTTACTTATATCCGTTTCAACGATTTGTACTTCATTCTAAGTAATGTTTTTAAGTAATCTCTTTTGTACTCTTCAATCATTTTAAATCATTTTTGATGACTCTATTTATTAAGTTTTCTTAAACTGTTGGCCATTTTACAAAATTGAGTGAAGTTGTGTGTGTGGAATTGTTTTCGTGTCACTTACCATCAGTTACGTAGTATTCGTTATTTTTGTAACCGCTTCCATTCTAACCTTTTCCTATAAGTGCGACTATACTTTGGCTATAAGCGAAACATTTTTGGGCTTGAGCTTGAAGTGGCAGACAGAATCGGCTCATCAGTATTTAAAATCACAAATGAACTATTTATATGTCCATATACCATTTTATGTATGAGAACAATTTTGGCAATGCCATCAACTACCATACAATTCCGTATTTTACGTTCATTGTAGAGGCCCCCTCACATACACACGCACACATGTACACGTGTAAAAACATACATTTACACATACATAATATGAAGTGTTATATATAGTTGTATTTTGAATTCTTTGTAATTTACGTTGCCAAGTTTCAAACGATTAAGATGACAGTTTTAATCATATAAGCCTACTCCTTTTTTAGTTACATATTGATTAATTTTACATCTGGATGAAAAATTAAACAAATTTAGGAATATCTGTGGAACAATTCACAGATACCTTAAAACTAAGACAAAGAAGGAAACAAGGATAAGGTATTTTAACACTGTAGCGGTATCAGTTCTGATGTATGGAGATGAAGCCAGAGTTATGACAGAAAGAGACAAAGCAAATATGCAAGCGGCAGAGATGAAATCTATGAGGCGTACTCTGGGCTGTACCATTCTCGATAGAAAGGAGAATGTGGATATAAGGACGGAACTGGGAGTCGACTAATTGTTGGAACAGCTAAGGAGCAAAAATGGAGGTGGTGTGAACATTTGGGAAGAATGGCAGGTGAGAGGATTCCAGTGTTAGCAATGGAATATAGACGGTGGGGAAGAGAGCTGTAGGACGGCCGAGAGCGAAGTGGGTCCCGGAACAGGTTCAGGATAGAGCCTAATCCTTGACGTTGATGATGATGGTGATTAGTTTTTTAATAAATTCGTTGGTACATTTCACATTACCTAGATAGATGTTGTAGGGGTTAAAGATGTCATCAAATAAGTGGTTAAAGAGGCAGTACCGTGGTTGCTTGTCCGGATAAAGTTACGATTACAGTTTGTGTTCTCTTCGAACGTGTTTGTACGACCATAAGATGTACATTATCGCTGCTTCAGGCTTAAAATAAACACCATGACATAGAATATATGAACAGAACTGGATAGTTTACTGAAACCACACCACACCGTAGGGGGGGGGGGTGAAAGGAGAAATGTTCAGGAGGAAGACTCACTGTTAGTGAGAGCCAGATTAATTAGTTACATAGTTACACTATACTGCCTGTATCTGGCCACCACCATACGACTGCATAGATTGCAATGGGCAGGACACATAATTAGGATTGAAGGCAACCGAATACCTAGGAAGGTACTGTTTAGTCAAATCGAAGGTAGAAGGCCTGTCGGAAGACCCAAGACACGCTGGATTAACGCAGTGGCGAGAGATGGTGATAATTTACTTAAAATAAAACGATGGACATCGATCGCCAAGGACAGGGAAAAATGGAGGCGGATGATTATGGAGGCTAAGGGTCGACTTCGAACTGTGACACCATAGAAGAAGAAGAAGATACTGCCTGTATCAATATTAACGTAAAAATATTCTATACCACCATGTATCTTAATGCTTGTAGAATACAAAGAATATTTTCTTAGAGAAATTTCTCAATTTGTTTTCAACGCCCTTGACGCTTGGGTATAGACAGCTGTACACACTGAATGTATACACAGTTAGGCTGCTGACACACGGGCCATTCCGTGGCGCCACTCAGTCGTGCCAAGTACCAGTGGCTCGTGTGCAAGGGTTCGCTTCAGATACGCGCCACGCTGCATTTGCTCAGTGATAAAAGATTGTTTCATTTAGTATTTACATCAGTTTCATCATGGACTCTGACGAGGAAGTTCTTCTTCCTTCCGAATTCTTTTGTACACAAGAAGGATCAGTACCATGGCAAGACAGAATGATATATTGACCTTTTTCAGAGAAACCTTGTCTGATAAGAAACTGCCTCTCGGGATTATTAATTATTATAACATATCGGTCACTTGTACACAGAGTTAGTAGATGACGCAATATCGGGATACGCTATGTAACTGTCTTACTCTGTTGCCACGTGCGATTAACGATGAATATGCACGTTATTATTTCTTGAGGGAATTCAGCATTTAATGCCCCCCCCCCCCAGTGGGTGGGCCAATATGAGGTTAAAAACTCCGTGTGATCCGTGTAATTTTTGTAATTTTGCACTATAAAAATAAATACATGAACACTGATTGGTTGGAGACAAAATATGCGCGTTTCCAGCCGAGAGACTTTAATTTAAAACAAATAAACCTTAAAATAATAATTTTTGTATGTTCAAAAATCATACAAAATACTGTAGTTCCTCCTCATTGCCTAATCCATTGATTCCATTGATTCTGGATCCATTCCAGAGACTGAATTGGCTGGTTCATGTCCTGAGGAAGCTGTTGTAGGGCACAGCAGGCAGAGCGCGTCGCAAGCAGCAAGGTATACGAATCAACAGAGGGTTGGTATTCTGGTTGATCTCAAGTAACTGAGGTAAGGTAAACTAGCGTCTCAGGCATACGTGTTGCTCCAATGGAAAATTCTCATTGTCAACTCATCACAACATTATCGTCCAGTTTTTAATGTTATTTAAAATCGTTTATTTAATAAAGTAATACGATTCTAGAAGACTAGACAAGCTAATGTTCATAGTTCTCTTCTTCTTCAATTTTTTCCTTGTAACAGGCATAATGTCTCTTGCGCATCGCAAGAGACGGCAACCTGCTCTCTGCGCTTGGATTTCACTGTGCCTGTAGTTTGCAGTCTTTGGTTATTTTAATTAATTTTTGTTACTATTAATTAATTAATTTTTTGCTCCTTTAATACGTTCGTGCCAATGTTTTTTCTTCTGTTTTATATATTAATATTTAACACTTGATAATTATCTCCGATTCTGTCCTGTCTCTAATTTATATGGATTCCTACCCCGGCCAGCAGCACTTCGTGTTTAATCTATCTAACACCTGTTCGTTAGACATAATCTATAAAATAAATAGGAAAGATAGCTATAACACATTCAATCCAACCATCTTCGTGTGACTTCTATTAGGCTATAGTAAGAAATGCGCGGGTATGCAGCTTGGGCGTTCCAGTATCAGATCGTTACCATGTTTAGTTAAATTATGTATTGGTTTACAAACGGAGTCAGCGATGCACGCACTAATAGTAGTCACAGACACAGACATTGCTTCGCCATACTAGTTTGTTAGCCAGAACACAAGCGCCACTAAGAGAAAGCTGGCATCAGAAAATTCTAAAAATGAAAGTTGTTTTAGACTGAATACGAACTACATAATACGAGAATAAATATGCAAACCTTTTACAAAATGAATCTGCATTCAGCGAATTGCCTTTGAAAAGTTGTGAAAGTTGCTCAGTAATTTGTACATACGTATTTGTACACACGGGCTCGCGTGTATGTATGTCAACAGATTGACGCCGTATTAAAACTGCCAAAACCTTTTTTATTTTTAACGCGAGATTACACTTTTGGCTACTTAGTTATTAAATTGTTCTTCTACGTTAACGACAGGTTGTCTCTTCGAGCTTGCAAATACGTCAGTTGAAACAATCAAATGACATATAGGCCTAAATAGCGTACATCTCAATTGCATTGAGTGTAATGTAGAAAGAGTCAAAATCATCAGCAATTTTCTAAAGACGAATTAATTAATTCCTATGAAAAACGGGTTTCAGAGATTTGACCACATACTACTAACCACATCATATAATATTCCTTGAAGTATAGAGAGTTGTTTGTGTTTCAGTAAACAGTTAGACGTCTATCGGACGGACCTCATGCTGTTGTTACTGTCCTTATATTTATTGTCATATTGTTGATGTTAGGTTTCCGACAGTTTGTTACGGACCAGATATAATATAATTCAGATATTTATCAAATTTATTTAGACGTACATAAAAGAAGGTAGACTAGACTTTGTAGTTACGCGTCCGTGCGCTTGTATTTCGATAGAAGTGTCCCTGTGTGTGTTTCCCGAAGCGTGTTGCCGTTTGTCGGCACTTATCCTGTGTACTTTTACAGTATGGAAACTCAACAATATACATTGCCTCACTTCACTCAGCAGGAGGAAACAATTCTTCCAAAACAAGTCACTGACATTTGTTGTCATCCACCAGTAGCTCCCCAGACCAACTGCCAACAATTGTCCATTAACAATACGTTGTCAGTATTACGTTGTTTGTCATACCGCAGCCAATTACTATCTGTACACACTAAGTTGGCGTCTGGGCCGGTTGTGAATGCCAGGGGATTACCCGGGTCAGCCGCCAGGTAGTCGCCGGCCCAGACCCCAACTTAGTGTATACAGATAATAACTGTGTTACAAACATCGTACCACCTGATCGATATTATAATTTATCCCACAAGCTCAAATACAACCACTAACTCAGGTGCTACATTTATCAACCTCTCAACCATCCATCAGTCAGTCAATCAAAGCGTTACTTCGATCGCCATCCGTTACCTCGACATTCCATACACGAAGGAATGGCGTAATGTAACTTATCGTACTAATAACAGAAATCGTATGACGACCCAAAAGAATACACTCAGTGTTAAAAAACAAGGCCAAAGAAAATCTAACCGTTTCGCGGAATGGTAAATCACAGTCAGAACACTGATCAAAACATATGTAAGAGGGACCCTAACCGCCACCAATTTGTGGAGCTATTAGAAGAAACAAAAAGTGATGAATACGAAATGAAAGCTTTATATAAGTACGAAGTGAAAATATGACCTAAGAAAAATAAAAAATATACTGAAATGCTCAAAGCCCTAACAGTAAAACAGAATTTCATACATGTAAACACAATCAAGAACATTGTTTTAGAGTTCTACTACGGAACATGCACCTCAGTCAGTACAGATATATTAAAGGAAGATATAGGAGAATACAGAGTTGCAAACACCTCTAACGTAAAAGGCTGAATCAACATAAATAAAATATTTGAAGCAGCAAAGACGTATAATATACAAACGTGAGCTACTGTACTCAACAGTCAAATTTGAGCCGCCCGACCATAGCGACAAATACCTCAGTGGCATTATTTTAACACCCTAGAGTAGTCATAGGCAACTTTTGAATTTATGGGGGCGCATATATAACTGAGGACCATTTCGATGGGCTCACCCCTCCCCAACCCATCAGTGGAAAATAGAAAGGTGCGGAGTTCCAATAGCCGGACGTTACAAACATTAACTGTCGCTTTATAATTCCCTTGCGCTTATATTTGGCGACGTGGAACACAGAATCAAAAAAAAAGCTTTGAAGTATTTTCATATAAATTTGTGAAAATGTTTTACGTTAGGAGTAGGTCATCATGAGCGCGCACGTTAAAACTAACAAAACTTTAAACGAAAAAATGATTAAACAGGAAACACTTTAATATAAATAAATTAAAGAACTTACCACAATAACACTATTTATTATTGTAAAGTGCACAATAATATAAAACTTAGAAAAAATTAGTTTTGGAAGAAAGGTGTTTACAGGCTCTGGGCGACAAGCTCGACAATCGTATTGGGGGAAGACGTAGCGCGGTTCGGTGGCTTGTACTATTTTATAATTCAGTACTTCAAATTCGAAGCAAGTACAATGCGGGTGCGTTCCTTTGTTCAAAAGAAAACAAAATTACAAATTTGTTGGCGGGCGCTTCAAACCTTACCGACGGGCGCAGGGTTATCGATTGCTACCCTAGAGCATCGTTTTATAGTGGAAAGGGATTTTATTGTTAATGGACTCAGTGGAGTTCCAGAATTACAATTATGAAAGGACGAGAACTCAAAGATGTAACCTAACCTCAAATAACTAGAGTTTTGTTATTACCGGTGAACAGTTTTATTGGTCTCAAATTTAAAAAAATCTACCTGAATCTATTCCGAATTTTTGTGAAAAAAGAAAACTGTTATGTTTTCCATAAAAAGAAAACTTCAATTATTTAAGGCACATCTTGCTTTGACCTACACTTAGATAACTCTTCAATTCTACTCTTTCTTGGTACAAAAATTATACATATTGAAAAACCACCATCCCCTTCCAACTATGATTATTCAGTGCCAGGAGAATCTCTGTCCCTTGATATCCTTCTAAAACCCTGCTGCAGATTACGCAGTCGAACATTTTAATCGACTTGTATAAGAAGCTGCATAGGAATCTTTTCGAGAGAGACAGATCTACCAATAAGTACAAGCGTCTGTCCAGTAACAGTTAAAAAGCAAATAACTGAAAAAACGAAATGAAAAAATGAAGAAAAGTATCCCCTACAGAAGGAACTAACTCAATGTGGAAAGCCACTGAGAGGTTAAAATGACAGATTCTTTATATTTTGTCACTCCAGAAGGAAGATGGAACCTGGGCAAAAAACAATTCCGAAAAAGCATTAGCATCTGCTATTAATCTAAAAAAAGGTTTTCCAGCCGTACCCATTCGAAGCTACTCCTGAGGAGGTTATCTAGGGTCCTCCAGTCTCACACGGCACCCTATCAAATTAGTCTTCCAAGAAAAAAAAACATTCGATAGCAGACAAGCAAATTCTACAATTCGTAACTTGAAAAGCAATAAACTACCTGAATGCGACTTAATTGGTGTCCTGTAAATCGCCACTAGTGACAATCGCCACCACCACCACCTCTCGTTAATATTTAAAGCTTGGGTTTCGCAGGCCTGGTCTGCCTTGAACAGTCAAGTGAATTTTACTGATTCCCATCACACTTCTCACAGGCTTTGGACTGGCTACATGCAATATCTATTGCATATAGGCGTGTTTAAAATCAGCTATTGGCTTCGTCAGTTACTTTGAGCTCAAATTAAGCTCCGTCACTAATATTTACTTTATTTACATTATTTACATTTTGTTACTCTCATAAGTCAACGTTTAAGCTCCTGGACTTTATAGTAACTCTTCAAAGTTTTTGGAGATGAGAAATTGTTTTCAAACAAGTGACGATATCACCACTTTCTTCATATTTTTTAACCGTTCTTTCCAGTCTGTCATCTAGAGTCATGTAAGCAGTCTTCCTTCGTTTACCTTCCATGTTGAGCTGGGCCCTTATTAGCGTAGATGCTGTGCTCTCTGTTTCTTTCTTTAAACAGTTGATGAGGTCCTTGACTCGAGGATTCGGTCTTCCAAGTTCGGTATTAATTTTATTGTGCCATCCCTCGACAGAGCTGGTGGTTCGATGACGCCTGTTGTAACAACTCCAAAGCTCGACTGGAACTTCTTCGTTTACCATCCATCTCTCCACGAAATAGTCCAAAAATCCAGAAAGTTTTTCATTGTCAGGCACTCTGGAATGTATTTCCAGCCAGCCGTCGGGAACATCCTCAGGCCGAAGGAACGCCAAAGCAGCACACATGCGGATGAGCATTCTCACTTCTTCGTTCTTCATATACTCACAAGCAAGTCCCAAATCTTGAACTTTTCTCCAGATGGACTTTCTCATGTGGAAGTAGCAACCTTTTACCTCTACTTCGGGAAATACAACTTTAAGGGCAGAAATTGCTGCCGATTCAAAATCGACTGTCACCGTCGCTGGATTCCACTCTGGTATGGCCTCAATAAGAAGGCGGAAAAGTCGAATATATGTTTCTTTCCTTTTGTTTGGCAAGAGAGCAAATATAACTGGATATATATTTGTTTCGTTTTTTGAGCTTCAAAAGTCTGCATGAATGGTATAAATTTGCGAAAATTCTTTACTGCAACTCTTAAAAGTGCCATCCATAAAAAAATCTTGCTTACTTCTCAAAGCAGCTTTTCCTAATGCTCTACTAAAAATAATAAGTCGCCCGCCTGTGTTGTCGTCTTTCAAAAGAAAACTACTTCCATCTGTCATGGTAAGCATTCTCATTTCCGGAACAACTTCTTCAGATGATTCCGGTTCTCGTTGATTACCTTGCGATTTGGCCCTGTGGCGATATAAAGACCTCTTCGTAACTTACTGATCTGGCATTTCGGTTACAAAATCATAGCCCATGTTTTGGAGATTACCCATTTGTTCGGAGTATATTTTAGAAATTGGCGTGTCCTTGTCGCGTGCTCGCTTCTTCGCCTGATTGAAAGCCTTCAATACTTCTGAGCGAGCATCATCCGGAGGTCCACATTGATGCTCGCTTGAACACAGTACTTCACCACGTTGGCTCTTGATTGATCCTCGGCAACGTGTAACCTTGGTAGTGGGCGCATGGCTTCCCGTGACTGTTCGTTGACACTTCCATATCAAACACAACTAGAATGCACTAAATAACTATGACCGGAACACTATGACACTCAGACCAATAATGAGAGAAAGCGGGGCTAGCGGGCGAAGGGGATGGTCCTGCGGAATTTCCCGTTATTATTCCAGCGGTCATTGCCTCAGGGGAGGGAGTGGGTAGTGGGACAGTGGGTAGCGATTGTCACAAATTTTAAGCGGGTGGCGATTGTCGCTGGTGGCGAATGACATGTATTCACTTAATTAGCAGCAGAATAGTCAAAAGACCGTCAGAGAAGGCGTCAAATTTCTCACCAAGCTGTTTAATAGGGGTACTGAGACTGCGTAATTTTCCTGCCCAGTGGGAGGTAGCCAGCACAATCCCCAATACAGAAACCCGTCAAACCACTAGAAGAGATGACCTACTACAGACCAACATACCGACTGCCACTCGTCTCTAAGGATTTTGAAGAACTTCTAAAACTCGCACCACTACACAGAAATCTGGCCTCACACAGGTCACATCTAGGAAACCCGCCATACACAGTGGTTTCCGCGGCGGAACGCGGAGTCAAGGCGGCCGTAGAATTAAAAGCTACTCTTTAGCGGAGTTCTTCGGCATTAGCCAAACGAAAGCGAAGTTGGACACGAAAGATTGTAACCAAAATAAAAAGCGATTATGTCCTTCCATGTTGGTATTTTTTTGTATTAAAATCTTACTACTAGACATAATCTGGCAACACACACACACACACACACACACACACACACACACACACACACACACACACACACACACACACACACACACACACACACACACACACACACACACACACACACACACACACACACACACACACACACACACACACACACACACACACACACAATATATATATATATATTATCTCAATAGCTAAATGCTGTGTATTGCAACAGCGAAAGATATAGAAGAGTGTTGTGATTTGGCAGACGGACATTATAAACATGAGTGTTTATCAGTGTTTAAGAAAGCTTAAGAATCAAGGGAGCCTATGAAATTCGAGGGAAGAATATAAGGTCATTAATGTAACATAGATCCAAAAGAAGGATAGGAATCTTGCTGGAACCAACAAAATCTAAATATCTGCATTGGAATCATGAAGAAGCTTTGTCGTTTCCTCAGAAATCGATCCACCTCTTTGAAAATTATCAAAAGAATACATCAAAATCACACTATACGCTTTACTAATCATGTTATGGAAAATGCCAGTTAGCATAGCCTAATTTATATGAAGCCAAGATATTTTGCAAACGACATTTTCAGCTGGTGTTAAATTGTTAGTGTAGGATTACGTTATATTTTATAGCAATCGAGTACTTTTTAGATATGGTCAAGGTGATGACACTTATCTGTATTACGAAGGAGGCTGTAAATCTGGTAATATTTTTATTCTCGATGCAAACGTACTGGATATAGGCCTATGGTTTGTCTGCTTTCTCATAAATTAGTAACGGATGGGCACATTTATTGCGTTTTCTCCAAGCTGTTGTTTGTTGAGAGAAACCGATATAATTATGTTAGTATTATTGATACCTATATATTTTAAAATCACTACGTCACAATGACATTGTAATATAATTATAAATAATTACCGCAAATTCAAATAAAAAAATAGTAGTCGCTCATTTAGAGTCATTTATTGAATTAAACTTTTCCCCCCTATCAAACAAATTATACTGAATATTTTTTACGGAAACAAAAATCTTGTTCTTCTTCTCCTCTTCAAGAATTAGGTTATATAAATCTGTTCTGGCACCCATCTCATCCTCGGACGACCCACGTCACTTCTACCAATGGCTTTATAGTTCAGTGGCGCTTTCGGCAATCGATCCTCTATCATCCTTTGCAGATGATCCCACCATTGTCTTCTGTAAATTGCAATAATTTCAATGGTCCTTTACTTCGAGTTCTGCTCTGATATCTTCATTCCTTATGCTATCTTGCAATAACTGATACAAAGCCACCAAATCCTATCTCAGAAAGAGAAGGGTGAGGGCGAATCTCCTGCACCCCAAAACAGGGGACTTTCGGCTAAGGTATGGTAACTCTGACAGAAGAGTCTCTGGTCCTCCTGGTAGGGGGTTGTGCAACAGGCCAGTAACCTGATCATGTAAAACTTTGAAATACTTATAGCATCCAGAACAGCTTCTGAGTAAGGAAACAAAAATATTTTTTATATATGTTAAATTCCGTTTTCTATAGGGTTTCATTAATTTTTTAAAATGGAACTATATTTACTTTTTTGTGCAACTAGATTGTACAAATCCTGTAAGGTGTTTGTGAACGTTTCATTGTAACATGTGCAAACGCATGTTTTTTATAAACTGTGTGTGGTATTATGGTCGCTGCCTGCAATCATTTATAAGAAAAGTACTGTGTTGTTTACAAAATTAAAAATGATTTTCAAAATTCCCTATTGGTTTGAAAAAAAATTCTAAATTTCACTTTATTAAACTTGAACATTTATTAACGATAAATATATATATCTAAACACGGTAATGTTTTCTTAACTGTAAAAATATTTTAACTAGTACGCTCCCTGCTCTGCAGAAATTGCTCCCTGCCCTGCCTTTTGAATGAAATACTTTTATTAATATTTCGATATTAGATAATTTTTCAATTATATAAAAAATTTAAAAAATCCCAATTACTATGTCTTTAGTAATATAACAATTCTAGAGTAGCCTTCACAATCATAGAATAAAGACTAAACATTCGAGACATTTGGATTTGGGTTAAAATTCCTTTTAGTCTGATACCCTGCTGTATTTTCACAATATCAAAAAAAAATTGATCTCCTTTTTGAGCCCTGGAGTCCCAAAATTTTGAACTTTCCAGAACTTAACACTACATTTAGATGTTACCTACAATTCTCTTCAATTTGATACCCACATGAATTTTTGCGATTTTGTCAAAATTTTCACCAACGTTTTGAGCCCTGACGCCCATAAATTTTGAAATTGTAAAAATAAATATTATATTCAGATTTTGGTTAAAATTCACTGTAATTTGATATCCCACATGGGCTTTTGTGATTTTTTCACGATTTTGACCCATCACATTTTTGCCGTTCGGAACCCTATTTTTGGGGGATCAATCTCAAAAACAATAGGTTTATGTAGAGTAAAAGTATGGACACGCGTGCAAGTTTTACGGTTCGCTTGTTTAACTGTATAAGAAATAACTGCAAATAAAAATTAAAACAGTAATAGGTAAAATAATTTTTTTAATAAATGGAATCCACAATTTTTTTTAAGTGATAGTGGTCTGTCTGTTAAGTGACTTTCAAGTTAAGATCTTTTTCAAGATCTTAGTCAGGTTTTCCTATTTTGGATGAAGATGCGTTTTTCTAACGCATCAGTAAACAAGCACTTGAACGCTAAAAATAAAATTGACACTAGTAATTTATTTTAAATGCAAAAACTACAACGTAATAAATACAGTACTACAAACACTTTGTTTACATCCGAGCTGACGTGCATCTCAGTCATTAAGTTGGCTTGGCGTTACTAACACTCACAGTTGTTTAAGGAGTTACAAATTCCCGGACTTAGACAAAACTCCCCACCCCGACGAACGTTCCCCTCTCATACGAAAAAGAGGGCACGTCGGTAAATCCCGAACGGTGGGCAATCCTATTTAAGAACTTCGTGAATATTATTTCACTACAACGATAAACGGTTAGAGAAATATTGTATGACGTAGATGATACAGTTTATGAAAATTAATTTTCACCATGTACCAGTTATTCAGCGGCGATCAGAATAAATGGAATAGACTGGTCGTATAGAAAATTCCCGGCAACCAGTTTGCGCGGCGGGGTGCGTTACTCAGCGCGCCGCGTCACAACGTCACTCACTACTATACCTACTACGAAATTTATATAAATAAACATTGGCCCACGTATGTGTGTATGATGTAATCACCTCAGTCATTACGCCAACTGTAATTTTCATTCGTGACACGTCATGCGGCAAACGGCACGCCGTTGCATTATTTTGTTGTATTTGTTTGTTTATCTAAGTAATTGCATACACGCCTCGTTGAGAGTAGACGATTTCATAAACAATAGAAACGGAAATTAAATATACAATATTATTGTTTGTGCTATTCGATTACTATTAAATGCTGTTGTTGATTACTTTAAAGTCCAATGAATATACTCACGCGCGCGCGGTTTTTTTATATTATAAACACTGCAGAGGGAAAATTGAGAAACTGGCTGAGGAACACCTGTATGCGTAGGTCACGTGTTACACAAATATTACGCCTGTAGTCCCCACCCGGATCCTCACGTCAAAGTGTAACTGACGCAGGCACGTCGCGTATTCACTCAACATTAGCTCACGTTGTATTCAACCATCACGTGCGTAACTCACGTGCATTCTCAAATCTACGTGTAACTGACACATGTAGGTCGCGCTGTGACAACTGTTGTAGGTTAAATCTAATCCGTGCAGTACAGTTGTTACTGTCACATTATAATTTTTTTTTTATGAGGTGTGGCGACTACGTATGAATGTCACATTGTTCTTCAGTCAGTAGCAGCAGTAGGTTTTCTTCGCGCCGTTTCATGGTCGGCTTGCGTTCCTTGTACGTTGGCGCATCCTCTCACTAGCGGGTGCTGGGGAAGTGGTTCATCAATTGGGCCGGGGAAAATCCTCAACCCTTCTAAAGACACAGACTGCGCTTATGGTCTGTTAAACGGAAATCGCCAACTGCGCCAACACTCAGTTCTCCGCATACTTGCACGCCTGCCCCCGGCCATGTTGACAGATTAACTGTATTAATTATATGAAGTTTTTCTTAAGTTATGACATGTACTGTAGCGAACGTTTGTTGGTTGCATGTGCAAAAATACAAATACCGTTCACTATAATATAATGTAAAATTTGGCATTGCTTTGTTACGTAACGATTGAAACAATCAGAAATATTTTGTCAAAAAACAGGACGAGTATCAGAAAAGACGAAAGAAACGAGCCTTCATCGTAAAAACTTGTAGGCCATCGTTTGTTGCCTATGAATATAATGCTGAGTCCCGTATCTCTGGGTAGGGTACTACCCTATACTGGCATAACTTTGCATAACTTTGCACAGAGTAGGCACCCCTGCGTCGTGGACGTGCCGAATAAAAAGTAGCCAAGTGAATACTGAGTATCTTCACTAAGTCCTTTAGACTGAGCCTTGAGTTGTTCAAGTCTGAAGAATTTTGTTATTCGTTTCTATTTATTAATGGTGTTTATTAGTTTTATTTTTCCTAATTTTGCATTGGCTTTTATTTAATTTTTTGTTTCATTAACTCTTTTATACTTTCATTTTTTTATTTCTACAGGATGTAGAAATAAATGTCTATTCATCTAAATGTGTCGATTCCAAGCACGCTGTTCGTCAATTGAAATCGTCTCCTGCTTTACTCTTTATAATATTAGAAATAATTGTTTGGCGCAGGTATTGTTTGGTATGGTTGTGGATTGTTGGTCCACGAGGATCACTGCTTCATAGTCTCAAGGTAGCCTATATTCTCACCGTACAGGTCTTCTTTTTGCATCTCCATTTCCAGCCTTATGATGTCTTTGCCGACTTTCTAAACGTGAAATTTTTATAACACTTGAGAACATTGCCTCGTTCACTCAGCACTCTCTCTGTGATGTTACATGAGAGAGAGAGAGAGAGAGAGAGAGAGAGAGAGAGAGAGAGAGAGAGAGAGAGAGAGAGTAAACAGACAGGCAAAGAAAGAGTGTGTAAGCGCGTGAATGTATGAATGTGGAAACTGACCGCAAAAATTATCTTTAGCGCACACGGTTTTGGTTTGTGTGCAGTGTGAAGTGGGAAACATTTGGGTTAGGGATTAAACCGGGAGCAATCTATGGGTACCCGCTGGGGAGCCAGTAGCTCCGTCCCTGTCTTCAGTACGTGCAGGTCTATAGGTTAGTCCGTTTTGTCCACATTATTACAACTCCATTGTTTCCAGTTGCCTTTGTGGTGTATAAATCGTCTACTTCCTAGTTCATTATACTTGTTACTTCTTTTTGTGTCACTTTGTCCTCAAAAAATTAAATGTTTTTTATGTACTTTTCTGTCGATTTATAGAAGTAATACTTAGTCGAAATAGATATTGGGCAGTAACATTTATTACAGTGCATCCTTTCTTCGGCATATTTGTAATCTCATTATTTTACATTTCTTTTTCAATTTTATGTTTTAAATCTGCTGTTGTATTTACTGAATTATTGGGTGTATGCATTATTGATTGGGAAGGATTGTTTTTATAGTTTTTTGCATATAAGTTTTCTGTTTTCTGAAATCAACCTTTTCATTAATTCTTGAATGGTTTGGAGTGATTGTCCTGTGTTTGTATTACTTCCGTATGTTTCAAGTATGTCTGCACTCTTGTATTAATGTTTCTCCATAAACCTGGGCTTTTCTCAGTCTTACCTGAAACTCTTTTTGTGTCCTTCCCTAAATTGTATTTAATTCTAGACAATTTTCTATAGCACAATTGATAGAACCTATATTGTTCAAAGCTTACTGATTTACTGCCTTTTCTTGTATTTTTGTTTTTATTCTTTCAGTTTTTTTATTACAGTGGAGTCTCCCGTACATAACACAGTTATTTTTATTCTTCTTTTGTATATTGTTGATATACACGTAATACCTTCATTCCATTCATATTTTTCTCCTTTGTCAGTTGTCTGGAATATTGCTTTAATTAGGATTTTCTCTTCAACATTTCAAAGTTCTCATTGCAAACTTTCCAACCCTGATGTACCTGTCGTTTATTGATTCCTCATATGATTTCCTTTCATTACTTGGTTTGTAATTAATAATATCTGTTTCCTTATAATTGTTCAATAGTTCTACATAACTTTCAATACACTGTTGTGCGGACGTTAACTTTATGCTCGTTGTTTCATACGTAAGTTTTAAAAAATTCTTTACATGTCTGTGGACTTTGTTTATCCAAGACTGTTACTGCACACCTGTATACATACTCCTTACCTGTCTCTTCCACTGTAAAGAAGGACTATTTTATTTTCTCTTTGTCGGGATACATCACTCAACCCTTAATCACGTTGTTTCTTTTTGTTTTCTGTCTCTACCTTATGCAACCTACGATGTTCTTGTCTAAAATTAATTACATATTTTATTGGTTAACACGTTACAAAATTTTGGTTCAATTTAATATTTGTACCTTTATTAATGTTAACAAAGTTTACTGTAATGCTGTGGTAAGTTCTCATGATCGTTGGTCATCCTGGACAAGTGTCATAATCCGACACGTGGGTTAATCAAGGTAAGCAGATGGTTTTATGCCAGTGACTTCGGGTAAGTGCTAAGAATCGATCTCAACCACCTTTATTAGGTCTAACTCTTAACAAGTTATTAAATACGTGGCCAATAAGTGTATATCAAATTTCGTTACAGTATGATATCAGCAGACTGGTATTATTATATTACTGTATATACTTATAGGTATCAACGTTGGATTCAATTGTATACACAGGTTAGTATCATACGACAAATACAGAACGTTTAACGTTTATTGTGTAGTGCCAGGCTTATTGGTTAGCGTCAGGTTCATTGTGTAGAGCGATATACAGACCAATTGTGTAGCGTCAGGTTCATTGTGTAGAGACCAATTGTGTTATGCGGGACGTTCATTGTGTCGTGCCCGATCTGTTGTGTTACTCTGTGGAGGCAAACAAAGGAATCCTGAAAATTCTTGTGTACTACGTGTTCAGAGACACGTAGTTTCCCTGATAACTGTTATCTTTGTAGACGTGCGGTACTGCAGGCGTCCATGCTATATCTAGAGGATAGTCATATACTTGCTGACCTATGTTCTGGTCAAATAGCCTTTATGACGTAATACCTGAACTGCCGAAAGACTCTATTGTACACAGTGTGTATACGGTACCTCATTTCGTTATGTTTAATTTGTTTACCTTTGTCTATGAAAGTTATTGCAGTATGAAGTACATGTGCATGAAGTACTATGGAACGAGCAGACTAGGCAAAGTCAAGGGTCGAACATAAAATATGAACAAGCAGATAATTTATTTTTCTTTTGTTATTCATTTGAAACGATCCGAGCTCGCTGTGGCTTAAACAGATTCACATTTGTATTTAAAATTCCATGTTTTGTAGGAAATTGCTGACACATATAATCCTTATTCAAAGTATCTTTAGCTGGGCTGTTAGACCGTGGACTAAAGATGTTAACTACAGCCGTTTCGGCCTCGCCATCGGAGTCCATCTTCAATGTAAAATTGTTTTGGCAGTGGTTCGCCAAATAAGCCCAGTACTGAGGTCTGTAGCCTTTAGACGTCTGTAGGCCACGGCCTAACGCCCGGCTAACGATACTTTGAACAGTGTTGATGCCGGCCGTGATAGCCTCGGTTGTATGCCTGTCAAAATATGGAAACGTTGAGAGCTCTTTAATGTTTAACAATAAACAGTATAAGGTATTTGGGATTTTGGTCTGTATATATGCCTGCTTGCCTGTTTAAACTCATTTCACCTGCTGAGCGGTACTCTAGAAATCTAGTAGGTAGCTAATTTTTGTACATATGACTGAAGCATTTATAGTAAGGTGAAACGAGTATTCATAAAATATACAAAATTTCGTATGAAATTTCAATTACAGTTATTGTAACTGATTACAAAGTGGCCAAATTCGATATCTTCCAATTGGATCCCAACACTGCAATCAACGATCTTTCGCGTTTAATTTTTAATTAAGTGTTTAATAATTAATAGAATGCGCTTGTCGTTTATTTGTTATATAAACATATTATTTTTATATGCTACATGCGCTTGTTATATAATGTACTAACAAAACAAAAGCATTTTAATAATTATTATTTAAATTTTGTGTACGTCGCCAAACGAGTAGTTAGAGGAGAATGAACGCTAAAAGATAAATATGTCAGTTTATATTCAGAATAATCTCAAGTTACTAATTTTTAAAGAATCAGTGCGGCTTGTTTTAAAATCGTCAGACGCTAGCGAATAGTTACGGTATTAATTGCTGATTTACGTGTCCTTTTCCTAGACAATTAGGACAAAAGCGTCCTAATAGAAGAGGACAAAAGAAGAGTGTATTTTGTACTCTTCCAACGATAATATATCCCATAAAATACAAAAACAACTTGTCCAACCAGCTAGAGGTCATTCTGTTACATCTCAAGTGCACGTGATTGACACGTGCTCCCAAGTAGGTCACAAAATGCAATAGATATGATAATTTTTATGCTTTATACTTATGGAAGGAAAATTTTCACTACCTTCAGTCACTTTGAAAAAGATTTTACGTTTAAAAATCTTAAAAATCATTTATTTAAGCTTCCTATATTAATTTTATAATTTAAAATAATAAAATTATACAATATAATACAATAAAATTACAATGTTTGTAATAAGTATTGTATATTGTAATATTACTTCTTAAGCTTAGTGTCGTGGTTTTTAGTTTACTTCTGAAATAAATACAAGCCATGGTTGAGGAAAACATAACGTTTAATGTGAATATACAATGCTTATAACACAAAACACTTAAAATAAAGAACCTAACGTTTTTGAGTTAACGTCACTTGTTAGAACATATTTCACACTAATAGAAGACTTTTGAACATTCTGATATTTACATTGAAGATACGTCATAAAAGCAACAAATATAGCACACTATTTATAGTAATACCGGTATGTGAAACGAATTGCCAGAATGCATTAAAAGGTACATAGAAGAGCACGAACAAGATGACTAAGAAACAATCTAACGACAAAAGGCCATTTAATAGACAACAAATACCAAACATTGTGTGTCACTACATTTTGTGTAAGCCATGTTCAGCTCAGAGTACCAAATAGTTGGGCAACTGTTGGATCATTAACCATCTTACCAAAAGGAGAAACTAAAAGAGTTATTGTAGCTCCCGTCAATTATAAACTGGTTTTCTACACCATGATTTGCATTTGTCCATATTTTTTTTAACACCAAAATACGTAAGTAAATGAACAATCACTTTATAATAGGAAGTAAAATTCGAATAAAGTTAATTGCAACTCAGCCTGTAAGGTTAGTGACAGATATCTGCGTTAAGTCCATAAATAAAATAAGTAAACAACGCGGACACTGTCTTTATTCAAAGTCGACTGTTTTATGGCTGGTAATTTTTTGTTTTGTTTTAAACATCTATGAGCAGTTTTATTGTTATTGTTATTTTCAGGTGTGTAAGTCGCTATTTTCTTCAAAAGCTGAAAAGTACCTTCCACCCCAAGTAGGTTTAACTCAATTTTAATGGGTTAAAAAATAATTTATTAATACAAAAATGTTGAATATTTTGTTTCGTGTTATATCAACCTCACAAACTACAGCGCACGTGTTATATCAACCTCACAAACTACAGTGCACGTTTTATATCAACCTCACAAACTACAGTGCACGGTTATATCAACCTCACAAACTACAGTGCACGTGTTATATCAACCTTATAAACTACAGCGCATATGTTATATCAGCCTCACAAACTACAGTGCACGTTTTATATCAGCCTCACAAACTACAGTGCGGTTTTTGGCTCTGACCTTCTTGAATGTTCCGTAACACTATTTTTTTATTAATTTATCTAATTCAGTTACACACGCACTCGTGTTATCTAATATGTTTTGATCAGATAAGTCTCTCTTTCAACAATACCCTAAGCTGATGGAAAGTATTATTTGGATTTGCTTAAATTTATGAAAACTTCGCGCACGATCAGTATACTATACACTTTTATCAATGAATTTTTCGAAAGACTAACAGTAATAGTTTGTCACATTTAGTTAGCTGTGCTATAACATAGTTTTCACTTTACATATGTTTTACATATACGCAAGACTGACCTTCTATATATTGCAAAGGAAGTTGAGTTCAAAGTTCAGTCTGTGCTCTGTCGATAGTAAATATTAATTAATGTCTTACCATCAATATCGTTTACTGCTACAATTGTCAATGACCAAGAACTTTACATGTTATTAGATAACATTAGATATTAGATAAACATTAAATTATTCGATAACAAATTTATAGAATTGCTTCTATTTCTTCATATTATCAGATTCATCTAGAATTTAATATGAATTTAAATTATTAAATAATTTAATTAATTTACGAAATTGTGTTTCTGACTTACTTTCACTAGCGTTTTTAGATTCTATAATGACAAACAGTGTTTCACAGTACTAGGCTAATCGATTACACGTTTGGTACGTGGTAAAACATATTAAATTAATAAAATTAAAATGATATTTGGTATCACACAAATTAAGCAAGTATCACGCATTTGTCAGAGTATTAAGCAACTCTGACAACTGTTTACATGCGTAACCCTTTGTTAGTAGCTTTGCTGGTTCAGGGGCGCCGACTCCGGGGGTGCTCCGGTGCTCGAGCACCCCCAGAAGTTTTGTGGGGTGCTCAGAACCCACACAAAAAGGGAAAAGAAAATAAAAAATGAAAAGAAAAGAAAAAGAAAAAGAAAGATTGGGGTGAAAAATTCTAATCTTTCGTTGTATTTCTTAAATGATAGTAGGGCCCGATTTTTTCATAGAGCGGAGAGGGTGGAATAAAGTTTGGTTTGGGCAGAGACTTTACCCGGGTACTTCCGTTTACGCTGGACTTGCGTTTCCCACAATAAGACAACTGTGGCAGGTCGCTATCAAATTTGAGGCTATAATTTATTAATTTAAATGAACTATTTTTTTCCTTTTTACTCAGTTTGGCATTATCCCAAGAGAGAAGAAAGAACATTCTCGTAAAGACTGTTATGTTTTTTAACTTAAAGCCAAAATAGAGGCTACATAATTTTTATTTGTTTAGCTTCCCTCCTTTTAATTCACATATATGTAAAATGTAATATTTCTTACTCTTTTCATCATTACTTTCACTATTTCTATGATTTAAAGATTTAAAAAAGAAAACAACTTTATACCTTTTATGTGGATTAGCTTATGTACTCATTTTCATTGGGGGAAAAAGCACCTAATAAAACAATAGTTTATGTTTACCATCAAGTGCTGTTCATTCAAAAACACCTAAAACTGAATTTTCAGGAGGCTCAATTTTTCAAAATTCAACCGGACCCCTCGCTAAGCCTTGGTAATTCCATACCCCCCAGACCCCCCGGTTGTGGACTGTGAGTTAGAGCACCCCCACTGATTTTCAAAACCCGGCGCCACTGTGCTGGTTGAAACATACGTCACACTTTGTAATGGAATTAATTTGTGTGAAACTATCAAGCTTGTTTCTCATTTCTTTTCAAGCAGCGTTTTTCGTTGTACAATAGCAAAATTCACAAATATTATCACCGGCAGTGGACCAAACCCTAAACATATTACGCATCTCCGTATGTAGTCGGATACCATAAGCGGTTGTTTTGATGTTACAACGTTCTCCACAACCTAATAAACTTGAGTAAACACTGAATCGTTTAAAAAGTTGTGAATACCTATTGATAGCACTTTAGTTTCTACACATGGAAGCGACCCGAAGTACATTCAGATGTGGTTGGCGGCTGGGTCGTGTATTCATTATTTGAACTTTTAACCGTGTGTTATACCTAATAGTAGGGAACAGTTTTAATAATAGGGATATATCTCCATAAGTAGTTGGCTACAATGCGTATTACACGAGTAGTTGCAGTTATCTTCCAACTTTTTGCTAGCTGCACTGTTTTGTTAACCTTTTTTCGCCTTGCTACTAAAAGGCTTAATATTTTTTATTTTGAAGGAATATGAAGACAGTAATTACCAAGAATTCTCCTTGAAATCAAACAGTCAATATTTTAAGCTATGTTTGAAACAGGGCGTTACAAATAAATTATTACAGTTTATCTAGCTGTGTGCATGTGGTAACAAAATGACAGTTATTTTCGCTATAAAACGCTATGAACGTTGTAGGCTAAGTATGCAGCCCTACTGTTGAAATTTTATTCCTTCTAAACAACACTAATAATCAAACCAATTGAAGTTTACAAAGCTATTTGAAAATAGAGAGATACTGTAATGACGAAATTACAGTGTAATTTTTATATATTTTTTAAGTTATGGCGAAAAGGTTATGTAGTTCCACTCTTTCCTGTAAAACGTTCGTGTTAGAAGATAAGAGTGTTGAATAGTTCTACTCGCCTTGCTAAAACAGTCCAAGTACAAGATAAGAATTTACACCAGTTCTGTGGCGCACCTAGGATTTTTCCATTGATATTAATTGTGAAGGAAGTATTTATGATAGTCGGAGATTCACAAAAAATAGCCTACTTACGAACATAATGTAATGTAAAGATATTACATACAAGCCACTGTGTATATTATAAGGACTTAGTTCTGTCTACCGACAGGTTTTATCTTAAGACTCCATTGGGAACCTACCGAATGGGGAAGTAATGACTCCCAGTAACCCTTGCCACGCCACTGCACCATTTCCATCCTCCTTGCTAAAATGCTAGAGTAGAGTACACCAGATCTATTTTACCTCACACACACACACACACACACACACACACACACACACACACACACACACACACACACACACACACACACACACACACACACACACACACACACACACACACACACACACACACACACACACACACACACACACACACACACACACACACACACACACACACACACACACACACACACACACACACACATTGTATTTTTGGATGTATGTTATTGATTTGTTTTAATATGTTATCTGCATTTGTATTTTTGTTACTTGAAACATATAGCCCATCATCTACATATCTTATCCAAATACCTTTTGGATCAAAGGAATTTATAATATTTTGTATTTTGGTGTCTATATGTTGTAAGAATATTTCTGTTATTATGCAAGATAATGGAGATCCCATTGCCAATCCTTCTTGTTGTTGATAAATTTTGCTATTGAATTCAAAGTAATTTTGTTTTAGTATTAGCTGGAGGCTGTTTTTTATTTCAGTCATATATTGTGTGTCTTCATTTTGTTCTTTGACACGTACAGACATGTTCCTAATAAGGAAAAAATATCTTGAGGTAAATTCATTATAAATATTATATATATATATATATATATGTATATTAACGTTTCCATCTGAAAATGATTTTTAAATATTTTTTAAACACGGAGAAACGACCAAGAAATGCTAATCATCATCGTCTCTGCAACATAAGAGCAATTTGTGTCAGACTGTTTGTTATTATCATTGTGGCAAGACAATGAAAATTATCGATGCTTAAATCTGTAGAGGGAATAAGTAAAATTTATGAACGTGAAAAAGTAACAAAAGAGGTTTCTGGCCGGTTGTTAAAGAAAACGCTGAATGAGAAACTTGCACATTATACTGTACACACTGACTGTACTAACACGTACAGAAGACAGACTAAACAAATTGGTTTAATGTAACTAATAACTGAGCAAAGAGTGCGAGTCCAGTGTACACTGTAAGATGATACCTAGACAAACGCAAGTAAAAAAACTAATCATAATACAGACTAAGTACGATAAAATTATACTTAATGTACCCTCTTGTATTAACAAGGGACTGTATGCAGACGAGTAGAGAAGCGTACACAGCTGCCCACAGTATGACTAAAGTAGGTCAATGCAATGCAATGAAAACAAGGAAATATTTGTACGTGTGATTACATAATGGCTCTTACCTCATTAACAGGCTAATACATGAAGTACTGACTGCAGCTCATTTGTCAAGAATAAACTAGTTTTATATACGGTACAATCATGTAAGATCTAATGAAACGTTTAGTTCGTTTGTACTCAATGACTAACATCTGAGCGACTGAAGCTTATAATCCTACACACATCCCACATAGTCGGTTTCAATATTTTCTGCTGAACGAGTAAAGTAAAAAACTGTTACACCTTTTTTTACTTTTTACAGTAAAAAAAACCTACTTTTTACACCTTCGTATGAAACTTTAGTCGACTCGTGAATCGACAAAATTACGTGACAAGAAATTTGGCCAGGCCAGAAACGTGAGTGTAATGTGTTCAACGGTAGTATCCCGTGTCTAGATTAATGTCACACTTTCGTATTGTTAACATCAAAATTATTATGGTGAGCTAAACGTTACACGCGAAATTCAGAATTTGTTATTTTTGTCATTGCCGCATCATGCTATGTCTACCTCTCAGCATATCTCACCAAGCATCATGCCAATACGTACTCTAATAGAGTAATTTGTTGAGTAAATGTATCATACGTTAGTGTAAACGGCTAATAAATATTTATTAAAAAGTAACCTTACACATGTAGAACGATGCAATAAAACTTACATTCTGGCTTTGCCTGCGTAATAGGTTGATTCTGTTTGATAAATGCACGGATATCGCAGATAAGGTTTAAGGTTTCTGATCTCGAACGAGAACTGAAAGCTTATTTTGACACAACCAAACAGTGGCGTAATTGACGGGTCCTAAAGCAATGCAGGTGGCCTGCGGACTAGGTGGACCCCCAAAAATATTTCCCTTAATTTTTTAAGAATGGTTATAAACCACTTAACTTAAATAAAACCAAATTTCCTCGTATGAATTTAACATAAAATACAGTAGTTTTACAGTCTTAACTCCTGAGTTCCTTTCGTCAGTTTCAGATGAACAGTTAAGCAAGAAAACAACTAAACTCTATCTAGAATATAGTGACTATCTGATTCCAGATTTTGCCATTGAAATGTTAAGTTTCAGAAGAACTCTAGTAGTAGGCATCAAGAAAAAGAAGCCTGTAAACCAGATGGCTGATCTTTTTTTGCTGAAAACTTCTCAGTGGCTTGTAGCATTTCAAATATGTGCACTGCTTAATTGTTGAACCTAACACTTCCGGTGACTGTGGCTTCGACCGAGCGAACATTTTCTAATTTTCTAAGCGGAAATTGATTAATAATTATCTGCGTAGTACGATGTTTCAACAAAGTCTGAGGGGACTTGGTGTACTTAGTGTGGAAAATTAAATTGCTAGATCAATTGGTATTAATGAAATAGCGGTAATAAACACTTTCCATGTCACAATGCAGTAAGGCCACGTAAGTTTCAAGTAAAAGAGAACGAAATTAAAGTTACTTGAATTTCATACTTGGTTTTTTAATATAGTAATGACTTTGAAATATTGTTTTATGTGTTGTAAATGCTAGAAATCCTCAAATTACGTTTTTGTATTACTCTGTATTAAGTAATGTTTTGAAATTCAAAAATCCCATTTTTATAAAATAAAATTTCGTTATATCAGACTATTTTTCTTTAATTTCAGAGTTAGTATTAGTCCAATAATGAAACTGTTGCTAAATATAAAGCTATAAGCAGACGATAGAAAGTTTTGAAAGGCGAAATAGATTTTTGATTTGTTTAAAAAGATTAGTTAATAAAGTGTACTTAGTAAATTTAAGATAAACATTCACTGGCTTCATGCATTTAAATTTAATAAAATTTGTATTTTTTTTTCAAGATGCACATAAGTTTAATAAATGATAAAATTGTAATTACTTTTTTTAATATATCTTACTAGTGACATGTTACTAGTATCAGTATTTTTTTACACTGGTCAAAGACATAAAAGATACTAAATAACAAATCAAACTGTTAATTGAAACAAAAGTTATATTTTAAAATAGTTTATACATGGTATAAGGAAGAACAATTATCCTGTTTACGTTATATAATTGTAATGGTTGCCACAGCTATAAGGAGGAGTTAGTACTCAAGAGACAACAATGGCATGAATTAAGTTAGGGTATTAGGGGGGATTCCTGCGGGGGGGGACCAGAAAAAAGAGTTATGGCACTGCAACCAAATATAGTTATGTTACGTATTTAATTTTCTGGATTCACATAATTCATTACCTACATTGCACGAGAAGGATTCAGCAAGTGACGTAGAAATTATAAATCAAAACGTATGCCATTAAGGAAAGTAGCTGTTTTCATTTGAGGTCTGGTGTAAAACTAACTTTATCTAATATGTATACACGCCAGGGGCACAGCCAGAATTTCTTGTGGGGGGGGTGTTCCGGGAGGTTTAGATTTTAATAAGTATAACTAAAAATTGAAGAAAAATAACGCGATTTATTTTTGCTATAGAAAACAATTTGCTTTACTGTGTTGTGAAAAACAAGGTAATAGTGGAAACATCGTCTATTCTAAATTCAAAAAATTAACAGACGTCTAAAATTTAACAAAACTCAAGAAACCATAAGGACAACATCTTACATTACAATCTGAATAAGACGAACGATATAATTAAACCAGTACAAATTTCACCCCATCTTCTCCAATGGAGGTAACGTTAAATGTTTTGTGCAAATTTTTTGAAACTTCGCTGTAGCGAGTACGTGTCTCTAAAATTTTGAACAAATAGAACCAATCAATCTACTCGATTCGTCAGCGAAATGAATCACAGCTTTTCACAAAATGGAAACTACTAGCTGTTAAAGACAAACATTTCAAAATCGCGCTACGGTATGTGCAAATGTGGGTTCGACAGCTCATTTTATTGACGTCATACAAATCGGATTATGGAGAGGGATGTTAAACGGCGATTTGAATGTAGGGTTCGGTTTTGTTGATTTACGTAGTACGGAATAACGGACAAATCTAAAATGGTAATAATGGTAATAAAACACTAAAGTAAAAATTCGAAAGAATGATTAAGTATCGAAAACCGTGAACAACAATAGGCACACATGTGTAAGATTCGAATACCAACTAAAAAACTGTTTAATGTAGAAAATTTTTAAGTTGCTGTGGGATAAATTATTGCACTAAAAATATCTCCGGCATTCGTACTCACTAAGAGGATATAGGCTAACCTCAGTCGAAAACGTTTGTACTCAAGTAACAAATTAGCGTATTTATTTAATTTTATGTACGGTATGTGGTTACATTTTTACTGGGTCATTATTTTAAACTTTTGACATTTTTTCTTTACCCTTCTGGGGAAGGGTCAACCCCCAAACCTTCTCGTTGCGCCACTGATGCAGACGTTCATTTTATGTTATTATGTGAATATATATTAATTTCCTAAAACGTTTATTTACTAAATCGCGACCACAACGAATACCAGAATTGACATGTAGGCCTGCAAGTCCAATGAGATTGTAAAAGCAGCTAACGACAGGACATTACGCAAGGCAGGGTACAAAATGAAGGCCCCTTTTAAAGTAGGTGACCAAGTTATTCGTTATTCGTTGCAGTTTTAATTATATCGATTTGTTCATCCTGAGTTTCGGCGAGTGTCATGTTCTGGTTTACAATCGACTGTCATTGACCTAAATAATGAAATATAATGGACGTGTATGAACATTTTCCGCAGACTTAATACAGCAGGCAATTGCGTCCGTCGTACAGTCGGCTCGTTCTTTAGTCAGCTATAATTTGGAGCCGTCGAGAAACAATAAAACAAAGAAGCCATTGATAATTGCATCGTTTAATGCACATTATCCCAAACAAGTGATAGTGCGCGTACAATTGAACCAATAATGAGGAAGTGTTTTAACTTCCTGATTGTGGCAAAATTTTCTGTCACGAATTTGCTGACAGCCTTGACCTATTAACCGGCTGATTACTTCAATTAACCCAGCTGGGCGATCTGACGTTGTTGATAATTGGTAAACACATTAAACTGATAACATTAGAACAACGAAACCGATCTGCTGCAAACGTGTTCAAAGTATCATGAACTTCTTGAGTTATTTAGGTGTGACTGTAAACATTATAGTGTCCAGAAATTGTGGACTGAACAATGGACTAACGAGTACTGTCTTATATCGCGGGTGCATTATGAAATGGGACGTGACATTTTTTTTGTATTATTGATACAAGTTGGAAGAAAATGTTTATGTTGTCACGTTAAGAAAAGATTAATACAGATTTCAGCAAATGGTTGTATGGTTTATATAATATTTGTAGGCGTATTTCACACACACGCGCGCGCGCGTTTAACATATAACATTTAAATTTGTTATATTGCTTATAATTTAACACACGACATTTCTATCATTTATGTTCTTTTAATGTACATGACTTAGATTTCATTTATGATACAAATTAAATAAATATATTTTATCACAGTGAATATTTTATAGTGTAAAAATTAATATTCTTTTTCGTTATTATACCAAATAATATATTGATCCTGAGCCGAAGTCTGACAAGTCAACCAACATTCTCTTCTCTGCTAAATAAATAGTCAGTATTCTGAAAGTCCCAGTGATGAGGAAGTAAAGGCATCAATAGAGTTTATGCTAGCACTTCCTATAAGAAAAGGGGGTTACACGGAGTGAGGGAGGAAAACTTCATTTCAAGGTATTGATGAAGAGGATCGAGACTATCCGATTTAGATCTAGATAAAACCTAGATTATCAGAAGCAAGAGGTTCAAATACTTTGTAGTTTTAATAACAGATCAAAAATCCAAACGTCAAACTATGTTTATACTACGATGGTAACAACAGTGAAGTGTCTAGACAAAAATGAACGAATGTAACTAGGCGTGAATGCAGCGTTTGGTAAAGTACCGTGTAGATATGTGTGGGATACATTAGCGGAATTGGGAAAGAGCTTCAAATAAAAGATGATGAATATACACAAGAAAAGCATAAAAACTGGTTAAATTGAACAGAAAGACATCTACAGAATTCGAATTGAAAGATGACATTAAGCAAAGTAAATTTATGTTATATTACTAATACTCGTACTTTAACAAACGATATTTCTATCATTTATATTATACTTTTAATGGACAGGACTTCGATTTCATTTAAGATATAAGCTGTTTTTGATTTTTATGTATAATGTAAACACGCTCTGTAAGAAGGAAATAAGAAGCACGGGCTTATGATAACACGAATAACATAAAAGTCGGTTGTAACAAACGAAGTTGAACATCTTCAAAGGAAACGAAATATAGAAGAATAAATTAAAGGAAAAGGTATTGTTCATTTTAACAGTACAGATAAATACTGTTGCCACGGAAAGGGACAGGTAAGTGAAAGTACAGGCAGGTGGAAGACAGCTGTAAAACTTAGAGGACGTACACGTACACCACGGAGTCATTATACGCTTAGATGGAAAATAAATAAAGTAAACAAAGGCAATAGGGTCAATTATTAATTATATAATATTTTAACAGAAAAAAGAGAACTAATTAAGATATCAAAAGTGCACCTGTAAACATATCAAAACGTGTACACTGTAACAAAATTTTATGTGAAAGAGTCTTTGACAGTATTGGATAATTATGAATTAAAAATAAAAATTTTTCAAAGAACATTTAAGAAAATTATTAAGAAATACAAAAAGAAATGGTAGGAAAATAAGTGTTCGGAAGCAACTAGAAACTGGACTGTTTGAAGCGAAACAGCTCCACTGGTATAGTGAGAATGACCGTACTATATGTTCCAAATACAAAAACTCATCAAAAACAGTATTTAAAAAAAGCGTCTGAAGCGATATAAGTAGACGAGCAAACACTATGAGTAGATAAAATTTGTATGAAAGAAGTGGAGACTTTAGATTTTTATTAACATAGAATGTTATATGCATTATGTTGTTAATTGAAAATATTCACTAATAAAATTTTTAGTTTCTTGAAGTCGTGAAACTTCCACTGTGGAATTTAGAAAATAGCCTACATATGAATCATGAATACGTATAACCATGGCCGGCTCTAGTAGAAGGCTGGAATATTAAACGTGGCAACACTGGAACCAGATGATATTTGAGGCCGACTAGACGATCTCTTAATTTATGTATTTCAATAATTAAATCGCGTCATTTTTAATTGCCGGTTAACAGCAGTTTTATAATTCTTCATTTTTTGCAAACTAAAAAGTTTATTATGTAAAATACTGTTATATTATTAAGAAATATAATCATTAACTCATTCATAAGATACGAATTCAATTATTCGAACAAAATTAATTCATTAGGCCTAACACTAATTCACTAATTTAACTTAAACGTATAGTACTAAGTGCGCACAGACCTATAATTTAGATTTAGCTATAAATACGCCTACTCATGATTTAGTAATGCTATGAAATTAAATCAAAATATAACATGTTCATTTTAGCTATTTTATTACACTATGCTTATAGGCCTCAGACGCAACGTTGCCACGTTTAATATTTCGGCCTTCTACTAGAGCCGGCCATGGTATAACGGACTGCATTGTAAAATGAAATATTTCTTAAAACTAAATGCAAAAGATGTACTCGTTCGGTCTAATCGAACCATGTCAGCAGTACTCCATGCAGGTCTCAGCTTCAGCTTTATATTTGTATCTCTTTGACTCTTCGGATTAATAAGAGTTACAAATCACTTACATTCAGATGTAGCAGAACTTCTAGTATTAAGCTGACATAGCCTACACAATGATACAAGGATATGGTGAGAGAGTCAATCGTACACAAAGTTATATCTTGAAGTGCGTAGAATATCCACCATTATAGGATAAACGTGATGAGCGTTATAAAAAAATACTGACATAGAGACTGGTACAAGTATTTAATCAACAATGATTACGATATAATGCTTAGAATTCATTAAGTTACATATGTTATCCTTTCCTTCTTTGCATAATTTGAAATGCTAATTAATTGTTCTTTGAAATTAAGTGTTCCGTTGTGTTTTATTGTAAATGTTTTGAATACAATGCCCTATTGTTACAAACAACCTCTTGTGATGGTCGTGTCTGTTCACCAATGACGATTCTAGGTTAGAAGAAATTTACACTTGCATGAGCACTGTCAAAATATATTATCGAGAAGAAATGTAATTGAGGTAACAGTGTCCAGTCGTGGCACGGAGCACGGAGTGACGGAGCAGGCCCAACACTAGACATGTGCTGTAAGGGAACACCAAACAGAAGAATCCGTAAGGTAGGTTTCTTGACTCACAAGCTCGGTGTGAAGCACATGTGTCGAATATATTCTACCGTCTACTGCAGAGACATCCTCGTCACATTCATACAAACTGAGCGTTTAGACAGACGGTTAGTATAATTCAGAAGAGTAATTAAATTCAATTTTCACCACAAAAATTAAGTGTGGTGAACAAAGGAACGAAAGAAGTGTCTAGGATGTACAAGTGTACATGGAACGGGAAACTGCTCTCTTCAGCTTGGAAACTGAGTAGCAGAATCTGTAGAGGCAAATCTCAGCCAGTAAAGACTTGAACACTACGTTTCCGGGAGAGGGTATCTCTGTATCACAATAACATCATTCTAAAGGACTAAATAAATTTTGTAAAAAAAATGTAATACTTTACCTATCTCTTCATTTATCGTATATCTTTAAACTTATATTTTCTGCTGATATAAATCATTTTCTCCTAACATTGCCAACTGGACAGACGATCTTCAACAGACAATTGTGTGTTGAGACAGACCGTAGGTATTATTGAAGTATGATGTCATATGATATCATCATGTATTATTATTATTTTTACATGAAGTCATAAAATATGTTAATCATAAACAAAGTACACAATAGATTACATTGTAAAACAAAGTAAGCACATCTCAAATATTAACAAGTATAGATATAAATGACACATTTTTGATATAAAGGAACACTCACATTTATTTAAAAAAATATATAAAGTCTTACAAAACTTACATAAATACAGGCACTAAAACTGCATACGTAAATAAGTAAGTAAATAAAATAAAAAGTAGAATATATAAAAATACATCAAAATGACACGTTGGAATTTACAAGACTGAATAGATCGACTGTAATTTTGTGTAGTTTCAAAAAAAAAAAAAGATTCTACATCTAAAAATATAGCACACGTCCAATTTAGCCATACACACACGTGAATTGGCAGCTTTATAGTAATCCTAGACAAAGGATAACCAAAACTCACGAAAACCTACACATTTACTGACAAAGCCAGTAAGGGATTATTTAAGTTTTAATAAACTGAAATTTAGATTAATAATTTAAGGTGTCATCACTCCACATTATTAAAAGAAAAACGTTTTAATTAATAAAGCTGTGTTAGTGGTTATAATCACAAACAGAAATAACATAGTTGCACAGCGCTTTCAAGCTTCACAGCTCATCATCAGGTCGGAAATGTGTGGAAAAAATTTAGTATTTTCTTAATCTTTTTTTTTTTGAAGTACAGTAAAGTAATAACTCCTGAGAGTACAGACAGTACAGACCAGAAGTAGGGTATAAATACAGGATATTATCAATCGGCAATAGTATGTCGATAAGACTAACCACATTTTTAGTGTTGGAGGCCGTAACGAATCAACATCATAACACCTATTTCGACGTGCTTTAACGCTGAACTTTAAACTGCTAACATGGTTTAAAGATCTAGCTGCAAGGAAAGATGTTTATTTACCCGCAAAAAAAGTTATCCAACAATTATAAGCGATTTTTTCGTCACGCCTAAATTACTCGTACGTTTCTTCTGTCTAAAAATTAAAACTTATTAATTTAATTCTAAAACAGTTCGTTATTATACTGAACGTTTTATTATAACTTTTATTTTTATATGCAATATGGTACGAAATCTTAAATAGTACAGAGTACTGTGCAATGAAAAAACGACATAGGCCTACTTGAAATAGGCTACACGAATTGTATAAACCAAAATTGTACTATTTTCACCGTTTTTGTATATTTTAATTCTGTTTGCAGCTTACTCCATTTTGTCATATAGATAGGGTGAGGTTTGTGTTTTGGAATATGCAAATTTTCGTGGATCCGCACTACCTTCGGTCCCATTTGGATGTCTGTGCCTTCCTGCATATTGTTCAATTTTCGCAGTATAACATTGCCGATATAAAATAAAAATTTTAAATACAAAAGACTGGTATCAGATATATTAAAAAAAAAATTTCAAACCAGCTGCCAACAATGATGGACAAACAATATTTAACAGTAGTGTTATTGACAAAATTCCACTCCACACAGAAATGCTTTCAGCAGACGGAAAGCAATAATCGCAGAAGACGGATGCACACACTTATGTCGGGAATCTGTGTATCGTATACAAAATTATTAAACGTGGGTACATCAGGCCTATCTTGTCTGAAAGTAGTGAGGTTAACACATCGTGCTACCACTCGTGATATTAAGCACAACAGCAAGAAACACCACATATGGAACAAGTCCAGCATTTCAATTACTTGGGATTTTACGTTACACATGAGACTAAAATTGATCTGGATGAAAAATTAAACAAATTTAGGAATATCTGTGGAACAATTCATAGATATCTAAAAAACCAGAAAAAGAAGGAAACAAGGTTAAGGTTTGTTAACACTGTAGCGGTAGCAGTTCTGATGTATGGAGATGAAGCCAGAGTTATGACAGAAAGAGATAAAGCAATGATTCAGGCAGCAGAGATGAGATTTATGAGGAGTATTCTGGGCTGTACCATTCTCAAAAGAAAGAAGAATGTGGTTATAAGGGTGGAACCGGAAATCGACCCACTGTTGGAACAGCTAAGGAGCAACAAACGAAGGCGATGTGAACATTTGGGAAGAATCGCGGGAGACAGGATTCCAGTGCTACCAATGGAATATAGACCGGTGAGGAAGAGAGATGTAGGACGGCCGAGAGGGCAGTGGGTCCCGGAACAGGTTCAGGATGAGCCTAATCCTTGAGGTTGACGATGATGATGATGGTGGAAACATAATCGAGATGGAATACTGTCGTGTCGGCTGGCTCGGTTACCGAGAGCTTCTACACTCTTAAATGGTAACGATTCGATTCGAATATGTATTCTTGGAATTATGTCATCAATAGTGCGCCGGCGCGGACACGTGCCTCTGTGAGACTATGGGTTTCGTAACTACATGAGGAAATGGCGGGCGCAGACCATGTTCATGTTTATGGAAAATAAGAGCGGTAACCGCAACGCAAACATCGCTACAGAATAGTTGCCAGACAAGAATGAATGCAGTCGGTATGTTGCACAGATACGTAACAGGATCGCCATCTCTAGTAAATGCCGTGGGAATCAGCAGGATGTGTCGTGTCTCACCTGTCACCGTATAACAAATAAACCGACACATACTGTTTTCTCACAAAGATACTAATAGTTACACACATTGTAAGAAATAAATAAATAACTATATGTGTGTTTGTATATAATATATATATGTATGTGTGTGTGTGTGTGTGTGTGTGTGTGTGTGTGTGTGTGATACCTTCAAATAAATACACTGCAAGTAGGTTTATTTTCACCTAAAAAATATGATTATACGTTAACTATTTTATAAGCGAAACATTCAATTACAATTCAAACAAACCTCTGAACACAGAATAATTTCTGTGAAACGTGCGTCAGGTGAAAATAAAACTACACGCAGTGTATTTATTTGAAGATGTTACATGGGAGACTGCAGGAAACTCAAGGAGTTATAAAGGAACTATATAGCCTATAATAAATGCAATGTAATTATTAATAAGGTCGTGTTTTCATTTTAATGCGATATGTGTTACCGTATAATTACCTGTATTTTTATATAATGCAAGGACTTATTTTGTATCCTTCTGATATGTTTACTTAAGCTAGCAGTAATGTATTTACTACGTGATATCTTCAGGTTGATCCCTGCTTTGAATTTTCTTTCTTACACGAAACATTTACCGAAACGTTTCGGAAGATATCTTTGTCGCCTTCAGGTTGATTCCTGCTCGACGTCGTTTGGTGGAAATATTAGTGTATACACGCGCGCGCACACACATACAGACAAGTGTAATCAATTCAATTATCATCTTCAGCACTTGTTTGTCAGCACCCGTCTCTCTATTGTCTCTTCAGCACTTGTGTATTTCCTCCATCTTTGTCGCACTGAGGAAATACACGGTTGTGCTTGAACGTTTGCGAAGGGCAGTGGTAAGGGATTATTTGATCGCCGTTTTCGACTTGGTATGGTGGTGACGCCTCACTACTCAGCAGCTAGCAGTTCAGCAAGAAGGTACAACAAAGTTGGAGTGATGAAGACTGCTAACACGAAAAACTCGACTTTGAACAAAACAACATTAATAATAACAATTGTTATTATTCATCATAACTATTTATTAAGAGGACGACAGTGGACAGGCGTGTCGTGCACTTTGAAAACAGTGTAGATGTAAATGACAATTTACGTCTACTAAATTTTATTAGCGCCGTTTTGTGCTGTTCGCTTTCTCACTATAAATACGCAAGGTCAGGTAGACCTACAAGTTCAATCTGTAGTGCAGACTACACACGAACTTGAAATGTGTGTTCGTCATTGAAAGTAACTAGTGGTTACTGTAACTAAATCTTACTGACCAAGCGTTCAGCGACTGTCACTGGTCGTAACGGAAAACACTTTCCTCTGTTACTACAAATGAAACGACATGCTATCACTGAGAAGCCTTAAAACACTACAACGTTCTTGCATGGTTATTTGTTATTACATACTTGCAAACGCGGTATCTACAACTTGCTGAGTACTACGTTTATTCGACATTTCGTTGAAGGTGACAAAACAAGTTATTTGATAGTAAACTGTGTGTGTACCTTTAGTAAATCACATTCTATTATATCTGTAACTACATTCTTTACTGATAAATTATGTTAATTTATTTTAATTTTTTTATCAGAAGGGTTTGCTTATTTACAGACATATAGGCCTACTGTTCCAATAAAAAATATCGCAAATTTGGCGTGATATTATACCATAATTTAACATTCTTCCAATGTTGATTATAATTTGCTGCTGTATTTGATATTTACTCAACAACCTTTATATTTTTCTATCTTAATATTTTTTGGACGCTTTAAGTATTTTATAATCGAGGTACGTAGCTTGTCATACTGGTGCTGTGACTATTATTGGCATTACTGGTAGCGATCGGTGGATGGAAAGTCACACTGAAACATGGAGATTCCATCAGCGTTGTCGTTTACCGTAGGCCTACATTCTGGCAGAAAACTTTTGCAGTGAGCTCTAGTGTAGTTTAATCAAGGAAAACATTATTTCCTGTTGTTCCCTTTCAAACATAAATATTTATGGATTAATTTTACAGCGATTATGTTGATTATAATTAAAAGAGTTAACACAGAGGATTGCATATTTTAATAACATGCGAATACGTTAACTTGCTGACTTCCCTGTAGCAAACAAGTTAACTGACCTTAGATGTGTTAGGCCTACCCAAGGTTTGAATTATTTGTGTTATACAGTATTACGTTTAACGTTAATTATTCCTAATTAGTTTGTAACTTTACGGTCTAGAGAGTGTGTTTGGGTTAATATTATTACAACGTAAATTGGATGTGTGTTATGTAATAGTAGTAATAAATCACACCTTGTATTACTCACGTTGTAATTACTATGAGTTGAAGTATAATAGGTCACACATTTTAATTATGTGTGTTGAGATGTTTAATTATTATTATTATTTACGATTTATTTGATCAAAAGATTTAAAAGCTGAAAAATAATGTTTTAATTCTCTCCTAGAACACTGATAGATTTACCTCTCACTTACCACTTATTATTGTTGTCAACCTTCCAAAGTAGATCCTGTGATGCACTATAATGACACAACACAGTTTATAAAATTTTTCACAAGTGTATATGTGTATGCACAGTAAATAAAATTATTTTGTATTTTTGAGACTGTTTTGAAGTTTCAAATCATGGCCGCTCGTTCGCTGTACTGCCACTTTGTAAAATAATTGCTCTGTTAATGTTTTCGTTATTATCTACTTTGAAATGAAAGACTGATTCAAGTGTAAGTAAATTTGTAGTTTATTAACAATAAGCTAATTTCAATTAAAACCCTTTAAAACAATTTATAAACATCAAAAAGTAATTCAACTCGTCACCGAGATTCTTAAAGCTCAGGGCTGGTAACACTGATTATTTATATTGTATTGTGCTAACCTGGTTTGGTTAGATTTTTGTTTATAATTACCAAAAGTCGTGAATTCTTTTAGTGTACAAGATACTGGATACAAAAATGCTAAAATACGACAATGGCGTATTATAGAGAGTGATTACAAAATTAACAAAACAAATTTAATTATAATATTAAAAATTATCGTATCTGGTCCACCTGCTATCAACCTCGTAGTTTGTGTTGTGGAATGTACGATACGATTGAAATTGCTGTGTGTCGGAATAATATTCCTTGAATGGTTATTAATAACAAAAATATAATAATTAATTCATAATCTCATTTCAATTGAGTATATTTAAGCTTGTCTAATTTTAAAGCACAGCTCTGTATGGTTGTTACACCTTTTCGTAACAGGTAGGTTAGAGTGCCATTTACTCTAAGTGAATTATTAAAATATTTAAATTGATGGCATTGAAATCTTATAACTATACATAATATTTATTCATGGTACGTTCATTATTCATTAACTGTATTGATAGTTCTCGGTTATTATTTATAAATGAATTGACTTTCGTTTTGGTTATAGTCAACTCAGCATCTAGGTTTAACTTTGTTTACATCAATGTTGGTTAAAATATTAAATTCGATTGTCATCTCTTTCTAAAATTAATAATACTTTATTTAAATAATTAAAATTGAGAACTTCTGTTCAATTACTGGTTAATTAATAATTATTATTTAGTTTAGCCATGTACAACTGTACTTGACTAAAGTAGTACCAACGTAAAAATGTATTATTTGATAAACATTAATATCCATTAAAATGTGGCTAAAACTAGATACTCCCTTATTTTCCCACTCATCATTGCCGATATTATACACTGGCAATGGTTTGTTTATTATCTCACATCACTCGTTGCACTTCACTCGTTAGAGGTTAAAAACACTTTAGTTAGGTTAGATGTATTTGTTTACACTAGGGAGCGCGCACATTTTTAAAATTTACTCTCGTCGAAGACTCGTTCCGTATGCTTTGGTGGTCAGTTTGCTAGTAGTGTTCTCCTTCGAAGCCGCTCTCGGCGTCTGTTGAAATCAGCTCTTCTTATTGGTTGAAAATCTGTTAATCTCGTACCCATATGCCTTATTAAATTAAGAAATTTTATTTCTAAGTATCTAGCTTTGGGTTTGAGAGTACGGAGATGACGCTATCAATTCTTTTGGAATTGAAGGAAAAATTATTATCGTTTATAACTTTTTTAGTACATTTCGGATTAAGAAATTAATAGTATCACAATTTTGCGGATACTCGGCTCTTTATTTTGAGTCCACTCAAGCTATAAATCCGTCCATGATTAACCTAATTATCTTTTTGATGATGCACTTTTCGTGGTTATTTATTATACATAAGTTTTTTCCACTTTATTATAATACATGTTATTTCTAACACTCACTGTAGATATTTAGAGTCATTATCTCTTATTAACTACTCCTTAAATACGAAATTATGTACAATCTTTCCTAATGCATTTTCAGGCGTGTAGGCCCTACATTTCCTTGCATTAATACTTATTATTTCTAACATATATCTTATAGTAATACAATTCCTTGGGGTTTATTTTGTACATTTGAGATTAATACATCTTTTGTGAAGCTTTGTATCCATTAATGTTGCTTCATTCATTTACACTGCATGGTTTTAACACATCATGTCATAGTTTCTGTCATATTGATATTCATGTTATATTATTATTTGTGCATTAGGGATGTATTTTCATCCATTAAGGTGTCCTTAGGCTTTGTCTACAGCTTGTCTTGTGTATATAATACTCCCTGCTGTGTTAGTTATTCATAACTCTCTGTAAGATTGCTATTTACATCTAGTCCCATTTGGCATGCATATTTGTTTATTATTATTTTCATATCAATTTATGTATTTAATGTCTGTTAATGGTTCTCAAAGAGGTATTGTTTATTCTAGTAACTACTGTTATGATATTTTCCTCTCCTTTATTAAGTTTAAGTGAGTATTTTATGTAATTCTGATAGTCACCTTGTGTTTTGGTAATTTGGCTATGATTTGTTCAAACAATATAGAGTTTGTGTTTCTTAGTTCATACTGGGTTTATTCTGTTAACCATTTATTCTAGTTTGGTTGTTGATTCAGGTAATTACTTTTGTCTCCATTTTTCTAATTGTTATTTGTGATTCTGTGTTGCAGATTCTGTTCAGTTGAGGTTATGTGTATCCTACTGAATTGACAACAATGCTTATATGGATTGGTTTAGTTTCTTGCTTAATTCCATACATATTTACTATGATAGGTTATTACTATTATCTAGTACAATATTTTCCTTATTTTATTTATATTATATACTATTTGTTCACACATTATTATTTAATTCTAACTTGTTATTGTCATACATATTATGTGTTTACATTTGGGTTTGGGTAAGCTGTTTTGTTTTTCTACTACAGGTTGTCTTATCTTTGGTACATTAATAATTACATTCTGTATTGATTTTACACTTCACTCTCCTGATATTTGAACATATATTTTATTAAGGATTTTACATTCAATTTCAGTCATTGTTGAGCAATTATTTCTCTCTTTATTATAAGTACATTCGTGGTCTTTTTTATGTTTTATTTTATTATATTCTTGCCTCATAAATAATACATTGATTGTTTGTGTTGTTTATTTGAGGTTGTTATATATCTTTGTTAACACTTCTTATCTTCATCTTCCATAAACATTGCACTTTCATTGTTTGTGTTGTTTAGTTTGAGATTGTGGTATTTTGGTATTAATCGATTCACTTATAAGTCACTCACTATTATTGTTTGTGGTTGCTTATAATTTTGTCGACACTTTGTTCTTGGTCACGTTGTTTTTTCTTCATGTTCTTCCTTGTTGGGATATCATTATTCACTTATCTGGTATTCTTCATACTTGTATTATTATCTTCTTATTAGTTGGGTATTTGCTCCATTTAATAAATACTTTCCTTATTTATTGTGTCTTCCTCACACTGGTAATGTTATTGTCTTGTTCCTTGTTAAATATTTTTCATTGTTTATTATACATTTTCCTCTTCTTATTTATATAAACTTTTCCTCTTTTTATATACAGGTTTCTTCTTCTTCTTCTTCTTATATACGGGTTTCTCACTTATTGGGTATTTTCCCTCACTTATATGATATATTCCCTCACTTACATGATCTATTGGGTCCTGGTTGCTAACGTAGCTGTTCGGTCTATTCTTCTTCTTCTTATAATGTTGATAATGCATTCAAGTATATTTCTTCCTTCTACGGTGCTTATTTACTTTAACATTATTTATCCGTGGATATACGATTGATTTCTATACTTTAGTGTTTTTTTGTCGTTTTTGGCTTAGACATGTACATGGTAGATTTTTATTCTGGGTATTTGATATTATTTTTATGTAACGACAATTTTGATACGTTACAATATTTGGTAACGTAATCTAATAACAAAATTTAAATTTTATATATCCAGACACGATTTCTGTAGAGCGGTACTGCACTATTAGCCACGTGTAGCGAATGGCGTCGTGTCTGTTAATACAACTTACACTTTCCACCCAGTTTGTTAGCAACCACAAGTACCAATTCGATCATAATAATTATCCTCCTATCTTTACTAACTGGATTTACTCGCATATTATAATTTTGCAAGGAAATCACCCACGTTCGGCTAACCTAAGTCACTGCGAAACAACTTTAACATGAACGTCAAAGTTTTTTTTATCCTCTGGGTATTTTATAAGAACAATTTATTTTTATTTGATTCCTTTGCATGTGACGTATATGCTAGAACTTGTAGGCCTATTCATAAATTCGTTCTCTAATTTTTGGTTTTGCGTATGAGATTAGTAAACCATTTAGGCCTACACCCAGTTGGCCTGTAATATCCACGTACTTTTCATAAAACTTGCATTGTGATCCCTCGATTTAACTTGTTTTTAGTGATTATTGTCGTGTATGCTTCAGTACCTTAAAGTACAATGAGCATTTAAAAATTTTCTGTTTTCAATTTGTTTCATTTTCTATTTCGATTTTTGCTACTTAACCTTTGAGTATTTGAGTTTTCTCAGTAGCTATATCAGTTTTCTCGTAAGCTGTAACTATAAAAATACACCAACAATCCTGTAAATACATAGATAATATTGCAGTAGATAACGAGCGTTTCGTATAGGTACTGTACTTGTCCTTGTTAACATGTTACCTTCGCGACTTGTCATTGGGTCAAATATCAGCCTTCAGAGAAATTGTTTGAAACAACACATGAAACGGGAAATCAACTATCTGGTGTTTCTCCCTTTTGACAGTTTCTTTGGAGAAAACGTAATAAACTCTTTAATTAAAAAACAATTTGAAATGACGTGGTAAACTTTTTTACGTAGAGGAAGATGAAAGACGTCACATGTGCGAAAGGCACTAACCCTGGGGCATTGTTAACGAGATATCAATTCACCAACGTTAATTGAATTGTATGTGGTAGCAGCAGAAAGTCAAGCTTCAACAATTCTGTCATCTGTACATTGTCTATCGCAGCGGTTGCCAAATGTGTCATTGTAAGGTGTCCTTCGCTGTGGCTGTCTGGGAGGCCTTCTGTACTCTTTGTTGTGGCAACGTTTTTGTCAGTAAGCAAGTGCTTAATTTCAGGCGAACTTCTCTCCGATAGGCTCCTCGATAATTAAGCAAAAGCAAGAGATGATCGCTCATTTTAATTTAATTTAATCGCTATTTAATACCTTTATGTAGACAAAGTCTGAAAGGCTCTAGGCCCGTCGATACTATCCACATGGGTATTTGTCCTAAAATTTTTACACAGTTCTCGATACACAAATCTAATACAACACTAATTGAACGAGAGAAACAAGTTTTCACTTTTAATCGATCGTTTGGATCTTGTCTGTCTATTTGGGGATGTCTCGCGGGTAACTTTTGAATACATATAAACAAGATAACTATAGATACTTAGCAAACGTATCTATATTTTTACTCTTGCATACTCCTATTGTATTTAAAAGTGCTGCCTCAAAAAATAGAGTAGCAGGAGGCAAAAATGTGAAGTGCTAAAATTTTTTAAATCGCTCAAAAGACATATGTGGTTATAAATTAAAAATCAAATTAAACCAAAATCCGAATATAGTGTTTAGTTTTGGATATTTCACAAGAATGAATACCAATATTTAAAAAAGGAATCAAATCCACGGGGACAGGCCCAAATAGAATTGTAAAAATCCATGATGAGTATCAGACTAAAGAGAATTTTTATTCAATCCAAATGTAGTGTTTATTTAAAAAATTGGTAACTTACTGTACCTTTATCTGTTCCTGCAGCCATTTTCGATATTTCGATTTCGCGATAGTTTGGCTTCGATTTTTAGTGAATATCGCACATAATTTTATGAAGGTGAAAGAATTATAAAAATTTTAATTTCGTATGTTGCAAAATAGTTGGTTGGCGATTGCAGTAGGTGTTCTTAGTCCTTTTTTTAATGAAAATTATTGCAGCAGTAGTATATCACAGTTGCGTACCTGTAACGCCAAAAGTTGATGTTGTTAGGTTAACATGAGAACTGAAATTACACATGGAAAGTGATACGTGTGTAATGTAAAATTCTTTTTTTTTTGGCGAAAACTGCGAAAAAACCCAACTCGAAAGTAAGGCGGAGTGGCCCTTGGGCCTTGCCTATTACTATACATGTCATTTTTTTTGTGGGAGAAGTCGTTTTTTCGGTAATATTCGTTTTCCAACAAGTACTCGTTCTGTAGCTAACAACAAACGTCCATTATGTACAATATGTAGAACGTATGTTGTCATTCCTTAATACATTGTTTTTTGTGTTTTCCATTAACCATATTTGTATTTTTCAGTCTATAATATTTGCTGTTGTAGTTTTGTTAATTTGTCAACTGAAAATCGTTAGGTTCTTTATTTAAAGTATTATTGTGTTATAAGCATTGTTTATACACATCAAACGTTATGTTTTCCTCAACCATGACTTTTATTTATTTTAGCAGTAAACTAAAAACCAAAAAACCCTTGTCACCTAACCTCACAAGTGAAAACACCACGTATTTTCGCTTTGCATGAAGAAATATGACAATTTACAATTAGTACACTTCTTCTTTTCCACATCGTAATATATCGATACAATTGCATATTACAAACATCGAAAATATACTGCAAGAACGATGAAGATACAGCTCCAAAAATTTTTAACTTCAGGGGCGTCAATGGAAGTGGGAAATTCACTTCCTTGTGGTGTTTCACGGCTAACCCTAAGAATCGTACATACGAAGAACTTTACTCACTGTTTTAAAAAATTAAAATTTATTAATTCGACTTCGTGTCGAATAAATATGTTTTGTTCAAAATAGTGAGTGAGTTCTGCATCTTAAGTAGGTTACTAGTACTCTACAATACTGGTTACATCATGGGAGATCCATAACTACACATACAAACATATAGTTTCATATCTGCAACTTTTCAAAAATGCATTTTTATGTAAATTGGTGCACGACAACACACGCCTTTATCTGTTGTTATTACATACAAATGTAACAAGTAAACCATGCTGCACTTACTACGTAAGTAGCATATTTGGTTCTGAGTGGTTCAAGGGTTTCATGTATGGATACTCTGACCACTCTTAGTATGTCTGTGCGATAAATATCCTTACATACTTTGAAAGCTGGGCTACTATATGAACGTGTATTTATTATTTAGCAGTGATTCAGTTTTAAACACTAGTTGTACTGATCAATACGTGTGCAGTGAGTAGAAGTTATACATAGTTCCATAGCAAGAGGTGTTACGGAGCCATTAATTGGTCACTTTTACAGAATTCTCTCCACAGTCCAAACTGGTACAATCGAGTTTTCTACTAGTAACAATCCAAACGGCCTACGAGGGAATATTCAAACAAAAACAGTTTCCCACAGAACTAAAACCTATTCATCAACTTAACCAGAAAAACAGACAAAAAGTGAATAAAATGAAAACTAGGAAAACTGACTGACTGAAGATAAAAACGAGAAAAACGTTAATGAAAATACCTAAGAAATTATTGGTCACATAACCGATTCTTTGGGTTCTCAATGTACCGCTGAGTAGCGGTGTGTTACAGAACTGCTTACTGTTAAAGCTGCATAAACCAAATGCATCTCGTTGTTGGTCACAGGAACAACTAACTACAAAAATATTTGTGGAGCAAGAGGAGAAAGTATGGCCGAGATGAAAGTAGAACTGTAGTGATGTGATAGGCGTGGCCCTTGTTCTATAGCTGACACCGTCGCTCCACACGCATCAAGTAGGATAAAATTACTTCACCAAAGCAACAATATTATTTTGATGAAGATGACTTATACATAGTTTGTGCGCGTATGGCTCACTACTGAGTTTAAAACAAAAAATGGCCTCAACATTAATTAACAGTTCAGAGTACTGTTAACAAGAACAGTTAACAATTTTTAAAGAAGTGTTAACTTTTTTAGTATAAAACATCTTTTTTATTATGTAAAGAATCATAACTTTTTTTTAGCATTTCGTTGAACTATATTTGCTGATCAAACAATTAAATACAATTAATTTAACAATTAAATGATTCCAGATTCATATATTAGCCACCTGCATGTTTTTATGTTAATTTGTAAAATAAACTCTACAAATTATGAAACGTTTAAACTTATGCCGTATTATACAACTTCATATGACAACAAAGACTTCACACCTTCGTAGTGACCACGTGCTTCCCCAGATCTACGCCATTCTTTTGTATTCCTACTCATTAAAATCTATACAGTCTTTCTCATCTCCACTTAAACCATTTAAACATGTTAATAAACATAAACTGAAACCTTTCAACTGGCACGAACCGTAATTTAGTTGTGGAAATAGTGGTGTACCAAAGCAATTCTTCATTCCTTGACATGATTACAAGCGGACGAAATTACAGCAACCTATAACCCCAGCTGTAAGACTGTTACTATTTAAGGCAAACACGAATACTTAACAATGTTTTGCGTGGAAATTGGGCAACGCTTGTATTGAATCTTGCTTAATACTTGCGTAACACTTGATTTACTGCCAGAACAGCATTGTCTTTGATTAATTAAGTAAAATTTATATAGCATTAATGGTAATATGTCTAGCGCAAGACTATGTAAACACGTTATTAGAAAATATCAACAGTGATTACCTGACGTTTTATAAGTATGAAGTATATGCTTGAACATGTGTTCAGCTGTAAGCGACAATTGTACATACAGAACAATATGTTTAATGTAGGTCAATGTATTCCAAGCATAATAGTTTATGCTAGTCCGTGTGAGCGTGCGCATAGCGTAGGATATGATCGTGCCATTTTCTGCGTAGAGTCTTCACTTAAGTTATTCTAACTTCAGAATTCTGTATTTACTTAATACATAACCATATCTTATGCGATTACAAAATCCCATATCTGCACAGGCATATGAAGTCTAACAGGCAATAAACAAATGTGAAGGCGAGCTTCCATATGAAGTCTACAAATAAAATTAGATTTAGGTGTAAACAAATAAAATTAGATTTTCAGTAGTTTAATATTGTAATACGAGAAATTTGTATGAAGGCGACAAGATCGGAGAAAAATAAATGCAACAACAAATAAATTAAATACTTATTTACTTTCTCTGTCCCCATTGTACATCACGGTGTAAGTGTTGACTCATCCTGTTTTTTGTCGGTGTTTTCATTTACCTTAAGGTCTTTTCTATTTTCCTAGCCGCGTCTGTGATAGCATCTTCCCACAGATTCCTCGGTCTATTTCGGAGTGGCTTTCCGTCGCGTCTCTTATCAAACACTTTCTTAGGATATCTTGTTTCACTCGTAGGTATCACATGTCGGTACCACTGAAGTTGTTATGTTTTCTAACAGTGGTTCTGTTCTGGATCTAACCTCGCACTCCGATTCTTATTCCGTCCCGTACCACTCGTCTTAATTAACTTACTTCATTTACGACGTGGCTATTATTTTAGATTTGCTTCTACGCAGAACAGTCCAAGACACTTCTCCATACAGTATTATTGATGTGTATATTGTTTTATACAGATCCAATTTTATTTTCTTGCAGAGTTATTTCCCTTTTAAGGTGTTGTTTATCTGGTAGTTGGCCTTATTGGTTTTTGTTCCATTTCTTACTTCCTTATCCATTCTTCTGTCTGAGCTTATTAGGACTACAACTTCAAAGTCTCGAGTTTATCTATATTCGTTTCTGTTTCTTCCCCTTTCTTCTCGTGTAATTTACATCACTTAATTTTTGTCTGTGTTTATTTTTAATTTGTCTTGCGCGTTGCTGTTTTTCTTCGACTTGTTCTTCACTTGTTGAAATTAGAATGGCATCACTTGCGTACAGCAGGTCGTGTGCGTGACTGGATTTAAGTTATATTCCAAATCAGCGTTTCGTTACATAACTTGATTATGTAGTCCGTGTAGATTAGAATTAGTAATCAGCTAGGCTATCACTCTCACCCTTTACCCGCTGAGAATTTCATTGATTTCTGCCTGTAGTTCGGTTTTCATATTCATACCTTTGTGACTATTTTCAATTGTTCACTTGCTTTCAATCTTCCCTCTTCCTCCTATTTGAATCTCTGTGGCATTTTGTCAAATACTGCTTTCGGCCATATTCTTTTCGAGATACTGCGAGGTATGCCACACTTAGTCTCTTTTCTGGTAAATTTCTTAATGTGTATACGTGTATGATGCTGTTTTTGTATTCCTGGTCTGTATGATGTTTGTTCATCTAGTATTTTGTTTTCTAAATTTTTCTGTACTTCGTATTTTCGATGTTAGTCTACAAGCCGATATCGTTGAAAGCTACCGTTGATAGATGGAGTTGCTCTGTAGCTGCTGCAACCGTGGACTTCCTTTTTATGAATCGATACAATTAGATTTCTTTCCTAAACTTCTGGTATAAACTTGTTCAAAAATTTTTCTTAGTCTTTGTATCATACAGGACCACATCACCCTTTTTAAGTATCTTTTGTAATGCCATCCGCTACTGGCGCTTTCGTCTTTTTTTCTTTTTTCCAGAGTAGTTATTATTTTTCTTTCTTCCACTCGTATTTCGTTTCTTTCCATTTCTTTGGTTTATTTCTTTCTCGATGCTTTCCTGATTCTGCTTTTGTTTCTGTTATCCCTTCCTTTTTTAATACTGTGGTACAGTACTGTACTCAAGTTTCAAGTTTTTATTGTTATCATTTAAAATTCCCCTTCGGTGTTTCTTAAACTAGAGGGTATGCCATAAGCAGCTTGATAACTTCCGGTTATGAAGGGTGTGATGAGGTTCAGTCATTGACTACAACGTCGACGTCAACGTTTTAAATCGTTGTGCATTATGTCTAATTAATGACAGAACTTCAGAAAACCTTTATTGATTCACGGTAACTACTAAGGATAACTTCTTTTATCAAGCGACTTTTGACCCACTGTGTATTTGTTAAATAATAAGGCATATTAATTATTTGTCGAAGTAAAGTATTAATTTTATTAAAACGTTTCGTGTCGGCGAAGCAGGCAACAGAATAGTACACGTGAAAACAAAGTCGAATGGTGTACTTATACAGCTAACGTAGAACTTGGGAACAATGACTTCAATTCGAAGACAACGAAACAAAGATATAGGCCTACAGTATACAGTACAAAACAAAAATGAAATACAGTTTGTCTTAAGTTAACGAATTAGCTGGAAACAGGGGTAATATGGTAAATTATTCATTTAGTAAGGAATGGTTTGCACTTGAGAAATTAATTCCATTATTATAAAGCTTCGCTATTTATACACAGGAGAAACCAAATGCATCTTGTTGTTGGTGACAGGAACAGCTAGGCAAAATTGTATTTGCCTCAAGTTTGGTGCGTACCAAGAGATTTTTCAGCTAAACATAAAGACCATTTATTCATATGTTAGGAATAAATTATCGGTAATAGCTTAGGACGAGGTACCTATGATAGACACGTTTGTCTGTTTTATTTAGTCGCAAAAGACAATTACATCAGAGGCTGAAGTCGTATCGCATCTTCGTAGTCTTGGTGCCGTCGCCAGGACCTTCGCACTGCAGTGTAACGTCAGAGAAGACACAGTATTTAAGCCAATATCGAGAACCATATCAGGGTAACTTTTGAAACGTAACAATTACATATAGATACCGACATAAAGTTATGGTCAATTATAACGTTAAATTGCCACATTCACGTTAAGGTGATGATCAAGAAAATAGCGAAAAATAGGGGAAAAGTATGAAAACTAACCATGTGTTCCCAAACAGGGACACACACACACACACACAAAACACCACATCAGAGGACTATATTCTCAGAGAGATGTTTCCCTGTCCGACAATACAGTCTAAACAGTCGGACTTTCGCAAGTAATATAAAGCAGCTGACGATTACGTAAGGGTCTCAATAGAAATTGTCTGCAGTTTTTTGTTAAAACTGGGCTGAGTGCGGAAACGATTCGATGATATTGTTACCACCTGCACAAGGCCGGCACTAGTTAAACAAAGGCAAATGTTTTGCGTACACTGATACTGCTGACTAGACAATAAGATGCGAAAATTAGACCTTGTAGATTACGCGAAGGTCAATTACCTTGTGTCGTCTGCTTTCCGGTTGTTAGTCCTTAGCAAGCGGTCGATTTCGTTTTGTATTTTAAATTAACTGTCCTTTGTAAGCAGAATTATCAACATTACAAACAATGGTGAACTGATTTCATAAGTACGAATTAAAATATCGTAATTATTTGTCTTGTAATAATCCTAATAACAATAATAAAAATGTATTGTAATAATAATAATAATAATAATAATGATAGTAATAATAATAGGAATGATAATAATTTTTATGGAGTTGATGTTGCTTCCACTAATACTATACTACTACTGCTACTACTGCTGCTACTACTACTACTACTACTACTACTACTACTACTACTACTACTGCTGCTACTATTACTAGTACTACTACTAATACTACCGCTGCTGCTGCTGCTACTACGACTACGACTACTGCTACTACTACTACTACTACTAACAACAACTACTAAGCCTACTGGTGCTTTGGTACCTTAAAAAATTACATTTGTTTTATTTTTTATGTTCCTTTTTTTGAATACCGGTAATTAAAATAATTCTATTTAATTTATTGTTAGTGCAAAAGATTTCAAAACTACTAGATCGAAAAATTTTCTGAATATTTCGAATGTATTTAGAATTGCGTACTTTTCAATCCGAGACAAGATGTAAGCAATTCCAAAACACTTCTTGATATTACATTCTTGACAATAGAGTAGAACAACGCAACTGGCATTATATAAACAGTTTGTGTACTTTGTTATTCTTTGGAAAGATATTTCCTTGTTCTCTTCCCGTGCACTGTCCACACACGGCTTTGCTGCAACAGTATCAATAAGGCTAGTTTGCCTTATAAACAAAACTATAAAGATTGTTTCAAAATGTGTGCAGCCATGATCGTCTGTTTGGCTGGAAGCAACTTGTCTGGATCTGTGTTTATTTATTAAAGATAATCCTGGTTAATATAATGAATCGACTGAATTATTTTAACAGTTATTCTAGTTAATTATATTAGTCATAATATTTTTTTTTTAGTAAAAAATTATAACGTTTAAATGCTGAGAGTATCGCTTATGAAGATCTGAACTGCTTGCAGCAAGGTATGATGTGTCATACTGCTTTGAGTCACGGTATAGTGTTTCACCCGTCGAGTCACATTACGTTTAATCAACACATAACCAGTGAGAAACTAGTGACAAATACGTCTTGTATTAGTCACAGATAGTTATCAGTTAGTGATTAATTTAATATCAATCATAGGTTGATTACAACGACACGATGAGGTGGTCATACGTCCACTAGAAAACAGGGATTGCTCATCTAAACTCTCATGATGCATTGCTGTACTAGCAGCCTGTAGAGATAACACGTGTTCCCGTACATGCCATTGATCTGCATTTGATGTAGATTAGAGATGATGATTGGGTTAATTTTGTGGTAAATAACTCGGGTAAGGTAATATTTGACATTGAAGCTATAACTCTTGAAAGTGCGAGGCATGACAGCAGTCACAGGAATTAAGCGAGTTATCGAGTAGTTGTGTTGTCTCGCTACACTAGGCGGCTTGGCTTGGTTTCCCGCCGCGGAGTGGATGTAAAACCAGCGAGTAGCATCCCTGCCTAGTAATTCCTCTCTGCTTAGTCGTTTGGAGCCGTTCGTAAATTGTAGGTCCATGTGAGAGAAACTGTAAACACACACCGCGAGGTAATACAGCGAAGTAGTTAACGATGATTCGAGCACGGCACGAAAGAAGAAGAGAAGATGTTAGAATATAAAAAATAAAGTATTTTATTGAATACAAAAAATGGGGTAACATTATATTGTGTCGTACAGAGAATGAACACAGTATTCAATTCAGTATTCAATTACTGAATGTCTATTTAATAATAGAATGATAGTTTCTTAATCAGTGGAAGTTGGATGGGTACTTTAGTGAAAATTTGTTGATGTTTATAACAAACCATAAAAAATAACAATTGCATTCAAACTTACGAATTTGATAAAAATAATGGGAACAGTTTCAGGAACTTTTTACAATAAACAGAATAGTTTGTAAGTAAATCAAAATTTAAGACAGAGCTAGAATCGAAAATTAAAAATGAATCTCAAATAAATTTGAGGATAATTGGCCGGTTTAAATTTTGAAAAATAATTGGCCAATAGACATTTTGATAAACCATGAACTAAATAGGCGTGCCGGATTACCTGAGAGATTAAAAGCAGGTTTTAGAAACACGAAAAAACTTAATTTTATCTAAAAAAAAGTGTCTATGTAAATAAAGACGAAAAAGACGAAATAAAGATGTAAAAAGACCTCTTATCACTAAAAAGATTAAAGGTGTGTCTTTTTTCAATTAAAAAACAACATAAAATTGATTAAATTATTACTGTAAGAAATTTTACAATACTTGTACAGAAAAATAAGGAAAGAATATGTTATTTTCATAACGTTACTGTAGTTTCTTTAGATCAAAGATCATCCTGTAGCTGTGAAGATATCACAAAGGTATCTTTTTTCTAAATTTTAAAGGTAAAATATACACTTATCGTAAAGATTATTAGATAAATTATCAAAATAGTACGCAATACTTCGAAAATAAAAAGAAAGGAAACCATGTTCGAATGATTAAGAATGTGAAGAGTAATTAAAACTTACTTCATTTTTCAGTCATTTATCAATAACTATAAATCTGAGAATTAAGCAGGCGTAGAAACAAAATATTGTAAGAAAAATGCTTTACTTTGAGAGAATAAATATTTTAAGGTAAAACATAATTTTAAGAAACTCATTTTTATAAGTCACTTAATACATAAGTAAAATAAAAAAATAAGTAAAATTTTAGACAAAGAGAAAATTTGTTTCTGTTTCTGTTCTTACAAATTTTTCCATCTGTTTCGTTTAGATCAGAAAATAAGAAGTCATTGAAATTATCTGAATGACTTGGGAGACGATCTTCTCAAGATAATCAGTAAAGATTTTTTTAAACCTAATGCATAGATATTATAAGATTTCATTTGAGTTTTGTTAGTTATATAAACAAAACGTGTACAATTTTTTTGGGACCTAAATTTCTCCAGTGAGGATTATTTTCATAAAACTCAACTTTTTCTTGACTCGATTTTTATTGGATTAACTACAAGGATTATTTTTCATTTATTTAATAAAATAAAAAGTTTACAGGCATTGAAAATGCTTCAATAAATCTAAAAAATATATATATATTTATGTTCATTCACCAATCAATGAATTCGTTCTTCATTTACCAATGTTCAAATTATAAGTTAAATGTAGTCGCATTCATAAGCGAAGTTTTATATGTGTACTACGTTATTGACAACAAAGAAGTAGTTTATATGGAAACTCACCGGTTCCCATTTTCGATCACGCACCAGCGGTCGTTTTCAAATGTGCGACACGTCTTTATAAACATTTTCAATGTTAAAACCTGATTTATCTTTTTCTCCTAGGCACATACAACGGTACACTACCAACGAATTGCGTACACTATTCATATCGTAGAGTACACGTCGTAATTTATGTGTATCCGCTTCAGTAAATATTTTCTCCAAACTTTGATTTCGTTTTCCTGTTCTTTAAGGAAAGTATTCCTATCACGAGCAAGTAAAATTTAAAGTCTATCTGGCTGTGTCAGCTTACGGTAAATTTTAATTGTAGGCAACGGCATATAGGCCTACAACCTATTCACAACGTATGTCAGTAAAATTTATAGAAAAAAAATCGGTATGGAGAACCATACACGACTTCCATGTTCTAATTAATTATAAAATTATTTTTAATATGTGGACTCAGAACGAAACCAATTATATCAGCATGCTTTTGGTAAAAACGCTGAGAAAGATAATCAAAATACGAATTGTACCTAGTTGTTAATATTTTAAAAATAAAGAATTAAATTATCTTTTATTTAAACAACGCTAAAGAAAGCGAATACCGCCCGGTGTTTGTGATCTGTGAATTTCTGAATACCAAAAATTCTTTTGTTTACGTATCCGTGGTTACATAGCATGAAACGATATCAATTGTTAATATTTTATTGAAATTTTTAAGTTTTTGGTCAAATCTTATACTATTAAGCGAGCAATCTTTGTATGTATGTCCTTTTTTCTCGGAAACGGCTCTAACGATTTTCTCGAAATTTGGTACTTAAGCGTATTTGGACACTAAAAATCGATTGGGCTAGGTCTCATTTTCCGCAAAAATCGCCTAAGGCCTAAACCGTAGGGTCTTTTAATTCATGTAGGTTTAAATATTCACACAACAATTGCTATTGTTATAACTCTGTCACCCAGCAACAAATATTTAAAAAAAATATTTTTTATTTGAAATGAAAACGTTAATTTTAATTCTGTTCATAAAGAATAGATCTTATCGATGTTTATAAATAATATAAAATAGCTGTTGCAATGAATGTAAATAAACAAACTAAGAGTTGAGACATACAATCCCAGTATCGATGTTTATAAATAAATATAAATAGCTGTTGTTATGAATGTTAAATAAACAAACTAAGAGTTGAGACATACAATCTAATCTATGTATGTCCTTGAAACGGCTCTAACGATACCGTAGGGTCTTTATAGGTCTTTAACCTGCGGCCTAAACGGCACAGTATCGATGTTTATAAATAATATAAACAGATGTTGCTATGACAATAAATAAACAAACTAAGAGTTGAGACATACAATTGTGGGTTTCTGCGCAACGATTTTTGTACAATCTATCTGATATACATAATCTAAACTATTAAGTGTTCTGTATACGCTGTTGTGTTTTTTGCATTCTCTGAGGTATATACATAATCTAATCTATTAAGTGTTCTCTATACGCTGTTGTGTTTTTTGCATTCTCTGAGGTAAATGTTATGCCTACCAAGGGACGTCCTCCAAAAAAAACGAACTTTTAACTTTAACCAGCGACCACAGGAACAGCCAGAAGATGAACGTCAGGAGCAAATGGAACATGTGACCAGTTCGGCTGATAACCCTGTTCCTGGTACCTCAAGGGACTTTGGACCTTCGAACGAAGAAAATTTTCCCACTTCTGTAAGACCGACAAAAGCAAAGATATATTCCAAAATAAAGATATATTAGCAAAGATTTTCCCAAAAGCAAAGACGACATGTATCAATAGATTAGTTGGGATCATTAATGATCTCATCGATTCTCAATCTCAGGAGACTAACGATCTTAAAAGAAGAAAACGAAATGTTGAACCTGCTGATGATCGTCAACGACGCTTAGATCAGATGCGCGAACGTACACTTCAAAGACGAGCAGGAGAACCAGAACAACAAAGAACTCAGCGGCTCCAAGACATGCACCATTTTCATTTCTTTTCATTAACAGAAAATATGCGTGTTGATCCGGAACAAAGAGATTTTGCTGAATATTTATTAAAAATTGGCAATGGAGAGTTACCAGTAAATACTATGGACGAGGTTGAACTACCAGAGGATATTCTGTATAACGGGAATCTTATTGATGAAGTATTTGGTGATTGTTTGGCAAACAACAGATACGAAGATATGAAAGACAGAGCTATATTAGCGCCTTTGAATAAAGACGTAAATAAAATTAACGACGAAATTATTAAAAAGCTTCCTGGAGAATATTATAAAGTATATAAAAACTACGATTCTGTTAAAGATCAACCAGAAGGAGCTCTTCAATTCACTTCTGAATTTCTAAATTCTGCTGAGATGGCTGACTTACCACCACACGAATTAAAGCTTAAAAAAAATACAATAATAATGCTTTTACGAAACTTGGACGTCTCTGAAGGGCTGTGCAACGGAACGAGATTGGTCGTGACTGAATTATGTAATAACATTATTAAAGCCAAGATTATCACGGGTGAATATTCAGGCCGAGAAGTTCATATTCCAAGGATTACAATAGATTCCAGCAAAAGTCAGCTTGGGTGCACTATGCAAAGGCATCAATTTCCGTCAGAGCAGCTTTTGCTATTACTATTCACAAGGCTCAAGGTTAAACATTTGAAGTGGTGGGAATTCACTTATCAATTCCTGTGATTATGCACGGCATGTTGTATGTAGCATTTTCCAGAGTCAAAAGGCGAAGTGGCTTAAAAGTTCTTTTACCACCAGAAAATCCTCGCCATACAAGAATCGTTGTATGGAAAGAAGTATTAAATAATTGTGATTCCAATAACAGAAACCGTCGATAAACGCAAACGGCGTAGTATCGATATGTTTATATATGAAAATAAATATCAAAAAATAAATAATTAATAAAAATAAATAAATAATTAATAATAAATCATGTTTTTTTTAAAATCTGTATATTTATAAATAAATGTGAAAACCGAGCAAAGCTCGGTCACCCTGATATTAAATTTATAACAGCAATACAAAAAATTACCCTCTCCCCTTCAACTACCCTTTTCATTTATAGATATTTCATCAACCTTCCTACAGTGGATTATTATGACTTTCTTTTTAGGATACTTTATTTATAAAAATTAAAAATTATAAAAAATTAAATATAAAAATTATAGTTTACTCTTTTTAAAACGTAAAAAGTTGCAGTTAAACTACCCTTGCCCTTAACCGATCTTCACCAAAATCAATAGACCCTGTGTCCTCTACAACTCGAGTGGATATGCAAAAAATTATACTATTCTGTTTGAATTTGCGGCAGTTATCGTTCGTCATAAAAAAATTCGACTACACAGACACTTTTCAGAAAATTACTTTTCTTCATGTTTTGAATGTAGTACAATCAGAATCTGCCCTTATCTCAAACACGATTTTTTTCGCGATCACCATACTTCCATTTCCTTACGGAACATGGACGTAAATATTTTATTCGTTATGCGACACGTCCTTATAAACATTTTTAATATTAAAAAACACAAAATACAAATGAGTATGTAATTGATGAACTCAAAACGTGATCTTTAAACTTGGCCGTAAAATATGATCATAAAAATGTACGCCATAAACAGAAACATAAAATATAATCGTAACCATAAAAAAGTAAACAAACGTGAACGTAAATTCGCGTTAGGAAGTTATAGCTGAGATAAAAAAGTGGTTTTGAATCATGATAACACCCATGTTTTGAGCTGAAAATATTTCCAAATCTTAAAAGTGTACAATTCCTTTTCAATAAACAAAATCTTTCCAATTCCAAAAACAATTAAAATTAACGCTGAGTTTTAAAGTTCACTAGTTTAATCCGTGGATAGGAATTTAGAAACAACTCTTATCTGAGAAGCTCTTAAAATATAACGCAAATATTATTAAAGAAAATTTATTTCAAATTTTATGTATAAATAAAAGAATAGATCTGCTCAATAAAATAATAGTTGTGGCAACATATTATAAACCTAAATATAAATTAGAATTAAATAAATATAACAAGATTTGTAAATGGCATTTTCTGAACAAAGTATGGAAAGAAAACCTTTAATATAATTCCAACTATACAGGCATTTATAGACATTTACACTTGGAAATTTTTAATTTATCATAAATTATATTTATAATGGTAATTAAGATAATTCTCCTCAAAGTACCAGACTGAGTTTAGGATGGGAGCGAATTGCCGCTCGAAATGTACTCCCAGGAACTCATACCTTTTGCCTCATGCCTATTCCTCCGGACGACCCAGAGTTTCTCTAAAAGTTGAAGCAAGGGGAAATGGAAGAACGAGGCAAAACAAACATACTGGATTAATATTGATTTCTAGTTTAATACTGGAGTGTTTTAGCGACGATGTGACTAGCCGGCCTTCCCATGATGCTTGTCGACCGGATTACGAAGGCACTGCAGGAATAATTCTTCACGCGAGTGTTGGTAGTCTGGCGTGTGTCGAGTTTTCATTCTACATGATACTCTACGTCAAGATCATCTGTCTCGTTGAAGAAGGGATTTGTGTCAGAGATATGAAGGACGGTAATAAGTCAGTCAGTTTCGGAGAGCCGGTAACAGTACGCCGGGTCGTAGCATTTTCAGTCAATAACTTACCCAGCGAGTCCCATGATAGCGTGCTGAATGGCGATTTGCATGGAGATAGAGATTTCTCACGATTATCTTTCGGCGTGGTTTGACGACGGCTTCCAGTTCCTGAACGTAGATTTCTTCGTGACGTCATCTTCTCCATGAACCACAATTAAGGTAGTACCGAGTTTGGTCTGTTGGGGAAGAACGTAGCAATGATGGGCTGTAAAGACTTTATTGAAACAAAAATGCCGGCCCTGGTAACCAGACTGAATTGGGCAACTGTAGCTTGGGCGTGATTATCCGAATTAGCTGTATCCTTACCATTACCTTTTATGCCTACGTAGGGTAACTCATAGGCACTTGGGTAGCAAACTTTCCGTAGGGTGTGATGAAGGTCCGCACGTACGGATGGACACGGTTTCTCCGGCCCCGATTCCTATATGCTCGTGACGCTTCTGAGATGTCTCTTCAGAAGAAGACAAGGCTGGGCGTTTCTTCTACTACTGGGCAGATACGGGAGGTGTTTAGTCACGGTAACAGGAAACTACCTAGTCCTTTAGTTTCTGCTACTTGTTCATGGAGAGTCTACCTAGAGCTGTTGCCAGGGTAGGCTGTGTTCGTTTTTGCTCTGCAAAAATTGGTTCAAAGTTGGTTCAACTGTTTAGTTCAGTGCAGTATTATTTCACTAGTGTGTGCATACAAGTATTTGTTAGTTAGTGCAGTGTAGTGCGCGGCCGTTTTTGTGCTCGTGTGCTGTGCAGCTTCTGGTGAGTACGTGTGTCAGTGCCTGTCAGTTAGAATAATCAGTGCTGGTGAGTTCTCTCTCCTTTAAACACCTTTGACGTCCATTTCGGGCTTCCGAAATGGCGTCAAATAAACCTGACATTCCTTTGCCGGAGCCGTTAAGCTCTCTCTTGGGCGCTTGCGGTTCTGCTCCTTTGAATACTCCTCTCCCCCGTGAAACCAATTGTGAAAGTGGCAGTGACAGTGAAATTTCCGACGTCCATATGGGGAGTGCTGGGTCGGGAGATGAAGAGTTTTCGGTTGTAAATGGCAAACGCGCCAAACGCAAGCGAAAGCTCGCCGCCAGTCAGTCTCCCGCCTCACCAAACCAGGTCGCTGATTCAGGTAACAGTGGCTTGCAGTCTGTTAATCTTGCTTCCTCTAGTGCTAAGCCTGACTACCCCTAAGTTTCCACCTATTATCATCCCCGATAATAGGAATTACACCCAACTTCTTGCCAACCTCCGTTCTGCTCTTCCTTCGGCGTCCGTGGAAGCGAAATGCTCCGGCAAATCGCTGAAGCTGGGCGTCAAATCCATTGTTGACTTCCGCGCTGTTCAGCACTTTCTGTCAGCGCGGAACATTTCTTTCCATACCTTCGCTCTCCCTGAGGAGCGTGAGGTAAAAATTGTCATTCAGGGCATTCCCTATCATACCTCCTCCGATGCTGTCGTGCAGGAATTGACGTCTTTTGGCTATACGCCAACAGCTGTGTCAGTTTTGCACGCCGGCAAAGGGGACAACAAGCATCCTGTCAATTCTTTCCTTGTCAAGTTGCTTAAGTCTGGAAATTTTGAGGAGGTCTATGGCCTTCAAACACTCCTTCACCTACGGGTGACAATTAGATCGTTTGACCCGCGCCCAGGCCCTGCCCAGTGTTTCAACTGCCAGGGCTTCGGGCACTCTTCCCTCTTCTGTCATGCGCCCCCACGTTGCGTGCGGTGCGGCGACCCTCACCGTGGCTGTGATAAGCCTCGTGTGCCGGGTTTTGTCCCGTACTGCTGCAACTGCAAGGGCGCCCATCCGGCTAGTTACCGGGGATGTATCCACTACATCGAAGCTGAAAGACAGCAGCGATCTGCGCGCCCTGGCGCGCAGCGTCGTGTTGCTGGCCCGGCCCCTAATCGGCGAGAGGCCTTCCCCCCTCTCTCCGGTTCATCTGTCAAGGCCCCGGCAGCGACTCCTGTCGCTCCCGCGGTCTCAGTCCCGCCTGCAGGCGTCGCTCCGGCGGCGCCTGTGACGGCTCCACTACCGGCGCCTGCCGGAGCGCCCGGCCCTTCCTATGCAGCAGTCGCTCCTAAGCCATCATCGACAACCATTTCCGCCCGCAAGGGTACCACCAAGCGCTCGCGTCACCGGACTTCCGGCAGACGACATCAGCAGGCTCGACCTGCCCAAACTCAGCGGGACTCTCCCGCCCCTGTCATCTTCCAACCTCCGCGTGAGCAGACCACAGTTCAGTCCGCCAACCCAGCGCCATCAGTAGTCCTGGCCGAAGTTCCTCAGGAACGTCCGCGCGGGTCCCGGGAACTTTCTCGGGCTCCAGCGGACCCCCTGACGGCTTGGGCCACTCAACTTGTAGAAAGCATCAGGTCTGCTCCTGACACCTCGACTGTGCTTATGTTATTCTTCCAATCCCTCTCTGCTCTCTTCCCTCTCCTCCCCCTCAATGGCTAGATCCCTGCGGATCGTCGCTTGGAACGCCGATGGCGTTTCCTCTCGTCGCTCTGAGCTGGCGGCTTTCGTCGTGGAGTACGACGCTGATGTCGTGCTTCTCTCCGAAACCCATCTAGCCCCCTAACATCGATTCTCACTTACTGCTTACACTTGTTATCGCGCCAACCCCCGTCTGGGGGTACGGCGATTCTGGTCCACAGGCGGATATCCCATAGGCCACTACCCCCCTCACTACTCGACTCATCGAAGGTTGTGCGGTGGCAGTGGACGCAGGCGACTCGGAGTTGCGCATTGTATCCGCGTATCTCCGGCCTGGCCTGAGCCCGCCGCCCCCGCCTGAGGAGTGGAACGCTCTCCTCGACCACCCAATCTCGACAATTGCAGCCGGTGACTTCAACGCCAAACATCCTTCTTGGAACAGTAGGGCTACCAACGCCTACGGCAACTCACTCCGCCGGTTCGTCCTAGACGACCCGGATACGCACGTCATCGGCCCTGATGATCCTACCCACTTCCACTATGCCGGTCACCGACCGGACGTTCTTGATGTAGTTGTAGTCAGGAACGTGGCTCATAACATCCAGGTCTCGTCAGTGTCAGACCTCTCGTCTGATCACAATCCCCTGCTAATAACTGTTCGAGATATGTCGGCTTCACCCCGACTTCCCGCTGGTCCTGCTAGGAGGGTCAACTGGCGCTCCTATCACGACGAGCTATCTCGAAGGTTACCATCTGTCCCAGCGGACCCGATCGCCACTCGTGACGATCTGGATCTCCGTACCACTCATCCCCAGGAGTTGGTCCAAGGTGTCATGGATCAACACACATACAACGTAAAGGTGAATCGCAAATCGGCCCTTCAACCGGAAGTTATCCACGCCATCTGGCTTCAGCGCAAGCTCCGCCGCAGATGGCAACGAACCCGAGATCCCGCCGTCAAACGACGGTTTCAGGCCCAGTCTCTTTACGTCCAGCAACTTTTGCGGGACGTAAACTCTGATCAGTGGGACTCATACCTTGAGTCTCTTGAAGTCGACCAAGCCTCCGTCTGGAGAGCGACGAGTCGCCTTACTCGCGAGAAGCGTACTCGCAACCCGTTGCATACCCCGAACGGCATTGTTTCTTCGTCGGTAGGCAAGGCTGAGGTCTTCGCCGACTGCATGGAGACTCAATTCACCGTTCATGGAGGCGTCTCGGACCCTGCCTACTCGGTAGTGGTTCGAGACTTCCTATCTGGATATTTTTCCCGCCCTCCACCTGACCCTCCCGCTCTCTTCGACAGGGACGAACTAGTTTCGTCTATCTGTCGACTGAACCGACGTCGCGCCCCTGGTCGTGATCGGATCGGGGCCGCAGCTTTGCAACATCTCCCGGCCTCGGGCATTGAATTGGTCCTGGATCTGTTCAACTCCAGTCTCCGGCTGCAATACTTCCCCCGCCTGTGGAAAAATGCCAACATCTGCATGATTCCCAAGCCCGGCAAGCCTAGAATGCTTGCAGGCAGCTATCGTCCCATATCGTTGTTGCCAGTACTCTCAAAGGTGTTTGAGCGTCTCCTACTCGCCCGCATCTGGCCGCTGCTGGATAATTTTATTCGGAGCGAACAGTTCGGGTTCCGTAGAGAGCACTCGACAACTTTACAACTCGTCCGAGTTGTCACAGCATTGTCCGACGCCGCCAACAAGAAAGAGTCTACGGGTGCTGTCTTGTTGGACGTGAGTAAGGCCTTCGACAAAGTCTGGCACGAAGGTCTTCTCTACAAACTCGCTCACTCCCCCATCCCACCGTCCATTGTGCATTTCTTGCGGTCATACCTCAGTGATCGTACCTTCAGGGTTAGCGTCGAAGGGTCCTGTTCATCAGTTCGACCCGTCGCCGCTGGCGTTCCGCAGGGATCTGTCCTCGGCCCCGTTCTGTACCTAGTGTACACGAACGACCTGCCTGTTATTCCTGGAGTCACGTTATCTCTATTCGCTGACGACGCAATGTATTACTGCAGCTCCCTGTCCCCGCGAATTGCGTGTTCACAGCTGCAGCGTCAGTTGAATCTGCTTCCGGCCTGGCTACGGAAGTGGCGGGTGCTGATCAAAGCGGAGAAATCCGAGGCGATCTGCTTCACCAGTAAGTCCACTTCCCGGTGCCAGCCCCTCTCCCTCGAAGGGAGGCCTATCGACTGGCATAAGTCGGTGAAGTATTTGGGCGTTCGGCTAGACCAGCGCCTTAGCTTCAACAGCCACGTGACTGATACCCTCAACAAAGCTCGAGGCGTCCGAGCCAAAATATTTTCCATGCTCTCGTGCCGCAACCGCCTGGCTTTGCGCACTAAAGTCACCATCTATCTCTTGTTTCTCCGGTCAGTATTGACCTATGCTGCTCCCGCATGGTGGTCGCTTGTCTCGACCACTAACAAGTGTAGGCTGGAAGCTTTCCAGGCCCGTACCCTCAGATCCTTGTCGGGGTCTCCATGGTTTGTGAGAAATAATGTTATTCGTTGTAACTTTGTAATTTATAAATCTATTATGCCACGCGTTGGGCAACCATTTTGTAACTTTCAATTAAATTATAAATCTATTAATGAATGAATGAATGGGTTATTTATTATATATGTAAATTTATCAATCTCTGACATGTATGTGTATAATTTAATCTTAATGATGATTCTAACTATCTATGCTCATCAACACATACGTGATATCATTTATTTAATTGAACATAAGAAACTCTTAAAATCTATTTGCATTCTTTCAAACTTTAGGTTAATATTTGGGTTGCATTGGTAATAATGAACGCATGTTTCTGATTAACTAAAATACTAGTTTAATTATCATTTATGACATATTATAATAGTACATAGGTTACGTCGCTGTACCTGAAATACATACATATTCATAATAAACAAAGGTATATCTTAATATATGCTGAAACAAATGAAAACATACATACATATATAAATCAAATGATGTTACAATTCAATATTCTACTTATTTAATGCGTTCATTAAATCCCAAATAAGCTTTTGTTTATACGTTCATTAAATACTTTATCAGATTTACTCATTACTTTTCTTAATAAATTTCTCAGGTGTGAATTCTTTGAAAGAAACCAGGTCAGTAGAAGTTATTAATTAGAAGTAATTATAATAGTGGTTACTTGGTTAGTGAATATCCATTAGTTGTTGATGAAGTCTCGTTCTGGTGATGGAGATGGCTCGTAGATACATTCCGTAGTAAGTTGTTTTATCACTGCCACTTATCACTTTATTCTTCCGACCGCTCGCGTAGGTGTTTGTATATGTGTGGGTAATTGAAGTTCAGTGTTCAATCAATGTTCTATCTTACTGTGTTTGCTGTGTGTTCGTTTTAAAGTCAATATACATGTCTAGTTTCATTTGTTGCTGCTTCCACAAACGATCCTATAATTGATTAGTTTGTTTAATGTTTCGTGTTCATTATGTTGTTGATACACAATATTAAGTTCCAATAATTTGTATATCGTTTAGTGATGCTGTCTGTTAGTGTAACGGTCTGATTGTTCACTTGGTGTAAATTCCACTAAGTCCGTTACTGCGCACTCCGGTAACGTTCACTACCGCGATATGAATGTATTATTAAGTTTTAAGTTCCTTGTTATTTATCTAACTTCCGAAAGATTTGAGTAAACAATGGAAAGTTTATGGTATACCGTCTCTCGCACTTGTAGTTAAACTACTTGATAATTGAAATGTAAACTGTCTGAAAATTCTAACTGTAAAAACTTTAGTATAACTATTCAAAATTTAAGTGTTGACTGTCTGTCTGAAAATTGAATATCACTGTCTAAAATTTGAGTATGACTGCCTCTCCGCCTTCCTGGACAGCTAGTTTTATTAATTCGTCCCTACTCAAAATTTTGTCTCTGGCGCGCTTCACGCCCACATCTTTTCGAGATTGGTCAGTTTTTGATTTTCTCGGAAAATACTGTCCCACTCTGTCAAAATCCTACGTCATAGTTCTTCCGATAGGTTCTTCGTCTCAGTTGCTATGGAAACATCCCTCACCATCAAATTTCTCGCTGGCTGAAGGTCTCTGATAGGTCCTTAGGTCTCCCTGCTCTCTGGCTTGACGATCGTTGACCCGCTTCGAAGAAACTACGGCTATAAACATCTTGTCTATCAGCCTATTGTCTGAGTAAACTCTGCGTTTCTATAGATTCCCATTATCTGTACTTACAGTCTTCCTGGCGTATTGTTCTATGCTCTAACCCCTTTTTTCTGGCTATTACTAATTTCGAACATCTGCTGGTCGTTGAAGTCACCCCAACTTTCCCTTCGTAAATTCTTGTCTGTCAATTAGACGATACCTCCAGCTGTGTAACATGACTTTAGTTTTTGTCAGCCTATCTTCCAGTATTGTTACTTAAGGTGCAGCGTATCCGTTTCATTGTAGTATGGAGCATCACTTGTTTTTGTCGCTTATCGTCTACTGACGTAACACGGCCACATCTGCTACAATTCTTGGTACGGGTGTGAATGTCCTCACTTACTTTGTTACAGCTGCGGAGAGCAATAATTCTGGACGAAACTTTCCCTGTCATCTTACGCCACCAAATTCTATAGTTGGATTGAACTTAATGCGTTTCTATTGTCAAGTCAGCAACGCTTCACTGACACCTTCTCATTACTCCTTATTTATTGCTCCACCATAAGTCGTTGACACTTGCCTCGTGTGAACGTACTCTGCCGAGGTGAAAATTTAGAAAATTTTAAAATTTTCTGCTCGTTACAGTGTCCTCAATTTCGATTTGACGATGTGACCTCTGGGAACAACTCAAATCTAAATTCTGCGCCCTGTACGTCGCCTCGCCGTGTCCATCTTCTTCAGGGGAAGGTATACACAATAACCTACTTTCAAAAGCTTATATGACCAGTGGTACACCCCCTTTTGGTTTTAATTGGTTCTCTGAATTTATTGCCAGCTATTTGGGATAGCTGAACGCATTTCACATTGTCGAATTGACATATAAATACCTTATCTTTATAATTATAAGACAAATCATAAATTCCATAGGCAATTAAATAATTTCATCAATTGAATAAAATTTTACCTTCTAAAATATCATATTCACAAGATATTATCAAACAGTTAAGCGGTTCAATGTAACCTTTACATGATATCAAAGAAAATCTCCTATACATATACACCTTTGTGCATTACTAATGATCTTACCAATAAAATCTTTTAAACCGTTATTTTAAAATTAGATTGTTAATTGACACAATCGCTACGTTAACTGTAATTATCTTAATAATTTACATACACGTATGACATTTAGTTTCAATGATTGACCTACTTCATGATAACATCATTTATAATCCTAACCTACTAATTACATACATTCACATTAATAAAGTTCATTCACTATCTAGTTCGTTGAATATTATCACTTATCTGATTTTAAGTGTCCATTTTTTTTTTCCTTTTAACTTATTACCATATAAATCAATTAATAGCAATTAAATGTCCTTTGCATTCACTGCAATATTTTTCTAAAATGTCACATTAAATGTTAATTTATCTTATTATCTAACATCTAATTAGTGCTTAATAGACTAAATACATTTTTGATGTTATGTTTCAACAATTAAAGTACATAACTTTCTTGGATAAGCCAGCTTGAATGATATCATCGCGTCAATTACCCTAACGCAGTTGATTCATCAGCATCGGCTCGCTTCTTAAGACATCTTCTTCAATTTCTTCCTCTTCCTTCATCTTCAATTCTCTGGTTCATAGTATTTTTTCAATTGTCTGGCATTAAATTTTCCACGGAGTTTCTTGTCATCATCGCAATCAACGAGTAGATAAGTAGCTTCTCCGAGAATTTGATGCACTTTATATGGTCCGCAGTACAGTTCGCAAAATTTTTCAATTCTTTTCTGGACCGCGTCCGATTGATGATATGTTCTGATTAACACTTTCTCACCAATGTTGAATCTTGTAATGGTTTTAATCTCATTACATAATTTTGCTTGTTTTTCTCTCTTCTCCTTCATTTTGATAAATATTTGGTTATGATCTACCCCTTTAACTAGGAGCATATCCTTGTTGATGTATTTTTCCCACGCTCTGGGAGGTTTTTTTCCGAGCTGAGCTTCGTACGGTGTTACTTCTATCGTCTCGTGGTACGTTTCGTTAATACAACTCTCGACGATTGGTACGTAACGCGACCACTTTGTATGTTGATCACCAACAAAGATCCTAAATAAGTTCCCAAGCTGTCTGTTGATTCTTTCAGCCAGATTCGCACAAGGGTTCCTTATTGCGGTAAATCGTGGTTGGATATTTAGTTCAGTTAATCCATCTAACCATTTTTTAGATGAAAATTGCGTTCCGTTGTCTGTGATAATCACTCTAGGAGACCCTAGTTCTTCACGATATTGGTGTACTCTCCTCAGTGTAGCGACGGTCGTTGCCCTTCGAAGTGTGAAAAGTCGTACGTATTTGGTAAAGTTGTCAACCATAATAAATAGATACCTTACCCCGCCAGACGAAGCAGGTAACGGTCCGTAATAGTCCGCGCTTACAAGGTCACCCTTGCGTAACGGTATTATGGCTTTTGTTCCCCCGAACGAGTTTCTGTTACCGGAATCCTTTTTTTTCTGACAAGTGTCGCAAGTCCGTACATAATTTTTCACCCTCTTTAACATCCCGTCCATGGTAAAGTACTCCTGTAATAATTTGATACATCTCTTCGCACCGGGATGCCCATACATACGGTGTATTTCAGCAATTATTTCGCCAGACACACTGTTCGGTACGTATAGTTTCCACTCTCCTTTGCGTAATCTGTACAATTTCTCATCGACGAATCTATAAAATTTATTTAATTTCTTATCTATACAATTTTCCCTAATCTTATCAATAATATACTTAAGCTTATGGTCTTGAATTTGGTGCCTTCCAATATCCATTAGGATCTTGCTTACCTTCTTATCCATTTTGATTGTCAGGTGGTTAATTAAATATTCGGAAATATTGTCACTAATTACTTCTGGTGTGGCATCTTCTGGATTTCTGCTCAGAAGATCGGCAATAATATTGTCCTTACCTCTACAATGGACAATGTCAAATTTGTACTCCTGAATACTTAAGATCCAGCGTGTAATACGCGAGTTGTTTAAATGACATTTATTCATAAAAGTCAGTGCTTTATTATCAGTAATGATGGTTAACGGTTGTCCTAGTATGTATATACGGAACCGCTCAAGACATCTTACAATACACAAAAGCTCCTTCTCCGTAGTGTAATAATTTATTTCCGCACCCTTGAATGTCCTGCTGGTAAAAGCTATTACTCCAATTCTTCCTTCTTCGTCCAATTGATATAGTTGTCCGCCATATGCAAAGTTGCTGGCGTCACATTGCATATAATATCTTTGGTTTATTCGGGGAAACTTTAAGATGACTGTTTCTACGAATAACCTTTTAACCTGCTGAAAGCATTCATTTAATTCCTGTGTCCAGGTGAATTTCTGTCCTTTCCGTAACAACTCCAGTAATGGTTTAGTAGTTTCCGCGTATTTGTCTGTAAAACGATTATAGAAATTTGTCAACCCCAGGAAACCTTTTAATTGTTTTTGGTTCCGAGGTGCAGGGAACTTCATAATGGCATCTATCTTCTCGACCGTTGCTCGTATTCCTTGCGTTGTTAGTTGATAACCGAGGTACGCGATTTCTTGTCTGAAGAACTGCGACTTCTCCAAATTGATGGTTAAATTTGCCCTTCTTAAATTAGATAATAATAAGTCTAAATGTAACAAATGCGTTTCTAAATCTTCTGAATAACACAGGCAATCGTCGACATAAATAATGGTATTTTCTTTTACTTCTTCGTCCAGTACTGTGTCCAGTCCCCTGGTCAGTGCAGCAGAACTGGTACTCAGACCGAATGGTGTAACTGTAAAACGATAACACTTGCCGTCGTACATAAAAGCGGTGAAGTTCCGGCATTCCGACTTCAGTGGTACTTGCCAGAAACTGCTAGTTAGATCTACGGTAGATAAGTACTTCATCTCTCCACATCTCGCCAAAATGTCGTTTATTGGAGGGGCACCCTCGTAGTCTGGGATAGTCACACTGTTCACCTTCCTCGCATCCAAACACAATCGTACGCTACCGTCCTTCTTGATTACCGTAACTAGTGGGTTGATATATGCGCTGTTGCATCTCTCAATGACCCCATACCGTAACATTTTCCGAATCTCCTCATCTACCTTCCCTTTATAGGCTAATGGGACAGGCCATCCTCTCTGGAAGTACGGTGTCTGGTCGGTGACTCGGAACTCGTGGACATACCCATCGATTCTTCCGGGGCATTCTCTGAATAAACTACAATTTCTTATTAGAATCTCCCTTAATCTTTCCAACGTTCCTCTATCTCCGCATTCTATACTTTCTATCTTCTTGTTAATGTTTCTAATGATCTCTTCTTCTTCTTCTACGTCCACCACTTCTATATGCATCATAGGCACCGTGTACGTCGCTTCGTTATCCTCTCTTCTTATCTCGACGATTCTTCTTCCCATGTCAATGAGACACCCTGTTTCTTGAAGAAAATTGGTTCCTAATATGCATGGTTTTATCAAATCTGGTATTATTAGGAAAACACATTCATATTTAATTTCTTCAATATAGATATCACATAATATTTGTTTTCTGATTAGCTTTGATTTATTACCAACTGCGCTAACTATTAATGTGTTAGACATCGGTAATATTTCATAAGGTGTAATGTCATGTTTGTTTTGGTGAAACCACGACTCAGATAACCCAGCTATTACAGATTCAGTATCGATTAACGCTTGTACACTAACATTATTATTGAACTTGATATTTATCTCTGGACACCTGATTATTCGTTGAGAAATTTCTTCATCATCATTACACAATAAATCGCTTCGTAAGTCCGGTAGGATAATATTCGTCTGGTAGTCATTTGTTTTGACGGCTATCTTTGTTAATGGGTGGAGGGATTTTTTTTTTCCTCTTCTTGTTGACGATTTCTTTTAGGTTGAGTGCCCGATGCACCAGCTGTCGTGTTTGTAAACTCTATTGTGTTGACAGCGCGCCGGTCTGCGTTACGGGGCTGGTTATTTATGGCGGGTCTGTCACCCCATGTTTTCTTCTGTATACCGCCTCCTTTGTTCAGGCTACTTTCACCTTCCTTATACGCATTTCTTCCCTCGTTTGCTGCATAGTTCGCTTCTCTATTAATTCTTGGTTGAATCTGTGAATACTCGATGATCAGAGATTCGAAGTTTGGTATCGTCACAATTCCTCTTGTAACCACCGCAAGCTGGATGTCCCGCCCAAAGTGACGAGATATCTTACGTATTAACTGATAATCAGACAAAGTAGGTGTTAACTGCTTACTTTCCAATAAAATCCGTTCAATATATTGAATAGCAGTAACTGGTCCGCGCCAATCAAATCTGCCAAACTCCAAATGGTCCCGGATACTGTCCTGTCGTTCCTGGCCCCAATATTTTAGAGAGAACGCTTCCTTGAATTCTGCGAAGTTTGATAACTTTGTAATTTATAAATCTATTATGCCCCACGTTGGGCGCCATTTTATAACTTTCAATTAAATTATAAATCTATTAATGAATGAATGAATGGGTTATTTATTATATATGTAAATTTATCAATCTCTGACATGTATGTGTATAATTTAATCTTAATGATGATTCTAACTATCTATGCTCATCAACACATACGTGATATCATTTATTTAATTGAACATAAGAAACTCTTAAAATCTATTTGCATTCTTTCAAACTTTAGGTTAATATTTGGGTTGCATTGGTAATAATGAACGCATGTTTCTGATTAACTAAAATACTAGTTTAATTATCATTTATGACATATTATAATAGTACATAGGTTACGTCGCTGTACCTGAAATACATACATATTCATAATAAACAAAGGTATATCTTAATATATGCTGAAACAAATGAAAACATACATACATATATAAATCAAATGATGTTACAATTCAATATTCTACTTATTTAATGCGTTCATTAAATCCCAAATAAGCTTTTGTTTATACGTTCATTAAATACTTTATCAGATTTACTCATTACTTTTCTTAATAAATTTCTCAGGTGTGAATTCTTTGAAAGAAACCAGGTCAGTAGAAGTTATTAATTAGAAGTAATTATAATAGTGGTTACTTGGTTAGTGAATATCCATTAGTTGTTGATGAAGTCTCGTTCTGGTGATGGAGATGGCTCGTAGATACATTCCGTAGTAAGTTGTTTTATCACTGCCACTTATCACTTTATTCTTCCGACCGCTCGCGTAGGTGTTTGTATATGTGTGGGTAATTGAAGTTCAGTGTTCAATCAATGTTCTATCTTACTGTGTTTGCTGTGTGTTCGTTTTAAAGTCAATATACATGTCTAGTTTCATTTGTTGCTGCTTCCACAAACGATCCTATAATTGATTAGTTTGTTTAATGTTTCGTGTTCATTATGTTGTTGATACACAATATTAAGTTCCAATAATTTGTATATCGTTTAGTGATGCTGTCTGTTAGTGTAACGGTCTGATTGTTCACTTGGTGTAAATTCCACTAAGTCCGTTACTGCGCACTCCGGTAACGTTCACTACCGCGATATGAATGTATTATTAAGTTTTAAGTTCCTTGTTATTTATCTAACTTCCGAAAGATTTGAGTAAACAATGGAAAGTTTATGGTATACCGTCTCTCGCACTTGTAGTTAAACTACTTGATAATTGAAATGTAAACTGTCTGAAAATTCTAACTGTAAAAACTTTAGTATAACTATTCAAAATTTAAGTGTTGACTGTCTGTCTGAAAATTGAATATCACTGTCTAAAATTTGAGTATGACTGCCTCTCCGCCTTCCTGGACAGCTAGTTTTATTAATTCGTCCCTACTCAAAATTTTGTCTCTGGCGCGCTTCACGCCCACATCTTTTCGAGATTGGTCAGTTTTTGATTTTCTCGGAAAATACTGTCCCACTCTGTCAAAATCCTACGTCATAGTTCTTCCGATAGGTTCTTCGTCTCAGTTGCTATGGAAACATCCCTCACCATCAAATTTCTCGCTGGCTGAAGGTCTCTGATAGGTCCTTAGGTCTCCCTGCTCTCTGGCTTGACGATCGTTGACCCGCTTCGAAGAAACTACGGCTATAAACATCTTGTCTATCAGCCTATTGTCTGAGTAAACTCTGCGTTTCTATAGATTCCCATTATCTGTACTTACAGTCTTCCTGGCGTATTGTTCTATGCTCTAACCCCTTTTTTCTGGCTATTACTAATTTCGAACATCTGCTGGTCGTTGAAGTCACCCCAACTTTCCCTTCGTAAATTCTTGTCTGTCAATTAGACGATACCTCCAGCTGTGTAACATGACTTTAGTTTTTGTCAGCCTATCTTCCAGTATTGTTACTTAAGGTGCAGCGTATCCGTTTCATTGTAGTATGGAGCATCACTTGTTTTTGTCGCTTATCGTCTACTGACGTAACACGGCCACATCTGCTACAATTCTTGGTACGGGTGTGAATGTCCTCACTTACTTTGTTACAGCTGCGGAGAGCAATAATTCTGGACGAAACTTTCCCTGTCATCTTACGCCACCAAATTCTATAGTTGGATTGAACTTAATGCGTTTCTATTGTCAAGTCAGCAACGCTTCACTGACACCTTCTCATTACTCCTTATTTATTGCTCCACCATAAGTCGTTGACACTTGCCTCGTGTGAACGTACTCTGCCGAGGTGAAAATTTAGAAAATTTTAAAATTTTCTGCTCGTTACAGTGTCCTCAATTTCGATTTGACGATGTGACCTCTGGGAACAACTCAAATCTAAATTCTGCGCCCTGTACGTCGCCTCGCCGTGTCCATCTTCTTCAGGGGAAGGTATACACAATAACCTACTTTCAAAAGCTTATATGACCAGTGGTACACCCCCTTTTGGTTTTAATTGGTTCTCTGAATTTATTGCCAGCTATTTGGGATAGCTGAACGCATTTCACATTGTCGAATTGACATATAAATACCTTATCTTTATAATTATAAGACAAATCATAAATTCCATAGGCAATTAAATAATTTCATCAATTGAATAAAATTTTACCTTCTAAAATATCATATTCACAAGATATTATCAAACAGTTAAGCGGTTCAATGTAACCTTTACATGATATCAAAGAAAATCTCCTATACATATACACCTTTGTGCATTACTAATGATCTTACCAATAAAATCTTTTAAACCGTTATTTTAAAATTAGATTGTTAATTGACACAATCGCTACGTTAACTGTAATTATCTTAATAATTTACATACACGTATGACATTTAGTTTCAATGATTGACCTACTTCATGATAACATCATTTATAATCCTAACCTACTAATTACATACATTCACATTAATAAAGTTCATTCACTATCTAGTTCGTTGAATATTATCACTTATCTGATTTTAAGTGTCCATTTTTTTTTTCCTTTTAACTTATTACCATATAAATCAATTAATAGCAATTAAATGTCCTTTGCATTCACTGCAATATTTTTCTAAAATGTCACATTAAATGTTAATTTATCTTATTATCTAACATCTAATTAGTGCTTAATAGACTAAATACATTTTTGATGTTATGTTTCAACAATTAAAGTACATAACTTTCTTGGATAAGCCAGCTTGAATGATATCATCGCGTCAATTACCCTAACGCAGTTGATTCATCAGCATCGGCTCGCTTCTTAAGACATCTTCTTCAATTTCTTCCTCTTCCTTCATCTTCAATTCTCTGGTTCATAGTATTTTTTCAATTGTCTGGCATTAAATTTTCCACGGAGTTTCTTGTCATCATCGCAATCAACGAGTAGATAAGTAGCTTCTCCGAGAATTTGATGCACTTTATATGGTCCGCAGTACAGTTCGCAAAATTTTTCAATTCTTTTCTGGACCGCGTCCGATTGATGATATGTTCTGATTAACACTTTCTCACCAATGTTGAATCTTGTAATGGTTTTAATCTCATTACATAATTTTGCTTGTTTTTCTCTCTTCTCCTTCATTTTGATAAATATTTGGTTATGATCTACCCCTTTAACTAGGAGCATATCCTTGTTGATGTATTTTTCCCACGCTCTGGGAGGTTTTTTTCCGAGCTGAGCTTCGTACGGTGTTACTTCTATCGTCTCGTGGTACGTTTCGTTAATACAACTCTCGACGATTGGTACGTAACGCGACCACTTTGTATGTTGATCACCAACAAAGATCCTAAATAAGTTCCCAAGCTGTCTGTTGATTCTTTCAGCCAGATTCGCACAAGGGTTCCTTATTGCGGTAAATCGTGGTTGGATATTTAGTTCAGTTAATCCATCTAACCATTTTTTAGATGAAAATTGCGTTCCGTTGTCTGTGATAATCACTCTAGGAGACCCTAGTTCTTCACGATATTGGTGTACTCTCCTCAGTGTAGCGACGGTCGTTGCCCTTCGAAGTGTGAAAAGTCGTACGTATTTGGTAAAGTTGTCAACCATAATAAATAGATACCTTACCCCGCCAGACGAAGCAGGTAACGGTCCGTAATAGTCCGCGCTTACAAGGTCACCCTTGCGTAACGGTATTATGGCTTTTGTTCCCCCGAACGAGTTTCTGTTACCGGAATCCTTTTTTTTCTGACAAGTGTCGCAAGTCCGTACATAATTTTTCACCCTCTTTAACATCCCGTCCATGGTAAAGTACTCCTGTAATAATTTGATACATCTCTTCGCACCGGGATGCCCATACATACGGTGTATTTCAGCAATTATTTCGCCAGACACACTGTTCGGTACGTATAGTTTCCACTCTCCTTTGCGTAATCTGTACAATTTCTCATCGACGAATCTATAAAATTTATTTAATTTCTTATCTATACAATTTTCCCTAATCTTATCAATAATATACTTAAGCTTATGGTCTTGAATTTGGTGCCTTCCAATATCCATTAGGATCTTGCTTACCTTCTTATCCATTTTGATTGTCAGGTGGTTAATTAAATATTCGGAAATATTGTCACTAATTACTTCTGGTGTGGCATCTTCTGGATTTCTGCTCAGAAGATCGGCAATAATATTGTCCTTACCTCTACAATGGACAATGTCAAATTTGTACTCCTGAATACTTAAGATCCAGCGTGTAATACGCGAGTTGTTTAAATGACATTTATTCATAAAAGTCAGTGCTTTATTATCAGTAATGATGGTTAACGGTTGTCCTAGTATGTATATACGGAACCGCTCAAGACATCTTACAATACACAAAAGCTCCTTCTCCGTAGTGTAATAATTTATTTCCGCACCCTTGAATGTCCTGCTGGTAAAAGCTATTACTCCAATTCTTCCTTCTTCGTCCAATTGATATAGTTGTCCGCCATATGCAAAGTTGCTGGCGTCACATTGCATATAATATCTTTGGTTTATTCGGGGAAACTTTAAGATGACTGTTTCTACGAATAACCTTTTAACCTGCTGAAAGCATTCATTTAATTCCTGTGTCCAGGTGAATTTCTGTCCTTTCCGTAACAACTCCAGTAATGGTTTAGTAGTTTCCGCGTATTTGTCTGTAAAACGATTATAGAAATTTGTCAACCCCAGGAAACCTTTTAATTGTTTTTGGTTCCGAGGTGCAGGGAACTTCATAATGGCATCTATCTTCTCGACCGTTGCTCGTATTCCTTGCGTTGTTAGTTGATAACCGAGGTACGCGATTTCTTGTCTGAAGAACTGCGACTTCTCCAAATTGATGGTTAAATTTGCCCTTCTTAAATTAGATAATAATAAGTCTAAATGTAACAAATGCGTTTCTAAATCTTCTGAATAACACAGGCAATCGTCGACATAAATAATGGTATTTTCTTTTACTTCTTCGTCCAGTACTGTGTCCAGTCCCCTGGTCAGTGCAGCAGAACTGGTACTCAGACCGAATGGTGTAACTGTAAAACGATAACACTTGCCGTCGTACATAAAAGCGGTGAAGTTCCGGCATTCCGACTTCAGTGGTACTTGCCAGAAACTGCTAGTTAGATCTACGGTAGATAAGTACTTCATCTCTCCACATCTCGCCAAAATGTCGTTTATTGGAGGGGCACCCTCGTAGTCTGGGATAGTCACACTGTTCACCTTCCTCGCATCCAAACACAATCGTACGCTACCGTCCTTCTTGATTACCGTAACTAGTGGGTTGATATATGCGCTGTTGCATCTCTCAATGACCCCATACCGTAACATTTTCCGAATCTCCTCATCTACCTTCCCTTTATAGGCTAATGGGACAGGCCATCCTCTCTGGAAGTACGGTGTCTGGTCGGTGACTCGGAACTCGTGGACATACCCATCGATTCTTCCGGGGCATTCTCTGAATAAACTACAATTTCTTATTAGAATCTCCCTTAATCTTTCCAACGTTCCTCTATCTCCGCATTCTATACTTTCTATCTTCTTGTTAATGTTTCTAATGATCTCTTCTTCTTCTTCTACGTCCACCACTTCTATATGCATCATAGGCACCGTGTACGTCGCTTCGTTATCCTCTCTTCTTATCTCGACGATTCTTCTTCCCATGTCAATGAGACACCCTGTTTCTTGAAGAAAATTGGTTCCTAATATGCATGGTTTTATCAAATCTGGTATTATTAGGAAAACACATTCATATTTAATTTCTTCAATATAGATATCACATAATATTTGTTTTCTGATTAGCTTTGATTTATTACCAACTGCGCTAACTATTAATGTGTTAGACATCGGTAATATTTCATAAGGTGTAATGTCATGTTTGTTTTGGTGAAACCACGACTCAGATAACCCAGCTATTACAGATTCAGTATCGATTAACGCTTGTACACTAACATTATTATTGAACTTGATATTTATCTCTGGACACCTGATTATTCGTTGAGAAATTTCTTCATCATCATTACACAATAAATCGCTTCGTAAGTCCGGTAGGATAATATTCGTCTGGTAGTCATTTGTTTTGACGGCTATCTTTGTTAATGGGTGGAGGGATTTTTTTTTTCCTCTTCTTGTTGACGATTTCTTTTAGGTTGAGTGCCCGATGCACCAGCTGTCGTGTTTGTAAACTCTATTGTGTTGACAGCGCGCCGGTCTGCGTTACGGGGCTGGTTATTTATGGCGGGTCTGTCACCCCATGTTTTCTTCTGTATACCGCCTCCTTTGTTCAGGCTACTTTCACCTTCCTTATACGCATTTCTTCCCTCGTTTGCTGCATAGTTCGCTTCTCTATTAATTCTTGGTTGAATCTGTGAATACTCGATGATCAGAGATTCGAAGTTTGGTATCGTCACAATTCCTCTTGTAACCACCGCAAGCTGGATGTCCCGCCCAAAGTGACGAGATATCTTACGTATTAACTGATAATCAGACAAAGTAGGTGTTAACTGCTTACTTTCCAATAAAATCCGTTCAATATATTGAATAGCAGTAACTGGTCCGCGCCAATCAAATCTGCCAAACTCCAAATGGTCCCGGATACTGTCCTGTCGTTCCTGGCCCCAATATTTTAGAGAGAACGCTTCCTTGAATTCTGCGAAGTTTGATAACTTTGTAATTTATAAATCTATTATGCCCCACGTTGGGCGCCATTTTATAACTTTCAATTAAATTATAAATCTATTAATGAATGAATGAATGGGTTATTTATTATATATGTAAATTTATCAATCTCTGACATGTATGTGTATAATTTAATCTTAATGATGATTCTAACTATCTATGCTCATCAACACATACGTGATATCATTTATTTAATTGAACATAAGAAACTCTTAAAATCTATTTGCATTCTTTCAAACTTTAGGTTAATATTTGGGTTGCATTGGTAATAATGAACGCATATTTCTGATTAACTAAAATACTAGTTTAATTATCATTTATGACATATTATAATAGTACATAGGTTACGTCGCTGTACCTGAAATACATACATATTTATAATAGACAAAGATATATCTTAATATATGCTGAAACACAGAAAAACATACATACATATATAAATCAAATGATGTTACAATTCAATATTCTACTTATTTAATGCGTTCATTAAATCCCAAATAAGCTTTTGTTTATACGTTCATTAAATACTTTATCAGATTTACTCATTACTTTTCTTAATAAATTTCTCAGGTGTGAATTCTTTGAAAGAAACCAGGTCAGTAGAAGTTATTAATTAGAAGTAATTATAATAGTGGTTACTTGGTTAGTGAATATCCATTAGTTGTTGATGAAGTCTCGTTCTGGTGATGGAGATGGCTCGTAGATACATTCCGTCGTAAGTTGTTTATCACTGCCACTTATCACTTTATTCTTCCGACCGCTCGCGTAGGTGTTTGTATATGTGTGGGTAATTGAAGTTCAGTGTTCAATCAATGTTCTATCTTACTGTGTTTGCTGTGTGTTCGTTTTAAAGTCAATATACATGTCTAGTTTCATTTGTTGCTGCTTCCACAAACGATCCTATAATTGATTAGTTTGTTTAATGTTTCGTGTTCATTATGTTGTTGATACACAATATTAAGTTCCAATAATTTGTATATCGTTTAGTGATGCTGTCTGTTAGTGTAACGGTCTGATTGTTCACTTGGTGTAAATTCCACTAAGTCCGTTACTGCGCACTCCGGTAACGTTCACTACCGCGATATGAATGTATTATTAAGTTTTAAGTTCCTTGTTATTTATCTAACTTCCGAAAGATTTGAGTAAATAATGGAAAGTTTATGGTATACCGTCTCTCGCACTTGTAGTTAAACTACTTGATAATTGAAATGTAAACTGTCTGAAAATTCTAACTGTAAAAACTTTAGTATAACTATTCAAAATTTAAGTGTTGACTGTCTGTCTGAAAATTGAATATCACTGTCTAAAATTTGAGTATGACTGCCTCTCCGCCTTCCTGGACAGCTAGTTTTATTAATTCGTCCCTACTCAAAATTTTGTCTCTGGCGCGCTTCACGCCCACATCTTTTCGAGATTGGTCAGTTTTTGATTTTCTCGGAAAATACTGTCCCACTCTGTCAAAATCCTACGTCATAGTTCTTCCGATAGGTTCTTCGTCTCAGTTGCTATGGAAACATCCCTCACCATCAAATTTCTCGCTGGCTGAAGGTCTCTGATAGGTCCTTAGGTCTCCCTGCTCTCTGGCTTGACGATCGTTGACCCGCTTCGAAGAAACTACGGCTATAAACATCTTGTCTATCAGCCTATTGTCTGAGTAAACTCTGCGTTTCTATAGATTCCCATTATCTGTACTTACAGTCTTCCTGGCGTATTGTTCTATGCTCTAACCCCTTTTTTCTGGCTATTACTAATTTCGAACATCTGCTGGTCGTTGAAGTCACCCCAACTTTCCCTTCGTAAATTCTTGTCTGTCAATTAGACGATACCTCCAGCTGTGTAACACGACTTTAGTTTTTGTCAGCCTATCTTCCAGTATTGTTACTTAAGGTGCAGCGTATCCGTTTCATTGTAGTATGGAGCATCACTTGTTTTTGTCGCTTATCGTCTACTGACGTAACACGGCCACATCTGCTACAATTCTTGGTACGGGTGTGAATGTCCTCACTTACTTTGTTACAGCTGCGGAGAGCAATAATTCTGGACGAAACTTTCCCTGTCATCTTACGCCACCAAATTCTATAGTTGGATTGAACTTAATGCGTTTCTATTGTCAAGTCAGCAACGCTTCACTGACACCTTCTCATTACTCCTTATTTATTGCTCCACCATAAGTCGTTGACACTTGCCTCGTGTGAACGTACTCTGCCGAGGTGAAAATTTAGAAAATTTTATCGTGGAGGCCTTCGAGTTCCTACCCTTGCTGATTTTGTCCGGTCGCTTGCCGAAACTCTCTTTGCTTCTGCAGCGACCTCGTCCTTTCCTTATCTCCGTTCTATCAGCACGTCTGAACCACCTCCCGCTATACGCGTCAAACGCCCTCGGCCGATCTTAGACGACCCCCCGTAATTCTGTATGCTGTAACTTAGGTTCCCAAGCAATTCTATTTCCTTGTTACCTTCCTACTCAGTCAGATACCTTCCCCAAGTATGTTGGTTTGCGAACTGCTTGGCGCTGTTACCGATGCCACAGACACGGAGGTTCCCTGCCTCGCGGGGAACGACCGGCGCTACAAGGCGCCTGCCTGCCGGGCCGGGCGCGTGCGGCATCTGCCGTTCGCCCCGAGACCGGTGGCAGTGTTACCATGACCCGGACCCTATATAACAAAATTGAGAAAATTTTCCGCCGCCTTCTCAGTTAACTGGTTGGCGTGTCCCTCCCGAATATTTTAGGAACCCTACTTTTGAAAGTCCAGCACTGTTTTCTTCTAACAGCCATCGGGCACGTCCCGGAAGCTGTAATAAGCCACGGGTGCAAAGACGCCCCACTATTTAATGCAATGCACTGCAATACTTGTTCATGTCTGGTCCTTAGCGACTAATTTGTTTGTCAGGCCCGACGATTCCTCTTATCCGCATCTCCGTCGCCTGAACAGCACGGACATGCACCGCCCCCACGCCGCGGGCGCTGTTAGACGATCCCCCGTAATTCATTTCAGGAACCCCTATGAACCGTCCCCACCAACCTTCTGGAATCCCTGAATCCGCCTCCTAAGGCAACTCTTTACCTCCTGCTTGCCAACTCTGACGTTGCGCAGTGTGTGGAAGACTCGACAGAATTACACCCTCAGGCAGCACCTTCTTTGCCGACTCAGCAAAGACTGCGACCCAGGTCAAGGGTACTCGCGAGGTTGTGCAACGTCTACTTGCGGGGCTCGACTGCCCTGGTGTAGCTTCCCTTCGTTTCGCCCGACGCCTCTTATCCCCGCCAGCGCATCTCTATGTTCCTGCGGGCGATGCCGTAAGGGACCATGCAGTCGCGCCGCCGGGGAGGCAATTGGCTGAATCATGAAAAATCAGCGATGCCCGCACGACGTGTAGCGACATGTTTTCGTGTAGTCGTCGACCACAGCTTAACACCTTGTACCGATCAAACGAACGCGATGAACTGTTTGCACCTGTCGTTCATCAGGCCCAGACCTGGACAACGGGCAGAAATCAGGGCGCAAGACGCCCCGTGCATCTTTTCTGTTTGTCTGTACTTTTTCACCGAACAACCATGGTGGTCTAGTGCTTAAGGAATCAGTTATTTCATTATCGTGGGGAGGGGGAGAATGACCATCATTGGTAACACCGAGTTGTGGCCAAAGTGTTGGCATCTGTGACACTCGGCCCTAGGATCCGCAATTTTTTACACAAACATGGAACCCAGAAAAACAACATTCCAATTTACTGACTTCCGCTTGTCTAGTTCTCAATACCAGGAGACTGATTAGACTACGTATCCGGATAGTGTAAGAAGGTCGACTGTTACAATGAAAGATGGTTTCTTCGTACTGTTACTAGTTTAAAAGCTATAAGAGGATTAATGTTGTTCTTGACACGGTGGGTCTGCTACAGTCATTTAACTCACCTGACGCATATTCCTAGCTGATCAGTGATAATGCGCCAATCTTTCTATAACAATACGCGTATAGTAGCTTCTACTATTTCTCAAGGGATTCACACTATCGTTAGCTACCTTACGGAGAGGAGTTTCTGTATCAGTACAAACTGTCATTCGAGAGATGTACCATTGCCGATATTCCTCAATGTTTCATTCTAGTCCTTCTCTTCATTCCAGTCTACGTTAGTGCTTCCTTAAAAAGCGTGGATACGGTCGGTATGGCTTTTTACGCGGGTTTTTAATATACTGCGACAACACTATTCTACGTCGACTTGAGATAACTGGAAAGTGAAAGAGACTGTTAACGTGACTACTGTATTTTCACATGCTGAGAGCTGGAACAATGGCGTCTGCTTATGCGCAGAACGTTCTTGTCCTAGACCAACGAAATAAAGGTGTCGTTCTAACAAATCCCTGCTCAGATTTTCCGCCTGTCGGTCTGGGACAATTGTTTCCGCCGCTTAACACCTATTTTTAGCTGCCGATCATTACCTATTATCTTTTCTTTGGAGATGCCAAGCCGCTATTCATAAACACAAGCTTCAAAGCACACTCGATAGGCGGCTTAAGTCAGCGATCAAAACCACCCGACGGTCGATTTTTGAGAAGATCGTGTGCGATCCTTACACCTCGCTGAGGAGTACGTTATTTTGGATGTAAGCAGTAGCGAACCGTGAATGTACGTCTATACTCCCGGGATTCTTACTTTAAAATTCATAAAATTAGGTATATACAAGTGTTTCATCTACACCAAACAGTAAAAATAATGAGTCAAATTTTGATGATCCCTTCTGCCACTGTGGTTGTCTTCAGCTGCTTTGTATGGCAGACCGAGAAAGCGTCGTACAGAGCGGAGTGGCTTGTGTCTTCTTGTGTGTGTGTGTACCGCGGCGTCAACTGTTAAGTGCAGGCAGCATTTCCTTGCTGTATTGATTTACTATGCAGTTGTGTGTACACTTCTCGTTTCTGGGGGTACGTTTTGTTTCCTGTTTATGTGTGCGTATGGTAGTGCTAAATATCCGTACGTTGATATATACCTTTCATTATGATGCATTTCTTTATGAAGCACTGAATTGTATTTGTGTACAGTTTTAACAAGCTTACAGAGTATGTAACCCAAAGTATCCAGGATGACTGATGAAAGTTTGCCAGATTTAAAGAAAATATTTACTGTTGATGTAATTTACTTCTCTGTGTAATGTAACACAAGAGGAGCTATACGTATTGTACAATAAAAGTCCAACAGCGACTTCGTCAACTAAGTTGTAGGCAAAATTCTGACGTGAACATGGACAAGGTTTCGTTGGTAAAACAAAACTTTCTTGGCTAACAGGGTGTGCTGAACGAAACAAAATGTTTTGTTCTGCATTTAGAACATTACGCCCAGTAACGGTCTAAGGGTGGGGCGGAGGAGGCAGGCCAACCTGGGCCCCACTTACTAGGGGACCTCCAGATTTGGAAAATTAAGTTTTTTTAATACATTTTTTAATTTATTTGCAAATGTTCTACTGTCACGTCCTGAAACGCAACACTAGGAGAGGTCCAGGATTTAATCGATCGATTCCAAAGATTTTTTCATATTATTTTTAAATCTACCTTACAACCCTATCTCATAAAGTGTTTACAGATATTGTTACGATACCAAAAGCAGCCCAATACAAGGGAAGATATACCATAGAATATAAAGTAAAAAGCGTCCGGCTAAAGGTAGATAAAAGAAGAAGAATTAACAATTTTAAATAAATAGCACTAGAATGACTGTAACGTATACGAGACAAATGACTATCACCCAACGCAAGTGATTGGCCAAATGACAAATTATATGAAATAAACCCATGAAATAAAAACTAAGAAAAGTAAATATAATTAAATGTACCATTGAACATAGAAAGTACAAACCAAAAGAAAATGTTGTAATATTAGCTAAGTAAGTATAGAACAATGATGAATAAACAAATAATAAAATACACAAACAATGATACAGAAAAGTATAATAACAAAAATGAAATATAATAGAGATAGACTAATACTCAAAATAGTCATAGACCAAAGGGAACCAAGAGTGCATGACATGAATAGGGAGTGAATTACAAATAAACACTAAGTAATAAACACTCTGTGATAATGGTGATAACACCAATGTGATTAATAATAACCAGTACAGTGTATAAAGAAACAAAATAAAAGTGTATAACACTATTGACACTAAGTACAGTGAAGCAGTACAAGTGCAGGTGTGACACAAAATATAAATAAAAAACATCAAATATAAGCAAGAACTTATATAAAAGTGAGAGTGCGGAAGGAAAGTGATTAACTAAAAATAAAACACAAACACAATCTGTATAAAGACACCAAAATAAGTGAAAAATACTAGAGTTTAGTTTTGGAAAAGGACCAAAAACAGTAGTAGATAAGATAGCATTAAATTATATTATTATTCAGGATAAGAATCCATTAATATTATTCAAGGTATTATTGTTAACAGTTAGAGTTAATAGTTAAAGGGCCAGATCAAACTTTAAACCAATAATATGGTATAAAAGAAAAGTAGACCTAAAAAAAATGAATGTTACAATACTAAAATTATATAATAAATGTTTGAAAGTATTGTTATTATGTCATAAAGAAAAGCAGAGAAGATAATAGTAATATTATAAAAATGTGCAAATGTTATAATTGTTGAAATAGTCTTAAGAGTAAGTTGTATTATGTTGAGTGGTGATGAAAACCTAAGAAACAGTTCATGTTAAAGTTATAAATTTAGATATAAAAGGCATTAATATGTCGGAGAAACGGTAATATTCATATACTAAGGGATGTAAATCCGTAATCATTGTAAACTAGCTAAAACAAAGCAATAAGAAACTAGTAATAAGAGCAAAATTAAAGTTTAAACAAGGATAGGCAACGGTAGGCCTAAAGCAATGTGAACAAAAATTGTAAAATATAAACAAATAACAGTACACAGTGAGGAAAAAGACAAGTAAACATAAAATACCAAACCAAGGAACATTACAAACCCAAAATAATTGCAAAAAACAACATAATAAACAAAAGAAGTACAAAGAACAAAAATAGCCAAATGTTAAAAAACAGCCCAGAGATAATAGAACCTAGTCATGTTTGATGTCAAATTAATCTACATCAGAAAAGCTATTCAACGATAATAATAAAAACCACATTGATAATAATACAAGGAAATTATCCTAATTAGAAAATATTTATTCATTTTGGGCAAAAACCCAAGCCATATCTAACAATGAGTACAAAATTCTTTCAACCAATGAGAAGGTAGGTTTTGGCAGTTAGAACTAAAAAACCTTACAAACTCATTAACAGTCAATTTTTAGCATCAGAAGAGAGCAGATGACAAAATAGTCGCTCCATACAAATTAGAAAATAAACCAACCAGATGAATTAAAACAAATAATACTAAATGGAAATGAAAAACCACATTAACGGAACCTATTAGCAAGATCCATCCAATTTAATTGAGAATTACAGAAAATAAAACCAATATAAACTAATGAAATGAGATAAGGAAGACCTGAACACCAGAATTTATGAAAATAATCTATCAAACATCGATGAAGTTGTAATGTATAATATTTAATTAATTTACTACACCCACGAGACTGATCACTACACTTCAAAATTAATGCACAATATCCAAAACTTGGTTCAAACACTAAAAAAAAAAATGACTATTAAAACATGTAATAATCATTATTAAAAGATTACTCAAATTAATTATTAACACTTTGGGGAATAAGAAAATATTTGTACATGATATCTAACTTAACCTATATTTGTAAATTGAACTCACTATTGTTTTAAATACTAAGAAAACTGTTGTAAAGAAGGATCATAATATTTAATTAACTTGATGTGAAGGATTGTACTTTCGAAAATCATTTTGTTATCTTTTTGCCGTAATCAAAAGAACTCTTTGACTGATTACACGTTTGTATAATATAAATTCGACATTACAGCGTGGTCAGTCAATGACCCAACGATCACTTGCCAACCGCTGAGTTGTAATTTCTTTGAAGCCGGAGCAAAAAAGTTATACTTTGTTCACCGAGTGTTTGCAGAAAATATTTCACGCGAATGACGTTGACGAGGGTCGGATTCTATTGTTATCGGTAACATTCCAACGCCCGTTTCACAGCAGTCCGCCAACTCATATTTCCTGTTCGTCACGTTCTGTAGGTACTGTGCGTAAATCTACTAAAGATCAGTTCCTTCCCTGTTTTCACGGTTGAATAACGTGTCATTTGGGTCTGTTTTTACTGTTTAGTTATTATTAATAGCTTGGACTAAAACTGTACAATATGGAGACTCTTTCCCCAATAGCAAGGAACAAACGCGGCAAAGTTATACATAGTGCTAAGAGATTGTGTATAGTGAATAATTTTAAACATTTAAGTACAGAGAATCCTACCATAAAAAAGGACAAGGCCACGGAAAAAGTTGCTGAAATGACCGGTGTTAGTAAGCGGAGTGTTTATAGTGTTATTAATGTATATTTGAGAAACAAAACGTTAGGCTTGAGTTCACCAAAAAATAAAAAATCTAGAGTAGTGGCAGTAGATAAATTGGACGAATTTACAAAATGTGCTATTAGGAGAAAAGTTCACGAATTTTTTTTCAAAAATGAACAACCGACAATAAATAAAATTTTGAGTGCAGTTAACAACGATAAAGACTTACCGGCTTTCAAACGGTCTACGCTATATAAACTGTTAAAATCATTGAATTTTAAATTTCATGAAAGAAGACGTAACATGTTTATCTGTGACAGGGATGATATAGTTGTATGGCGACGAAATTACCTACGCAAAATTAAACAGTTTCGTGAAGAAGGCCGTAAAATTTACTATCAAGACGAAACCTGGGTAAATGCAGGCCATGTCAAAAATAAGGTTTGGCAAGATAAAACTATTAAGTCGCCGAAAGATGCGTTTTTGAAAGGTCTGTCGACAGGACTACGAAGTCCGAAGGGGAAAGGGAGCCGCCTGATAGTTGTGCATATGGGCTGTGAAGAGGGCTTTTTGAAAGATAGATTAATGGTGTTCCAATCAAAGTCTACTGCTGACTATCACGAAGAAATGACCGGGAATGTATTTGAAGATTACTTTCGAGAACTCCTACCTTCCCTGGAAGATAACTCTGTTGTGGTGTTAGTTAACGCACCATATCATTCAGTAAAGTGTGAGAAAATTCCGAACATGTCGTGGAAAAAAAATGAAATAGCAAATTGGTTAAAACAAAAAGGTTTTAATGCTGATAGTAGTTATCTAAAGAAAGAACTTTTTTATATAGTAGAACAAGAAAAAGGAAATTACGACAAATATGTTATTGATGAGATGGCCAAGAAGGAAAACAAGACAGTATTGAGATTACCCCCCTATCACTGTGAGTTAAATCCCATCGAGTTGATCTGGGCTCAAGTGAAAAATCATGTTGCGGCTAACAACACAACATTTAAGCTTGCAGATGTAAAACGGCTGTTGGAAGAAGGGGTGGAAAAAGTAACTGAAGAAGACTGGAAGAAGGGTATAGAGCACGTAAAGAAAGAAGAGGCGAAACTGTGGGAATTGGACAATTTAATAGAAGAAATGGAGAAGAGTGGCCCTTTGATTATAAATGTTGGTAATGATGACACTAGCAGTGACCCCGACTTAGCTATGGAATTGGAATAAACGTAGTTTCCATTGTTGTAAATAGCCCAATGTACGTACATACTGTAGTAGATAGGCTGATGTAAATATTGTAGTAAATGGCATGTTAGTATTATCATAGCAAATAGGCTTATTTTATAATTAATTTCATTGTAGATTTTAGTATTGTGATAGCAAATGGGCCTGCCTATGTTATAATTTTAGTCCGGGGTTCTCCGTACCACAGGTTTATGTGATCTAGGCCTGTGGAAGCCTCTTTCCCCTAGCATAAAAAGAGTGATCTCCGACAAGGTGGAGGGGTTGACGTTTCCCTCGGAGGCTTATTAATACTAACGTCCACCGATCACAAAACATCAATTTATTAGATGCTCGGTAGCCCGTGCGCCCCCCGCACGTCCGCCTGTGAACCGGCCTCTACCATTCGCCAGTGTCGTAATAGGCCAACATTTTCTGCAAACACTCGTTGAACAAAGTGTATATATTTTTATAATCTCATGTCTTAGTAACTATCAAAAGCAGAACCGATAATTAATAAACCAATACTCAAAAGTAATACCTGTTCATTATTTCAATTAATAATATTTATGTGTTTATTTCATTAATATAGCACCGTGAAAATTTTCTACCAGAATTACAGGTTGGTACGACTGTCGCGAGAGATCGGATTTTGAATTTAGCAGACACCAAGCGACGAGAGATACGGTTGCATCAAAAGAAAGAAGTAAAATTTTTTAATTGTTTTGAATCAAACAATTTGGTGCCTATAATCGGGAAAATAACAACTACGTGGAATCAGGTAAACAGGTATTGGCGTAATATATTCATACTAAAAAAGAAGGGTCAGTTGTACCTGTCGTCAATGCTCACTACGCAGTCGGAAGTAGCAAATTGAACCCCAAACAGCACGGACGGCAACGGCAGCGGCAGCGACTCTTGAATGCCGTGCCTCGGTACGAAAACGTAAACGGCGGAGTGAAATACCGGGCGATAACACGTTAATACTACGTTAAAAGAGATTACACCAGTCAAAAATATTTAACATTTCAGGACACTAACAATTTATTTAAAATCTCTTATCAGATTTTTTACCGAATAGTGGATAATTCGGAGTGCGGAAGTCGGGTCAATTACTCGAATTTTTTTTTGAGGCCAAAACTAGAAAACAGCTATTTTAGAAAGTTCACCTGAAACTGAAACTGCTAACTGACTTGAAAAAAAAATTGCCAAGTATTGTTTGCAGTATATAAATTTATTGTATATTATAAAGTATTTTAATAAATTTAATGCAGTCTATAAGTAATACTACTTATATTATTTCTATAAACTTTGTTTTTATAATATGAAAGTGGATTTTAATTTCAAATATTACTACAGCTTCTTTAAAGGTTCTTAACTAGATATATCAATAGAGTAATTAGACAATAAATATGTAACAGTAAAGTGTTTTTGCTACGTATTACTTGAAGACAAATTGGATTATAAACACCCGTCTTATGGGAGGGGAGCCTCTGCAAGAAATCCGTCCCGGGTCTCCACTGGTCTAGGTACGCCACTGATTACGCCCAGTTGTTAATGACAAAATTCGACCTCTCGTAGTCCTAATGGTGCTCGTATGATGCTATGATGGTGCTTTTATGTCTCAATGGTGCTCATAAAAAAGCTAAATAATGTTAAGCTAAAAAAGAAACTTATAACAAATTGTATACAACTAAAAACGAAGTAATGCCCATAAAGTCATCTTTCGGACTTAGCGTACTTCATTTCGTTCAATGCCAGCAGATATCACACAATAATATGCACAAACCTAATACACTCACCGCACTGCTTCCATGTTAAATCTGCCACACTCACTACCCGTCTGCTACACTCTGCCCCAGCGTAAGCTTCAGTCTACCTCCTCATTCTTATAATTCCACTCATTTCATTGTGTTCTTTATTTACAACCGAAATATTCTAAAACATATAAACTCTAACTTAATATTCAGTCTGAGATGCTTCAAACTGAATTATCTCACCCCCATCATTGCTGACCGATTGTGTTTTACATTAAACGCCTTGAAAGTCCCTTTTAACACATTTAATAAATGTTTAATAATCACGCTTGCAGCTGTAGGAGGAGGAATGTGAGTGAACGAGTGGTAGATTTATTACATTTTCTTTTTAATAACAGCATAGATTGTTACTAGTTACTCCTCACATCCCTGTGACATTCTATTGTTCCCGAAACGTGCTGTTTCATATACAACGCAACCTGTATATTTGTTTGGTTCAATGGGAAATTAAGATGTACTCCTAGGGTTCATTTTTCTTTAGAATAGAACTGAGTAAATTTTATATTTTCAATATACGTCTAAATATACTTATTTAATTTCCATATTATCAGGTAACTACTTTAAAATGAAAAACTGTATTTGTGTCATGGCTATAAATCTACAATAAGGTGAATAACTTAAAGTGAGAGAAGAAACTCAGAAATGTTTATTTAAGCAAAATTACACACTATTTTAAATGTAAATTAAATTAATTTAACTCTGTGAACAGACAAAGTGGTGGGCAGATCTATTTTAACATCAGTGCAATGTCAGAAACGACGACCTCATTGCTTTACTGGTAATGATAGCAAGAAACGTTTGGTGAGGCGAGATGGCGGGTCGATTCCTTGAACTTGTCTATCACACACATTTCGAAATCAGACAATGCCCCTAGACAGATACAGAATATTGAATTTTTATTAAAGTAGTACGCTTCACTTTTAATTTTTGCTTTTTTAAGATTCTCGATACTTACAAAATTTTGCGCACATCGGTTGAGAATCTTTGCTGAAGGTTGTAGCAACTGGACAGTCTGCGAAATTTCTGAATATTACACAAAACGCAGACGTTTAGTTTAGACGCTTTTACTAAGCTGTGTTCAATGAATCTCTTCTAAGAACACTTCAAATCTGACATCTTCAATTGTTTCTCAAATCCTCTTCACGCGTTTTAGTTAACAACTGTGGATATTTATCCCCATGATGAGTTTCCTTATATAGACAAGATTATTTACAAGTAAAAAGATAAAGTATAAACATGAAATGTTTATATTACTACTACTACTACTACTACTACTACTACTACTACTACTACTAATTATTATGATTATGATTATGATAATATTATTATTACATAATTAGTGTCGGCTGCAGAAGATCTTTGTGAAGAGTTCGGCAAATATTTCCAGTCTGTATATCAGCCGAAATAATTTAGATAGTCATCACTGAAATAACAGAAGATGCACTAAGTGCTACCGCTGCACTCTAGTTTGTTCCACAACTGGTGTTGAGAGCATTTGTCCTATTATTTTCAAAGGAATTACTCAACTTATTGCCCCATTCTAATATGGGTATACAATTTAAACCTTCAATCTGCCATTTACTCAGAGTGTTGAAAAGTCGCTTTGATGTTACCAATGTCGGTTCTTAATGCAATTGTAAACATTTTAAAAAAAAACTATTCATGATTATCTTTGTAAGGCACTGAACGGGGTTAATGATTTATGCCAACATGGTTTCATGACCAGCGGATCCTACCTAAATGACACAAACCAGCGGACCAGTCACAGACCTGAATAACATGATGTCGGTTGTGACTCCTGAGGTGGAGAATAGAAAGCAGGAGGATCATTTTATGAAGCTGTTGACATGGTGCCTCACGATACTCTGCTAAAGAATCTCTTTTGCTACGGTGTTGTGGATATATGTGGATCCGTGTTAGTGTGCATTGAACTGGGGAGTAACCGAAGACATTTCCAAATGTTTTAAAGCTACCTCATATGTTCCGCAGGGCCAAATTTGGGGCCACTATTGTTCATTTTATTTATTAACGATACTAAAAAAGACATTCATTCAACGATCTTATTGTTTGCCGATGATATGAAACTTTCTGCGAAGGTGAAAAATTATGATGGCTTTGTTGACCTGAAAAATGATGCTGAAAACGTACATAATTGGTCTGTTGCAAATATCGTGCTTCTGAACTTCAACAGGACAAACATTCACCCTTAAATGTGACCTGAGCCTGGGCCCTGTGACTTGGACATTTTCCTGGAAGACAATGTTAGTGAAATATGACCACCAATTGCTGGTAGGAGTATACGACGAGTAAATTCAGTTTGTGATTTGGATGTAAATTTTGACACTAAATTACTTTTCACTAGCCACGTAGATATAAATAACTTCTAATGTAAAGAGAAAGTTAGGACTCCTTCTTTGGGTGAGTCGTCATTTTCCAGTCAGCTAATACCATCCTGAGACCAAATCATTGTTGGATCTATCCTGGAGTACTGTTCAGTGATTTGGGAATATAAGAGACAACGACACCGATCAGAAGATTGAGGCGGTTCGGAAACGAATTTTTCCTACCTACTGGTGTCATTCAGCTTTTTTCGTCTTATGAGGCCGATTATAAACATTAGTTCATTATGATAATTAAAAACAGACGAGCGCGACAAGATGTTTTATTTATATACAGAGTATTCACGGCCTTATTGAGATAAATTTCTCTGGGATAGGTTACAGAGTGCCTTACGTAAGAGACAGAAGTCATGGCTTGTTAAGTCAAGTCAGTATTTGCAGCAGTGTGTTGGCTCCATTGCCGAGATCACTGAACAAAATTTGTAACAGTGAAGATGTTGACTGAATAGTTTCGTGGGCTCCACATTTAAGGCTCGAGAAAGTAACGATTTAAATTACAGGACAGCTTATCGTAAACAACAGTCTGGCGTAAGACTAAATAAGCGGTCCCTTTACAGTTGACAACCTACCTCGATAGGAAGTCGAGGTTGAACATAGTGGCAAAATACAAGGATTGTTTCTTCCACTTATCACTAAGGCTACCGGAGAAGTTCAGAATGGCGGTATTACGACTTTATCCAAAGAAAATGAAGAAGAAAGATTGATTGCTCCGATCTGTGAAAACCTTACTGCGGTGAGACGATGTGGAGGAAGAAAAATTGGATGGCGCCAGCAAATGGTAAGGTTACGGAATTTTTCAGTTACGTTGTAGAGCGATGGTTAGATAATGGTTAGCACCTCTGGAACTTTGGAGCTGCTACCAACGAAAGCATCGAACGAAAAACCTCAAGGTTAATAGGATGATTGGAAGACCCTGCACAAGAATTAAGGAGCTCATCAACTGCCTTATACCTCAAGCGAAGTAATCGAATCTACAAATTTTAAAGGTGGAACTGAACCTAGATGGCGCCAAGAAGAAAAAGTAGTACTGATAGTTGGGTGAAACTATTTGGAAGAACTACGAAAACGTATGAGGAGGATAGCAATGTGGGTAGGTTTTTGAAAACTTATGTATTTCGTTCTTGAGCTAGATTAAACATACAAAATAGTAGAGCTTATTAGTTTATGTGTATTTGTATGTGTATTATTTTATTGTGCACAGCATAACAAGTAAAAAAGTTAAGTAAACTGACAAACCTAACTATGTATAATCTAGTTTATTAGTTAATATGTATGAATATTAGTTTGCTCTGCATGGAATGCATAGAAAAAATTTTAAGACTAACTGGAATCACGACGTATAGAGCTGAAAACTCTGGTCGCAGTACATAGTGTTGTGACTGTCCTCTACTACATGTACAACAGAATATATATAATACATTAATGCAGCTCTTCGCCCTTAAAGAAAATAATGAATAGGACTGTTTTAAAAAGAAATATTTCCGCAACAGAAGTGAAGGACAAGAAAGAATCGACAACTAACTTGAAAGTACAAACATATTTGAAGTTTTAGATAATCTGAGAGAACCACGCATCACAATTGCGATAGTTAACGACAGAATGTACGTGTGTGGATATAAACTGTAGGCCTACAGACGTTGGAATACGTTGTGCAGAAGTAACCGAGAAGAAATGTTAAAATAAATGCAACCGAGTTAAAAGTTTAAATGTTAAATTACAGGTAACCTAGTAAAATAAAAAAAAATTGCGATGATCCTAGATAACACTATACACCTTAGGAAGGTGCGAAGGGTAGGTAAGACGAAGAAAAGCTAGTATAAAGTAGTGTGAGAACGAGAGGCAAACATCCAGTGATGCTGAAATCTACGAATGTTGTGGTACTCGACCCGACATGTAAGTTTATTTTATAATACTCAGATGTATGTAGTCTACGTATGTTACATCTGTATGCAAAATGTACATGAACGTACTTTCTAATATGGAATATACTGCGTTTCAAATGGCAATGGATGAACTCTAAAATTATTAATTTTATCGCTGTAGTTAGTCGTACAAGATGACAGTAACATACGATGTATACTGTATACCGTATATACTGCGCAGTAGGTTGTGCGTGTGTTGGCGAAGAAGGTGCAAAATATGCGAAGTATAAACCGGAATAGGCATAAAGATGCCATACAACTTCTAGGTCAACCACTTCCACATGGAATTATACTGCACACAACGTGACAAAGCGACCTGCAGCAATCAAACATTCGGTTGAAGTGAAGAGGCCTATATTTCTCTTTCGGTTTGGCAGAAACGATAACGTTAACGATATAGTACGATTTTCAGTCAAATCGTCATGATGAGTCAGTTCACTTCTGATAATGTACCGTATTTCACCATATGTTCTGGAATACTGTTACATTAGAAATTTACAATGATTGTATAGTTTTTACTAAATAAGGAAAAATTTTCTAAAATAACGTTCGTGTAAAATAATGTTTGTTAAAATACGAAAAATCTTGAACAGTAGAATTTTAAAATAGTTTATAAAATATCACGGTCCTTTAAAACCGAACACCGACGTAAAGTAAAAAAAAAAGATTCTTCTTTACAAACGCTGAATTTTGCAAATAACTGACTGAATTTGCAAAACGTAGGCCAATGTCAAACCTTCTGAAACAACGTATGTGAGGAACAACTCTCGACTCCCGTTATTAACGTTTCCTATTAGTCTAGTAAATTTTTAAGTCTGTAGAAGACCTGGGATGATTTCAATACACTAAAATTGTCAATTTCATAACATGGATACACATTTATTTCACTGATTGGATAATGAGTCTAAACATTGGACTCATTTTTTTATGATACACCAAAAAAAAATAATTGAATCAGAATTTAAATATATCCATTTACAGTCTGGTATCCAATACTTTAGTGTTTTTGTGTTTAACCACGATACTGTAAAAAGTTGAGTTAGCAACATTACATTGTATGTAATAGCCCTGCATGATGCCTCAAGCAAAAGTAAATCCGTCCTTGTACAACTTGCATCCTGCGCACGCCACAGGTTTCTGTTGTCCCAATGTTCTCGTTGCGAGCCTCTATTCTCCTTCCTTGGGTCTACCCCATTTCCGTCCTCTAGTTGAAACCCAGTTTAACAAATTTTGGGGCCAACGATCATGACATCCGTTCCGCATGGCCAAACGTACTTCGTATTTGTGGTGTCTACACAACCAAACAGTGAGTCAAGTCGTTTTTTATTAACAATAAAATTTTACAAAGTTTTGCCGTATGAAATGTACGTAAGTAAAGTAAAATAGGTATAAACTAAGACTAGCACATAATACTTATAACTCGTATGATGTACTTATAACTAATTAATTATAGTATTAGGTTTTATATAATTTTATATAACCATACGAAATCACACACACACAGTTGAAATAGAAGATAAAATTAGTTTCTGTCAAGTCATCAAGTCATGTGGACAAGTACCATACATTACACTTTGATAACGCCGCACAAGTGTAGGCCTACTGTAGTAGCGTAATGCGGCGCAGTGGTAAGAGCGCGCGTACGTGTCGCGCAGTGACGTTTTGTGGCCGAATCGAGTGACGACGTTATGTTGACGGCGTCGACTGTAAAGTCTGCAATCGCGTGCTGCTATATATATATATATATATATAATTAAGGTCTGCTGAAACTTTTTCTTCAGAACGAAGAGTACTGAAGACATACGTACAACGAGAAAGCGGAACGTTAATTTTTGTTTTACTCTATACTTACGTACGTGTGGAAGCCTTGTTTTACACGCTACTTTCCCGTATTTCCTTATTTCCTTACGTCTCTGTAATTACCACATACAGCATAAATGTTAAGTAATTAGTTACCGAGCAAATAATTCATTCTCCTCTTAGCAAACGTAATTACATACTATAGGCTATGTTTGTACACAGTTGGTTTACGTTCAGTTTTCTGTTAATTAATTTTACATCGTGACTGAAAAAGAATAATTGAAAAGTTTAGATTGGTTATGCTTACAGTTGTCTATACGACCAGCGACCCTTATTGTAAAATAAACGAGAACAGAAGGTAACCTATCTCATTCGTGAGGTAAGATAACATAAACATGACACGAACATAGCTCTAATTCAGAGTTTCAACTAAGGAATGTATATGTGTATATAATATGTAGGCCTATATATAATTTATATTTACGTTTATATAAACCATCCATTTTTACTACACAAATTTTCTACATCATTTAGGCCTATTTACATTAAGTTAATCAACGTCTTGTCATTCAGTTAGTTTAACGCCCTAGCTTCTGATTCCATCAGAGTGGACTGACGGTAACCCAAGCTTTCGTTTTGTGTTGCGCCTCAGTGACTCTTTACAGCTTTTCAAATACCTATTTCATTATCTTAAGCTTATCCATTTATATTGTACCGAAGTTTGAAGCAGGCAAGAAACAAGTAAACAAATGTCGAGCGTTTTACACCTTATTTTATGTATGGTGTGTTCATAAAGTTCTACTACGGTTTCGAGTTGACGTATTTATTAATCCAAAGAAATTAAAAACATATATAAACATATATAAAAATTGAAGAAGTACTAAGGAAGTTTTTTCCTTTGGGTTCAATGCGGGCTCCGTTCGTGGTTCTGGATACATCTAATAGGTACCAATTTCCCGATGTACTCGACAAAGAACATCGGGAGTGACGGACTCCATTACTTCTCTCGTTCACTGTTATAAGAGATGGATGTGGATTTTATGAATTGTTTCACTATTCACCCTTTGCTTCACACAGCTCGAGAAAGAAAAATCTATAGGCGTTCGGCTAAGTCCTGAGAGGTTTGGACGCCATGTCTTCCATCTATCCCTGCCAATCCAGAAATCTTGAATGTCGCATCAAGAAAGTCCTTATGAAGTTTGGCATAACGTGCACAAGCGCCATCTTTTAGGAAGACCAAATTGTCGTCACTGATTTGTGGTGCGACAAACAGCCTGACTACGTCGAATAGTTACTGAATATTACTGTGCGTTTGTGGGTTTCGAACAGGAAAACGAACCAATAAACCGACGTTTAGCCAGGACACACCACACGTAACTTTGAACTCTCACGATCCCATTCAATAAGACACGGGGACGTTATTCAGACCTGTGTCTTGCATTATGGGTTATACATATGTAGTGAAACACGAAAGGTCAAAATCGTTGACAATTGCACAATGTAGAACTGTTCAGCACATCAGTTTCATTCACGACGTCAACAGCAAAATCGTACCTTTTTCGGTTACGTAAGTGGCGGCATCTTACGTAACAAATGACATTTATAACCAGCAAAACGTAGTCGATTCTTTATGACCTCATGAACCGTAGCTTTTGTAAGTCCTAAATGATTTATCAATTGATTTTTAGGAGTGCGAGTATAAATGTTTCTAACTCTTCAGCTGATTCGTCGTTAATAGATGACGTATTAGAACTCTTATGGGTTGGCTTCCTGTCTGGTGATGGTGAGCAATGGATCCTATTAAATACGCTACGATACTCAACGGTGGACAAGCTTCGCAAGCCACAAAGTCTGTCCAAAGTTTGCGCAAAGTCGTCTTTGTTAAGGCATTCATGTGGTAGCTTATTTATTTATCCATTATCCACTTGAAACTACAAAGAAATTGCCGTTTTTAGTACACACAAAGTAATTGTAGTGGTCTACCATGAAATGATAGAGAAGTATACTGACTGCCCTGTTATATTCACGGATGGGTCTACATCTAGCTAAGGAGTTGGTTGCTCCTTAGTTTGTAGTGGCAAACGATCAAATTATCCTCAGAACTTCACACTGCTCTCAGCCGAGGAATATGCCATTAGATTGGCAATAACCTGCGTAGTGGATGGCAATAGTAGTGATACATTTTTCATATGCTCTGATTCACTCTCCGTCTTAGATGCCCCTTCAAGGTATCTGTGACATTAAGATAAACTCCACTGCAAAGGGTATTTTAATCTTATTATCAATTTCTAACGTATATTTCTGTTTTCCGTGGATGCCTGGCGACTCAGGCATTTGTAGTAGTACTGTAGCTGAACAAGCTGCCAAAGAAGCCACATTATTACTTCCAATCCCTAATCTTCTTGTTCTGATGACTTACTTTAAAACAGCTGTCCAACTAAAGGTAAAAGACAGTGAGTACATAAGTGGGAAAATCAGTCACTTACCAACAAACTGTGGAACATTAAGCCGACTATTGAGATCTGGTCTTCATCTCTACGACATAATAGGAGAGAAGAAATTATTCTCTGCCACTTGAGAATAGGCCACAACCGACTCCTATCTCTTTGGAAATCCGCCAACCACATGTCAAGTTCCGGTCACTGTTTACCACATGTTGGTAGACGCCCCTCCGTATGCCACACAGAGACCCCGTTACCGACTCTCAGCTGAGTAGCGGGAGGTGTTGGCAACTGTTCGGAAAGTGCTCTTTTTTTTTTTTTTTTTTTTTTTTTTTTTTTTTTCGCTCTGGGCTTTGCGGTTGTGCGTCGCAGAGACGAACTGCTCGGTATCTGAGTTCCGACCTGCCTTCTGGAGCTCCTGCCTCGTGGCCCTGCCCAAGTAGGGCGTGTGCTCTATAGCAGGCCGATTCTCGGCTGTTGTGCTAGCCTACACTAGCGCAGTATACACCGAGGGCGTTTCCACGAATCACCTGGACGTATACGGTACCTTCCCAGCCCAGTCACTAGAGGATTACCTGGGAACCTCGCCGCACGTGCATAAAATTTGCGTGCAAGCCGCCTGAATGTGTCGTCTAAGGAGCGGACGCTAAGTCCTCTCCTTAGAAGGCGAGATGAAAAGCGACGGGGGACTTTGGCCGCTAGCCGAAGTCCCCTGTCGAGGACGCTCTGCAACTTCTTTTTATGCATTGCGGCGAGGTAACCCCAGACCGGGCAGGCGTAGGTAATGACCGGCAGCAGATACGCGGCGACGATCATCCTACCCAATTTCCTGGTCATGGCTGAGCTGATCAGGAGTGGAAACAGTGCGCACAGGCGAGTGAATGCTCGCTTAAGAACTGTCTGTGCGTGGGTACGCCAGGTGAGCCGACGGTCAAGGTGTAAGCCGAGGTACTTGACCTCGTTGGACCAGCGCAAGTACGTTCTGCCGATACGTAGTTGCCTAACGGGGTTCTTCCGTCGCTTAGAGAATTCGACGGCTACACTCTTGGTGGCGTTGAGTTGCACTCTCCAATTCTCAGTCCAGTCCACGAGCGTGTCGAACTGGCGCTGCAGTCGTAGACGGTCCTTTCCTCATGACGATCGGCCGTAAATACGGCCGTGTCGTCAGCGAAGAGGGCCATCTGGACTCCAGGCTGTCTCGGCACGTCGTTGACGTAGATCGAGAACAGAAGGGGGCCTAGAACACTACCTTGAGGGACGCCGGCTGTGATTCGTCTCTCGGAAGAGACTGAATCGCCAACTCTCACGCAGAAGGTCCTCTCCGTCAGAAAGCTAGCAACCAGATGGAGGTAGCAGTCCGGGAGCTGGACTTCCCTAAGCTTGAATAACAGGCCATCATGCCATACGCTGTCGAAGGCTTTCACAACATCTAAGAAACAGCCAACGGTCCGTTCTCTCCGACACCCGGCTTCCGTGATGCTTTCCACCAGTCTCATCAGTTGATGAGTGGTCGAACGCCCCACACGAAAGCCGAACTGTTCGGGGACTAGCACGTCAAAGTTGGTTAGATGTTCTCGTACACGACGCTGTACGAGGCGCTCAAAAACCTTGGACGTAGCGGAGAGTAGGCTGATAGGCCGGAGGTTTTCCGAGCGGGTGGTATCCTTTCCCTGCTTCGGGATCACGATAACCGTCGCCTTTCGCCATTTCTTGGGAAAGTAGGCTAGTCTAAGACACGCGTTGAACAAATCAGTCAAGAATTGAACTCCAGGCTCGGGAAGAAGTCGTAGAGCGGTGTTCGTAACACCGTCCGGACCTGGAGCTTTTCTTGGCTGAAGTTCAGCTAGCCGATCTGAGACCTCTTCCGTCGTTCGGGCTCCGCCGTGATCGGAAGAGACAGAAAGTCTTCCACAGCCATCTCGACTTGTTCGTCGAAGTCCCAGTCCATGGGCGGGTTGGGAGCGAACTGTCGCTCGAAACACAAGCCCAAGTACTCGGCCTTCTCCTCCGGGCGACCCAGGAGTCGACCGAACGGTCCAACAATGGCGGGGAGTGGAGGTCGGCGCCTCCGTCCCGTCAATGCGGTAGGTATTCTGTACGGGTGACTTTGCGGGTCCGCATCCCCCGTTCGGGCCACATCGAGTTCCCAACAGCTACGTCGGAACGCCTTCAGACTGCCACGCAGTTGTCCGGTGAGCCGATTGTATGCTGCCTTATCGGCCGGATCACGGGTCCTCTGCCAACGTTTCCGGAAGTAATTCCTCTCGCGAGCGAGAAGAGAGACTTCCTCAGGGATGCGTTGGTAGTCAGGCGTGAAACCAGCTCGCGTACGTGAAGACACGCTTATAGCCGAGATGATTGCCTCTTCGATTCCCGCAACTGCTTCGTCTAGGAGGCGAACGGAATCGAGTGGGGCCGCTGGCGGCAATCTACGGCACAAGGCCGGGCCGTAGCGATCCCAATCGATAACCTTCTTCTTGTCAGAACGTGCATAGGCGTGCTGGGTAGCGACGTGGACCAAGATAGGGTTGTGGTCGGATGTCAGCTCCGTAAGTGAGAATACCTCGACCGGACAGACAACTCCTTGGGTCACCGCGATATCCAGAACATCGGGAGCCGCGTTAGGCCTTGACGGAAAGAACGTGGGTTGCGCTGGACCAAACACCATCGCCCGGCGCGATTCAACAAAACTGAGCAAGCGCCTCCCGTTCGGAGTAGTCAGGCGACTATTCCAAACGCGATGCTTGCAATTCAGATCGCCGGGCAAAATTACCCTTCGATGGAAATCGAAGATGACTTCCAGGTCGCCGACAAGGAGTTCAGCTTGTGGGGGCTTGTATGCTGAAACCACGAGGACGCCGCCAAGAGCTCCGTGGACCTCAATGGCTGTGGCCTCTAGGTTGGTAAGCTGCGGCAAAGCGACACGATGATGACCTATGGAGGTCCTCACCGCGATCGCCGTGCCGCCTCCTCGTCGGCCAACTCGGTCATCCCGATAGACCACGTAATTTGGTAATCGAAACCGGTTCGCCGGGGTCAGGTGGGTTTCAGAGAGGAGAAGTACGTCGGGTTTGAACCGAGCCAGGAATTCAAGAAGGTCGGAATGCTTGGAACCGATGTTGTTAGCATTCCAGGCTACGAGCGAGAGATCTCGTCTAAGGGCTCGGTTCATAGAAGACCTATTACTTCGCAGGCTTCCACCAAGAGCATAAATCTCTCAGTTGGGTCAGCAGTTTCCAGGCGGTCTCGGATGGACCTGAAGGTGGATGCGACTTTCTTGAGGTCGTAGCCAGACAGAAAGTCGCGGACGAACTGTGCGTCATCGGATATGACGGACTGGGCGGTTTGCCTGGAAACGGAGGCAGCGTAAGAGCGACCAGGCTTAACGGCAGATCGGGTCGTGGTGGAAGCCACAGGACCAGGGCCAGACGGTTTTGAATTAGCGGCAGGAAAAGTACGCTGTTGCGCTTGTCGGACTTATGCTACTCTTCTTGAAATCGACTGCCATTTATATCAGGATTTAACAGTGTCACGGTTCGTGCCTCTAGCCTCGCGGCTGCATACGGCACGTTAAATAAAAAAAAAGTAAATAAATAAGTAAGTACATAAAAAGAAAGTGTGTATTTAATTTATTTGGTTATATACCCCCCTCCCGACCCACATAAAATTCTTAACCAGAGTGGCATTCCACACTGGCACAGTTAAGTTTATTCTCATTGTAGGCTACAGGTTTAACATTGTAAAAAATAGTTAAAGGCTGACAGCATGCTGATATAATAACAAACATGTTCGTATAATCTCATAAATCGTGTTAAACAAGTGGTCAACAAAGAAATAACACGGTCCTTCACGATCAGAATTACTTTTCATGAATTTGGGACGTTTCCATTCAAAACCGCCTTTGACGTAATGGAATCATTATTTAAAATAAGAATGACAACAGAGACTCCAATTGTGGTAAGCATACAGAGTTCACACACAGCCATCACACGTCCTTCAGCACCTACGTGGTCTCAGCTGGCGCCGACGCCTCATTCGCGTCATTCAGTTCAATGCTTCTAAAGACGTTTGTATGTAAAAGAAAAATACAAATGCGAAAAACTTGGAAAATGTTTACGTACGCGTGGTTTTAATTGAACTTAAACCTGTTAATCAGTGAACAGAGTTATATACAGAACATACTAAATTCGTTGAAATATTTGTAATAGACTTTGCCGTCTGAGTTTTATGAGTTCCATGCCTCTCGAGCACTATAGTTCTACAAGACATGAAACGTAACAAATCTATTGGCCATAATAGCCACATGGAAATTCTTCGTTTCAAAGCTGCAAACTTTGACACTGATGAAATATTTTAATAGATGTGATTCTAAACCGCTTGTGAAACATTGCGTATTGCGTTATTAATCGTAGCTTATTTTAACAAAGAATTTATTATAAGTACGATAATATAATTACCATACACTGGAATAATTACTCTGATAATGCTCATTAAAGACGCAAATATGTAATTATCATGTTAATTATTAATAATCGTATATAACTAGTTTTCACAATTCCTAATTCAATTGTTGAAGGACGAAATTCATTCATTAAAAATGATTATAATGTTAACAAGGACAGCCAATTTATTTACTAAAATTATGTTGATCTGTTGAAAAATTATTCACAATAAGGTACCAATGAATTAACTGATAGGTTAAATTCTTTACATACCATCAGACATACCATTCTTTAAATTAACCAAATCCATCAGATACTTATGACACGGTGAAAAAAGAATGTCTGGGTTAATTGTTTCTTATGATAATGAAATGACTTTCAACGAAATACAGATAAAATTTATAAATGATATAACTAATTGTAAAATAATATTTCACACATTTGTGTAAGGTCATATTTAATATATACACATTTATTTAATATTTTACACATTTAAATACAGATAAAATTTATAAATAATTTAACTAATTGTAAAATAATATTTCACACATTTATGTAAGGTCATTAAAATGTGTTTATATATTGCCTATCTTAAAGGCATGCGTTGAGATACTGTAAATTTTAAAACGATTTTCAGAGTTTAATTTTTGTTAAAATTTTCTACAAAATATAATCCCAAGAGAAAAAAACTGTATATATCATTTTTATTCCTGCTTCTAAAACTTTATTGTTATTGATATTTCAATGCTACACTAATTTCCTTGTCACTGCTTTTTAATTTTATAAGTTTAAAAATGTTATCAGTATTCTAAATAATTAAGCACTTCACAACAGTGTAGGTACTCATCTGCAATGAGAATAACTTCTATTTTTGAAGTGTCGATGGACAGTGAAAAAATTATCAATCAGTTTTCCTTGTCTCCATACAACAGTATGATAATCTGGCCTTTAAGTCATTTCTCAAAAAGTCAGATTTATACACAAATAATCTGTTTTATTTCACAGAACTAAATACGCAGGACTTTTTAGTTCTGAAACTGTAACATGTCTATAATACTTATGGCCATCTTCGTCAACAACGTCCCAAAGTGCACTAATTCACGCGAATCGTTTCACGTGAATTTCGAACACATTTTAATAATTCAGATCCAGAAACTTCAGTTTTTGCCGAAGCAATAAAATCTGAACAAATACACGTTTGTGGAATAATAAGAAGCAGTCATCTGAAAAAAACAATTAACGCATAATATTTACAAAAAAATTTATCACAGATTTTTAAAAGACATAAAATGGTAGGAATAAAACAAAATTTCAATGCGTAAGAGTGTTATCTTACTATTACGGAAATACAAGCGGACAGCGGAATTGTGTACTGGTAACCTGAAGACGGTTTAAACTAAATTTAACACATAAACAAACGTTCTAATACATTTAACATAACAAAATTACCAAAAAACAACAGATTGACAAGGCTAAAAATCCGATTTAGACATTAACTTAGCTGACTGTAAAAGATAATTCTTGTTTTATTAGTGGGTTTGATATTGTAAGCGGTTCAGTGATGAAACGTATTTATTTCAGTTATTTAGTTTCTTTTAATGTAAGTCAAGATAACTGATCTACTCTGAATTCGTCCAATATATTATTCTGACCCTTTCTGACCATCGCAACTCGACCACGATGAGCGCTAATCCTTTGATCATCGGCGCAACTCGATCACTCACGTACTAATTGTCACTACAAAGAAGACGCCCCCAACAATGATAATATACATCAGATCATGGGCGGATTAAGGCTGTGGGGCCCGGGGCCATTTAAGAGCAGGCGCCCATGTATGAAATTTTCGCGTTTTGCACAATACTTTAGACGATCACTTAATAAATATAATAAACAAAATATTGTTCTTAAACCGTATTTTTACTCACATATTTTTTATTTTATACTGATTAAATAGATGCTGAAACTGTTTAGTATTCTTTTATTTCGCAGGTCTTTTTGCAATAATCAACAGTACAAATAAATTAGAGAATACAGAATAATTTAATCGAAATATTTCTTTCTGCTCTTCTTTTTGGCAAACTCTGCTATCAAATCATCCAAATCCAATATTTTTAATAATTCTGTTTCAATAGTTAATCTTGCTAAATTAGTTAAGCGGCTATCAACGATTGTTGATCGGTACATGTTCTTGATTCTTTTAAGAGTAGAAAATGATCTCTCAGCCTCGCAGTTCGCTATAGGAATAGTGATAAATAATCGATACGCTATATAAATATTTGGAAATACATCAATAATGTCAGTGTTAACTATCCAATTTAAAACAGACAGAGGATACGGTGTATTATTATTTTCAGCTTTATTTTTTGGTCGGGCAGGGGCCCCCCGAGAAGCGGGGGCCGGTGCTTTAGCCCCTAGCTCCCTTAATCTGGCACCGCATCAGATGTAATACATTTTCTATACTGTTACTAATATTACCAGCGGTGGGTTCACAAAAAAGGTCTAAAACTCTTTCTTCAACAGAAATATACCACTTCAGATATTACGAGGGTCATCTCAAAAGTAAGTTTCCCTATTTTTTTTCAAAGGGAAATGGCGCAAGCAGGGTGACGAAGGTTGGAGAACTTTTATTTTTGTGTGTGGCAGTAGTGGCAAAAATCTCTTCCGTTCCGTAGCAACGTAACAACAACACGAAATTTAAAATCATGGACGTTCCATTTATCAGCGTGTCCGATTGCGAAGTACGTAGTGTGATTCGGTTTTTTGCTACAAAAATGAATCAGCGGCTGTAATTCATCGTCACTTAGTTTCTGTGTACGGACCTGAGTGCACGAGCATTCAAATGGTCCGCAGGTGGCATACATCGTTCGTGAAAGGGAAAGGTTTGTTGAGCAACAAAGTTCTTCTGCTCCAGACAACGCACGTCTTCATTCCTCGCGAGTCACACAGAATTTGTTGGAGTCTTTTTGAAGGGATATTTTCGACCATCCCTCATGTTCACCCGATTTGGCTCCGAGTGATTTCCCCATCTCAAAGAACACCTGGGAGGACAACGTTTCGAAACGGATACGGAAGTGAAACAGGCGGTTGACGCCTGGCTCCGAAATCTGGGCACGCAGTGGTTCAAAGAAGGAATTGAAAAACTGTTTATACGCTACAGAAAGTGTATTCACAAGGCTGGAGATTATACTGAAAAATACATACATGTTTTTGAATAGAAGTGTAGTTTTCTTTTTAATTTTTACATGTGTTTTTATTTTTCCTAAATCAGGGGAACTTACTTTTGAGACGACCCTCGTATATAATGGCTTAAAAAACTGGGAATTATAAAATACAATAATTATAATACAATAAATGTTACATAGTAAATGGTAAAATATCTTAACAAAATACAGATATAGTATAGCTTCCAATATGTTGGTACCTTGCGATGATTTTACTTACGATCAACTGACCGAGACGTTTTACACGTACGGAGGGACTGCGCTTCGCCACAGCGTTAATCATTTCTCTCACACAATAGTAAACGGACTTGCAGTATACAGTGAATGTGAACGTGTGTGGAAACGAGCGCAATAGGGCAGATGTGGGTGGCTAGCCGGGCCGTGAACTACATACGACAGGATGCTACTACACCTTACCTACCGTATTTTACATTTCTTCTGACCTTGCGTTTGTTTTTCATACAAACAATGAGAGAAATTTTTCTTCCGTTTTCCGCATGATAAAGTTATCATTATAAAAACATCTGTTAATTGTACTTATCAGGAAAGAGGATTCTGTATGTTAACAGAGGTTGAATCGTTTTGTCTGCTGCGTCTTCCTTCAATTTTACTGGCTCCCGGTTTTTGACACCTTCGTTATCTTCACCATGTAGGTTAACCATCCAGACTGGATCAGACTCTTCATTTCTGATAACAGTCAGACCGATAACTCGAAATTTCCTTAAACAAAAATTATGTATTCGGTTACAATAAAATTATAGCCTATAATGTATCTTTCTTGTTTTTAGATATTATCAAACGTAGATGTTTGCGTCTGAATGTTATCAGCTAGCCAGAGTTCATAGTGAGGAATGTGATTATTTCTACCTGCGTGTTCAAGAAATTGTATTGCATCTGTTTGAATCACACACACACACACACACACACACACACACACACACACACACACACACACACACACACACACACACACACACACACACACACACACACACACACACACACACACACACACATCACAGGATATAAATAATTTTACTATATAATATTTATTACTATTTTACAATCAAGATATATTATTTTCTTATTGGAGCATGTTTCGGAAATTCGGGAATGTTCCAAGTAAGGAAATAATATATCTACTAGTAATTTTATACAAACCACTATGTTGTCTTTGGTATTGACGAGCGCTTTCGGCAGTCAAGCCATCTTCAGGTCATTTACCAACGAAATAATATATCTTGATTGTACAATAATAATAAGTATTAAATAATTTATGTAACAAGAAACTGACTGTAGCAATAAGATTTTGTATTAATAATAACATATATATATATATATTTTTTAACATTACAAATTTTAAATTGTATACAAATTTACATGTAATTTAATTTGTATAGCCCCACACTTTGTTGGAGCGCCAATACTTTAACAATACAAATTGCCAATTTAAATGTATTTTAAATTGTGTAGTGGTAAAGCTCAGACAACATTACTGATAACGTGTATTTATAAATGGAGTTTGGGTGTAATCATAATAAGAGTAGTCATTTTGAATTGTAACATGTTTTCATTAATTTATTCAACAAAAATCACAAGTGTGTTTAAAATCTCATTTACTTCTCCATAAAATATTCATTATTGTTTGTTTAAACGTTTCTTTGTTGCAGTACATTCATCCTAAAATAAATCTTATATCCTATATTAACAAAAGTATATGCTAAACATTTATTTGTTAATCTAAAATTTCTCGACCGCTCAGTCTGATTGTGTGCTTTATTGCAGTTTTGTTTTCTTTTCTTTATATATTTTTTTATTACATTACTTTATCCATTGCATACATCTTAATGATTTATAAAAATTTAAATTGACTAATAGAATTGTTAATCTTTTTCTATAACTTCCAACTACGTTACTTTATGCATTGCGTGTAATATTACTCACTGATTACAAGCTTTAAATGAAAATTTACATTTACTAAATTAATTGTTAATCACCCAAGCAAAGATTTAAATTAACTTTAAATTAATTGTTCATCATCAAAGAAAATTCTTACTGAATTTAAATTATATTCTCTTATCTCTATCTACATTTTACATAACTTTTATTTATTTTTAAATTTTAAAATGTCTTTTCAATGTCTTTATTCTCTTATTTACAAATTATAAATTGGTTATTTGTCACCTCGATTCTGTAGATCGTACCCATGTCCTCCGTTGATCCGTATGTCCTCTTCTAATGGAGTTCCCTGTACGTTCTCCGGTTCCACTTGTCGTCCTTCAGTTCTCGTCCCTCATGGTCCCATCTGGTTGCTGTAGTGTAGAATGATATGTTGCTCTGCACCAGCTGCTGTTGTCCTAGCAGACGCCTCTATTACTCTGCATAGCGTTCCTCTGCCTGATGTGACCTCGTCGGTTGTCTTGAGTGCTGAACGTTTGTGGTTGTAGACTTGTAGAGTATGTCCGATAATCGTATTTAAAATCATACTACAAGTTACTGTTTGATACTTGGATGAACGTATCGTCCATCCGACTTTACAGTTTATTTAAAAATCGCGTCGATAGTGAACATAGCGTCCCGCCGCTTCTGAAGACTGATTGAGAGTAAAATTGGCTCTACTGTGCCCGTATTTATATTCAATCAAGAAACCACACCTGTCGGAACAGAATTCTGCATGTCAGAAATTGTTCGTGGCGTCTGTTCCCCCACTATCGTCCAATTTCATATTTTCGCACATTTCTGCCAATTGCAATGTCTACTGCGGATTTCAAGGTGTTCTAACATTGTCTGATTTAATTACACATATTCTACGTAATTACCATCGGACTCGCATAATTCGTGTAATTACTACGCTCTTAAAATCGCACAGAATTCGCACTGAACGTCCTATTCACACCGTTTTCGCACTGCACATGTGTGTTATTTTTATGCATATTTAGAAGTCTTTGTAATTTTTCTACCATTTATGGTTGCTTATAATTAAATAAAACTATAATTTAGCATCTATTTGGGGTGAGATTGCAAACTTTCAGGCTTGAACAGGCCTCACGCACACACTCTATTTACTAGTGTACACACTCTCAGCCACAATCGCGTGATAGTGCATGTTGATTCCTGCTTATTTATTACATATTTCTACAATTAATCTTAATATTTATTTTATTTAATAAAGGCACAGTACAGCCTACGCTTGTATTGTCGCAATATATTGTAACGTTTTCTTATTACAAAATAATAATAATATTAAAATTTGAAATAAAAAAATTTTATTTCAAATAAAAAAAAATTTTGTTTTCTGAAACATATTTGTTTTCGTGTCTTTTGTGGTATGTATTTAATAAATAATTTTCGTAACTGTATTTCGTAAAAATTTTAATTATTTTATGGTTGTTTATGTTGTTGTGTCACTTTCTCTGAATAACTCCTGCGTTAATATAGTTAACTCCGGTACTAGTCAATAGACGGTTCTTCTTCTTCTTCAATATGCTCCTTATTCCTTTGTAAATACCGCCTTTCGGATAGTCCGTGATCTTGAATTAACTTATTTTTAATTATATTTAAATTAAATTTCAACCAATTTGCAGAATTATATGATTTATTAACAATTATTAGAAAGATCGATTGTTAATCGATTATTGACAACAGTATCGACTCGTTACTCAGGGCCGGTCGATAAAAAATTAACATGAATAGTGTATATAAAATATTTTGTTCTTTTAACGGTTATTTTATAAATAGCCAGAAAGTAGGTAGAGCCATGAAAGTATAACACTTACAATTAAAAGTCTTAAAACTAAAAATTACAAGGTTATTATTACAAGATTTTCATTTGTTCCAATTCGCATTGGATGCTGGGAAGACAAAATGGCCGACTGAAGACTGCGTAGGTTAACGTCAGTCACCTCGACAAATATTTCTTGCAATAAAGATGCCTGTTCACCGTTTCCTCGTCTCAGCAATTGTGGATATTCGTTCTGGAGTTAATTGAGTGTTCCTGGTGCAGTGTTTCTTAGTTCACTTTGTTTAAATGTGTGTGATTATGTCTACTTCACTTTGGTTAAATATGTCGTATTTAACCCTTTTTGTTTCGTCCGTAATAATTATTTGTGGTGGTGTTAATTCAATAATTTAGGCGTATGTGGTTCTGTTTTATTGTAGTTTTATTGTAGTTTAATTGTTTTATTGTTTGTGCTCACTGCTTCCAAAGTTAAAAGTCAAAATTAGAAAAGTTACAAATTTTCACTAAACTCGATTTATATCTCGCACGCCATTTATGCTTCTTACATAGGTTAAACGGAGCAAAACCTCGTTCAAGTGTTCGCTTCAACGGATAATAATTAACTGTTCTCATTTCCTTCGTCTCCTGAAATTCTTAGCCAATTTAATATACATCATACATTGTTTCAAATTGCCTTGGCTTCCGATACATCTTTATTAAATACATTATATCACTGAAAATATTTTCGTTATTATTTAATTTTATGAAATACTAAATACATAATCGGTTTCTTTAATCTATTTTGCTTATTTTGATACCAATTAATATAGTTTTACAAAGTTTTTATTTAAAAAGTTATATTTCTTTCATTTTGGAAAAGTAGACTTAAATTTTTGTTTCCTGTTCTTGTCCAAATATTAGCCATTTTATCTGATATAATTATTATTATACTGAATCTCAGATTGATATAATTGTTTATCTTTCCTTAATTTCTTGCAATTTTGTCCATTAATTATTGTTTTTAAATATAATTTATTTATCTATTGATTATAGATAACCTCTGAAATTTTAGTTAATACATTTCATTTTTATTCATAATTTTACCTATCTTCTGACAATATCTTTTTAAAGTATAAATTACATTATATTACTACGTGATGGGTTTATCTTGCATAAATTTCATCAGTTTAGTTGGTTTATAGGACTAGATTTGTCAATTATAATGTAGTTTAGATTTACTATTTGGCCTAGATTTTATCTGTTGTTACCTACAAAGTTTTTAATAATACAGTTAGTTTATACCCTTTTCTGACCTTCTATTCTAATATAATATTCATTAATAATTCCTTCTTTTACTACAATAACATTTAGTATTGACTTTAAACAATTAAAACATAACAATTATTTGACATTAAATATGGTATTTAAATTCATACCCTTTTTTGTACTGATTACTTACAGTAACTCCTAAAAACATTTTATTATATAAGAATGGTATCCACATTCAGACATTGCATTCCTAATTTAAACTATTAAACACAATAACATTTTATAAATATAAGACTTAATCTCTATTTCCAAACCTTATGCATAGAGTTCATATATGGTAATTGGAACCTAACATCTCTGTTCCATTAATTTTTAACACTTACTTAAAACTATTTGGGTACAGACCTTATCTGTTTTTCCTTAACTTTAGGGATGTATCCCTTGTCACTTTATGGATTAACTCCCAGCACTCTATTTATATTATTCACTCCATTGAATGTTATTACATAAATAGTGGCATTTTATTAGAAAGAGTAGTCATTGCTCTTTCACCATACTATTTTATTAAATAGCACTCATCATACTATATTAAAACACTTAAAGTTATTTAAAGGTACAGTATTTAATGTACTTTCTCAAAGTTTATTTATGATAATCTAATAACTTGCACTGGTCCCCTGTTATTTCTTGATACTATCACTAGTCATTTTCATAGTTTTATAATATCAAATTGTTTAATCATGGGGGAACTGTTAAGATTTGTCTTTATTAATTATACAATAACTTTCTTGGGTGCACTTCTACTTAGCACTTTAAACACTTTTGTTTTTATTTATTTTACATGAGTTTCTGGTTTTTTGGGGTGTTATACTTTCAATAGTGACATTTACTTTCTTTTGGAGTTTTTGTTTTCTCCCTATTGGGTTTCTTTTGGGTATTGGTCGTATTCTACTTCCTCTATTACATGTTATCTTCAAACTTGTCCCTGTTCATTAGGTATATTGTTTTGTTCTGGATATCTTCCTTCTTCATTTTTGGTTTCTTCAGTACCATTTTGTTATTATTATTTTTCTTTGTTCTGGGTCTCTTCCTTTTTCGTTCTTAGTTTCTTCATTAGTATTTATTCTTGTTTATTCTGGTTCGTTTAATTGGTCTGGGTATCTTCCTTACCTACTTCTATCCTACCTGGGTATTATTCTCATTTTAATTTTTTTTGGGGTTTTATTTTGTTGTACATTTATTTTTGTTGCAGAGTTTTTTTTATATTTACTTTTTCTTGTTATGGTGGTAATTTATTGCGATTTTTATTTGGTTCTCATTTGGATTTTTCTGGATATTCCATATAATTGATTTTTACTAATGATCATATGGTAATCTATTTAAGTGGATTATCTGTCATGCTACAATATATATATATATATATATATATATATATATATATATACAATTTATTTAATATTTATAAATTATTTACCGCAAGATGTTTTATTTGCCTTATTTGGTAGATGTTTCGGGAAGCGTATTTTTCCCATCTTCAGCCTTACTGATTTTATATCTTGTGGAGTATTTGTGTTTTTGTTGGTTGTTGTTATGGTTTCCTGTTGGTTTTTGGTATTTTATACTGGTGTTATTGTGTGTGACTGTGGTGTATATATTAGCTTTTTGAGTATTTTCGATGCTGAGTGCTTTGAAAATTGTGTCATGTTTTGTATTGATTTGTATTCGCTCAGGAATTAGTCTGTTTTGTGTTTGTATATTTGTAAATTTTCCCGTATGTTCATTAAGCAGCCTTCGTGTGGTATGTGTTTTATTAGTGTCATGTTGGCTAATGTCTGGGAATTCATATATATTTATTTCTTTATTTATACATGTTTATTATTCCACTAAAGATGTTTAGGCAGGACAGTCTTCTTAAAATTGACGCAGAAGCTTCCCAGCATGCAAGATCGGAGTCACGACCACACCCCTCAATTACGATCACGTCCAACTCGTCTACCTCTTCTTGTGACAGCAATGGGAACGATCGTGTGACGTGCAGCAGAGAGTGTTAAGAATCGCCGATGCAACGAGGAATCAACTGCCACGTTGGGTTTCAGTAATGTGCTACATTTTAATTAATACCAATGTGTGGCGTCTGGGAGAAATTTTCAGAATTGTGTTGCAGTAATGGCGTGACAGTACTGCCCACTCTTACCGTACTGCTAACACTCTTACACAATGGCTTTAAGAGCGCCATGTACCCCACTAAATTGAAATTATATCACGCGAATAAGAAGAGGTGAGCGGTGTAAACTTAAACGGAACAAATATTAGGTAAATACAATTACGAAGTCTCAAAACAAACTATCGCTTGCTGGTACTGGAAATATGGTTTATAATTTTGAATTATAATAAAAATTTCGCTTTTTATACTGTACGCAGTGTCAGTTGATTTGAGAGTGTCTTTATCAATACCGACTAAAGCTAGACCGCAGTACAAGAGATCAAATATAGGCTTAAATCCCGTGTTCGTACGTGTGGTTATGGCATACGTTTGCGGGCTCACCCTAATTCCTAGGAAATTGGGGATTTAGGAACAAAAACCTGTAGTTTATAGAGTTAATTTAAGCTATTGACAAATTCGCTTTATAAAAATTTATTTGTGATTAAAAAGAGAACAAGTACTAAATGAATTTATCCTTAAAAAGCGATCACAGGTTGTATTAGAAACAGACTTACAGCTCCTTGAATAAATTTGGAACGAGACACGGTTAAATTAGAGAAGACTATAGAGAGTAATTAACAGTTTTGGGCTTCGTTAACTAGTCAGTACAAAAAAAGAAATCCTTATGTAAATGTAGAAGGCGTAGTGAAAACGAAACTGAACATCTAGAGATGGAGACGGCGAGTCGCTTTCTCTTGTGCAAAGTGGGTCGGAGCACATCACGTCTAACACTGTACTATTTGTTCTTCTCTGAATGACAACCGTTTTGTGTGTGCTTCCATTAAAGCATCTCACTCATTTAATCGTTATAAGTTTATAAGTTTTAAAGATTATTTTGTGGGAGTGTGCGTTATTAGCTGCATCATAGGCGATCACAGGTAGTGTGGAGTGGTAATCTCTATTATTAATCTTATAGTTTACTATAATTAAGTAAAACATTACTCTTTTAAACAGCCGACGCCAAAATGTAGAATTGTCCTGAAACCACACTGTTCTAATTGTTGTCTGTAATTTGAGTTGTGATGTTCTTACGGATTTGAAAGGTGTATTGGAAATAAGGTAGCTATACTATTTAGAATATGTGGCACGGTAAAAAGGGCTCAAGGCAGGAATTGCAGTAGGGAGATACAAGTAAAACTGTATAGGATGATGGCGAGGTGCCAGTGTTATTATGTGGGTTTGAGACATGGGCGATTAGGCAGAGCGATGAAGCCAGTATTCAGTCAGCGGAAATGAAGTTCCTCTGACCTGTTGAGGGTTGTACTAAATGAGATCAACTTTGAATGATATTGTTCTGGAGGAGCTCGGGATTTTCTCCTTAGTAAGCGAGTAGACGTTTATCGTCAAGAATTACAGACGATAGGTTAGCAAATTTAGCTTTTCAGTATACAACTTTCGGAAAACGAAATGTCGGTCGTCCCAGGAAAAGCTGGGTTGTGGAGCGGAACAAGTCGCAAGTCCTAATCTTTGTAGTTAGCGACAAAGCCTATAATAACTTCAGAAAAAACTACTTTTTGCAACACGAATGACTTAAGGTTGAAAACGTTTCCAACTACAGAAATATGCGGAACGCTAATTCAGACAAATTATCCGTGACGATATAAATACGGGACACGGATAACTGTGTCCTCTCCCTTATATTGCAATGCACCCTGATTATTAGTGTATAACATATAAGCAAAAACTAAAAATATTATTTCTGGAATGTTTATTTAATTTTAAACGCGAGTCTCTCTCTCTCTCTCTCTCTCTCTCTCTCTCTCTCTCTCTCTCTCTCTCTCTCTCTCTCTCTCTCTCACACACACACAGGCATACAGATGTTTAATTTCACTGTATAGCTACCTAATTTAGATTTTTATCAGATCAACTTTTATCAGGCGTATTTTTTTATGTCGCACCAGTGTAGTTACGCTGTTAACATGTTTCTGCGTATCATTAAACAACGGTTAAACTGACATCAGAATGGCGAAGACACTGCGAGTTGGCTCCATAGAAGATGATAAGCTGCGGTTTTTGAATACTAATTGTGACAATCTCGTAATTTCATCTTACTAACAGCGCAGTCTGTCTGATTTTCTGCATAGAGACAGTGCCGCGCTTTTAAGAACATGTCATTACACCAAGTGGTTCCGACCGTTATCCTTTTGGCTGAGACTGTGTTACTATAGGTACGCATTACAATGTTCTGACTACGATGTTCAACCAGTCAATAGAGAATTTTCGTATCCGTATAACAGCAGTGCAAAGAACACTGACTTATATACGTCGATATATTGAGAGAGAGAGAGAGAGAGAGAGAGAGAGAGAGAGAGAGAGCGTATTGTTGTTGTAACGCAGTATTAATGTGACCTGTGGTAGCGTTAAGTGATCTAGCACGTTCGACCTATAGGTCTAATTGAATACGTAAAACAATAATGTAAACACGCACTTAATTGTATTACGTACTTGAAGAAAATAGTACCTAAACAATATTACCGGTATAAAAATGAACACAGGGAACAGACGTCAAACCACAGCGCCCGACCGTCTCTCAGTACAGCCTACACGATAAATTAGTAATATAATTTCTTCACGTTTGAATAAGTTTCCATCAGGGACAAAACAAGAATGGCATAGAAAAGCAGTGGAACACGATTCCTATAGGTCACCAGTTTTATTTACCAATTTACTGCTTTCTAATTGTATACAGAACTTCTGTTTGATTTAAAAACCTTTAGTTTACGGATAAAGGTCGTTTCCACTCAGTTTTTTTTTGCAATTTTCAATGACATGATAATTTATCCGTAAAATTAGAAATTATAAAGGAATATGAAAACTGTGTGTTCCGCATGGAATACTTTATTTTAAGAGTGCGGATCAAAGTTACGGACACCGATTTTAGCAATATGTAATGAGATGAAGAGACTTAGCTTTGATTATATGAATGTAACTGACGGAGTTTGTAATCGAAGAGCGTTACAGAACACGCTCAATATTTCATTAATACACCGAGTTCTCAGACGTGCAGTTGTTTAATAAAAATGAAGAGAAGTTCGTCACTAATATGATATTATTAAGTTTATTAGATTACATAAAAATTCATTATAAATAAAAACAACAAATGAATTGATAATGACTTAATTAATTTTGGGCAAACAAGTTTAAATTAATTGTTTTAATATTATATCTTTTATTAATAGGTTACTTTATTTTGATTAGTTATAAATTAATCTTATTTATTTATAAAATTTATTACTATTATGGGTACAAATTTTATTTCTGTTCTGGCCTTACATTTCTTTCCACTGGCGGTCTTCCTGACTTCCAGTGCTTCTCCTAGGCAGAAGATGCCTAAAACATATTGATAATTAAAACACGTAAAGGATTAAGACAAAGTAACGTCAGTTACCAAGGAATCTCCTTACACCAAAAAATCGAATGTGGCTCTCAACAAAATATACTTTAGAGAGATTATATCTCCCTCTGTCGTAACAATACCTATATGAACCTACGGCTTTGAACTCTGAGGATGCTCCAGCAAATCTGACAGCTGGAATCCAAACACATCAGTCTGAAGTACTAAGAATGGCAGTTAATGCCTATTGGAATATCTCAAATGGCACGCTCCACAGTGACTTCGGAGTAAATTACCATAATTCACCATAAAAGCAGAAAATGTCTTGCTAAACTCGGAAGCCAGGAGAATCTTCCGATAGAACCGCTAATGGACAGGGAAGACAATAGGAAGCAAAAATTAAGATGGTCAATTGACTTGATGTAGTCAAGAAATCTATGACTTCCAATCATA